>OY992884.1:33584126-34054126 GCA_963921405.1 Cepaea hortensis | reverse complement strand
TTGGCAGCAGACCGCCTTGCTCTATTTTTTTTTTTTACGAAATGGTGTGGGTGTCGGTCGTTCAGAAAGCAATGAAAAACTTTTGAACGTAAACTTGCCGAGAAATCACAACAGCAAAGAATGCTGGTGTTGACTGCGACGTCCCGTGCAGGATATGCAACTAACTTAATTTTTTTTTAAATTTCTGTTGAGAGACGAAACCATCTTTCTACACATGCACAATCTAGCATGGTGTTTATGTTAGCTTTTATTTCTGCAGAGAGATAAAGCCATGTTTTACAGATATACAATCTAACATGGTATTTATGTGAACTTTTTATTTCTATAGAGAGAAAAACAATGGTATTTCTGTTTTCTTTGTGTAGCTCTAGAAAGGATGAGCCACATATTCAAAGCTAGCATGGAATTTATGTTAGGTTTTCATTTCCGAACAAAGATAAAACCATTTTTCTACATATAATAACTAACATGGGATTTCAGTTTGCTGTTTGTTTCTAAACAAAGATACAGTATTGCTATAAATCAAGGGAACTAACCACTATGGCATTACTGCCACATACAGTATTGCTATAAATCAAGTAACATTACTTCTCTATACGGTATTGCTATAAATCAAGGGGACTAACCACTATAATATTATTGCATTGTTATAAATCAATGGAACTAGCCACTATGGATTTCTGCCCAATACGCTATTGCTATAAATCAAGGGAACTAACACTAGGGCATTATTACTCTATACCAGTGTTTCCCAACGTGGGGCCCATGCCCCACGGGGGGGGGGGGGGGGGAATTCGATTGTTAAGGGGGGCAATTCGAAAATGGAAGAAATCGGCTGGATATAACAAAACGGGCAGACTTGAGACTGAAGTTAACTAAATTGGAACCTGACATAAAATCTCTTTGCAGCAAGCATCAAGCGCAAGTATCTCAATTTTTTTTTTTTTTTTTTTCCGCGTTTCCATCCTGTTTCAGGATATTGCGGTCAACACCAGCATCTTTCAGCTGTATGTTGATTCCTAGGCTAGATTACGCTCATCAGCACGCCACGACTTTCTGAGCGACCGGCTCCATACTCCCATAAGTTACTTTTGCAATTCGAACCACTGCTAATTCTCGTCGCGTCACGTGACGAGAGTATTCGGGGTTAGCGGAGAAAGCTGCTAACCCCTCGGCCATGGAGCCGGCTAAGTATCTCAATAAATTTAAATAATAAATAATTACTAATAATTAAAAAAGTATAGGAAAATCCTTCATTAAAATTATTTTGTACTTGAATTTCAGTTCTCCATTATATGTTTTGAAAAATTTTCTTACTGTATTTGCTCAATAATTTCCTATTTATTTCTTCCTAAAACCTATCATTCATGTTTCTTTAGTGAACATTTCAATTTTTGAATATTAAAAATAATGTATATGTTAAGTGAGGGGGGGGGGGGCATAAGAATGTTAGAAAGGCTTAGGTGGGGCATAGCACAAAAAAGGTTGAGAACCACTGTTCTATACAGTATTGATATAAATCAAGGGAACTAACCACTACGACATTACTGCTCTACACAGCATTACATATAGCTTATAGTTTGAATGACAACAATGTGAAAACCTTGCAGGCATGAGAACGTCAGCGGCTTTTACAGAGTGTCCGTCTACTTCCTGGTGAAGCTCATCTTTGACATTCTGCCCCTGAGGACTCTGCCTATCATAGTCATGACTTTAGCCATCTACTTCGCAGTAGGTAAGCTTCGTGTTGTGTGGCACGTGTAGTTATTGTAATATTAAGATGTAAGCCTGGGCATTGAACAAGCAATTAAAACGTCGAACAGAAGACCCGGAGATGTGGATATACAGAAGAATATGTCGTATTTCACAAGGAAAAAAAAATCAAATGCAGAGAAAAACTGGGAATTAAAAGAGAGTTGATGAAAGAAATTAAATAACGCAAGTGAAATATTTCGGCCACGTTAAAAGACATAAGACTTTTATAAAAATCATAGTGAAGGGCAAGGTTGAAGGCAAGCGAGCAAGAAGTAGACAATGATACAAGTGGGAAGATAACATCAAGAGATAGAATGTACAGTCAGGGCGAGAGACAGACAGTGTTGAAGATCCATTGCAGCCAACCTTCATTGTGGAGACGGCACCTGATTGATTGATTGATATTTAGACACTTTACGCTAGACATCGGACTTAAAAACCGGATATGACATCACATCATCGTGTGTGTTTCTATTTCCCAGATTTGAATCCTGGATATGACCACTTCTTTAACTTCCTGTTTTCCCTGATATGCACCACGTTGGCTGCAGCCGGGATATCCTTCTTTATTAGTTCAACAGTGCAGGTGTTTGCCGTGGCCCAGCTTTTGTTAACTATTATCTACACTTTTATGATGGTGAGTGCATCGAGCCGACTACGCTGTTCTGTCCTACATGGTACTTGAACTACCTGTAGCTGTTTTACTACTACTACTACTACTACTACTACTACTACTACTACTACTACTACTACTACTACTACTACTACTACTACTACTACTACTACTACTACTACTAACACTATGACTACAATTACTACTTCCACTACTAATAAAGCTATTAGCATTGCTGCTGCTGCTGCTACTGCTACTGCTACTACTACTACTACTACTACTACTACTACTACTACTACTACTACTACTACCACCACCACCACCACCACTACTACTACTACTACTACTACTACTACTACTACTACTACTACTACTACTACTACTACCACCACCACCACCACTACTACTACTACTACTACTACTACTACTACTACTACTACTACCACTACCACCACCACTACTACTACTACTACTACTACTACTACTACTACTACTACTACTACTACTACTACTACTACCACCACCACCACCACCACTACTACTACTACTACTACTACTACTACTACTACTACTACTACTACTACTACTACTACTACTACTACTACTACTACTACTACTAGCTTGTAAAAAGAAACGTTACAAACTGTAGCTTTATATGGGTATAAGTAAATGTAGTCTTTTATCAGACACGGCAGATCACATGCTGCTGTTGTGGTGAGAAGTGACAAATTGTAGGCCACGGCGTATGAGGTTGGGTAGCCAGTTGTCTTCCTCGTCCAAAGAATTGTGAAGATTGTACCATTTTTATGAGAATGTGGGAATCTTAGAGCCTGACCATTTTTATGAGATTGTGGTGATCTTAGAACCGGACCATTTGGGGAAAAAATCCTGGCTCTATTTGGGATTGGATACGGACAACGGTCTTGAAAGGCTTGAACACTAACCACTCAGCTACCAGGGCTGCTGAAACAAGGATAATAAGTAACCAATCATCATCAAGTGCCGTGCCTACTGGCGTAGGTGTTCACGACTCTCCACAGATCTCGGTCTTTGGTTTTCTAGATCAACTCTACCGTTGATATTCCTCCATGGAACCGTCGCAATCCATCCAGCATCATTTCTCGTGGTCTGTCTCTGCTTCTCTTCCCCTCGATCTTTCCAGTTGTCACGATGTTCTCCAGCGCCTCTCTTCTCATCACATGACCAAAAAAAAAAGAAGCTGTTTGTCTCTTTCTTGTTGGTGTATATAATGTTCTAGTTTCGTTAGCCTCTTTAAAGCATTCGTTGTTAGTTACTTTGGCAGTTCAAGGAATTCACAACATTCGTCTAAGGAACCACATCTCTGTTGCTTCCAATCTCTTCCTAATTTGTTCATTTATATTCTAAGATTCACAGCCATACAGCAAAACAGGTTCTATATAGCTCTTCGGCAATCTCTTTCTTACATTCAATGATAATGACTTATTGCATAAGATATTCTTCATTTTCTAAAATACAGCCTTTGATTGCCCTATTCTGCTCTTGATCTCTGTTGTGCATCTTCTATCTGGTGTTATAAATGTCCCTAGATATTTAAAACTATCCACTTGGTGAAGAATTTTCCCTTCTATTTCTATTTCACATTTGGGTGTCATTAATATCAGGGTTAAATGGAAGATTTTAAAATGTGGGGTTTTAGTCGAACAGGAAGAATATATTGAACAGAGTTGAAAACAAATAAAGAACAAAATAAGAATTTAAAAAGCAAGAGGATCGGCTTCGTTGCACTGAGGTTTATCCCACAAAGCTCCGTCTCTTTCCGAACGGCAGCCTGCTAGAAGCTTCGCACAGCGCACGAACTACGTAGCTCCAGCGACGACCCCAAGAGTTCTGCGAAAATACTGCGCTCGTGAACCGAACGACGTGGCCTGGAATCGAACCCACTACCTTCGAAGCGCGAGGTATGCTGTACGACCGCTTCACCACGGAGACTTCCAACAAAGAACAAAGTGTTAGAAAAGCTTGGATGGAAGAAAACATGACTGAATCAGACGACGGCCAGGAGATGGGCATGACAGAAGGATTCAAGCACTCGTTCTAAAACTTCCTGTATGCTGATGCCAAGATAGTGGATGCAACCCCTACATCGGTCAGTTGGACTAAAATGTTGACTTCTGGTCCTTGACTGGGGGAGTAAATTATAAGAACCTCAGAAGTCGGAGTGGGTTTACCTAATGGCGAGGAACACTTGTAATAAAGAAAACTAATTCACACGCAAAAATCAGACCAGTGCGCTAAAAAGTAGTAGCATGGTATGGATTATGCGTGAGTTCAAAACGAGAAGAATAAAATGTGTATACTGTCTGTGCTAATGTATTGTAATATGAGATGTGACTTCCACATTATATTTTCTTTAGCTATTTGGCGGCTTCCTGATCAGCTTGAATTCTATAGGACCTTGGCTGAGCTGGATGCAACATATTAACCTCTTCAATTATGCATTAAGAGTAAGTTGTCGTCATCATCATCATCATCATCATCATCATCATCATCATCATCATCATCATCATCATCATCATCATCATGTTCCATGCCTACAAGCGTGGTCGGCCATGATTCACCATCTGCAACTCCAGCATGTTTTGTGTGTGTGTGTGTGTGTGTGTGTGTGTGTGTGTGTGTGTGTGTGTGTGTGTGTCTTTTTGTGATTTCTTGGCAAGTTTACATACAATAGTTTGCCATTGTTTTCTGAACGACCGGCGCTCATATCATTTTATTAAAACCAACACAAGGTGGTCTGCTTCCGAATCGCCCGCTGCTGTGTTTCGAACACTGTAGGCGGGATAACGAATTGCGTCCGTAACACCTTCGTCATAGAGCCGACTTTTGCAAGGTACTGGACCTAAAATTGGCTAGTTAATCACAAACAGCAAATACAGTCTTGGTTTTATTGCAACGTCCTGTAAAGAACGTGCTACTAACTTTTAAAATGAAGAAGATTGACTTCATTGCACTGAGTTGTCTCAGTATCTTTCTGCGCAACGGCCTGTCAAAAACTTCACGCAGAGCACGAACTCCGTAGCTCCAGCAAAGACTTTCAGGGTGTCTCCAGAAACATGTCACACGTGAACCAAATCACTGAGCCCAAAAAACAAACCCATTACCTTCGGAGCTGCAGTTTGCTGATACTTTTGTCTACGGGTCATCTTCCTTGCCACTCTGCTTGTGCAGGTTACAGCAATTTAAAGACCGTATCGCCATATAACATATCGGTGCCCCGTCCATATTGTCTTAACCAGTGGATCATTATCGTGTCGTCTATCTTTAACCTTCCAGAAAATTAATCCCAATTTTGAGGCTAGATCTTCTTCTTCTTGCTATCATATCTTTGTTGACTACACCTTCAGATCAACTCTCATTATGAAATGGGGACAGTTTTTTGCAGTCATTCTTTAGTTCCATTCAGCTTAGAGTGTGTTGTTGATTCAATGGTTCAGTATATCTGTCTTAGCTGACTGTACAATTGAAGAAGCTGGGTAGGCGATCGAGCCAGATGGTCCCTAACTAATTCCCACCTCGAAGGGGATTCAAACCCAGTACAACTAGGCAAGTGCGAAATCCACTGGTCTACAGTGTCTCCAGATAATAAAAGATTATAAATCGATACGATTGCATTTTCCAAGCCATTGTTTACCATGCTGCATCATTCTGTGTTATTCTTGTGTTTTAGGCGCTTTACATCAACGAGTTTAAAGATCGAAACTTCTGCATGTACAATGGAACACTATGGTAAGTTCACAGTGCCAATGTCTCCTTCCGTTTTCTCATGAATGCTTTCACGCTGTTATGCTATCTACTATTACTACAACGTCTACTACTTTTGTCTTTAGCTCCATACTCTATTGCTTAATCCCGCGTGCGCGATGGAAGGCATGGTTTTTGGAAGACTATGGGTCTTGGGTTACTTGACTATTATGCAAACGGGTCATGGGTTAATTGACAATTACAACAGAGATGCCTTGAAGAGATTAGAACAAGAATTGCCATGGCGAAGGTAGCCTTTTGCAAGATGAAAAACATACTGACCAATAAAACGATGTCAATTGAAACGAGAAAAAGAGTGTTGAAGTGCTACATAGAACCTGTTCTTTTATATGGATGTGAGGCTTGGACAATGAGCAGACAAGCTGAAAAACATCTAATGGCTGTGGAAATGTGGTTTCTGAGGAAAATGCAAAGAATACCATGGACAGACAGAAAAACCTGAGTGCCCTGAATGTCCTGAGTGCAAGGATGCCGGTGTTTCAAACATCTCAACTCATTGACTATTATAAAAGAGGGTCGCGTGTTTACCATCTCAGTCCATCCAGCATCATTTCTGTTGGTCTCGGTCTGCCTCTGCTGATCTACCCCTTGATCTTCCCAGTTGTAACGATGTTCTCCAATGCCTCTTTTTTCATCACATGACCAAAGAAAGATGTGTGTCTTTTTCTTATTGTTGTATATACTGTTATATTTTCATGAGCCTCTTTCAGACAATCGTTGTTAGTTACTGTGGCAGTCCAAGGGATTCGCAACATTCATCTCAAAACCAACATCTCTATTGCTTCCAAATTCTTCCTAATTTATTTCTTTTACGTTTCAAGACTCTCTGCCATACAGCAAAACTGGTTATATATAGCATTTCAGCACTCTCACACAACATAGACTAAAGTTATTTAGTAAGTCCTTCACGCTGACATATGCAACACACACATTTCCATAGTATTGTATTATCTACCATGTTAATATACAATTAATTATAATTTCTTATTGTTTGCACAGTGTCTTTTCTAAATGAATAACAATGGTTCCTGCAACCTTTAACATTTGTTCACTAGGTGTGCCAAAACAGCATAAGAAACGTATTATCACTACCAACCGCATGACCGATTTCCAAAATATATCGCGCTATTGACGAGGACAATTTCCGGTGTGTAGGTTTAACTGAGTTACCAAAGTCTTCTTTGTTTATTATTATGTCTATCCAACTGTCTTTGTGTTCTGCCAGCCTCCTGTTCAACTGTTCTTCTGTTCTGCCGATGACGGTAGACAGGCACTTACACTGAAACTAATAGAAGCAGTTACATTCGGCCTACACAGCGAACGTTGCCCTGGTCGTCGATATCGGAAATCGGTCATGTGAGGGATAGAGTTAATGCGTTTCGTGTGCTATTTTAGGACACAAATTGAAGAAATGTTAAAGGTTGCGAAAGCCATTATTATTCGTATAGAAAAGCCAAACTACTACTACTGCTACTACTACTACTACTACTACTACTACTACTACTACTACTACTACTACTACTACTACTACTGCTGCTGCTGCTGCTACTACTACTACTACTACTACTACTACTACTACTACTGCTGCTACTGTTGCTACTACTACTACTACTACTACTACTACTACTACTACTACTACTACTACTACTACTACTACTACAACAACTACTACTACTACTACTACTACGGCTGCTGCTGCTGCTTCTACTACTACTACTACTACTACTACTACTACTACTACTACTACTACTACTACTACTACTACTACTACTACAACAACTACTACAAAGACTACAATTACAATTACTACTGCTGCTACTACTACTGCAACTATTACAACTACAACAACCAAAATAACAACTAATACTACTATTATTACTACAACTACTACAACAACAACTATTGCTGCTGCTGCTGTTCCTACTACTACTACTACTACTACTACTACTACTACTACTACTACTGCTACTACTACTACTACTAATACTACTGCAGCTGCTAATATCACTACTGCTGCTGCTGCTGCTGCTACTACTACTACTATTACTACTATTACTGCTACTACTACTATCACCACCACCACCACCGCTACTACTACTGTTACTGCTACTCTGCTAATACTACTACTACTACTACTACTACTACTACTACTACTACTACTACTACTACTACTACTACTACTACTACTACTAGAAAGAAAATTACTACTACCACTGCTGCTGCTGCTGCTGCTGCTCCTGCTACTACTAATAATAATAATAATAAAAATAATAATAATAATAATAATAATAATAATAACGTTGGTGCAGAAATTGTTATGACGACTGCAATTTGTTGTTTTAAATACAGCAAATCAGGCAACACATTCCTAATGGAGAATGAAATGGACTATACGGAGCCGTGGGATTTCTGGGTGAACCACACTGCCCTATTGATCAACGCTGTTGTCATGTTCGTGGGAACCTACATCCAACTCCGGCGAATGAAGAAGACAACTTAGATGGCTAGAGTGGCCAGAACCAGCATCCGGGCCAGTTTATGTGTATTTGTGTGTGTGCATGTGTGTGTGTGTGTGTGTATACGTGCGCGCGCGCGTACGTGCATATCTTTTACTGTAGAGTATTTTTAATGTAAAATAATGAACAGATTGTAATTCGTCATCATCATAATGTGCCATGCCGATAAGAATGGGGGTCATATCTCGCATCTCACTCGATCACCAGAGTCGTGGATCAGCTCTGTGTTCTTTGTCTCGACCATGCCACGTGGTCAAGCCATCCATGTATTTTCTTCTCTGCCCACCTTTTGTTCTTTTCCCCTCAGTCTTGCCAGATTGTGGTTAGGTTGTAGAGTGGAAGAAGAGATAAATCATTACGGCCTTTAGAAAAAAGATGCAGCAGGAGTACCAGCAGGATCCGGCTGATATTCAGAACTTCGAGGTAAGGCTAGACAGGCACATAATCTGGTGCAGCTGGTACTGTCAGTACTGGTACTCTTCCCCGGCTGTTGAAGATGAGCACGTATGGGAATGTCCAGTGTGCTGTGACGCCAACTCTTGACTCAGTTCAACTAATTTTGTATATGCAGAATTTTTCCGCTTGTGTTCGGTGGCACATGTGCGAACAAAACAAATTAATTTATACATACTTTTGATCATGCCGCAGTTATGATATAATGCAGGTTTATACACTTTGGGGTTTGTGATAGAGTACCTGAATGCGTTGGTGTATGGTATATTGGTACAATGGTATATTGATATACGGTATATTAGTATACGGTATTTTGGTATATTGGTATATGGTATATGGTATAATGGTATATTGGTATATGATATTATGGTATATGGTATATAGGTATATTGTGTATTGGTATATGGTATATTGGTATATGACATATTGGTATATGGCATATTGGTATATGGTATATTGGTATATGGTTTAAAGGTATATTGTGTATTGGTATATGGCATATTGGTATATGGTATATTGGTATATGGTTTAAAGGTAAATTGTGTATTGGTATATGGTATATTAGTATATTGGTATACGATATATAATATATTGTTATAAGGTATATTGGTTGGTAAATGGTATATTGGTATTTGGTATATGGCATGTTGGTATATGGTATATTGGTATACAGTATATTGGTATTTGGTATATTGGTTATGGTATATAGTACATTGGTATATAGCATGTTGGTATATGGTATATTGGAGCATGGTATATTGGTATATGGTATATTGTATATTGGTATAATGGATATTGGTATATGACATGTTTGTATATGGTGTATTGGTATATGGCAAATTGGTATATGGTATATTAGTATACCTGGGTTATACCCATTTATTGGTGTACCCGTATACCCGGGTTCGAAACACAGAGGTGCTGGTTTTTTCGAAAAATTTATAACAGCCAGTCATTCAGAAAGCAATGGCGAACTACTGAACGTAAAATTCGCCCAGGAATCACAAACAGTGAAAATTCTGGAGTGGACTGCTACGTCCTGTGAAGGACATGCAACTTAATTTTTTATATTGGTATATGGTATATTGGTATATGGTACATTGTTATATGGTATATCTGTTGGTATACGGTATATTGGTATATGGTATATTGGTTTACAATATCTTGGTATATGGTATATGGTATATTGGTATATAATATAATGGTATATGGCATCTTGGTATATGGTATACAGGTATATTGTGTATTGGCATATTATATATTGGTATTTAATACGGTAATGTGATTGATAGACACAATGCATTCCATGTGCAGCTTAACACACAAAATGGACGAATGTTAAACGCGGCAGAAACATGTATGGGAATTTCTCGAGTGTGGTGATGTCGCTTCTTGACTCAATCAATACATTTCAACTAATAATGGAAAGATTAATTATCAGCACAAGATCCACAGAAATATCACATTGTTGGGGAACCTTAGTAGTGTGAGAAATAGCATGAGAAATAATTGCACATGCATTAATCTGCACTCATAAAAGAATAAATTTGAGGACACGCTAGAAAGTATAAACATTGAAAGTGATAGTGACCTCATCAGTTTCCGCAAAGCCGTCATCAGTTAAAGGCGGGAGGATCGAATCCCTCTGTAGTTACTATAGCTTTAAAGTGTGTGTATATGTAATTTGTAATCTACTAGTATTGAACGGCATGGCAAGTGACATACTAGACAGAGCCCGACCAACACTACGATACTGCCTTAGCTCTGGAAAACATGGTCAGTGACAGAAGAGAAATGACCGACTAACATTAAGATATTGCATTAGTATTGGATGGCATGATCAGTGACAGAAAAGGAGGGACCGACTAACACTAAGACATTACGTTAGAACTGGGCGGCATGGTCAGTGACAGACTAGGCACAGGCTTACCAACACTATGCTGGATACAGGGCATTATTAAAGATACTGTGGCGAAGATATTTCAGAGGCAATTCGTAATTATGCACACTTTTCGAAACACTGCTGTGGTAGATTCGATAACAGACCGCCTTGTGTTGATATTCATACAAAAAGGTATGAATGCCTGTCATTCAGAAATCAGTGGCAAACTACTGAACGTAAACTTGCCAAGAAATCACAGTTACAAACTACTGAAGTTGACTGCAACGTCCTGTAAAGGATATGCAACTAACGTATTTTAAAATCCAGTTATGCCACGGGCAACGAATGGAGAGTCTCTCCAGCTGGGTGCGATGAGGTCGATGTTCTGTTAAGTGTTCTAATATAATGATTGTGATGATAATGATGGTTCCTATGTCAGTACCAGTGGCACAGGTCAACATACAATCTCGTTATGTGACTGGCAAAATTAAAGCGGCGGTTCTTGATGATCCGCTTCACCCTGTTATGTTGGGATGTCAATATGTATTCCTGGGTGAACCAAGAAAACATGTGCTGATCTCAACTTTGACGACCGGACATCGGGATAATACGGACCCCCATGACGATTACCCCAGCTAATTCTCGTCTCGCGGAATTGAAACAAGCTCAGGCAGCAGATAGCTCCATTACAGCATGTTTTCATACTCTGTCTAAATCACATTCACCTCTATGTAAAGGCGATGTGTTTATGAAAAAAGGTATACTTCATAGAATAGCAGGTAAAGAAGCGCATGCGCAACTCGTTGTACCTTCTTCTTTTTTAACACAAATTCTAGATATGGCTCATAGTCTACCATTTAGTGGACACATGGGAATCAATGCGACAATGCAGAGGATTTCTACACATTACTTTTGGCCTGGAATAAATGCTGACTTCATTCGTTATGTAAAGTCATGTCCACAATGCCAGAAGGTTTCTCTGAAGCACCGTACTGCACCGGCAACTTTAGGAGAGATGCCCATTACTTCAACTCCATTTGAACAGGTAGCTGTCGATATAGTCGGACCACTCAACAGAACGACGAGGCCGAACCTCTATATACTTACTCTTTTAGACACGTGTTCGATGTGGGCCGAAGCCTATGACTTCCAACGATTCGAAGCACATATCTGAAGCATTGTTTGGAATTTTCATCAGATTAGGTCTTCCAATTCGGATCCTGAATAATAATGGATCACAGTTCAATGGAAATCTTATGGAAGAAGTCTTCAGACTATTCCATGCTCGACAGATTCATAGTTCACCGTATCAGCCGGCTTCGAACGGATCTGTGGAGTGATTTAATGGTAACCATAACAATATCTTGAGGAAATTAGCTCAAGAGAGATGAGTGGGATGCCTATATACCGGCAGCTTTATTTACTTATCGGGAAGGAAACCATCACCCAACTGGATTCGCACCAGCCACATTGTCGTTTGGTCGGCCAATCAAGGGACCATTGGAATCTTTACTTCGTACATGGATTGATGATCAGATGGATGAGACAGTCGTAACTTCCTCGACTTCTTTTGCTAAGTTGAAACGAAGTCTACAAAATGGTTGGAGACTGGCGTCCGATAATCTGTGACAAGCCCGACGTAGAATAGCGCGTTATTTCAACAAGAAGGCAAAAGATAGTGAATTGGAGAATTACTTCTGTGTATGAGTCAGAATAAGTTGCAAGTAGGATGGAAAGGACCTTATGAAGTGATAGAGAAGAATTCTCGCACTAACTATAAGATTTATATCACAGAAAAGATGAAGATTTTTCACATAAACTTCTTGAGGAAATATCATGAATGGCCCTCCACCACCGACACAGCACATCAGATGATTTTGGCTGTGGCTACTGAGGTAGATCAGGGAACCATAATGGGAATTGAGCACCCGCTGCAAGCAAAAGAAACCTTTCATGATGTGGACATCAGTTCTACATTAACTCAGAATCAGCAGAAGCAGATTCAGGATCTCTTAGCATCCTATGCAGAAGTACTTACTGATAAACCAGGACTTACTAATTTGGTCGAATTCGATATGAAACTGACTGATACTACTCTTGTGCGAATCAAAACTTACCCCATTCCTTATGCCAAGGCAAATGTTTTAAAGGGGGAAATTCAGCAAATGCTCTCATCTGGAATCATATCACCATCTGCATCGCCGTATAGTGCGAGAGTAGTGTTATTGACGAACCTAGTGGAGAACATCGACTTTGTATCGATTATCGACAGCTAAATGCTATCACTGAATTTCAAGCTGAACCGTTACCGGATCAAAATCAGCTCTTCACTAATCTCAGCACTGCTACTTATTTCACCCAGATAGATCTCAGCAAGGGATATTATCAGATTCCAGTTAAATGTGATGTTAAACCATGGTTGGCTTTCAGTGCCCCTGATGGTCACTATGAATTCAATGTTCTTCCGTTTGGTTCAAGAATTACTCTGAGTTTTTTGCACGTCTAAGGAGGAAATTGCTTGAACATTTGTTCTAATACGTCTATTCATTCTTCGGACAAATGTGGACAACATGCTGACTCCAGTTTCTTTCGCTTGTATAAAATTGAATGTGGCGGAGAGAAATTATTCCACTATAGAGAGAGAATGTTTAGCATTGGTATGGGCAGTGGAGAAATTTCAGACCTATTTGTATAGAAAACACTTCACGGTACAATGTGATCATCAACTTTTAATGTTTTTGGCATCATCACGGAACCTGAATTCAAGACTAATGAGATGGTTTTTGCTTTTACAACCATATTCGTTCCAGATTGAATGTGTACCTGGGAAAATGAATGTTGGAGCGAACTTTCTCAGTCGACATCCAGTCCCGGATGAAGTTGGTGAATCAGAATTAGTAGGAGATACGGAGGGAACGATGGAACAATTGAGATTGTGATGATAATGATGGTGATGATAATGATGGTGATGGTGATTGTAACAAGACCCCGGGGCTTGGACAGGTATGTTACTATAAATAATATCCCCAGCCTTTGCTCTGACCACCCCAATAAGTCTTTACATCTACAAGGCCCCACAGAAGCCGGGACAGCTGACCTTCCCCTCCCTATTTATGGATTCCTACCCACAGGGGGCTTGGACAAGACACCATTCATACCAGTACTCAAAGCCAAGGCTAACAAAGCAAAATATTTAATTTCTAAATACGTCAACTGAACTAAGAGAGGGATGGCTGAAAAGCCTGGATAGAAGACACTATGTACACAGCTGATGGAAACCAGCAATAAGATCTATGGATGATCAGTCTTCATAAGGGAGCATGTGACTTCAGTTCGTGCTGCCGTCCCGTCGTTATTAACGACTCACCCGAGGAACCTCTAGTACAAAGGAACTCCAAGACGTAGTCCCTTCTGAAGTTCTCTCCTTCCACTGTGAGTAAGATCTCGGAATGGTCAGGCGTATGACTAATACTTGACCGACACTTCACCAAAAGTCACTGGTCATCCCTCGAAGACGTAATAACTCACAAGTTCCACTCCGCTGATGACGTCTGGGCCGACCCTAGAATTCTAGATGTACCCAACTGAAGAAAAGTACTATAGCACAACACAATCGTATCGAAGAGCCTGGTTACTGTTCGGCTTCTCAAGTTAATCGGAAAACTGTCTGCAGCCTATCACTGGAGCACTGGCGCCATATAACAACATTGGCACAATTGAATGTTCCAACAGGTGAATGTAAGAACTCAACTAATTCACATGTCTCTGTTCTACACAGTTCTGTAGGCATCAACTACCTTCACACTGATACGATTATGCACAGTTCTGTAGGTATCTACTACCTTCACACGGACACTATCATTGTCCACCAACACCTGGGAATGGGGTAGATCCCTACCCAAACACGAATGTCACTCCGGTGTTTACAAGACTAGCAAATCACTGTTATAAGTCACTTGACCCAGTTCGGCTTCAGTAAGGATCACAACTGTAGATTCAAATCATAGTTGACATGACGTTATACAATGTGTCCCATGACGACCCAGCCAGGCCGGAAACATAGTAAACTGGCCATGGTTGTGGCTAATAAACAGTGTTCACTCTCAATCACCACCACTGGAACGAATGTCCTTGGGTACTTCACAAGCCACTAAAGTTTTATCTGTTAGTCTGCATAGAAATTCACCAGTACCTTACTGGCATGAATCAGGAGACGGATCAGTCCTAGATTCAACTGGGATCTCTGGACTACTTTCGTCGGACTCTTCACGGCAGTCTCAGTTTAGACTAACCATGAGCTTCTAAACTTACAGGTTCATCCAAATGGTGACTCAGGTGGATTCGGTTGACCGCTCCCAGTATAGCCTCAAACACCTTGATTGGCACTGGAGTGAGCTGGTCCTACTGAGTTTATGGTTGAACTCAGGAACCTCCATTAGATATATAACAGATCCTGAAACATGGAGGTCGGTGTGAGTACCTGGCTACAACTTAAGACTAACATGCATCTCAACTTTGACTCATGCATCAGAGGAATACACATATATCATATATGTTATAGGAGATCATCCACATCATAGATCAACTCTTAATTACAAGGTACAGGTATAAGGGTGCAAGAGAAAGCAATAGTACACAAGTATATAGTCAAGTAACTCGTCTGGGCACAGCTGGCCCGATAGCACCAGAGTAGACTGTTTGACTCTGTCATTGTATCCTCTACCTGGTGTTCTTTCACTCCTCCACTTCAACTAACCACAATCCTAAAATACACCTACTTATCTTTCAGTTTAGAGATTACATTATCTAGGAGGTGCCCAGCAGGACATATCCTCCTCACGCATACAACTCAACAATTAATCAATCACTTAAGCCATTGATCAATTAGTTAAACATAACTCATTGGTAACTATTTTACATTAATAAATTATATACACCATAATTCATTAACATAGCATTACCAAATTATAAACCAAAATTGTTAATAACTAATTAACAAACTCAAACAAAAGCCACAGCTTTCTCGTCCTGGGATCTCTGTCCAAGAACAGGTTTGACCTTTATTAATTGACCTTCACCCATGACGGTCAAGTCTGTGCAGGTCTAGCACAGATGTGGTGGCCATCCACCGAGTAATCTTCCCCACAGCTGCTGTGGCAAAAGAGAACCTTGTTCCGCGGCGAGTTAGGCCACGTCATCCATTTTAGAGTGGCCTCAAGCCCCTCATCCACTAAATCTCCAGTCCCTCAAATCCTGCCCAAATGGCACCAAGGTCACTACTACTTCCTCACTTCAGTAAATAAGTTACTCCACTAACAGAATCAGGTTTATCGAAGAGAAGAGCAGTAGAGATAGACAGGTTTTGTTCGAAGCTCGGCTCTACATTAGCGCAACGGCCTCGATGACAGAGCGCCGCATCGCTCTCGTTCGGGTATGTAAATTCAACCATCGGTTACGCATAATCACTTTGGTCAGATAGGCAAATCAATCGTCGGTCGTACCGGCTGCACATTATAACCACGATCGGGCACGCAAACTCACTCATTCGTACAGCCAAATAACCAGTTGGTCGGAAAGACCTAATAAGCACGATCAGGCATGCCTATTCACTTATGCGGGCAGCATATAAACTAGTAATGATAAAAGAAATCCAGCGGTACTTCCCATCTACCTCTATCAAGCAAATACAAAACATTTCTATCTAAAGGTGGAATAGCACTGGTAGCCTAACTTAGCAAATACTTACCTTCATCGCCCAATGGAAATACAAACACCTTAATTTCAGGAATTACGAAACACCACGTACTTAAGGCATACATGATAGCACTTACTAGCTAAGTAAACAACACGTTACTACCTTTAGCATCACACACTCTAACTAGTGTTAAACTTCCTCACTATCCTAAGAATGTATTCACCGAACAGGATCGTTAACATACTTGCTTCAAAGCTGTTATAATAACTCAAATATACTTACACATAGCAGTGATAACATCATCATACATTTTACTACCAACGCATATAATGGTAATCTAACCTCTTGAAATTCTATCAGCTAAAATTACATAAATTTTACACCGCCAAGCAGAAGTGACATTACACACGCCTGATGTTTACAAGCACACAACAGGTGTTCTCGCCACCGACGGCTGACCTAAATATTTCCTAGCCGATCGATAGCTGCTACTTAGAAATTCCGATACGCGGAGGAAAATTTACTCGCGTCGCGGAGACTATTTTATTTACGGCGCTTAAAAGTATTTCGACTGCCGGCGTTTTATTTACATACATCAGCTAACTAATATTGTAGGAAGAAAATACCTTAGATACTCGATCACCACATTCCTTGACTGCAGATGTCCCGCTTGGCTGACGGTTGTAAAGACATCAACTTCTAGCAGCCAGTGAATCGCGGCTGTCTTTGACAAGATCTGATAGGCGACTGATAGCGGATAGCTAAGTGCGCATTCACAATCACATCCCGGGCCCAGAGAGTCCCATGGGTCCCGGAGGAATTCAGAATCTCGTGATCCTTGATTTAATTGTGGATCCACCGTGACAGCAACATCACGTACGCACTTTGCATAGTCCCTTCTAGAAGGGTCTCGATTCTTCACGAATTCACCCGACTTATGACGTCCGGGACTAAATTAACAGGGGATTTCCCTAGCTATAGTCCCAATTTCAAGGGAGACCAACTCGTCGTATTTCGACCAAAGGGAAATAATGCCGAGGATAGACGGATTCTAGTCCGTTTTGTCACAGTGATGATGATGATGATGATATGATGATGATGATGATAATGATGATGATGATGATGATGATGGTGGTGGTGGTGGTGGTGGTGGTGGTGGTGGTGGTGGTGGTGGTGGTGGTGGTGGTGGTGGTGGTGGTGGTGGTGGTGGTGGTGGTGTAAATGATGATGTAGTATTCAGACCTGGTCTACAATTATATGATAATCGTGTTAGCTGATCTACTAACTTACCGGCATGGCACTTGATGATGACTTCTTAAAATCAAGTGAAACAAAAGATATTAGATACTTTGTTTTTCCATCAGCTATACTATTTTATATTTTTATTGCGCTGATTCTAACTGAAGAATGCATATTACAAACTATTTACTGAAATCTGCAAATTTGTTTGTTAGCATTGTATTTCTGTAATGCAATACGTTATCTTTGGTGCATTACTATTATCATAAATTCTTCACTTTTTTGTAAAGAGGAGGGGGCGAGACGGTGTGATTTTTAACTAATCAGTATTCTTGTTACTATAACAGTGTGGATACAGAGAAGGAACTAACAAGTCTGCTGGTTCATCATAAGTCAGCCTTTATTTGTGTATAGTGGTGAATACAAAGTTCTAGTCCAACTCAAACATGATGACGACCTCTCTTGTCTATCGGTGATTTCTTACTGCCCCAACAACAAGTTACGTCAAGACTTGAGCATCCTTCTAGCTATTCTATATTGATGCTCAAGCGTGCTGTAGACTTGCACACCCAGCTAATACTAATAATACCCTCATTCTGCTACACCTTCCTATGTTTTAAAAAGACTTTTCTTCTTCAAAAGTCTTTATTCCTAACCCCCTTTTATCCTACCTCTTCTCTCCTTAACCTCCCATAATTTCTCTAAGCCACCCTAAACTAACTCTATTTTATGCAATTATTCTACTTTGTAACTCTTCCCCCTGTCATATAGTAAACCACTATGAACTTCTTCTTCGTTTCTGACTCTTCAAACATAACACATATTATTTACATATCCTCAATAACATTTAAATCTCAACTTTATACAATACATCATAACACATATGATTACCTTTTTGAAATAAACACTCCTTCTTCTCTTCATAAGCAATCCGCTTAAAATTTCAAACGCTGTACTCTTCTGATACCAACTCCCTATTGTCATCACCAACATTACTTACTAATTCTCTACTTTCAATCAACCTGAGAACACTCGCACATGATAGAAAGACAAGGAATCGGTGCGTACCTGAGATTCAAAGAAGTAGAACTCTTTCTCACAAAAAAACCACACTTAGCTAAATCACACACACCTTTACCCCCCTATGTCATTTGAGACTTTATGTAATAAAGTCTAAAACAATTATCTCTTCTACAGTACCACTTATTATGGTAACAGTTTACGCTGCTATCTACAGCATCAAACACCAACCATCAAAAATATTATTCACTCCCAAATGTCTATATATTACAGACAGTACGCAATTAACAAGGTCCATCATCCCTCTAGACCTCTTCCAACTTTATACACATCACCTCACATAACTAATCTTCTCTCATACCTCACTCAGAATTCTCTCTTAATCTCGCCGAAAATTTCAGCGACCACTTAATGTCCATTTATTATGGGCATATCTACTAAACCCTCTACTTATGCCGTTATCAACAGCAACACTATACTCTTGTCTGTGACTGCTTCCAATCAACATTATTCTATTACAGTCCATATATCACGGACCCTCAAAAACCCCATGTCATTTTGTCTCCCCAGTGACAATGTTCATTTCTCATTAACACACTTACAACCCTTTACTATTGTACTGCTATCCGCAGTATCTAATCATTCTTCGGAGTCAAACATGGATTCAATTCATGTTTTGCTAATTGCCTGGCGTAGCACGTTACCCACTTCTTCTTCTATAAACCAGCAATCTCGTGTCTCTTATGAAAGTACACCATGGCTCTTCTGACCCCATGGAAACTATGTTCTAAACTTTCCCCTCATTTACCCCACTGCTATATACATTATTCACATTAATCTTTTCTTCCCCAATATGGCGTCCAATCCATATATCTTCAATTAATGCTCACTTAAATTCCCCATAACCATTTTACTTGTGTAGTAACCCCGTCACTTAAGTATGGCCTATGTTTCCACAACTTAACCTCCCAACGCTGATTATCACAGCAATCTTGCTAGCAGAATATACTCATAAACTTGTTATTCACAAAGAGAATGTGTCTCTCTACTAGTTCTCAATAGTTTATTACTATTTTCTGAACGAAGGGTCCTAAATAAAGCCCCATGTATTTTCTTTATTCTAGACAAAACCATGTAAATTAACCATAACTTAATTAATTTCTAACATATATATAAACATACAAGACAATTCACGTAAATTATGAGTGAAGCGAAATAAAATCACAACAGAATATCATACCCCCCCCCCCCCCCAAGTTTTTATGCATCATTTATGTTTCCCCTCATATCAATTAAAGGTATTAACTCATTCAAAGAAAAACATATATTAAAATAATACAACATACATCCTAATCTATTGCTACCTAATACTACTGGTCTCTTTTACGGACCAGTAGTTTGTACGCAAAAGGCTAAAAACACAATAATCCTATTCTAAAATCAAATAGTAACAATCATTTTACAGGACCCAATCAAGCAAAAATAATATAACATACCATACATGTTCAATCAACATTGGTCTCTTATACTAACCAATGAAATACATATCTATTCACCCAAGTCATGCCTATTCCGTTATTCTTATAACAGATAAACAAAACAACTCAATGCTAAGCATTAACCTCAAAATCTCTCTCTCTCTCTCTCTCTCTCTCTCTCTCTCTCTCTCTCTCTCTCTCTATATATATATATATATATATATATATATATATATATATATATATATATATATATATATATATCTGTTACCTACAGACCAATTCTTAACTTAGAACAATATCTGTTCTCTCAACAAAAGTCATTAATTACTAAATGACCGTCAATCATTGATTCTCTCCCCTCACAATATTATATCTTTTACCAGACTAACTCCTAACACATCTCACAATATCTGGAATATCACCCTAACCAACCGCTGTAAACTGCAGCTCAAATCACTTCACTTACTACTATTGTGGCGGCTATCCCAGCACACTACAACTCATCTCTCTACTAAAGGAAACCGTACTTCGACACACTAATTGTTTCCCTTGGATTTGTTCCAAGTATTACTACAACTACATAATCATTATTACCGTTAACTACGGTATCTCCACCCTCCTACGTCCAACAAAACTTTGTCTATTTGCTATAGACCTCTCACCAATACATCTACCTACTGTACCAACGACTAATTCTACTTTTAAGTTTCTCGTCTACCAACGCAAGTAATATTTCATTCTCCTGCATCAGTACTTTCTTAACATCTCATCACAACAACTCTAAGCTATCCTCAAGTCTCTCCTAGCGTTCTTGCACCGCGACGATACTAGTCACACTTATCGGAACATTCATTTAACTAATCTTGTTTACCTCACTATCTTTCACTCCTCTTCCTATTTATCGGGATTCTTTCAGAAACAGCAAACCACACCACATATAACTGACAACGGACCTCACTTTCCTCATTTCTCAGTATCAGGCATTTATACTTCAACATGTCCCTATCAACAATACTAAACACATTTTATGAAACGTCATTCAAAATGTTAACTCTCTTTGTGTCAACCTGTCATACAACTTCCATAAATTCCGTCCAAGATCACACATTCCAAACAAAAGACATCACACCTTTCTAATCACCTACTTTAACAATTTAGCACAAGCAAAACAGAGGCAACGACTATCACCAAAGAAGAACAAACAACAACAATTCAGCTAAACGAACATTTCTCGAAACAAGTAAAGAGTCTCAAGTGCCTAGGAAGTGTAATATCATCAAATGGCAAACCAGAAGATGATATTGACAACAGTTGTAATAAGGCTATTCAACACTCTGAACAATTGGACAACCATGTATCAACAACTACCAAGCCTAAGTGTGCCGATCACTTCCACCCACATTAACACTTGACGACGTTTCAAAACCTCACTCCTGCTTCACTCAGCGCGACGAACACCTGTTTGTCTACACTTATACTCACGCACGGACTAAACGCCTCGTACATGCATGCTGTCTTGATTGTCCCTTGACAATATTCTTTTTCTATAACGATTCAGTTGCAAGAGAGCTCAAAAACTTATTCACGTTGTCCACAGATCTTAGATAATATTTGATTTGATGAAACGAGTTGTCCAAATTCATCACCATTCTGGAAATTTTTTTATTTTTTGATTCTAGATGATTAAGTCTTAAACTTTTTGATTAACTTCTGCAAATTTGATTTGAGGCAAGGGCTAAACTTGATTGAGCCTCCGAAAAATTTTACTCACTTGAGACAACGACCAAACTGGATTGACCTTCAGAAAAATTCTTACTCACTTGAGACAACGCTGGCTTCTGAGTTCGCCCCAGTCTTCTTCCATTTCTAGAGATCATTTAAGTTACTTCTTATTGTAATCACAGACCTATCTTGATCAATTAACTAGGCATTAATTAGACATTAACTAGACATTATTTTAGTTAGTTGGTTAATTAGTTAGTTAGTTAGCTAGTTTTATGTTGGCATATATCCTTGTGGTCTCGAGTTATGGTGTCCACTTCGAGTGTTGGAGGGTTCAAGCCCTGGTGAGGGCCGGGATTTTTCACGTGGACATCTACTCGATCTAGTAACAAAATTTCCCCTGGTCTCTTAGTAGTGAGATCGGACGCTCGTGTGTATTTTTGCACATGTAAAAAATTCCTTGGTAGTTGAAATCGAAAAAGAGTAGCCTAATGCCGTTGCCCGGTCAAAATTTCGAGTTAATAATCTACCCAAAGTATTTCAGGATCCTTCCGGTGCTACAGAGTTCGTACACTTAACTGAGATTCTCCGGACTCTGGTCTGGGTTAGGAGTAGAACGGAAAACTTATGGGTTACACCCATGTGCCGTGATGTGGATCCGTCAACTAAACTAAACTAAACTAACCCTTGAACTCCGGAAAAGTCCATTGACACTTTAATCCTCTACTCCCTTATCCCCTCCAATATATGCAGCAGCGCATCAAGTAGCTAATTGTTCCAGTTCGGTGTTGGTTAACGAGGTCAAGTATTCTCCAGATGTGCCTCTTGTGTCTGGCTGTGGCAATTCTTACTTCCATGTCTCTCATTCTGGACGATTAAGTGGATTCACTGACGTCAAAGTCCTCCGCTCTCGACATCTCTCTAAGAGCATTAATAACGTCGGACGATCCATGGGCTGGCCATCTGCATGGAACGCAAAACCAGCAAAGTTTATCAGCTCATTCATTTACTTCAACTCCCGCATGTCCCCGAACGAAGATTAGGTGACTCCACGTAGCATAGATCTCCAAAGGGATTCAATCAACTGTCTGCGTAATATATTTTAAGTATTCCTTGTCAACAATGAGTGTATTATTGGTGATGCTTCCTTCACATAGCTGAGGAATTCATTTTCAACACTTAGTGATAGGTTGGTGATGTTTCCTCCCCATAGTTTAGGTATTCAATGTCAATAATGAGTGCTAGATGGGTGGTGTTTTCTTCACATAACTTAAGTATTCCTTGTCAACACTGAGTACTAGGTTGCTGATGTTTCCTTCATATAGTTTAGTTATTCAATGTCAACAATGAGTGCTAGATGGGTGGTGTTTTGTTCACATAACTTAAGTATTCCTTGTCAACACTGAGTACTAGGTTGCTGATGTTTCCTTCACATAGTTTAGGTATTCAATGTCAACAATGAGTGCTTGATGGGTGCTTGTTTAACAGGACATGTTTACTATTCTGATGTGATTATTTAACAAGACATGTTCACTATTGTGATATGATTGTTTAGCAAGAGATGTTTACTGTTGTGTTATGATTATTTAACAAGACACGTTTACTATTGTGATATAATTGTGTAGCAAGACATGTTTACTATTGCAATATTATTAACAAGACATGTTTACCACTGCGATACCACTGCAGTTGATGTTTGATCTGATATGTATTGTGTGTGTGTGAACCTGATCACACTAAAACAATGTAGGTCTCCTACAGTGTAAATCATTTCAACTGCAGAAAGAGACCGAGCCATGTGGAATAAAACTAGGTGCAATGAAATCGATTATCTCATTTTTAAACCTGTTAGAACACCCAAAACAGGTCGCTCCCACGGTGATGTTTTCATCCTTGATATTGCTTGATTATTTCGTTTTACCTTACCAGTGTGTGCTTTAGATATTAAATAATACTATGTTTTCTGTTTTGATATACAGTTGATGTGTCACGTGATTTAAATTTTGATATATATTTATGTGTGACATTTGTTTTATATTTATTGATCTCACTGAATTCTGATCCCTACTATGTATATCAGTTAAATTTCAGACACATTTCACAGCGTTTACAAAATGCAGTTTAACAACAGAGCTATTTTCAGCGTTTGATATTGTTTCATTTCTTGTTTCACATTTCCAACTTTGACATGACGTATTAACTGATTCAGTGCCGATGGATAAACTGTCGCCACAATGTAACCTTCCATTTGGACATAAGGACACAATATATCGCCCTACAATGGTCGTTGTGTTATTTGGTTTGTTTCGTGGCATCTTCCGCAGTTTCAATGCTCAGTGAATGGAAATTTACTTTATTAATACTTGTTCATTTGATGGTGTACCATGTCGGGTGCAAACCTACATTGTGTTTGGCACTGAATCAATTAAACAGTATTACGGCGATGTTTAACAGATCATGTCAACTGTTTTTGTATACAGTTGATGTGTGCCATGCATTTAGTTTATACTGATCTCATGTTGTCAATATTATGCATTTACCAGTAAGATAACACTCGTTGTTGACTACAGCAAATTGTCTGCATATATTAAAACATTTTCACATCTTGCTTTCTGTCAAGCTATTTTTTGTTTCATATTTATAATGTGGTGATTTCACTTTTCTATGCGCTATCCTATATTTAAAAAAACAACAACACACACACACATTTCATAGGTGCATACATATTTCTGAGATTAGTTGAGCCAAGAACGCTCATGACATCCATCGATCCATCATGTGCCATGCAGATAAGCGTAGACCTGTCATGTTTTGCCATCTCACTCGATCACCAGAGTAGTGGATCAGCTCCGTGTTCCTGTCTCGACCATGCCACGTGGCCAAGCCATCCAGGTATTTACTTCTCGATCTTCCCCTTGGTCTCTTCCCTTCGATCTTGCCAGTTGTCACCAAGTTCTCCAATTCATTTCTTCTCATAACATGCCCAAAATATTTTGACTGTCTACGTCTAATGTTTCTAATCAGTTTACGATCTTCATTTATTTCTTGAAGGACTTGTTCATTGATTTTTCTGTCTGTCCATTGTATTCTTTGCATTTTCCTCAAAAACCACATTTCCGCAGCCAGCAGTTGTTTTTCAGCTTGTCTCCTCTTGTCCACGCTTCACATCCATACAAAGGTACTGGTTCTATGTAACACTTCAACACTCTTTTTCTCGTTTCAATTGATACCTTTTTATTGGTCAGTATGTTTTTCATGTTGCAAAAGGCTACCTTCGCAATGGCAATTCTTGTTCTAATCTCTTCAAGTCACCTCCCATCAGATGTTACGACTGTTCCGAGATAACTGTACCAGTTAACTTGCTTAAAAATATGCTCATTTACTCATATATCACATTGTGGTATTTCCTTCTTCCAAGTGACGACCATAATCTGTGTCTTCTTACTATTCAGTTCTAACCCTAGTTGTTCACTATGTGCAACAACTGCATCTACTAAATGTTGCAGGTCCTGTTCATTGTATGCAATCAAGACTGTATCATCTGCATATCTAATGTTATTGATGTATCTTTCCCCAGTGTAACAGTCTGATTATGTATCCGTCTGTCCTTTCCTCAGAGTCCTGAGTGTCGGCAAGATCCTCTGGTAACTCCCTGCAGCATCATTCTCTCTCCGCCATTATGATCTATCTGTTATTCTGCACTATAGCCTACACGCGATTTCAAATGTATCTTACCACATCTGCTCATCATGCACCAATATCAGACTAAGTGATCCAGACCCAGCCAATCTGTCCACATGCTCGTTTCCCACTACCGTACATATTTCTCACATTCAGTACTCCTACGAAAAACCAGACATAACATATAATCGGACATCAAATGGTGCCAACAGTATTGCATTTCTTCATTGGCTGTTGAAGATGAGGATTATGGGAATTCGTGAGTGTTGTGATGTCGGTTCTTGACTCAACTCAACTCAACTCATTCTTACATAGAGCATGCAACAGAGTAGAGTTGAGTTTAAAACGACATTAGAGTACTTAGGACATTCTCATACGTACTCCGTCCTCATCTGCATCAGCCAGCAAAAAGTCTCAATACTAATGGTGCTAGAAGCAGTCTGATTATGTGTCCTCCTGGCTTTTCCTCGGAATCCTGAATGTCGGCTATCAAAAGCTGCCCTGTTCCGCTGAACCAATGTTGGCGACACTACATACCGTTCTTTCTTTTAAATTGCATAGGTCAGTGGGATAAGCTCTGGTCTTGTAAATCATAGGTTGTGGGTTTTATCATCACTGGGGTAATGACGTACTTTTCCCAGTGTAAAGGATTGACAGAACTGGGGATGCAACAACTGATGTATGAACGCGTCATTAGAGACAGCGCAATAGTATGTTCTATGCACTGCGGAGAAAAATCTTATTGTAGATTCTAAGCTAAAGTCAGAATTGTTGGATTTTCTCACTAGGACATACTGGCGTTGTGAGAAACAAGCAGGCAGGCAGATTGGCTGGTTCTGTACCGCTGGGTAGGGTGGGGTCCATAATAAGGCAGTCGTGGCTAGAGCTCTTTGGGAGTGTGTATAGTACAGAAGAACTGTACAGATGAGCTGTCGACAGTTGGAAATCGAAAAAGAGTAGCCTAACGGCGCTGTCCGGGCAAAATTTCGAGTTAAAAATCTACCCAAAATATTTCAGGATCCTCGCCAGTGCTACGGAGTTCATGCACTGAGCTGAGATTCCCCGGACTCAGGCTTGAGTTAGGAGTAGAACGGAGCACTTATGGGTTAAACCCGTGTGCCGTGATTTTGGTCCGTCGACTAAACTAAGCTAAACTAAAATAAACTAAACTAAACTGGCATTGTGTGTATCGTAAGGAAGAACAAATAGGTTATCACGACCTGGATGAATGGTGCTGCAGTGAGTGACCAGAGGATCTGGTCGACACTCAGGACTCTGAGGCAAGGCAAGATGGACACTTAATCACACTGCTAGTTGTACCAATAGTATTGAGACTCTTCGCTGGCTGTTGCAGATGAAGACGGAACACATATGGGAATGTCTCGAGTGCACGTGTTGTCAGTTCTTAATTCAACTCAACTCAGCTAAAGTCACGAGGAAAGTCGATGTTGAACATACAATTATCAGCTAAAGTCATGGGAAAAGTCGTTGTTGAACAGAAAATTCTCAGCTAATGTCATGGGAAAAGTCGTTGTTGAACAGAAAATTCTCAGCTAAAGTCATGAGGAAAGTCGATGTTGAACAGTGTCATAGAGCAGATGACAGGCTGATAGAGTTAATCTGATGAGTTAGTGCATCAGTATATAAAAATAGAATAATAAGAGAACAGTTGCACATTGTGGCACTTATAGTAAACGCGGGCCACGTCATAGTAGGCTAGTACGTAGCATAACAACCCAACTGTAGTTTTGGGTCATTCCATCGCCAGCTTCCATAAACGACGGTAGTTCTAGGATTACATCGCCAGCTCATGTACAGTACACTTCATTTAACAGTATCCACGCTCAACGATACTAGGCGTACAGGTTTGGACCATGTTACTTTCATGTTGACCTAATCGGACGGCCCGGAGTCGTCGCCTCTGATATCACCATTGCAGCTGACAGCGGACTTATCACCCAACAATTATGCCAGGTATGAATGTGTGATTTACAGGCGCAGAGCAGGAATGTGAGATGAGAGTGAGAGCCTGAAGACTCGAGCTTCATAAACGTTCATGTCTGTTATCTGGCGTCTGTCGGTGGTAATTATATCGCCGTTCCCGTCATCAGGCTGTTTTGAGTTGTTTTTGGAGTGAAAGAGAGTACTGCTTGCTGTTGGGATATTCAGAATAATGATCGCATATGATTCAGCTCGGTTTGCATCACACCCACGAGCCAGCGCTCAGGGTACCAGCTGATCGGCAACTTATATGTACGAAGCGAGGCACCGATCACTGCCCAGGTTTATTCAGTCCTTCGTCACCTTGGGCGCAAGACATCCATACAAAACATACCCAAACAGATCCCAGCTCATTGTTGAACAGAAAATTCTCAGCTAAAGTCATGGGAAAAGTCGTTGTTGAACAGAAAATTCTCAGCTAAAGTTATGGGAAAAGTCGTTGTTGAACAGAAAATTCTCAGCTAAAGTCATGGGAAAAGTCGTTGTTGAACAGAAAATTCACAGCTAAAGTCATGGGAAAAGTCGTTGTTGAACAGAAAATTCACAGCTAAAGTCATGAGAAAAGTCGTTGTTGAACAGAAAATTCTCAGCTAAAGTCATGGGAAAAGTCGTTGTTGAACAGAAAATTCTCAGCTAAAGTCATGGGAAAAGTCGTTGTTGAACAGTAAATTCTCAGCTAAAGTCATGGGAAAAGTCCTTGTTGAACAGTAAATTCTCAGCTAAAGTCATGGGAAAAGTCCTTGTTGAACAGAAAATTCTCAGCTAAGGTCATGGGAAAAGTCGTTGTTGAACAGAAAATTCTCAGCTAAAGTCACGGGAAAAGTCGTTGTTGAACAGACAATTCCCAACTAAAGTCATGAGAAAAGTCGTTGTTGAACAGACAATTCTCAGCTAACGTCATGGGAAAAGTCGCTGTTGAAAAGAAAATTATCAGCTAAAGTCATGAGAAAAGTCTTTGTTGAACAGAAAATTCTCAGCTAAAGTCATGGGAAAAGTCGTTGTTGAACAGAAAATTCTTAGCTAAAGTCATGGGAAAAGTCGTTGTTGAACAGAAAATTCTCTGCAAAAGTCATGGGAAAAGTCGTTGTTGAACAGAAAATTCTCAGCTAAAGTCATGGGAAAAGTCGTTGTTGAACAGAAAATTCTCAGCTAAAGTCATGGGAAAAGTCGTTATTGAACAGAAAATTCTCAGCTAACGTCATGGGAAAAGTCGCTGTTGAACAGAAAATTCTCAGCTAAAGTCATGGGAAAAGTCGTTGGTGAACAGAAAATTCTCAGCTAACGTCATGGGAAAAGTCGTTGTTGAACAGAAAATTCTCAGCTAAAGTCATGGGAAAAGTCGTTGTTGAACAGAAAATTCTCAGCTAAAGTCATGGGAAAAGTCGTTGTTGAATAGAAAATTCTCAACTAAATTCATGAGAAAAGTCGTTGGTGAACAGAAAATTCTCAACTAAAGTCATCGGAAAAGTCGTTGTTGAACAGAAAATTCTCAGCTGAAATCATGGGAAAAGTCGTTGTTGAAAAGAAAAGTCTACATCTCTAGTATAAAGATAGAGGTAGCTGCCATCACTGAGATTCTTGGGCGGCTAGCAAGAAGCTGTCTGCGCTGTGACGAAGGTGCTGCTAATTCAGTTCCCTCTTCCCGCTGGCCACATCACTCACCGAGTGGTGTTAAAAAACACGGGTCTAGCACATATGCTCAATTCCCCTTTTGCACGTATCCAATATGAGCGTGACCTGGTGTGACATAATCACCAACCATCATTTTACCGTGCGCCAACATTTTCACACAAAACCAGAGAACGACATACATTGACCGCACGATTGAGAATCGAACACTAACTTGACACTCGAGATGGACAGATGTCGGCTATTAATAGAAGGTACAGCGTCTCCAACTAGAAAGATTAGTGGAAGGAGCCGGTCACGTGATATAACTTTGACCTGCGACAGCGTTCATTTTCACAAAACCGCGCACTTCTCAATCTTCATGTCTGACGGACGGTCAGAGCGCCAATGTGACCTGTTCTTTACATGAAAAAAACGGCAGTTTGATCCGAAACCCGAGGTAAGCTTGTGAATCCTCAGATCAATTGTGATACCCAGATGTGCTGCAGAGGTATCCAGTGTTTGTGCGTCAAAATAAAATGTATTATTTATGAAATAAATCTCTGAAGTGTAAAATTGTCGATTGCCATCTTCTAGCTACACCGAGCCTTTCCCGGGCAAAATTAACAATCTCACACTTCTCAAAAACTGCGAACTCTGAAGTTATTCACTACATCTGTTAGCTTTACTATGTGTATACTACAATTATCTATCACAGAACACTGTCCGAGGTGAGAATTTCAAACGCACTTTGATGCATTTCATCAAAACTGTTTTAAAATGCTTTCTGCAAATACAAGCCAGTTTGTGCACACGAACTACCGCCTCGCTTAAAAACGTTCTTATTTCTGCCTATTCGCAATCTAAGGAGCTGAGAGAAAGATTATATCTTTTCTTTCCTCTTTACGAATTGAAATAATAGGGTTTGATAGAAAATAATTGTATTTATGTGTCAGATTGTCATTCAGACATAGCACTTATTAAATGCTATGCCTAGAACAGGATACGCTGCACAGACGCCATTTGTGACAGACGGCCTAGTTAAATCTGTCCAGACCAACCGGTTAACAAAACCTCGGTCTATTGCCAACTGTTGATCGCCAACAGAAGGGACATGATGTGCACTGTTAGCAGAAGAAGTAGAATAATTAATATGAAGAAGAAGAGAGGTGGATTAGGAGAGGTACTTTATGTAACAACCTTTTACTAATGTATTGTTGTCATGATCTTGTATGGATTACATTTTGTAACAAATACACGTCAGAAATTCTGTATGTTAGACATGAATAACAATAAAACACTTGATGAGTTAAACTCATAGTAACTGATGAAGATGGGGACAAGTGGTACAAACTATGAGAACCCCAGTCAACAGAAGTTAACTCAGCACACTACACAACGCAACACTCCACATAACACCACAACAACAGCAGGAAAAAGGAAATGATTTATAAGAAGAAGAAGAAGACAAGTAGTTAATTTGGAAGGTACTGGGAAACATTTATATACACAATTCATAACAAATGAGTTGATGTAGATGTTTAATTGTATGACATTTATAAAAATGCATCATATCCTTGTCTTAGTCTTGTCTTATCAGCCTGACTTGAATGCTCCAAGGAACAACACATCATCACTCTTATCTATATCTGATTGTACACTTCTCAATGAACCACAGGTACACTGAGGAAATGCATACAGCAGGTACAAAATGATAGCAGGTGCATCCAGGTTAATAATCTCTGACCCCACCCAAATTAACACAACACCACTTCTTCTGATCTTATCCTTCCTGTTATGTTGTGTTTACACTAAATAACATGCTGTAAAATTACATTAATAAGATTATACATGCCTATGTAACTTTTGTACAGTGATGTTCTTGGTGGCAACCTGACCAGAAGAGGGAGGCAGAGAGAAAGAATGACCACACACATGAGATGGAAGATAACCTCAGGCCTTGAGCGGAGCAAGGGCGGCCTTCAGGGTAGCTGTACTGGCAAGTACTGAAGCGGATCCATCAGTCAATGGACCTAGGCCTAACCCATATCTACCACGCAGAGGTGACATTTCTCCATGCCTACAAACACAATCCCTCCCAAAACCAATGATGCATACCACATTGATTTAACTCATGCCACTTTAAACTGTAGAACATCTCATTATTTATAAGAAGATTTTACAACACTTAAAATCATCATATTGATATTTGTTTATTTATTGTTTGATGATTGATCAACTGTAACTCGTACTGATGTGCATTTTTTCCATTGAAACATATGTTATGTCAAACAGATGAAAAAATGAAAAATGTATCCAGTAGCCAAAAGAAACAGGCTCAGTCAATAAATAACATCCACAGTAGCTGATTTTTATATTTGATGTGTCAGTTCAACCTGTCTGTTGATTACCTGTTTATTTGTGTAAACAAGATGTCAATGTCTACCAGTATTTGTTAGATAATTTATTTGGCAAATTAAATAACTCAAAACAGAAGTTAATAAGGGAAAAGAGGAGACTCTATATCTCTTGCCTGTTCTAAACCCATGCTACATTGCACCTGATTCATACTGAGGAAGTCTTTCAGACATTTCACAGAATATCATGGGGGTTCGAGAGCTATTAGAATCCTGGTGAAGGGGCAGAGTAAAACTTGTGTTCACTATTCCCCAAAAGAGGACCATTAACTCCTAGACAAAACAATTAAACAGAGCTTGTAATACTTCAAGGGTCGTATTCTTGATTTATTTACATAATGGAAGTGGATGGGGCCCAGCTTCTTTAATATAAGAGAAGGATGTGTGCTTTAATATTATTTTGTTCGCATATCCTTTTACAGGACATTGCTGTCAACATCAACTTCTGTCAGCTGATTGTTGATTTCTTGGTAAGATTATGCTCAGTAGTTTGTGTCAAAGACTGAACTATGAGGGCAGAGGTCTGCCTCAAGAGAGAACACCAACGGGGAGAGTGGTCAACCTCATATAGATTAGAGGTGATACCTTGCCCCGGAATAAGGGCAGGGTAGGGGATAGAATGGAGAACTATTAACTAGTTCTCTCATGAGACACGGAGACGGTGACCAGATAGTTAGCACTCTGGTCACGACAGAATCACGGCGCCTACACGGCGCCTACATGATAGCCACGATTGCTAATCAACAGAAAACAGCTAATGTAAGCGTGCCAAACAGAACGGCACGCAGAAAGCCGAAGGACACCTCAAGGTCCTTCCGCGTGGTGTGTAACCACGCGAGCAAGCTAGTCAGACTGGGGACTGACTTTGTAGCGGGCACCTCGTTGTAGTATTGATAGGAGATTTGTGTAACCAAATAGATAGTCTTAGCATTAGGGTTTAGAAACTAGATAGGCAATTCTGTGGCTTTGTGTGTGGTTTTGATAGCGACTGTTATGTACTTGTGAAGAGCCAACGGCAATAAAATGTATCATTTATTTCCTCTCACACGACTTGCAAGTTCTTTGTGTGGTGTGGGAGAAGTAATCTGATGATGCCTTACACATGAGTTGTTGACAGGCAAAGATTAATGTGGTGTCAGAAGTGGTGCTTGGACGAAAGCGCCAAGCAAATACACTCATCCACGGCTCTAGACTAAGTTTACAAATAGTGAAGTAGTGATTTAATTTGTGTCAGTGACGATTAACTTGTGCAGAACTAGGACAAGTTGCTAACGAAATTGTGCCTATCGTGACGAAATAATGCTTATTTATGTTTAGTAAAATATTATATACTTAAATCATGTGTTTCTTCAAAGTTGTAAGTATTGATATTATTACTTTCTGTTATTTATTCATGTAATTATTTATTTATTTCTGAATAATTGTCAAAAGTGATTCATGGCGGAGCGATACACATGTCAGCAACAATATCGATTTTTGCAAGCTAAAAATAGCGCTGCGCCTCTGACGTAGCACGATTGACAAGCAGTTGGGTTACGCCATTGGCAATCAGCATCTGAGTGGTTACAAATCGGTAAACTGCTGCCCGCCTGAATCAGTGCTTTATATTACCTATTATTTATTTATTTGAGTTAGTAATTGAATATATTTGTTTATTTAAACAATATTAATGTATTTTCGTTTATTTCAAAGCAGTTATTGATTTTGTTTTTGTACTTTTTCTTGTGTTTACCGTCACGATGGCACTATTTTCAGCCAGGTAAATTAGACTGGTCTGCACAACACTTGCATAGATTAAACTAGGTTAGTGAACAAAGGCATATACGGTTAGAACGAAGACAGGATATTGACAATTTAATATTAAGTAAACTATATTCTGTTTTGTTCGTGGGCATGTCATTGTCAGTGTGTCGAATTGTCGAATAATATGTCGTTTGCTAGTTGCTAATTGTTGCTGCTCTGTAAACCAGGGTGAACAACAGCTGATTATAAGATTGGTGTGTATGCCGAAGTGCCAAACAGGTGACCTAGATAGAGAACTCGTGGCGATACTGAAGCGCCAAACAAGGTGACCTGTGTTACCGGAGTGTGTTCCTTGTTCTCGGGAACATTAAGTTGAGTATACTCAATATATTTGGCATGCTATGTGATTAATAGTGCATCTCTCTTTCAGCTTGTAATGCAGTAGCATACTGTTGTGCTCTGTTTTTTGCAGGACTAAATTTTTCAGGTTATACACAAAGAGTACAATTTGCAGTGCTCAGATATTAACAAATATAACATATCAAAGAAAAATAAGTGAATAAAAAGGTCAGTGTAGGTCAACACTAGCTATTTACCTAACATCATGGCTACTTTAGCTGACTTCGTAAAAGCAGGCAAAGAAATGCAATACACAGGTAAAGAGCTAGAAGAATATGCTGATAAGAAATTTAAAGAAGCAAAGATGGCAGAGAGAGATGAACGCGCACAGGAAAGACAACACCAGATACAACTAGCTGAGATAACAAAACAAAAAGAATTACAAATTAAGCAACAACAGATAGAGCAGGATAAGGAGATTAAACAGAAAGAACTAGAATTAAAGCAAAAGCAAATAGATCAGGAAAAGGAAATAAAACAAAGAGAATTAGATCTAAAGCAAAGAGAGATAGATGAAATGATTAAAGTCAAGGAAAAACAAATACAGGTAGAATCAGAAACACAGTTAAAGATGAAAGATATGGATGTAAACTCACACGCAGAGATCTCTGCCACTAAACTTAAAAGTCAACAAGAAGAAAATAAGTTCAACAAATACAAAAATATTATCAAACCATATTGTAAAGAAGATTCAATATCAGCCTGGACAGAAAATGTCGAGTATCAATTTAAATATCACCAAGTTCCAATAGACATGTGGGCTATGATTTATATGAAGAACCTAAGTGGTGAGCCCCTTAAAGTGATAGAAACTATACCAACTGATCTTAGATCTAACTATCAATACATCCATGATAGGATAATGCAACACTTTTTACTTGATGCCCCTGGGTATCAGGTTCAGTTCTCAAATTTAAAACCTAAACCTAGTGAGACTTTCATTGACTACGTCTCAAATGTTCAGAGTGTACTAAATAGATGGCTTAAGGCAGCTAACATAGGAAAAGACTTTGATAGACTGAAAAATTTAATAGCCATGGATAAAATCATATCCACTATACCATCTCCTTTTGCTAAATTTCTACAGCAGTCAGACATTGAGAACATAGAGCAGTTCGAAAAGAAAGGGTCTGCATATTTTTCTTCTAACAGAAATATTTTTAAGACCTCAAATGACTCTGAAGTAGTGTCCTTTGTAAAAGACCAACCAAAAAATTACCAAAGTAAGAGAAAACCCTTTCAGAAAATCGACACAAAAGATAGGAAAGTATCAAAATGTATTTATTGTCAACTTTTGCATGACACTTATTCCATGTGTGACAAATCGCCAAATTATCCGGCGCATCTTGAAAATGTTATCAAGAAGCAACAAAACAAAAGATCTGCATACAGGCGTGCAATCAAATGCTTCTTTTGTTCCAGCTACGGCCATTATTCAAATAAGTGTCTGAACGACCGGTTTACATACCCCGTAAGTTATCGACGCGGAGAGAACCGCTACAATTTCTCGTGCACGTCACGTTACTCGCGAGAGTATACGGGATTACGGAGAAAGTCGTGTAACTAATAGACCAGGGAGATCGGCTTAATATTATTACATGTTCTAATTTCATGCCCCCCCCCCGATTGTGTTTCCACCTTGCGTGGTGGGGGAGCTTGAGTTTCTCAATGATCCTGAGAGCTATGCCGGCGGTAGCGTAGCTACCAGCAGGGCCTCCCAAGCCGGACAGGTCAAAGGGTAGAGAGAGAACAGACAAAGAGAAACACCCTGGTCCTCCAGGTTGGGGGTTGAAGCGTGGGGTTAACATCCCCACCTTTGTCAACATTATTTTGTTCGAAACAGATAAATAAGCCTCGAATTCGGACTGACTTATTTAGACAACGACCTTGGAACGTTAAAGGACTTTGAGATTTGGAACATGGAATGTACGGACATTATATCGAGCTGGAGCAGCCGAAGAACTAACCCGGGAGCTGGTTGAATATGGATATAACAGCAATTCAACAAATAAGGTGGCCTGGAGAGGGTACTCTAGAGCAAAACTGAAGGATTGTAATATATGGAGGAAACACCCAAAATAAACATGAATTAGGAACAGGATTTGTCATTTAAAAAAAAAAAAGAGTTATGGAGGAACATTCTAAACTTTAAAGCTGTTAATGACAGGATTAGTAAATTACGAATAAAAGATAAATGGAAAAATATAACGAAGGTTAATGTACATGCACCTACTGAAGAGAAAGAAGATGATATTAAAGAAGACTTTTATAATGATATGGAAGATGTCATAGAAGAAACTCCCAAACAGGACATCCTGATTGTGCTGGGAGACTTCAATGCAAAAATAGGTAGAGAGCAAACTCATAAATAAGTTGCCGGTATGGAAAGCCTACATACAACTTCAAATGACAATGGATGGAGAGTCATCAACCTAGTAGAAGCCAAAGGTCTGCAGATCAGCAGTACCAGACTGCAAAGAAAGGTTATACATAAACACACTTGGAGATCATGTGACAAGAGAACCTATAATCAAATAGATCACATTTTAATTAACAACAAAAATGCATCAAACATACAACAAGTTAGAAGCTATAGAGGAGCTGAGTGCCACAGCGACCACTTCCTCGTTGGAGCAAAATTTAAAATGAAACTTAAGAGAGCTTTCTATGCTAAACTATAAAGGTTACACCCAACATATAACAGAGAAAAACTACAAGAAAGTACAGTCAAAGAGAAATTTGTAGATGAAATAAAATGTACACTTGAAATTCTACAAAACCCGTTGGAGGAAAGCGTTGACCAAACTTGGTTGAACATCAAGAATACAATTCAAACTACCGCAGAAGAACGTCTCGGTGTGTTAACCATGCATAGAAAGAACAGGTGGTTCAATTAAAAATGTGAAGAAGTAGTCATTAGGAAAAAGAATGCCAGACAGTTGTGGTTAAATGACATCAACAACATCCAAAATGAAGAGCAATATAAAACTGAATGTAAAGAGGCTACAAAAATAGTTCGGCAGCAAAAGCGAGAATATATGAGCAATATAATCAAAGATATGGAAACTAATCACCAGAAAAACGAATCTAGAAAGTTTTTTTTTTAAAGAACTGAAGTCAATGAAACGAGGGCACCAACACAACACATGTGGTTTAAAAGACAAAAATGGGAATATGATAAATACCAATGAGGAAATGTGTGACACATGGAAAGAATACTTTGCTGAATTACTAAATGGTGAAGCTCTAAGTAACACTTTCCCGCAGGAAGCGGTTCTAACATATGAACCACAAATTGAAGAGCCTACTTTTGAAGAAATCCTATATGTAATAACACGACTTAAAAACAATAAGGCAACTGGGGCCGATGGAATTACTGCTGAATTTATAAAGGCAGGTGGCCATGCATTACATCTAAAGCTATACGAACTAATAATAAAAATCTGGAGGACAGAAGAATTACCCCATGACTGGAAAGAGTCATTATTGATACCTATCGTTAAGAACGGAAACAAGTTCCAATGTGAAAATTATAGAGGAATATCACTAAAACCATATTCAGAAGACATATTAGGTGACTACAAGGCGAATTTCAGACAAAACAGATCAACAATAGATCAGATATTTATCTTACGACAAATAGCCGAGAAAAAATTGGAATATAAAAGAGATCTCCATAACATTTTTGTGGATTTTAAAAAGACTTATGATAGTGTCCATAGGAATAGTCTATGGAATGCTATGCAGGAAGTTGGAATACCAAGGAAGTTAATCAACATGACCAGACTATGCATGGAAGATACTTATAATATAGTAACATATAAAGGCAGGAAATCAGACCCTTTCCAAATAACATCTGGCTTGAAACATGGTGATGCACTATCGCCGCTCCTGTTCAATCTGGCTCTAGAGAAAGTTGTAAGGAAGGTAAAGGAGGAATGTGCTATTGGAGGGACATCCAGATTGCTTGGTTACGCAGATGATATAGATATTATTGGAAAAAATGAACAAAAGACAGTGGAAATATTGACTCACTTAAAGGACAAAGCTCAACAAATGGGGTTGGTTATCAACCAAGATAAGACAGAAAGAGAAGGAACGTCTAAAAACTCTGGCCACATACAAATAGATAATATGACCATTAAAAAAACGGAAACATGAGTTGAGTTGAGTTGAGTCAAGAACCGACATCACTGCACTCAGGACATTCCCATACGTGCTCCGTCCCCTCTTTCAGCAGCCAGCGAAGAGTCATACTACTAATCGTACCCACTGCTATCTGATTAACAGTTCACCTGGTTCTCCCTGTTTTGAAATTCTTCCAGAACCCCTGCCGATTCCCCGCAATCTCATTCTTTCCACAAATGGGTTCTAAATCTGTTCCTCCGCCTTCTCCACCTGGTTCCACAAGCGCACGACCACCTCCCCCTTGTCCATAGGCAAAATTCCACCAAGAGGTCCATTCCCTGCTAGCCTATCAGCCTGTTCATTCCCCCGAACACTCGCATGGCCAGGGCGAAATATCCATACAATTCTCACGATCTGTGACCTCTGAAGCGACGAGAGCCATTCCACACGAAATATTTCTTTCTCCACCTTGCTAAGCATACTCTTTAAATCCGTAATGAATACAACGTGGCTTGCAGTAGTCTCCTCTAGCCATCGGAATGCCGCTGTTACTGCCTCCACTTCCATTCTCATGCTGGAGGTCGTAGTCTCATATGCCAGACTCTCCTGTTTCAAGACTCGCCCATTAACCTTTGCAATAAAGCCCCAGCCTACGTCTGTTTCTCACCACTGACCCATCAGTGTAGATGACTATGCCACCTTGATGTGTGTTGCTCTGGATCAGCTGTTGCACTTTAAACTCAGTGCGGCCCGCTGCCCATTCTCTGCACTCACGACCCAGTGTTATTATTACATTGTGCCAGTCCGTCATGTCTTCCGGAACTTCAACCCACTGTCTTTCACGATTAATGATCTCCAGATCACACACCTGACTTATAGAAAGTTCTGCCTGTGCCATCCAGGACCTGCCTCGTCTTAGTCTATCTATGACCCTTAACCATATCCATTGCTGCATGCAGAGGGTGATCCATGTCTGCAGCAACTCTCAGGTACCATTTGGCCTGAAGGACCCTATGCCTGTCCATCATTGTTGGTAGCGCCAGGATATGCCTCATGCATATAATTGGTGTGTCCTTTGTGCACCCCAGGATTAACCGCATGGCAGTATTCTGTATGCGCTCCAACCTTTCAATCTGGCTCTTTGATACTGTCAGCAGCCCCAAACCATACTCAATGACAGAAATTATTAACTGCTGAAAGAGCCTGTACAGAATCCTCTGATCTACCCCGGTTGCTGCCATAGCCCTCAATGCATTAAGTCCCCTACCAGTCTTCACTACCAAATCCTCCACATGATCCTTAAAAGACAAACACCTGTCAAAGGTGATACCCAAGTACTTCAACTTACTCTCTCGACTAAGAGGACATCCATTCAACATAATACCTGTGTCGTCTGCCTGGAAACATACAAATACCTGGGTACAATCTTCAACTGCTCCAAGATAATAAGGGAAGAAATACAAGCTAGAATCAACTCTGGAAATAAGATATACTATGCACTACAACATCTGCTAAAATCAAATGCGCTATCTCGTAACACCACGACCACAATATACAAAACTCTGATCAGACCAGTTGTGCCGTATGGCTCTGAAACCTGGAGTACAACTAAAAGGAGACGAAGCCTTGTTACAAACCTTTGAGAACAAAGTCTTAAAACGCATCTTTGGACCCATTAGGGATACACACAGTGGAGAGTGGAAAAGAAGAAGCAACAAAGACATTTATGATCTGTTTAAGTCCCCGCTAATCACTGGTATCATGAAGGCTAATAGACTGCAATGACTGGGGCATATAGAAAGAATGGAAGATAATAGGGAAACAAAACTCGCTTACGCTCAAGAAATAAATGACCGTAGACCCCGAGGTAAACGAAGAAGACGGTGGAGAGATAATATACATACAGATCTACAAGCACTTGGTATCAACGACTGGCAAGAGAAGGTCAACCAGAGAGACGAATGGAGAAGGCTTGTATCTGCAGCAAAGAACCTCAATGGCTCGGAATGCTGAAGAAGAAGTTTTTCTTTAGATCCGTTTGTGTTGTTCCTGACGAAGATTATTATAATCGAAACGTTGTCGTTCGTTGTGTTGCAGCACACTTTTTATTATTATTATTATTATTATTATTATTATTTGGGGAAGAGGGGGGGGGGGGGTTATTTTTTTGTACTATTTGTATTTTTTGTCTCCGTTTAGTATATCTCACTTTCACACAGGAGTTACACTTATAACTGCTTTTATTTCTTAGTGAATATCTAACCGATCCAGGCAAGTAAAGAGTCATTGTTTTCAGCGGTTACTCGAATTAAAAAATTGTTTGCATATCCTTTACAGGACATTGCTGTCAACATCAGCATCTTTCAGCTGATTGTTGATTTCTTGGCAAGATTACACTCAGTAGTTTGCCATTGCTTTCTGAGCGGCCGGCTCACATACCCCGTAAGTTACCGACGCGATTCGAACCACTGCTGATTCTCACCGTTGTCACGTTGCCTACGAGAGTATACGAGATTACGGAGAAAAGTCGTTAACCTCTAGGCCAAGAAGCCGGCTTACTGGAATTAACGTAGTAAAAATATGAATAAAATTTGGTGGAACTGCGGTAAAGCTGTGAAAATGTAAACAATATAAAATGACACAAAGTAGTACAGCTTTACATAACAGAATTACGACACATACAGGACGTTGCGGCGATTAGCCTTCATCAGCAAACAAACACATTCGCAAAACACAACATAAAGTCACAGAGATCCTCTGTGACTACATTAAAACGTGACCCCGGGAAGGTTAACCCGGTCAACAAATGCCCGCAGAAGTCGGATGTGTCGGCCTGAAGGCGCAAGAACGCAGCTCTGCTGTAAACAGGCACAACGCAGTCACATCCGGAAAAAAAAATCCGGATGAACGCAGTAGAAGAAGAAGAAGAAAAAGTGACGAGAGGACGTACGTGAAGAATAACGGAATTTACGGAACAGTAACAGTGTTTGATCTTCAGTCCGTATTTTGTAAAATTTAAAATTGACAAAAGTGGGATATAGTAGTACTTAGTAGATATCGAGCATAGACATGCATCTCTTACAAGGGCCTACATGGATCAAATGTCCAGGTCATGCTGGATAGTGAGGCGACACGCGACCTGATCCACTACCAGTTAAAATACAGAGGTGGACAGAGCAACAGACATTTATTCATTCAGTAAGTAGCATGTCCTTTTTTTTAACAGACAGTTGGACTAAAATTTTGACTTAACGTCCTTGACTTGGGGACGTAAATTACAAGTACCTCTGAAGTCGGAGTGGGTTCGCCTGAATGCGGGGGAACACTATTAATAGAGAAAGCTAATCCACACGTTAAATTCAGTCCAGCACTACTATAAGTAGCGTGTATGGACTACGTTTGAGTTCAAAGCGAGTGAGCGCAAAAAAAAAAAAAAAAGATTCATGCCAAACAAAACGTAGGTGGAATTGTCGAGTGGCTAGAATATCATCGGGTTACCCTCCGGGAGACCCTGGTTCTGTCGGGAGCAAAAAGAAAAGGGAGAGTTTATACGGACTTGAGTCCGAATAGACAGAGTAGTTTATACGGACTTGAGTCCGTATAGACAGAGTAGTTTATACGGAGCGGAGTCCGTATAGACAGAGTAGTTTATACGGAGCTGGGTATAGCTGAAGTATGAAGCTGTTTAAATATCAAGAATAATTTTCCAGATTGGTATACCCAATGTGTCCCCATGCGAGTTAAAGAATTGTTACCTTGGATTTCTGTACACTTACTGTTTACTACAGGCTTCCATCTTTGTTGACATTACCGCCCTACTATTTCCTGCTATTGATGTCCTCATAATTCCGGTCCAAGCTGACAGTAATATGCGTCGCCTCAGAAAGACATGATTAGGCAATTCAAACACCAGGCTTCCGATGTGTAATATAGTCAAACACATGTCCCGATGACGCAGTTCACGTGACCAGCCGGGGTTTCCGGAAAAATCGGACCGGAAAAAACGGAGTGGAGTCCGAATAGACAGAGTAGTTTATACGGACTTGAGTCCGTATAGACACTTTCAAAAGAAAACCTTAACCTGCACAGTTCGCGGCGACTGCACCAACCTTAATTCCTGTCCTACGCCGCAAGGTACTAAATACTATAGGCAGTAGGTGACAGTGTTCCTGACGAGATGCAGAGAAATATGCCAGGCCAATAATCGTGCAATCTATTGTCTGTGTCTTCGTTATTCAAATTCTTGTGGTCTGCAACTGGTGAACTCGTTTGTTCAAGAGTCAAATAACTCCTCTAGGATGTATACAAGTCCGAGTCCGGCAGTTGATGTCGCCGATGGGTGCCTCAGTGATTCAGCACTTTTCTGTCACATTATAAAGCAATGAAACATGTAGAATGGGCTAGACATATCTATGATATTATAGTATTACATTCGCAATGTCATAATGAACTCAGCAACTTTAACATCAGTTCTCGAGGATTAGTAGTGCTTCTCATTGTCTTCTCTGCGTTGGTTTCGTCGGTTCGTGCTCACAAAAACGTGTGGAATCCTTGGCAAGAAGTAGAAGAAGAAGCCTGTGGACATAGTTTAGTAGGAGAATATCTTAGGGAGAAACTATTATCTTACTGTTCAGTTTCTGTCACACACTCACAATTTTCAAGTTCTGGCACTGAATCACAAATTTCAGAAACAGAGCATTCATCCCCGGGCACTCAAAAGTCCGTTACACAGTCGCAGCCTTGCCCAAATTCAAAAATTAATTGTGAAACGAAGACAATTTCTTCAAGGATGCCCGCGACAGTTGCTGAAAATAAAGCATTGAATTCTATGGAAGAAAGTGCGTATTGTTCAAAGTTGCCAGATCACATATCAGTTCATGCTGCACACATCTCCGAGGTACACAATGTTCCGATGAGAGTTCTAATCAGACCCATTCCTTCAGTTCTTGATGAGACCAAAGTTGCCTCACTGATGGAAACAATCCAGGTAAAGCAATGATGTCCTTAGTTCAGGTTTTGTGTGTGCACCTTCGCTCAGTTTGAGCTCAAACTTAGTCCATACACATGCTACTAACTACTTCTAGTACACTGAACTAATTTTTGTGTGTGGATTATCTTTCTCTATTACTACCAAAATAGAGAGCATCTGTTGGAATACCCCCCCCCCCCCCCCTCTCCTCTCCTTCCTCTCCTTCCCCCCCCCCCCCCCCAGGACATGCTGGTGTGGTGCGAAATGAGCAGTCGGATGGATTAGTTGGGTTGCACCTCTTTGTGGGGTATTTGATGCATGATAAGGTAGATATGGTTCGGACCCCTTGGAATCGTGTATATATAGTGCATAAGATGGGTAGATTATCCTGCCTTCGAGAGAATGGTGCTGCAGGAAGTGACGAGTGGATCTGGCCGACACTCAAAACTCTGAAAAAAGGCCAGACGGACACATCAGACTGCTGCTGGTACCATTAGTATTGCAACTCTTCACTTGCTGTTGAAGATGAGGACATAGCACATATGGGAATGTCCTGAGTGCTGTGACATTGGTTCTTGACCACACTAACTGGTGTGGAGAGAACAGTGCTTGAAGACATGGTTCTTGACCACACTAACTGGTGTGGAGAGAACAGTGCTTGAAGACATGGTTCTTGACCACACTAACTGGTGTGGAGAGAACAGTACTTGAAGACATGGTTCTTGACCACACTAACTGGTGTGAAGAGAACAGTGCTTGAAGACATGGTTCTTGACCAACTGGTGTGGAGAGAACAGTGCTTGAAGACATGTGTCTTGACCACACTAACTGGTGTGAAGAGAACAGTGCTTGAAGACATGGTTCTTGACCACACTAACTGATGTGGAGAGAACAGTGCTTGAAGACATGGTTCTTGACCACACTAACTGGTGTGGAGAGGACAGTGCTTGAAGACATGGTTCTTAGTAGAACAGGGAGAGCTCAACCAGTACGCAGATGGACACAGGACATAGCAGACAGCTCGGGTATAAGGGTACAAGAGGCAGGAGGCATGGTTAGAGATGACAGCTTGGGCATAAGGGTGCAAGAGGCAGGAGGCATGGTTAGAGATGACAGCTTGGGCATAAGGGTGCAGGAGGCATGGTTAGAGATGACACCTCAGGCATAAGGGTTCAGGAGGCATGACTAGAGATGACACCTTAGGCATAAGGGTGTAGGAGGCATGGTTAGAGATGACACCTCGGGCATAAGAGTGCATGGTTAGAGATGACACCTCGCGTGTAAGGGTATATGAGACAGGAGACATGGTTAGAGATGACACCTCAGGCAGAAGGCATGGTTAGAGATGACACCTCGGGTATAAGGGTGCATGAGGCAGGAGGCATGACAAGAGATTGAGTTGCGATGGGAGTCACATTCTGCAAGGAACCTGCTATGTAATCATGATAACATGTGTTAATATTTAGTTTGGGATACAAAGAAACTAGTGAAAACACAATCATATACCTCAGGAGCATAAAAGTTCATTGTAGAGAAACAAACAAAGAGTTGAGTTAAGAACTGACATCACTGCACTCAGGACATTCCCATACGCGCTCCGTCCCCTCGTTCAACAGCCAGCGAAGAATCACACTACTGATCATTCCCACAGCTATCTGATTGAAAGTTCTCCAGGTCTTCCCTTTCAGTTTTGAGATTCTTCCAGAACCCCTGCCGATCCCCCGCTATCTCATTATTTCCGCATATGGGTTCTCACTCTGTTCCCCCACCTTTTCTACCTTGTTCCACAGGCACACAATCACCTCTCCCTTGTCCATAGGTAATCAACCACGAAGAGGTGTATTACCTGCCAGCCTATAAACCTGTTCATTCCTCAGCACTCCCTCATGGCCAGGGCAAACAATCCATAGTTATCACAATCTGTGACCTCTGAAGCGAAGTGAGCTATTCCACATGAAACATTCCTATCTCCACCCTACTAAGCATACTCCTTGGGTCCGTAATGAATACAATGTGTAGGAACAAGCAAAGTCATAAGTAACTGAATGGACAATTCCAGAACAATCTCTGCAACATCAGGAAGTCTTCTAAGAGCAAACAGCCATCTACAAATATATGAAATTGAGTACACTCTGTCCTGCTGTACAGAGCAGAATGCTGAAGAGAACTGTGGAAAATAAAGTCTGAACTGTCATTCTCTCATACAGGTCAGCATGGCCGAATGGATAAGAACATGTGTTCTTAAACATCGGGTGCACTGATGCCGAGGTAAGGGGTTCAACCCCTACACCAGACAGTTGGACTAAAATGTTGACCTATCGTCCTTGATTTGGGGATGTAAATTACAAGTACTTCTGAAGTCGGAGTGGGTTCGCCTGATGGTGAGGTACACTGTTAACAGGGAAAGCTATTTCACACGCAAAATTCAGTCCAGCACTACTAGAAGTAGTATGTATGGACTACGCTTGAGTTCAAAGCGAGTGAGCGCAACAACAACAAAAATTTCTACCACTTGCTTCGGGAATGTATTTGTATTTGAGTTTTCAGGTCAAAACACAGTTCCCGAGACAAATGTTGTGAATAGCTTAGACTGCCAGAGTAACTAATAATGATTATCTGGAAGAGGCTAATGAAACTATGACCTTATATGCAACTATAATATAAAGACAAACAGCATTCTTTGGTCATATGATGAGGCTTGGAGAATATCATAGCAACTGGAAAGATCAGCAGCGAAAAAAGCAGGGACAAACAAAGAGATATGATGCTGGATGGGCTGAGACGGTGGCATGGAGAAATATCATCAGCAGAGTTGATCCAGAACATCACGATCTGTGGAGAGTCATGAACACCTACACCAGCTGGCAAGGCACATGATGATGATGATGATGATATGACACAGATGGTAATAGCCAATGTGAAAGGGAAAACCTTTTTGATAAATCATCGACAGTTGATTTGTGTCATTAAAATACCTAGCACTGTTATAACAAAATAGTGGAATAATGAGATATAGAAAAAGCCTGAATAAGGAAAACAACTATTAGAACTATAAATGTCAGCCTAATGGGATTCTTGATTTCACTTCATATGATATTTAACTCTGCAGTATGCACTTGAACTTAATGAGATGTAGCAAATTATGCCAGGCAACTCATTGGACAACCAATTGTTTGTGGCTTCGTTTACATTTGAACATACAGGTGAAATTCAAAAACTAAAATGATTACTTTCAATACCAATTAGCCAGAACAAGTGCTAAACACATAGGCATGCAAACGAAAGACACTTCATTGCAGATATGAAAAACAACTAACAGATCTGTGTACAAATCACCACAGAGAATTTCTTAGAAGTGTTACACCTGTGAGAGATGAGTACTTCAATGCTACTGTAATAATTAATAACAGAAACAGAATACCCATACTGGGTAGAAAAGACAGAAAGGTGTGGTAAAACATTTCCAAGAAATAACATCATTAAAAAAATACAAATGAAGCAAAAGATCAAGAAATTCTTGAAGCCATAATACAGAGCCAGTAAACAGAAACATTCATAAAGGGCATCTCATCTCATCTCCAGTGCTGCTTTAACCCCCACTTTAGTCCTGATTTCTTAATTTCTGATCTTATCTCTTCTTGATATGTTGAGTATTCTTCTCAGGAACCTCATTTCTGTTGTTGTGATTTTTCTTTTCTCTTTTTCTGTCATTGTCTAGGTTTGGCATTGGTAGCATAGAGTTGGTAGGAAGATTGTGTTGTAAAGTGCTTTCTTAGTAGTTATTGATACATGTTTGTTCTTTAGTATTGGTGCCATTTGTCCAATGAGTTGATTTGCCTTATTGCATCTCTTTTTGATCTCGTCTTCTGATCTGCCATTTTATGGTATTATACTTCCTAGGTACTTGAAACTCTTTACTTGTTTCAAGGGATGTTCGTTTAGGTGAATTGTTGTTGTTTGTTCTTCTTTAGTTATAGTCATTACCTGTGTTTTGCTTGTGCTAATTTTCATGTTATGTTCCCTACAGATTTCGTTTAGACTATTCATGTGGTCTTGTAATTCAGCTTCTGATTTTGCTATTAGTGCTTGGTCGTCCGCAAACAGGAGTTCTCTAATGGTTAGATTTGCAGATGGGTCTTCTGTATTCTCGTCATGCGGTATTCTTGCTGTCTCTGCTTGGCTGTTGTCTTTACATATGTTGTCTATATATGATATGAACAAGAGAGGGGACAGGACACAACCTTGTCGTACTCCAGATCTTATGGTGAAGGGTTCTGAGTGTCCTCCAGTTGCTCTCACTATGCATTCACTGTTGTTATATATGCTTCTACATAGGTTTGTTAGATGTGTACTCACACCATATTGTTTAAGGATTTCCCACAGCTTGTTTCTATCTACTCTATCAAATGCCTTTTCTTGGTCGACAAAGGCTAAGTACAGTGTTTTATTGAATTCGATTGATTTTTCTTTAAGTTGTCTAAGAGCAAAAATGGCATCTGTGCATCCTTTGTTTTTCCTAAATCCAAGTTGTGTTTCGCTTAGCTGGGGTTCTAAAGTAGTTCGTAATCTTTTTTCAAGAATTTAGCTAAATATTTTCCCAGTATGACTCAACAGTGAAATGCCTCTGTATTGTGTGCAGTCTCTTTTGCTGCCTTTTTTTTTCCAAATTGGGATAATTATGGCGTTTCCCCAGTCTCGTGGTGTCTGGTGTTCTACCCAAACATGGTTGAATAGTCTATGTAGCCAAGCTGTTCCTACTTCTCTTGCTGCTTTAATTAGTTCATTTGGTATTTCATCCTGTCCCTGTGATTTGTTCAATGGGGCTAATCTGATGGCTTCTATAATTTCTTCTTTTAGTATGTCTGGTTTTAGTTCTTCGGTGACATCTGTGTAGGTCTCTTGAATTCCTGTGACATCTGATGGGATATTGAGAAGTTGTTCGAAATACTGCTTCCATCTTATTAGGATTTGTTTTTGTTCACTTATTGGTTCTCTATATTCGCTGTTAATTATTTCAGTTGGGTCGAAGGGTTCTCCTCTGGTTCGCATTGCACTTATCTTTTTGTAGAAGTTTCTAGTTGTCTCCGTGTAGTTTTTATTTAGGGTTTCTCCATACTCTTCCCTCTTTTTGTTTTTCCCTCTTTATTATTCTACTCACATGTCTTCTCGCTATTCTATATTCTATGTAATCACATTTCTGTTTGCTCTTCAACCACTTTTTATATTTTTCCTTTTTGTCTTTTACCGCTTTCTTTACTTCTGGGTTCCACCAACTTGTGATTTTCTTTATCTGTGTTTTGCGTTTATTCGTGGTTCCACATGTTATTTTTGCAGTATTTAAAATGCTTGATTTGAACATGTCTCATTCTTCTTCCACTATTTTTCTTTCTGTGGGTAATTTTACAAAGAGTTCAGTTAGTTCTTTCTCATAATTTTCCCTTACTGCCTCATCTTTAAGGTTTATTAAGTTTACTGATTCGCATGGCATGTATTTTCCTGCTCTTTGTTTTCTTCTTCTGCTGGTTCTTATTGTGGCAACGACTGCTTTATTATCTGTGTGTATACTGAAATTGGGCACTGCCCTTGCATCTAATATATTTCTCTTTCTGTTATTTCTTGTTAATATAAAATCAGTTTGGCTTTTAGTATCTAGATCGTTCCATTTATACCAGGTGTATACTTGTGAATCTTTATGTTTATAGAATGTGTTTGTTATATATAGAGGTCGTGTTGGTTGCAAAGCTATAGATCTGTCTACTTCCATTATCATTCCTTTCATTATGCTGATCTCCAAATGCTCCCAGATGTTTTTCTATGCCCGTTCTGTTATGTCCTAGTCTTGCATTGAAGTCTCCCATAACTATGATGTTGTCCTGCTTATCTATTTTATTTAGCACGTCATGTATGTCTTCGTAGAAGTCCTTGCATTCTTGCTCATTATTGTTTGCATTACATGATGCGTATATTTGTACATATGTTGTAATTGTTTGTTCTTTTATTCTCACTGTTATGATTCTTTCTGATATATATTTTATTTCTAGTATTCCTCTTGCTAGCCGTGGTTCGATGACTATTCCCACACCGTGTCTTACCCTTTCTTCCTGTTCTACTCCGGAGTAAACAAACGTGTAACTGCGGTGGAGCTCCTTGCATCCTTTCCCCTTTGTTCTGGTGTCCGCTATTCCCATCAGTCCAATTTTCCTCTCTTCCATTGTTTCTATGAGCTCTTCTTTACTATTGAAACCACAGACGTTCATTGTGCCTATTTTTTGAGTCGCAGATCTATCTCGTAGTCCATTAACATTGCCGGGTCGATATCCGTTTGGGTCAGTCCGTTTATACTTCTTAGTTTTTCTACGAGCAGTATGAAGATCCCCTGCTGGCTTGCTAGGCCAGTCGCAGGTTTAGGGCACTAATCTGACCACAGGGAGTCCATCCCCTATGGCGAGCCATAGCCCCGTTAGCCCATGACCTCGCGGTCATGGTTGCTCGGTCTGCACCACGTGGAGGTGGGGGTTGACTTGTGTAGTCTGCGGGTCATCGGCAGGCTACTAATTTTCGCTCTTCACCCCTCCTGGGAGAGGCTAGCCAATCCTAACCCTGCTGGCTGCAGAGCCAGGCACATTCCACACCTTGCAGACCTTGCATTCATAAAGGGCAGTCGCTAAAATATATCACCAGCTAAAGAGGGTATAACTGAATGGCAACTTGACGTCTTGATAGACAATAGTTTGTGAAAGGGAGTTATACCTCTCCATAACACAAAGCCTAGGCCTGATTTAGAAACCATGCGATGCCCATCCAACATGAACTCTCTCTCTCAGCCTGCTAGTTTACTCCAGAGGAAAGGCAAGTAAGACTTGACATGAGGGTATAACTAGTGGAGCTTTTAAAACATGCAGAGAAGAAAGGGAAAAATTCCTGAAAAGAATATTGTCAGCAATGAGATCAGAAGGACAAGTTCCCAACAACTGACAGAAGGCAGTGTTAGTACCACTGTGGAAAGACGAAGGCAACAAAAAAGGAATATTAAACATGTAGAGGTATTTTCTTATTCAGCCACAGATGTTAAATATATGCAAAAATACTAAAGCAACGAATATGACACATCATCAATCCTCAACTGAGTCGTTCACATTTGGCTTCAGAAGAAGAATGAATTGCACAGATGCTTTATCTATCTTGAATATGTATACTATTTGTAGACCAGAAAAATGCATTCCACAGAATATACAGAGTCATTCTTTTGGGAAACTTTAAAAACAATGCAATACAGAAGCAGTTGTTAGGCCATATGACAGTAAACGGTACTACCTGCTTTCTGTTAGCGTCAAATGTTGGGCTGCGCTCACCAAACCAAACACCCAACATTGTGCCCACTGCTTCAGGCGGAGGGCCACAATTGAGAGGGAACAAGCCTTACCCTAGTGTGAGGAAATGCAACCTAAGGCTAAATGTCATGGCAGGGCAGAACAGGCCCTTATTCTTGGTTGGAAACTGGTCTGTGATCCAAGCTCTAAACTCAGCCAGGCTTTATGCTATGTAGGAGTATAAATCCATCAATGATCTGATTGTAGTTATGCCTTGCCTGAAGCACAATGTTACAATCATCTGTCAAGATGGCCAGGTGCCAATGCAGTGTATTACTGGAACAGTCGGTACCTTCACCTTATGATATGTTCTGAATGAGATGAAGTGTCTGAAGGTTTTACCTGGAGTGATATGATGTTGCTGGTCTCTGCGGCAAAGGCATTGCGGATGCGGTTCGTAATTCAGCTTACCTGCGTTCGAAACACAGCTGCGACCAATTTGGCAGCAGACCATGTCATGCTGGGTTTTAATGTGTTGGTATGGGAGCCGGTCATTCAGAAAGCAATGGCAAATTACTGAACGTTATCTTGCCAAGACATCAACAACAGCAGTTCTGATGTTGACAGTATTTTCTGTAAATAGGATTTGCCAAAAAAAAAAAAAAAAAAGATATGATGTCAGCTCCTAAAATTAAGAAATTAAAAGTATTGTTAAAACCAAGTTGTTCTGTGCCATTTCAGTTCTCTTTCTGATCTTCATGTCACATTCACCCCTGGCCCTCATTTTACACCGTAACATGTAAATTTTGAACAGGTATAATTAGAGTTAACTATCCAATTATATTAATTTGTGTACATTGTCTCTTACATTTTCAGAATCCCGAGACAGTGGATAAGGTTCCACCAATCGACATCTTGTGGGTCAAAGGTCGAGAAGGGGGAGACTACTACTACTCATTTGGCGGATGTCACAGATATGAAGCATACAAGCGATTACAAAGGGAGACAATTCCATGCAAAATATTTAAGTCCAATGTTGAGGATCTGAGAAGTTATTTAGGAGGATCTACTCCTGATTTGTTATAAATGTGCTATTCTTTGTGTTCATGTTATAATCTCGATCATTTTTTAATCTCAAAATACAGTTGTGGAAGATTTGGCAGCAGATTGCCTTGTGTTTGTTTCATATAATGGTACATGTGCCGGTCGTTCAGAAAGCTATTTCAGTTTTGGCTAAGATTCAAAGTGCAGCATCTGTGATAGATTTTAATTGTGTTTGTTTCCAATTTTCAAAGGATTCATAAAATATTCGAGATGTAAGCAATAAACACCGACCACTTTCTAGAAGGGAACCAATTCCATTAAATATGTATTTTGGTTGTTACGATTACCAGCTCTGGCATGACACCTAAAGCCACGCCTGCTTTAATTGTGACCACGTTGCTTGGCCCATGTGGGGGTACCTTCCAGCAGTATATCTGATATATACCTCTATGAATCACTCATGGGCATGCTGTGCACCCCCATAAAAGACGTGCCATGCTAAGTAAAAATCACGGCAACTGGCATGACAGGTGGCCACCACATCATGTACACAATGCCGGCCATTGAACTGCATGTCCAACATGTGATTTGAGTGACCATTGGCCAATGAACGGGGAAATAAGAGGGACAATAACAAAAGAATTCCAGAAGTGACTTTCCAGCAATCGGTCGGGGAAACTCATCCAAAGCCGAAACACACAGACTAAGATGGTGTTGAGGGAGCTGCCATGTTGGAAACCACGAGGCCAGTGGAGGAACTGATAACAACGACAACATAGGAAACCGGCATCAACAGCAAGAAAAAATGAAGGGAGGAGAAGAGAAGACCTTCATGCAGTGAGGATATACAAGAGGAGCAGGAAGACATTTCTCCCATGAAGCCTCACAAAAAAATCTACAAAAACACAAGACAAACAGAAGAAAACAAACAACAACAGTGACATGGTGGGGCCACTCATCATCAACACAGCACAAACAAGCACCAAAGGTACAAATTTTAATGTAAATTTTTACGTTCATTTACCTTAAATCAGCCATTTTGCAAACATCCGACAAGTGGGCTAATTTTAGAACACACAAATGACCAGGAGAGAGCACCATACAGATAAGTAAAACACACACACACACACACACATAAACCATAGTAAACATACACACACCACCCAACTACCATTACCAACCACTATTTTACAAACAAATAATTTATTGACACAGAAATACAGGGGACACAATATTGTACTTTCCGGCAATTACAACTGTGTTCTCTGAGATATATACATGACATCATTGACACACACACAACCTCACAGACGCATTCAGCCATACAGACCCCAACAGTAGAAAAACAACACAAACAAAACACACAACAGATCATCCAGGTTAGACAGAATCTACACCCGCAACACACAACATTATACAAACCAAACACCTATGGGAAACACTACATTTCCGAGACCATAAAGTCATATTAGCACACATCAGCCCAAACAGCACAGACACACAGCCATACAAGCGATCACCACATTGGAAATTCAACAACACATTACTGAAACATGCAGAATATGATGCAGTTCATACACACATACACTGACAATATACCGAATTAGAACGCACACAATATTAATAAAAAGTTGTTGCATATCCTGTACAGGATGTAGCAGTCAACACCAACATTTTTTGGCTGTTCGTGATTCCTTGGCAAATTTACGTTCAGTAGTTTGCCATTGCCGGCTTCCTGGCCTAGAGGTTAGCGACTTTTCTCCATAATCTCGTATACTCTCGTAAGTAACGTGACGACGGTGAGAATCAGCAGTGGTTCGAATTGCGACAGTAACTTACGGGGTATGTGAGCTGGCCGCTCAAAAAGCAATGGCAAACTACTGAGCGTAATCTTGCCAAGAAATCAACAATCAGCTGAAAGATGCTGATGTTGACAGCAATTTCCTGTAAAGGATATGCAAACTATATTTTATAAATAGTTTGCCATTGCTTTCTGAATGACGGCACCCATACCATTTCATAAAAAAATAATGTAAAACAGTCTGCTACCAAACCCCCCACAGCTATTTTCGAACATGGGTATGCAGGATTATAAACTGCGTCTGTAACCCCTTCACCATGGAGCCGGCCACAGAATATTGGAACCGGACAGAAAAAATGAAGCGAGTCCTTTAAGAATGTGATAGCCATATCGCATCACAGACGGGGTTCTATATCTTTTTTTTTTAAATGAAAATTTTCATTTTAATTGTTGCTACAGTAGTCTTTTTTTTTTTTGGGGGGGGGGGGGGGGGGTGTCTTTTCATGATCATCATCATCATGTGCCATGCCAGTAAGCGTAGGCGGTCATGTCTTGCCATCTCACTCTTATCACCAGAGTCGTAGATCAGCTCAGTGTTCTTGTCTCGACCATGCCATGTGGTCAAGCCATCCAGGTATTTATTTCTCTGCCTTCCTCGTCTTCTTTTCCCCTCAATCTTGCCAGTTTTCACCAAACAAATGTTGACTGTCTACATCTAATTTCTCTAATCAGTTTATGATTTTCATTTGTTTCTTGTAGGACTTGGTCATTGATTTTTCTGTTTGTCCATGGTATTCTTTGCAGTTTCCTCAGAAACCACATTTCCACAGCTATCAGATGTTTTTCAGCCTTTTTGCTCAATGTCCACGCTTCACATCCATACAAAAGCATGGGTTCTATGTAGCTCCTCAACACTCTTTTTCTCGTTACAAATGACATCTTTTTATTGGTCAGTATATTTTCCATTTTGCAAAAGGCTACTTTCACCATGGCAATTCTTGTTCTAATCTCTTCAAGACATTTCCCATCAGATGTTATGACTATTCCAAGATAATTGTACCGATTCACTTGCTTAAGAATATATTTTTGTTCTGGCGTTCGCTCGCTTTGATCTCAAGTGTAGTCCATACACACTATTTATAGTAGTGATGGACTGAATTTTGCATGTGGATTAGCTTTCCCTATTAACAGTGCCTCTCGCCATGAGGCAAACCCACTCCAACTTCAGAGATACTTGTAATTTATGTACCCACGTCAAGGATGACAGGTCAGCATTTTAGTCCAGCTGTCCGGTGTAGGGTTAGAACCCGCTTACCTCGGCATCAGCACAATGAATGTTTAAGAACACGCGTTCTTACCCATTCGGCTATGCGGACCAGTGCTCAAAAATATTCCCATTTACTTGTATATTACATTGTGGTATTTCGTTCTTTCTAGTGCCGAAGATAATCTGTGTCTTCTAACCCTAGTTGTTCACCGTGTGCAACAACCACATCTACTAAATGTTGCAAATCCTGCTCATTGTCTTCAATCAATACTGTATCATCTGCACATCTAATGTTATTGATGTTTCTTCCTCCAATGATGATTCCGTTCATACCTTCTACATTTCTGAAAATATTTTCACTGTACAGAGAAAACAGATCTGAAGACATTACACACCCCTGTCTCACACCTCTCTTAATAGGCTGATTTTGACCTACTTCATTATCAATCCTTATGGCAGCTTGTTTCAAGTCTATGTATTTTACAGGTCTACGGTCTTTCCCATCAATTTGTAGATCTGCAAGCATCTTTATCATGTTGACATGTCTTACTTTATGGAAAGCCTTTGTGTAGTCAATAAAGCAAAGGTGTAGGTCTTTGTTTACTTCTACAGAACATTCAAGTGATGTTCTCAGCATATATACAGCATTTACTGTGCACTTGCCGTCTACAATCTTACATTGTTCTTCTCCTATTTCGGCTTGTATTTTCTTTCTAACTCTTTGCATGATAATTCTTAGCAAAATCTTCATGATGTGGCTCATTATACTAATTGTTCGATGTTGATAACATTCCAAGGCTCCTGATGTCTCCGGGATTGCAATAAATATAGAATTACATAATTCAGGAGGTATATCTCCAGTATCATATTTTGCGTTCAGCAATCTGGTGACCTGGTCTATTCTATATTCTTCTAAGGCATTGATAATTTCTGTTGTGATGTTATCTGGACCCAGGGTCTTGCCAGTTTTCATATGGTTATAAACATTCTGAACTTCCATCTTCAAAATTGATGGTCCTTCATTATAATTTTGGAGATCACATTGTTCTTCTCTTGTATCATTGTAAAGGTCATTCACATAATCTGACCACGCATGTAAAATCTGATCTTTTTCTATTATGATTTTGCCATCTTTGGTGTTTAGGCAACCCTTTGATTTGTGTGCTCTTCTGTTAGTGACGTCATTAATTCTTGTTTGCATTAATTTGGTATTCCGGGTATTGTGTTGGTTTGGTTTTCAATTTCCCTGCAATTTTCCTCAAGCCATGTTACTTTTGCCTCTTTGCATAGTTTCCTAATTTTCCTGTTAATTTCTGCATATTTTTCATGGTTATGTTTGTTATTTCTTCTTATTTCCATGAGTTTTAGGATGTCTTCCACCATCCATTTCTTGTGTCCCATTATGTTTATTTTTGGGATGGGTGTTTCTACAGATTGGTTGACTGATTTCTTTAATATTTCCTATTGGTCGCTGACATCCTGAAATAATATTTCCATATCGGACAATGCATCAAATCTGTTCTTCACTTCTATGTTGAATTTACCTTTTATCTTCTCACTCTTCAGTGCCCTTGGATCACATTTTGTGTTTCTTCGTGTATATATGACGTTTTAAAAATGTTATATGTATATTGTTTATGATTAATCTATGGTCGCTGAAGCAGTCTGCGCTTGGAATATTTTATGCGTCTTTTAAGGCATTTCAAAATCTTCTGTTGATGAAAATGTAATCACTCTGATTTCCGATCTTATGATCAGGTCTCCTTGTTCATAATCTCCTTGGGTGATGTTGATACCAAGTGTTTCCAATAATCATATCATGCTCTTTTGTCCACAGTACAAATTTGCAACCTCTTTCATTCTGTTCCCCTAGTCCATACTTGCCTACCATGCATCCGTCCAGTTGATTTCCAACTTTGGCGTTCAAGTCATCCATTATGATATTTACTTCAGAATTCTTGCATATCTTAAAGGCATTATCTAAATTATTATTCAATTCATCGATGTTGTCATCTCTGCTGTCTGCTGTTGGTGCATAAACTTGTATGACATTGACATCAAAAGGTCTTCCACTCAACGTCACCAATAACACCCTGTCTGATACAGACCAGTATCCTTTGATAGGTTTTGATCTCTTTGGATCCATTACACTTGTTACTCCTCGCTGTTTTTTCTCTCCACCAGAATGGATTATGCTATGTACCTCAGATGTTATAATGACCATTCCTGTCCATCTGGTCTCTATGAGATTGCAATACAAGATATTCTTGTCATCTGTAATGAAGATAGTTTATCATTGCTTTCCTTCTTAGTAGTGACCATACTGGTTGATGACCATGGCCATTGTCTACCGAAAAAAAAAAAGAGATCCTCTGCCTGCCGTTGTGAAGTTGGAGACCATAATCTGTTGGCAGCTCTTTAACTTCATTCACCACCTGCACCAATGGCTTCGCGTAACCCTGATGGTGGGGGGGGGGGGGGGGGGGGGGAGACTAAACGGGTACTCCACCTTGCCCAAGGGTGTCCCATAGGCTAGCGGAGAGAAAGAGGCATCTTACCTCTTCTTTTATAGGGTATACCCCTAACCACCACCCACTGTTTCATGGAGGGTCCACATGAATGTTGTGCACACGTTATATATACCTCAGCTGTAGGAAATTGAAAAGAGTAGGCCAGATAGAATACTGCCTATGTCAATTTTCAACATTGGTAACCCTCTGAAAATATATAGTTTGTACGATTCTGGTATATACAGTCCATTGAACTCTTGTCAGTACTACATAATTTCCACAGTGTGGTGAGATGTGTCCATGTTTAATCTGTGCTGTATAACCTAGACTAACGTGTGCATGCTCAGCATGGACAATAAGTAGACAAGCTGAGAAAACACCTGAGGGTGGAGTTGGGGTTTCTCAGGGGAAATGCAGATAATACTAGGGATGGACAGAAAAACGAATTAGATAGTCCTGTAAGAAACAAATGAACACCGTAAATTGATTAGAGACGTTTTCAGTCAGGATGTTTTGGGCATGCTATGAGGAGAATTAAATTTTAAAATTTAATGACAACTGACAAATTTGATGGGAAAAGAGGAATACGCGAGAGATACATAGTATCATCAAGACAAATAAATTCCTTATCCAAGACTGATGATGTTGTGAGATAGTGAACCTTGACCAATCACACCTTTCAGAATGGCACATGATGATGTTGTGAGATAGTGAACCTTGACCAACCACACCTTTCAGCATGGCACATGATGATGTTGTGAGATAGTGAACCTTGACCAACCACACCTCTCGGCATGGCACATGATGATGTGAGATAGTGAACCTTGACCAACCACACCTTTCAGCATGGCACATGATGATGTTGTGAGATAGAGAGCCTTGACCAACCACACCTTTCAGCATGGCACATGATGATGTTGTGAGATAGTGAACCTTGACCAACCACACCTTTCAGCATGGCACATGATGATGTTGTGAGATAGTGAGCCTTGACCAACCACACCTTTCAGCATGGCACATGATGACGTGAGATAGTGAACCTTGACCAACCACACCTTTCAGCGTGGCACATGATGATGTTGTGAGATAGTGAACTTTGACCAACCACATCTTTCAACATGGCACAGGATGATGTTGTGAGATAGTGAACCTTGACCAACCACACCTTTCAGCATGGCACATGATGATGTTGTGAGCTAGTGAACCTTGACCAACCACATCTTTCAGCATGGCACAGGATGATGTTGTGAGATAGTGAACCTTGACCAACCACACCTCTCGGCATGGCACATGATGATGTTGTGAGATAGTGAACCTAGACCAACGACACCTTTCAGCATGGCACATGATGATGTTGTGAGATAGTGAACCTTGACCAACCACACCTTTCAGCATGGCACATGATGATGTTGTGAGATAGTGAACATTGACCAACCACATCTTTCAGCATGGCACAGGATGATGTTGTGAGATAGGGAACCTTGACCAACCACACCTCTCGGCATGGCACATGATGATGTTGTGAGATAGTGAACCTAGACCAACCACACCTCTCGGCATGGCACATGATGATGTTGTGAGATAGTACACCTTGACCAACCACACCTCTCGGCATGGCACATGATGATGTTGTGAGATAGTGAACCTTGACCAACCACACCTTTCAGCATGGCACATGTTGATGTTGTGAGATAGTGAACCTTGACCAACCACACCTTTCAGCATGGCACATGATGATGTTGTGAGATAGTGAACCTTGACCAACCACACCTTTCAGCATGGCACATGATGATGTTGTGAGATAGTGAACCTAGACCAACCACACCTCTCGGCATGGCACATGATGATGTTGTGAGATAGTGAACCTTGACCAACCACACCTCTCGGCATGGCACATGATGATGTTGTGAGATAGTGAACCTTGACCAACCACACCTTTCAGCATGGCACATGATGATGTTGTGAGATAGTGAACCTTGACCAACCACACCTTTCAGCACGGCACAAGATGATGTTGTGAGATAGTGAACCTTGACCAACCACACCTTTCAGCATGGCACATGATGATGATGTGAGATAGTGAACCTTGACCAACCACACCTTTCAGCATGGCACATGATGAAGTTGTGAGATAGTGAACCTTGACCAACCTCACCTTTCAGCACGGCACAAGATGATGTTGTGAGATAGTGAACCTTGACCAACCACACCTTTCAGCATGGCACATGATGATGATGTGAGATAGTGAACCTTGACCAACCACACCTTTCAGCATGGCACATGATGATGATGTGAAATAGTGAACCTTGACCAACCACACCTTTCAGCATGGCACATAATGATGATGTGAGATAGTTAACCTTGACCAACCACACCTTTCAGCATGGCGCATGATGATGTTGTGAAATAGTGAACCTTGACCAACCACACCTTTCAGCATGGCACATGATGATGTTGTGAGATAGTTAACCTTGACCAACCACACCTTTCAGCATGGCACATGATGATGTGAGATAGTGAGCCTTGACCAACCACACCTCTCGGCATGGCACATGATGATGTTGTGAGGTAGTGAACCTTGACCAACCACACCTTTCAGCATGGCGCATGATGATGTTTTGAGATAGTGAACCTTGACCAACCACATCTTTCAGCATGGCACATGATGATGATGTTGTGAGATAGTGAACCTTGACCAACCGCACCTTTCAGCATGGCACAAGATGATGTTGTGAGATAGTGAACCTTGACCAACCACACCTCTCGGCATGGCACATGATGATGATGTTGTGAGATAGTGAACCTTGACCAACCGCACCTTTCAGCATGGCACATGATGATGATGTGAGATAGTGAACGGTGACCAACCACACCTTTCAGCATGGCACATTATGATGATGTGAGATAGTGAACCTTGACCAACCACACCTTTCAGCATGGCACATGATGATGATGTGAGATAGTGAACCTTGACCAACCACACCTTTCAGCATGGCACATGATGATGATGTGAGATAGTGAACCTTGACCAACCACACATTTCAGCATGGCACATGATGATGTTGTGAGATAGTGAACCTTGACCAACCACACCTTTCAGTATGGCACATGATGATGATGTGAGATAGTGAACCTTGACCAACCACACCTTTCAGCAAGGCACATGATGATGTTGTGAGATAGTGAACCTTGACCAACCAAACCTCTCGGCATGGAACATGATGATGTTGTGAGATAGTGAACCTTGACCAACCACATCTTTCAGTATGGCACATAATGATGTTGTGAGATAGTGAACCTTGACCAACCGCACCTTTTAGCATGGCACATGATGATGTTGTGAGATAGTGAACCTTGACCTACCACACCTTTCAGCATGGCACATGAAGATGATGTTGTGAGATAGTGCTCCTTGACCAACCACACCTTTCAGCATGGCACATGATGATGATGTGAGATAGTGAACCTTGACCAACCACACCTTTCAGCATGGCACATGATGATGTTGTGAGGTAGTGAACCTTGACCAACCACACCTTTCAGCATGGCACATGATGATGATGTGAGATAGGGAACCTTGACCAACCACACCTTTCGGCATGGCACATGATGATGTTGTGAGATAGTGAGCCTTGACCAACCACACCTTTCAGCATGGCACATGATAATGATGTAAGATAGTGAACCTTGACCAACCACACCTTTCAGCATGGCACATGATGATGTTGTGAGATAGTGAACCTTGATCAACCACACCTTTTGGCATGGCACATGATGATGTTGTGAGATAGTGAACCTTGACCAACCACACCTTTCAGCATGGCACATGAAGATGATGTTGTGAGATAGTGCTCCTTGACCAACCACACCTTTCAGCATGGCACATGATGATGATGTGAGATAGTGAACCTTGACCAACCACACCTTTCAGCATGGCACATGATGATGTTGTGAGGTAGTGAACCTTGACCAACCACACCTTTCAGCATGGCACATGATGATGATGTGAGATAGGGAACCTTGACCAACCACACCTTTCGGCATGGCACATGATGATGTTGTGAGATAGTGAGCCTTGACCAACCACACCTTTCAGCATGGCACATGATAATGATGTAAGATAGTGAACCTTGACCAACCACACCTTTCAGCATGGCACATGATGATGTTGTGAGATAGTGAACCTTGATCAACCACACCTTTCGGCATGGCACATGATGATGTTGTGAGATAGTGAACCTTGACCAACCACACCTCTCGGCATGGCACATGATGATGTTGTGAGATAGTAAACCTTGACCAACCACACCTTTCAGCATGGCACATGATGATGTTGTGAGATAGTGAGCCTTGACCAACCACACCTTTCAGCATGGCACATGATGATGTTGTGAGATAGTGAGCCTTGACCAACCACACCTTTCAGCATGGCACATGATGATGTTGTGAGAAAGTGCACCTTGACCAACCACACCTTTCAGCATGCCACATGATGATGATGTTGTGAGATAGTTAACCTTGACCAACCACACCTCTCGGCATGGCACATGATGATGTTGTGAGATAGTGAACCTTGACCAACCACACCTCTCGGCATGGCACATGATGATGTGAGATAGTGAACCTTGACCAACCACACCTTTCAGCATGGCACATGATGATGTTGTGAGATAGTGAGCCTTGACCAACCACACCTTTCAGCATGGCACATGATGATGTTGTGAGATAGTGTACCTTGACCAACCACACCTTTCAGCATGGCACATGATGATGTTGTGAGATAGTGAGCCTTGACCAACCACACCTTTCAGCATGGCACATGATGACGTGAGATAGTGAACCTTGACCAACCACACCTTTCAGCATGGCACATGATGATGTTGTGAGATAGTGAACTTTGACCAACCACATCTTTCAACATGGCACAGGATGATGTTGTGAGATAGTGAACCTTGACCAACCACACCTTTCAGCATGGCACATGATGATGTTGTGAGATAGTGAACCTTGACCAACCACATCTTTCAGCATGGCACAGGATGATGTTGTGAGATAGTGAACCTTGACCAACCACACCTTTCAGCATGGCACATGATGATGATGTGAGATAGTGAACCTTGACCAACCACACCTTTCAGCATGGCACATGATGAAGTTGTGAGATAGTGAACCTTGACCAACCTCACCTTTCAGCACGGCACAAGATGATGTTGTGAGATAGTGAACCTTCACCAACCACACCTTTCAGCATGGCACATGATGATGATGTGAGATAGTGAACCTTGACCAACCACACCTTTCAGCATGGCACATGATGATGATGTGAAATAGTGAACCTTGACCAACCACACCTTTCAGCATGGCACATAATGATGATGTGAGATAGTTAACCTTGACCAACCACACCTTTCAGCATGGCGCATGATGATGTTGTGAGATAGTGAACCTTGACCAACCACACCTCTCGGCATGGCACATGATGATGATGTTGTGAGATAGTGAACCTTGACCAACCGCACCTTTCAGCATGGCACATGATGATGATGTGAGATAGTGAACGGTGACCAACCACACCTTTCAGCATGGCACATGATGATGATGTGAGATAGTGAACCTTGACCAACCACACCTTTCAGCATGGCACATGATGATGATGTGAGATAGTGAACCTTGACTAACCACACCTTTCAGCATGGCACATGATGATGATGTGAGATAGTGAACCTTGACCAACCACACATTTCAGCATGGCACATGATGATGTTGTGAGATAGTGAACCTTGACCAACCACACCTTTCAGTATGGCACATGATGATGATGTGAGATAGTGAACCTTGACCAACCACACCTTTCAGCAAGGCACATGATGATGTTGTGAGATAGTGAACCTTGACCAACCAAACCTCTCGGCATGGAACATGATGATGTTGTGAGATAGTGAACCTTGACCAACCACACATTTCAGCATGGCACATGATGATGTTGTGAGATAGTGAACCTTGACCAACCACACCTTTCAGTATGGCACATGATGATGATGTGAGATAGTGAACCTTGACCAACCACACCTTTCAGCAAGGCACATGATGATGTTGTGAGATAGTGAACCTTGACCAACCAAACCTCTCGGCATGGAACATGATGATGTTGTGAGATAGTGAACCTTGACCAACCACATCTTTCAGTATGGCACATAATGATGTTGTGAGATAGTGAACCTTGACCAACCGCACCTTTTAGCATGGCACATGATGATGTTGTGAGATAGTGAACCTTGACCTACCACACCTTTCAGCATGGCACATGAAGATGATGTTGTGAGATAGTGCTCCTTGACCAACCACACCTTTCAGCATGGCACATGATGATGATGTGAGATAGTGAACCTTGACCAACCACACCTTTCAGCATGGCACATGATGATGTTGTGAGGTAGTGAACCTTGACCAACCACACCTTTCAGCATGGCACATGATGATGATGTGAGATAGGGAACCTTGACCAACCACACCTTTCGGCATGGCACATGATGATGTTGTGAGATAGTGAGCCTTGACCAACCACACCTTTCAGCATGGCACATGATAATGATGTAAGATAGTGAACCTTGACCAACCACACCTTTCAGCATGGCACATGATGATGTTGTGAGATAGTGAACCTTGATCAACCACACCTTTTGGCATGGCACATGATGATGTTGTGAGATAGTGAACCTTGACCAACCACACCTTTCAGCATGGCACATGAAGATGATGTTGTGAGATAGTGCTCCTTGACCAACCACACCTTTCAGCATGGCACATGATGATGATGTGAGATAGTGAACCTTGACCAACCACACCTTTCAGCATGGCACATGATGATGTTGTGAGGTAGTGAACCTTGACCAACCACACCTTTCAGCATGGCACATGATGATGATGTGAGATAGGGAACCTTGACCAACCACACCTTTCGGCATGGCACATGATGATGTTGTGAGATAGTGAGCCTTGACCAACCACACCTTTCAGCATGGCACATGATAATGATGTAAGATAGTGAACCTTGACCAACCACACCTTTCAGCATGGCACATGATGATGTTGTGAGATAGTGAACCTTGATCAACCACACCTTTCGGCATGGCACATGATGATGTTGTGAGATAGTGAACCTTGACCAACCACACCTCTCGGCATGGCACATGATGATGTTGTGAGATAGTAAACCTTGACCAACCACACCTTTCAGCATGGCACATGATGATGTTGTGAGATAGTGAGCCTTGACCAACCACACCTTTCAGCATGGCACATGATGATGTTGTGAGATAGTGAGCCTTGACCAACCACACCTTTCAGCATGGCACATGATGATGTTGTGAGAAAGTGCACCTTGACCAACCACACCTTTCAGCATGCCACATGATGATGATGTTGTGAGATAGTTAACCTTGACCAACCACACCTCTCGGCATGGCACATGATGATGTTGTGAGATAGTGAACCTTGACCAACCACACCTCTCGGCATGGCACATGATGATGTGAGATAGTGAACCTTGACCAACCACACCTTTCAGCATGGCACATGATGATGTTGTGAGATAGTGAGCCTTGACCAACCACACCTTTCAGCATGGCACATGATGATGTTGTGAGATAGTGTACCTTGACCAACCACACCTTTCAGCATGGCACATGATGATGTTGTGAGATAGTGAGCCTTGACCAACCACACCTTTCAGCATGGCACATGATGACGTGAGATAGTGAACCTTGACCAACCACACCTTTCAGCATGGCACATGATGATGTTGTGAGATAGTGAACTTTGACCAACCACATCTTTCAACATGGCACAGGATGATGTTGTGAGATAGTGAACCTTGACCAACCACACCTTTCAGCATGGCACATGATGATGTTGTGAGATAGTGAACCTTGACCAACCACATCTTTCAGCATGGCACAGGATGATGTTGTGAGATAGTGAACCTTGACCAACCACACCTTTCAGCATGGCACATGATGATGATGTGAGATAGTGAACCTTGACCAACCACACCTTTCAGCATGGCACATGATGAAGTTGTGAGATAGTGAACCTTGACCAACCTCACCTTTCAGCACGGCACAAGATGATGTTGTGAGATAGTGAACCTTCACCAACCACACCTTTCAGCATGGCACATGATGATGATGTGAGATAGTGAACCTTGACCAACCACACCTTTCAGCATGGCACATGATGATGATGTGAAATAGTGAACCTTGACCAACCACACCTTTCAGCATGGCACATAATGATGATGTGAGATAGTTAACCTTGACCAACCACACCTTTCAGCATGGCGCATGATGATGTTGTGAAATAGTGAACCTTGACCAACCACACCTTTCAGCATGGCACATGATGATGTTGTGAGATAGTTAACCTTGACCAACCACACCTTTCAGCATGGCACATGATGATGTGAGATAGTGAGCCTTGACCAACCACACCTCTCGGCATGGCACATGATGATGTTGTGAGGTAGTGAACCTTGACCAACCACACCTTTCAGCATGGCGCATGATGATGTTTTGAGATAGTGAACCTTGACCAACCACATCTTTCAGCATGGCACATGATGATGATGTTGTGAGATAGTGAACCTTGACCAACCGCACCTTTCAGCATGGCACATGATGATGTTGTGAGATAGTGAACCTTGACCAACCACACCTCTCGGCATGGCACATGATGATGATGTTGTGAGATAGTGAACCTTGACCAACCGCACCTTTCAGCATGGCACATGATGATGATGTGAGATAGTGAACGGTGACCAACCACACCTTTCAGCATGGCACATGATGATGATGTGAGATAGTGAACCTTGACCAACCACACCTTTCAGCATGGCACATGATGATGATGTGAGATAGTGAACCTTGACCAACCACACCTTTCAGCATGGCACATGATGATGATGTGAGATAGTGAACCTTGACCAACCACACATTTCAGCATGGCACATGATGATGTTGTGAGATAGTGAACCTTGACCAACCACACCTTTCAGTATGGCACATGATGATGATGTGAGATAGTGAACCTTGACCAACCACACCTTTCAGCAAGGCACATGATGATGTTGTGAGATAGTGAACCTTGACCAACCAAACCTCTCGGCATGGAACATGATGATGTTGTGAGATAGTGAACCTTGACCAACCACATCTTTCAGTATGGCACATAATGATGTTGTGAGATAGTGAACCTTGACCAACCGCACCTTTTAGCATGGCACATGATGATGTTGTGAGATAGTGAACCTTGACCTACCACACCTTTCAGCATGGCACATGAAGATGATGTTGTGAGATAGTGCTCCTTGACCAACCACACCTTTCAGCATGGCACATGATGATGATGTGAGATAGTGAACCTTGACCAACCACACCTTTCAGCATGGCACATGATGATGTTGTGAGGTAGTGAACCTTGACCAACCACACCTTTCAGCATGGCACATGATGATGATGTGAGATAGGGAACCTTGACCAACCACACCTTTCGGCATGGCACATGATGATGTTGTGAGATAGTGAGCCTTGACCAACCACACCTTTCAGCATGGCACATGATAATGATGTAAGATAGTGAACCTTGACCAACCACACCTTTCAGCATGGCACATGATGATGTTGTGAGATAGTGAACCTTGATCAACCACACCTTTCGGCATGGCACATGATGATGTTGTGAGATAGTGAACCTTGACCAACCACACCTTTCAGCATGGCACATGAAGATGATGTTGTGAGATAGTGCTCCTTGACCAACCACACCTTTCAGCATGGCACATGATGATGATGTGAGATAGTGAACCTTGACCAACCACACCTTTCAGCATGGCACATGATGATGTTGTGAGGTAGTGAACCTTGACCAACCACACCTTTCAGCATGGCACATGATGATGATGTGAGATAGGGAACCTTGACCAACCACACCTTTCGGCATGGCACATGATGATGTTGTGAGATAGTGAGCCTTGACCAACCACACCTTTCAGCATGGCACATGATAATGATGTAAGATAGTGAACCTTGACCAACCACACCTTTCAGCATGGCACATGATGATGTTGTGAGATAGTGAACCTTGATCAACCACACCTTTCGGCATGGCACATGATGATGTTGTGAGATAGTGAACCTTGACCAACCACACCTCTCGGCATGGCACATGATGATGTTGTGAGATAGTAAACCTTGACCAACCACACCTTTCAGCATGGCACATGATGATGTTGTGAGATAGTGAGCCTTGACCAACCACACCTTTCAGCATGGCACATGATGATGTTGTGAGATAGTGAGCCTTGACCAACCACACCTTTCAGCATGGCACATGATGATGTTGTGAGAAAGTGCACCTTGACCAACCACACCTTTCAGCATGCCACATGATGATGATGTTGTGAGATAGTTAACCTTGACCAACCACACCTCTCGGCATGGCACATGATGATGTTGTGAGATAGTGAACCTTGACCAACCACACCTCTCGGCATGGCACATGATGATGTGAGATAGTGAACCTTGACCAACCACACCTTTCAGCATGGCACATGATGATGTTGTGAGATAGTGAGCCTTGACCAACCACACCTTTCAGCATGGCACATGATGATGTTGTGAGATAGTGTACCTTGACCAACCACACCTTTCAGCATGGCACATGATGATGTTGTGAGATAGTGAGCCTTGACCAACCACACCTTTCAGCATGGCACATGATGACGTGAGATAGTGAACCTTGACCAACCACACCTTTCAGCATGGCACATGATGATGTTGTGAGATAGTGAACTTTGACCAACCACATCTTTCAACATGGCACAGGATGATGTTGTGAGATAGTGAACCTTGACCAACCACACCTTTCAGCATGGCACATGATGATGTTGTGAGATAGTGAACCTTGACCAACCACATCTTTCAGCATGGCACAGGATGATGTTGTGAGATAGTGAACCTTGACCAACCACACCTCTCGGCATGGCACATGATGATGTTGTGAGATAATGAACCTAGACCAACGACACCTTTCAGCATGGCACATGATGATGTTGTGAGATAGTGAACCTTGACCAACCACACCTTTCAGCATGGCACATGATGATGTTGTGAGATAGTGAACCTTGACCAACCACACCTTTCAGCATGGCACATGATGATGTTGTGAGGTAGTGAACCTTGACCAACCACACCTTTCAGCATGGCACATGATGATGATGTGAGATAGTGAACCTTGACCCACCACACCTTTCGGCATGGCACATGATGATGTTGTGAGATAGTGAGCCTTGACCAACCACACCTTTCAGCATGGCACATGATAATGATGTAAGATAGTGAACCTTGACCAACCACACCTTTCAGCATGGCACATGATGATGTTGTGAGATAGTGAACCTTGATCAACCACACCTTTCGGCATGGCACATGATGATGTTGTGAGATAGTGAGCCTTGACCAACCACACCTTTCAGCATGGCACATGATGATGTTGTGAGATAGTGAGCCTTGACCAACCACACCTTTCAGCATGGCACATGATGATGTTGTGAGATAGTGAGCCTTGACCAACCACACCTTTCAGCATGGCACATGATGATGTTGTGAGATAGTGAACCTTGACCAACCACACCTCTCGGCATGGCACATGATGATGTTGTGAGATAGTGAACCTTGACCAACCACACCTTTCAGCATGGCACATGATGATGTTGTGAGATAGTGAGCCTTGACCAACCACACCTTTCAGCATGGCACATGATGATGTTGTGAGATAGTGAGCCTTGACCAACCACACCTTTCAGCATGGCACATGATGATGTTGTGAGAAAGTGCACCTTGACCAACCACACCTTTCAGCATGGCACATGATGATGATGTTGTGAGATAGTTAACCTTGACCAACCACACCTCTCGGCATGGCACATGATGATGTTGTGAGATAGTGAACCTTGACCAACCACACCTCTCGGCATGGCACATGATGATGTGAGATAGTGAACCTTGACCAACCACACCTTTCAGCATGGCACATGATGATGTTGTGAGATAGTGAGCCTTGACCAACCACACCTTTCAGCATGGCACATGATGATGTTGTGAGATAGTGAACCTTGACCAACCACACCTTTCAGCATGGCACATGATGATGTTGTGAGATAGTGAGCCTTGACCAACCACACCTTTCAGCATGGAACATGATGATGATGTGAGATAGTGAACCTTGACCAACCACATCTTTCAGTATGGCACATAATGATGTTGTGAGATAGTGAACCTTGACCAACCACACCTTTCAGCATGGCACATGATGATGTTGTGAGAAAGTGCACCTTGACCAACCACACCTTTCAGCATGCCACATGATGATGATGTTGTGAGATAGTTAACCTTGACCAACCACACCTCTCGGCATGGCACATGATGATGTTGTGAGATAGTGAACCTTGACCAACCACACCTCTCGGCATGGCACATGATGATGTGAGATAGTGAACCTTGACCAACCACACCTTTCAGCATGGCACATGATGATGTTGTGAGATAGTGAGCCTTGACCAACCACACCTTTCAGCATGGCACATTATGATGTTGTGAGATAGTGAGCCTTGACCAACCACACCTTTCAGCATGGCACATGATGACGTGAGATAGTGAACCTTGACCAACCACACCTTTCAGCATGGCACATGATGATGTTGTGAGATAGTGAACTTTGACCAACCACATCTTTCAACATGGCACAGGATGATGTTGTGAGATAGTGAACCTTGACCAACCACACCTTTCAGCATGGCACATGATGATGTTGTGAGATAGTGAACCTTGACCAACCACATCTTTCAGCATGGCACAGGATGATGTTGTGAGATAGTGAACCTTGACCAACCACACCTCTCGGCATGGCACATGATGATGTTGTGAGATAGTGAACCTAGACCAACGACACCTTTCAGCATGGCACATGATGATGTTGTGAGATAGTGAACCTTGACCAACCACACCTTTCAGCATGGCACATGATGATGTTGTGAGATAGTGAACCTTGACCAACCACACCTTTCAGCATGGCACATGATGATGTTGTGAGGTAGTGAACCTTGACCAACCACACCTTTCAGCATGGCACATGATGATGATGTGAGATAGTGAACCTTGACCCACCACACCTTTCGGCATGGCACATGATGATGTTGTGAGATAGTGAGCCTTGACCAACCACACCTTTCAGCATGGCACATGATAATGATGTAAGATAGTGAACCTTGACCAACCACACCTTTCAGCATGGCACATGATGATGTTGTGAGATAGTGAACCTTGATCAACCACACCTTTCGGCATGGCACATGATGATGTTGTGAGATAGTGAGCCTTGACCAACCACACCTTTCAGCATGGCACATGATCATGTTGTGAGATAGTGAGCCTTGACCAACCACACCTTTCAGCATGGCACATGATGATGTTGTGAGATAGTGAGCCTTGACCAACCACACCTTTCAGCATGGCACATGATGATGTTGTGAGATAGTGAACCTTGACCAACCACACCTCTCGGCATGGCACATGATGATGTTGTGAGATAGTGAACCTTGACCAACCACACCTTTCAGCATGGCACATGATGATGTTGTGAGATAGTGAGCCTTGACCAACCACACCTTTCAGCATGGCACATGATGATGTTGTGAGATAGTGAGCCTTGACCAACCACACCTTTCAGCATGGCACATGATGATGTTGTGAGAAAGTGCACCTTGACCAACCACACCTTTCAGCATGGCACATGATGATGATGTTGTGAGATAGTTAACCTTGACCAACCACACCTATCGGCATGGCACATGATGATGTTGTGAGATAGTGAACCTTGACCAACCACACCTCTCGGCATGGCACATGATGATGTGAGATAGTGAACCTTGACCAACCACACCTTTCAGCATGGCACATGATGATGTTGTGAGATAGTGAGCCTTGACCAACCACACCTTTCAGCATGGCACATGATGATGTTGTGAGATAGTGAACCTTGACCAACCACACCTTTCAGCATGGCACATGATGATGTTGTGAGATAGTGAGCCTTGACCAACCACACCTTTCAGCATGGCACATGATGACGTGAGATAGTGAACCTTGACCAACCACACCTTTCAGCATGGCACATGATGATGTTGTGAGATAGTGAACTTTGACCAACCACATCTTTCAACATGGCACAGGATGATGTTGTGAGATAGTGAACCTTGACCAACCACACCTTTCAGCATGGCACATGATGATGTTGTGAGATAGTGAACCTTGACCAACCACATCTTTCAGCATGGCACAGGATGATGTTGTGAGATAGTGAACCTTGACCAACCACACCTCTCGGCATGGCACATGATGATGTTGTGAGATAGTGAACCTAGACCAACGACACCTTTCAGCATGGCACATGATGATGTTGTGAGATAGTGAACCTTGACCAACCACACCTTTCAGCATGGCACATGATGATGTTGTTAGATAGTGAACCTTGACCAACCACACCTTTCAGCATGGCACATGATGATGTTGTGAGGTAGTGAACCTTGACCAACCACACCTTTCAGCATGGCACATGATGATGATGTGAGATAGTGAACCTTGACCCACCACACCTTTTGGCATGGCACATGATGATGTTGTGAGATAGTGAGCCTTGACCAACCACACCTTTCAGCATGGCACATGATAATGATGTAAGATAGTGAACCTTGACCAACCACACCTTTCAGCATGGCACATGATGATGTTGTGAGATAGTGAACCTTGATCAACCACACCTTTCAGCATGGCACATGATGATGTTGTGAGATAGTGAGCCTTGACCAACCACACCTTTCAGCATGGCACATGATGATGTTGTGAGATAGTGAGCCTTGACCAACCACACCTTTCAGCATGGCACATGATGATGTTGTGAGATAGTGAGCCTTGACCAACCACACCTTTCAGCATGGCACATGATGATGTTGTGAGATAGTGAACCTTGACCAACCACACCTCTCGGCATGGCACATGATGATGTTGTGAGATAGTGAACCTTGACCAACCACACCTTTCAGCATGGCACATGATGATGTTGTGAGATAGTGAGCCTTGACCAACCACACCTTTCAGCATGGCACATGATGATGTTGTGAGATAGTGAGCCTTGACCAACCACACCTTTCAGCATGGCACATGATGATGTTGTGAGAAAGTGCACCTTGACCAACCACACCTTTCAGCATGGCACATGATGATGATGTTGTGAGATAGTTAACCTTGACCAACCACACCTCTCGGCATGGCACATGATGATGTTGTGAGATAGTGAACCTTGACCAACCACACCTCTCGGCATGGCACATGATGATGTGAGATAGTGAACCTTGACCAACCACACCTTTCAGCATGGCACATGATGATGTCGTGAGATAGTGAGCCTTGACCAACCACACCTTTCAGCATGGCACATGATGATGTTGTGAGATAGTGAACCTTGACCAACCACACCTTTCAGCATGGCACATGATGATGTTGTGAGATAGTGAGCCTTGACCAACCACACCTTTCAGCATGGCACATGATGATGTTGTGAGATAGTGAACTTTGACCAACCACATCTTTCAACATGGCACAGGATGATGTTGTGAGATAGTGAACCTTGACCAACCACACCTTTCAGCATGGCACATGATGATGTTGTGAGATAGTGAACCTTGACCAACCACATCTTTCAGGATGATGTTGTGAGATAGTGAACCTTGACCAACCACACCTCTCGGCATGGCACATGATGATGTTGTGAGATAGTGAACCTAGACCAACGACACCTTTCAGCATAGCACATGATGATGTTGTGAGATAGTGAACCTTGACCAACCACACCTTTCAGCATGGCACATGATGATGTTGTGAGATAGTGAACCTTGACCAACCACATCTTTCAGCATGGCACAGGATGATGTTGTGAGATAGTGAACCTTGACCAACCACACCTCTCGGCATGGCACATGATGATGTTGTGAGATAGTGAACCTAGACCAACCACACCTCTCGGCATGGCACATGATGATGTTGTGAGATAGTACACCTTGACCAACCACACCTTTCAGCATGGCACATGATGATGTTGTGAGATAGTGAACCTTGACCAACCACACCTTTCAGCATGGCACATGATGATGTTGTGAGATAGTGAACCTTGACCAACCACACCTCTCGGCATGGCACATGATGATGTTGTGAGATAGTGAACCTAGACCAACCACACCTCTCGGCATGGCACATGATGATGTTGTGAGATAGTGAACCTTGACCAACCACACCTTTCAGCATGGCACATGATGATGTTGTGAGATAGTGAACCTTGACCAACCACACCTTTCAGCATGGCACATGATGATGTTGTGAGATAGTGAACCTTGACCAACCACACCTTTCAGCATGGCACATGATGATGTTGTGAGATAGTGAACCTAGACCAACCACACCTCTCGGCATGGCACATGATGATGTTGTGAGATAGTGAACCTTGACCAACCACACCTCTCGGCATGGCACATGATGATGTTGTGAGATAGTGAACCTTGACCAACCACACCTTTCAGCATGGCACATGATGATGTTGTGAGATAGTGAACCTTGACCAACCACACCTTTCAGCACGGCACAAGATGATGTTGCGAGATAGTGAACCTTGACCAACCACACCTTTCAGCATGGCACATGATGATGATGTGAGATAGTGAACCTTGACCAACCACACCTTTCAGCATGGCACATGATGAAGTTGTGAGATATTGAACCTTGATCAACCTCACCTTTCAACACGGCACAACATGATGTTGTGAGATAGTGAACCTTGACCAACCTCACCTTTCAACACGGCACAACATGATGTTGTGAGATAGTGAACCTTGACCAACCACACCTTTCAGCATGGCACATGATGATGATGTGAGATAGTGAACCTTGACCAACCACACCTTTCAGCATGGCTTATGATGATGATGTGAAATAGTGAACCTTGACCAACCACACCTTTCAGCATGGCACATGATGATGATGTGAGATAGTTAACCTTGACCAACCACACCTTTCAGCATGGCACATGATGATGTTGTGAAATAGTGAACCTTGACCAACCACACCTTTCAGCATGGCACATGATGATGTTGTGAGATAGTTAACCTTGACCAACCACACCTTTCAGCATGGCACATGATGATGTGAGATAGTGAGCCTTGACCAACCACACCTTTCAGCATGGCACATGATGATGTTTTGAGATATTGAACCTTGACCAACCACATCTTTCAGCATGGCACATGATGATGATGTTGTGAGATAGTGAACCTTGACCAACCGCACCTTTCAGCATGGCACATGATGATGTTGTGAGATAGTGAACCTTGACCAACCACACCTCTCGGCATGGCACATGATGATGATGTTGTGAGATAGTGAACCTTGACCAACCGCACCTTTCAGCATGGCACATGATGATGATGTGAGATAGTGAACGGTGACCAACCACACCTTTCAGCATGGCACATGATGATGATGTGAGATAGTGAACCTTGACCAACCACACCTTTCAGCATGGCACATGATGATGATGTGAGATAGTGAACCTTGACCAACCACACCTTTCAGCATGGCACATGATGTTGTGAGATAGTGAACCTTGACCAACCACACCTTTCAGCATGGCACATGATGATGATGTGAGATAGTGAACATTGACCAACCACACATTTCAGCATGGCACATGATGATGTTGTGAGATAGTGAACCTTGACCAACCACACCTTTCAGCATTGCACATGATGATGTTATGAGATAGTGAACCTTGATCAACCACACCTTTCAGTATGGCACATGATGATGATGTGAGATAGTGAACCTTGACCAACCACACCTGTCAGCAAGGCACATGATGATGTTGTGAGATAGTGAACCTTGACCAACCAAACCTCTCGGCATGGAACATGATGATGTTGTGAGATAGTGAACCTTGACCAACCACACCTTTCAGTATGGCACATAATGATGTTGTGAGATAGTGAACCTTGTCCAACCGCACCTTTTAGCATGGCACATGATGATGTTGTGAGATAGTGAACCTTGACCTACCACACCTTTCAGCATGGCACATGATGATGATGATGTGATATAGTGAACCTTGACCAACCACACCTTTCAGCATGGCACATGATGATGTTGTGAGATAGTGAACCTTGACCAACCGCACCTTTCAGCTGGCACATGATGATGTTGTGAGATAGTGAACCTTGATCAACCACACCTTTCAGCATGGCACATGATGATGTTGTGAGATAGTGAACCTTGACCAACCACACCTTTCAGCATGGCACATGAAGATGATGTAAGATAGTGAACCTTGACCAACCACACCTTTCAGCATGGCACATGATGATGTTGTGAGATAGTGAACCTTGATCAACCACACCTTTCAGCATGGCACATGATGATGTTGTGAGATAGTGAACCTAGACCAACCACACCTCTCGGCATGGCACATGATGATGTTGTGAGATAGTGAACCTTGACCAACCACACCTCTCGGCATGGCACATGATGATGTTGTGAGATAGTGAACCTTGACCAACCACACCTTTCAGCATGGCACATGATGATGTTGTGAGATAGTGAACCTTGACCAACCACACCTTTCAGCACGGCACAAGATGATGTTGCGAGATAGTGAACCTTGACCAACCACACCTTTCAGCATGGCACATGATGATGATGTGAGATAGTGAACCTTGACCAACCACACCTTTCAGCATGGCACATGATGAAGTTGTGAGATATTGAACCTTGATCAACCTCACCTTTCAACACGGCACAACATGATGTTGTGAGATAGTGAACCTTGACCAACCTCACCTTTCAACACGGCACAACATGATGTTGTGAGATAGTGAACCTTGACCAACCACACCTTTCAGCATGGCACATGATGATGATGTGAGATAGTGAACCTTGACCAACCACACCTTTCAGCATGGCTTATGATGATGATGTGAAATAGTGAACCTTGACCAACCACACCTTTCAGCATGGCACATGATGATGATGTGAGATAGTTAACCTTGACCAACCACACCTTTCAGCATGGCACATGATGATGTTGTGAAATAGTGAACCTTGACCAACCACACCTTTCAGCATGGCACATGATGATGTTGTGAGATAGTTAACCTTGACCAACCACACCTTTCAGCATGGCACATGATGATGTGAGATAGTGAGCCTTGACCAACCACACCTTTCAGCATGGCACATGATGATGTTTTGAGATATTGAACCTTGACCAACCACATCTTTCAGCATGGCACATGATGATGATGTTGTGAGATAGTGAACCTTGACCAACCGCACCTTTCAGCATGGCACATGATGATGTTGTGAGATAGTGAACCTTGACCAACCACACCTCTCGGCATGGCACATGATGATGATGTTGTGAGATAGTGAACCTTGACCAACCGCACCTTTCAGCATGGCACATGATGATGATGTGAGATAGTGAACGGTGACCAACCACACCTTTCAGCATGGCACATGATGATGATGTGAGATAGTGAACCTTGACCAACCACACCTTTCAGCATGGCACATGATGATGATGTGAGATAGTGAACCTTGACCAACCACACCTTTCAGCATGGCACATGATGATGATGTGAGATAGTGAACATTGACCAACCACACATTTCAGCATGGAACATGATGATGTTGTGAGATAGTGAACCTTGACCAACCACACCTTTCAGCATTGCACATGATGATGTTATGAGATAGTGAACCTTGATCAACCACACCTTTCAGTATGGCACATGATGATGATGTGAGATAGTGAACCTTGACCAACCACACCTGTCAGCAAGGCACATGATGATGTTGTGAGATAGTGAACCTTGACCAACCAAACCTCTCGGCATGGAACATGATGATGTTGTGAGATAGTGAACCTTGACCAACCACACCTTTCAGTATGGCACATAATGATGTTGTGAGATAGTGAACCTTGTCCAACCGCACCTTTTAGCATGGCACATGATGATGTTGTGAGATAGTGAACCTTGACCTACCACACCTTTCAGCATGGCACATGATGATGATGATGTGATATAGTGAACCTTGACCAACCACACCTTTCAGCATGGCACATGATGATGTTGTGAGATAGTGAACCTTGACCAACCGCACCTTTCAGCTGGCACATGATGATGTTGTGAGATAGTGAACCTTGATCAACCACACCTTTCAGCATGGCACATGATGATGTTGTGAGATAGTGAACCTTGACCAACCACACCTTTCAGCATGGCACATGAAGATGATGTTGTGAGATAGTGAACCTTGACCAACCACACCTTTCAGCATTGCACATGATGATGATGTGAGATAGTGAACCTTGACCAACCACACCTTTCAGCATGGCACATGATGATGATGTGAGATAGTGAACCTTGACCAACCACACCTTTCAGCATGGCACATGATGATGATGTGAGATAGTGAATCTTGACCAACTACACCTTTCAGCATGGCACATGATGATGATGTGAGATAGTGAACCTTGACCAACCACACCTTTCAGCATGGCACATGATGATGTTGTGAGATATTGAAAATTGACCAACCACACCTTTCAGCATGGCACATGATGATGTTGTGAGATAGTGAACTTTGACCAACCACACCTTTCAGCATGGCACATGATGATGTTGTGAGATAGTGAACCTTGACCAACCAAACCTCTCGGCATGGCACATGATGATGTTGTGAGATATTGAACCTTGGCCTACCACACCTTTCAGCATGGCCCATGATGATGATGATGTGAGATAGTGAACCTTGACCAACCACACCTTTCAGCATGGCACATGATGATGTTGTGAGATAGTGAACCTTGACCAACCGCACCTTTCAGCATGGCACATGATGATGATGTGAGATAGTGAATCTTGACCAATCACACCTCCCGGCATGGCACATGATGATGTTGTGAGATAGTGAACCTTGACCAACCACACCTTTCAGCATGGCACATAATGATGATGTTGTGAGATAGTGAACCTTGACCAACCGCACCTTTCAGCATGGCACATGATGATGTTGTGAGATAGTGAACCTTGACCAACCACACCTTTCAGCTTGGCACATGATGATGATGTTGTGAGATAGTGAACCTTGACCAACCACACCTTTCAGCATGGCACATGATGAGAATGTGAGATAGTGAACCTTGACCAACCACACCTTTCAGCATGGCACATGATGATGATGTGAGATAGTGAACCTTGACCAACCACACCTTTCAGTTTGGCACATGATGATGTTGTGAGATAGTGAACCTTGACCAACCACACCTCTCAGCATGGCACATGATGATGATGTGAGATAGTGAACATTGACCAACCACACATTTCAGCATGGCACATGATGATGCGGCATGGCACATAATGATGATGACCTATGGGGGGGGGGGAACTAGGCACTTATGAAGGTTCTGTACTGTTAAAGTGCTCCTTTATAACTCATATAGTCAGTGTGATTGGACAAGGTTTCGACTCCTGAATTTGTTGTCAGTTAACAGGAAAAGATTGGCCACATAATCCTCCGTACAGTCAGGTCCACGAAATGTCAAAAACAGTATATTCCTTTAGTGAATTTTAAGCCACAGAAGCCACAAACAATATTTACACGATTTATTGCCTGATATATTTCATCGCATCTCGTTAGATGCTTGAGTATGCAGTGAAATATACCAGGAAATAAATCGTGCAACTATAGTTTGTAGTTTCTGTGTTTAAAATCTAAAATAAATATGTCAAACCCATCCATGCTTCCGCTTCGGAACATGAGCATCGGTCACATCAACGGGCTGGAGTCAAGAGCGCGCTGGATGATGTGCTATAATGTGAGAAGTAAAATTGTAATGGTATGGAGAACGTTTAAAATGCAGTTGACTTTTTTTTCTCTCCGTGTGTGTGTGCGCGCGCGTTGTTGGCTGTGACAGTCTGTCAGCAGCCATTTGAGTACTAGTGTCGACGATTGTGCAAAGGGGAACAACTGCGATAATGACAACCCGGGTCGGTGTCTGACCTTGAAACCATTGCTGCCCCCTGAACGAGCGCGCAGGTGTATGTCTCTTGTGGTAGCCGTGGAAACGCGTGTCCCGCCACAGGTAGACCCACAATTCTCGGCGTCATTTGCCAAATGACCCCTGGTTCACACATCCGGCTGTTGAACGCAGCAGACGCCGGTCCAATCAGACCGCAATTAGCATCTCCACGTGACACCTGGGCTGAGTGTCTTTGACTATGTCTAATTTGTGTCCACAGTTCGCGTTACCTTGGCAACTGGTAGTGTATGAGCGAAGCCGAACCTTGGTTATCGCATTTCAGCCTTTTGGCTACGATCAATTCTTATCTGGTTTCTCTTCACAACGTTTACATCTTTCGCCTGCATGAAAACAGTATTATTGATGTTGTTATTAGCCCTTTTACTGCATTCAGTACGTTTTCTAATGTGATTGTGGCTTCTATTTCTGCTGGTATTCTCATTAACATTTTGAGGAGATCACAAAATTTACTCATCTGTTCTTATCAGCTTAATATCTGATGGCAAGCTAGGAAGGATGTGCAAAAGGCTGCCAGGCAGTGTGCAAATGATTATTGGATCAAGTTATGTGAGTCCATTCAAATCGCAAGTGATAAGGGAGACATAAGAAGCATGTATGAAGGAATAAAGAAAGCCTGTGGTCCAGTGATCAAAAGAAGTGCACCATTTAAAACCTTGACTGGAGAAGTCATCACTGATAAGAAACAGCAGATGGACAGATGGGTAGAGCACTATTTGGAGCTTTACTCAAGTGAGACCAAACTAGCGGATAATGCCCTCAACGCCATTGTCGTGTCCTCCTTTACAGTGTCGTCCCTGGAGTGAAGAGAGCCGACACCCACATTATAATATTTTTTCCCTCTCAATATTCTGGAGAATCCACCAGCTTCCGTCCAACACACTCCATCAGCCTATGGACACCTTTTCCTATCACTCTCTCACTGTCGTACTATGCCCCCTTCTCATACTTCCCCAACGCAACATACTCAACAACTCTTGCTTCTAGAAATAAATAAAGATTAATTTATTAAAAGAAAAAAAAGTGTAACGTATATGAGACGTGTATGCGAAGAAAATGTGTGACGTGTTCTATAAAGTGTGTAGACTCTGTCTCTCAGACATCAACTCAGTCAGCTGATCACAGCAAAGATAGACCACAGCACGTTACGTCAGAACAAGTACGTCTCACCCGTTGCCGGAACCATCCTGCCGGATAATGCTTTGCCTCTGTAGACCTCTGGTAATCCAATTTCATGAACATCCGAAATAGACACCGGTGGTATTAACAGTCAATCATGGACCGGTTGCACTCTACACAATGTCCGTTCCTAACGTTCCTTAACAAACTGCACAAGTCTTTTGTAGTGTGTACGCAGTTAGTTAGTTAGTTAGTTAGTCGACAGATCATCCTCGTTGCACATCGAACCATTCAGTCCATAAGTGCTAATTTCTAATGTTAATTGTTGCTGTACTAACACTAGGTACTCTTAGCCGGTTCTCGGTTCGTTACTACTGTCTAATGCTGTGTGGTGCATCAGTATGCATCACTCTCTTTGATGAATCAATTTCCTTCTAGCTTAAGTTACGTTTCTGTATGCAACTTTATTGATTGTTTAACTGGTGTTCTTCATAATGGGATGTGATTCTTTCCCAAAACTTTGTTGAGTTTCCTTGGATCTGGTAGGGAACCTAGGATAGAAACAACACATCTGGTGATAGTACTAGTCACTGATCCTTTCGGCTGAGTGTAAGCCTATCACCTTGCTTAATGATCTTTAGCTAACTAGACTTAGTCATAGAGCAGATTAGCTACCCACCTAGAGTCGAATCAGGCTATGACAAAGGAAAAATCACCAAACAGAATGCGGAACCCCGCCCACCAGGGACACCTACTGGAAGATCCCAATTATCCCTCATTACTCAATTAGTAAAGCTATCAACACTTCACTAATCTATTCTAGCTAACAGAGCCAAGTATCACTTCACTACTCTAGCTAGTTTCCACTAACAGTGCTAATCATCACACTATAGTTTAACAAAGCCACAGTCTATAGTAATTATAACGAATATATTATAATAAGTTATACCTTAAATGGCACTCCTGCAGTCCTATAAATCATATCTACATCTGCCATATAGGCACGTGTAAAATTAAGTCACTAATTAACACACGGTAGATATTATTTCCACTGGCACTGCAGTGCCCTGCACTCTGTCTAGAGCATTATTCAAGTCCACCCTAGTTGATCTCAACTCGAGTTTATATGGCAAACTACCAAAGTTGTCCACGTGACGTTATCCTTTACTCCCCCACACAGGTGGCACAGTGGCAAATCATCCCCTGTCAAGAACTATTTTCCTGGCTTAAATCCTGTCAAAGTTGTCAGTAATTGCCTAGATTCTCAAAACAAGCCAGCTAGTTTCTGTAAACTCCCAGCAAAGAGTTTCGATACCAAGCTGCCAATCATCTTGATGTTCCGGAAACCAAGAATTGACAGATGCACTGTTTTCCGTACTAGGTACTTCCGTTTTACATCTGCCCCTGTGATCTCACGGCTTCCATCTGCATTCAAATGTTGACAAACTTGTCACTCTTCTGTTCCGTGGTGACAATCCCAGCAGCCATTTCCGTCTGATGTCCGGCAGTATAGATGACAAACGGAACCATTCCATATCCTTCTCCCTCACCACCAAATGTGTTTATGGGCTGACACGATGTAACCTGTACAACTGTGTTTACTCTGTTAGTACAAATAGATGTCGCTGGTCGATCGTCCGCTTAATCCGAAAATCCTCTGTAATAATCAACCGGATAAACACACTGTTTCATTTTGTGACATAGGCCCCCTCCTAAGAGAGTAGTCCATCTCACTCTTCTCCACCGTGAGTTTAGTTCAGATGATTCATTCTTCTTCTTCAGGAGCTGGGTGTCTTGACAAGAAATCCGCTCCAACATTTTCCTTCCCAGGAATGTACTCTACTGTGAAATTATACGGTTGAAGTAACAACGACCACCGCATCAAACGTGCGTTGAGCTTCTGAGAAGTAGCCAGGAACATCAGGGGCTGATGATCTGACTGGACCCGAAACTTAACTCCATACAAATATGGCTGAAATTTTTGCACTGCCCATACGAGGGACAAGCATTCTCTCTCGACGGTTGAATAATTCCTCTCCGCCTGTAGAAGTTTCTTACTTGCGTATGCCCCAGGTCTCAAAACCGAAGCATCGTCTTTTCCTTCCTGTAACAAAGCGGCTCCAATTCCAATCGCACTTGCATCCGTTCTCAACACAAATGGTTTGGAAAGGTCAGGGAGCTGTAATACAGGTTTGCTGACCAAGGCCTCCTTTAACTGACTATAGGCATTCTCACATTCTGGTGTCCAAATGATTTGGTCCGGGAATCCCTTTTTCAAGGTTTCCGTCAACGGAGCTCCCAGTTCAGTGAAATGTGGGATAAATTTGTGGTAGAACCCACACAACGAGAGAAAAGATCGCACATCCTTCTTCGTTTTTGGCCTTGGTGCATTTCTGATTTTCTCCAGGTTCTTCTCTTCTGGGACAATGTGTCCGGGAGTGATGGTGTGACCTAGAAATTCCAGAGTCTGGTAACCAATCATGCACTTGGTTGGACGAGCAGTAAGCCCTGCTTCCTTGAGCCTATTAAACACTCTCTCCAAAGATTGTAAGTGGTCATCCAGGCTGTCACTGGAAATCAGAATATCATCCATGAATGAGATGATGGATGGATCCTGTAACGGATCTAGTAAAGTCCTCATCATGCGTGTAAACACACTGGGTGCATTGCTGAGTCCAAAGGGCATGACTTTGAATTCGTAGTGTCCACTGGGTGTACTGACAGCTAACAGTGGTCGAATCTCCGGTTTGACTGGTATCTGATAGTACCCCCGACTCAGATCCACCTTCGAAAAGTACCGAGCCTTATGGAGCCTAGCGAATAACTGAGTTGGATTCGGCAAAGGTTCCACCTGAAATTGTGTGTGACTGTTCAGAAGTCGGTAGTCTATACACAACCGGTGTTCTCCACTTGGTTTGCGTAACAAAACTACCCCCGCATTGTATGGGGATGTGGATGGTGCAATCACATCATCCTCCAGCAATTTGTGTATTTCCTCCTCCAGGGCCTTTTCTTTAGAGAATGGCACTGGGTAAACCTTTTGGCGAACAGGCTCCTGTGTGGTCAAAGTCATCTCGAACTCAACCAACCTCGTTCGTCCTGGTTTATCAGTCAGTATCTCCTTATGAGACTTGAGAACCTGGGTTATCCTTTCCCTCTCCTGGGAGGTCAGATCAGGGTTCACTTGCACATCCCTATAGGTTTCCTGGTGTACTAAGGGATATTCCCTGCCCTCGCTGGTTCCCACTTCTGTCTCCACTGCAACTGCCATTGCCATGAGGTGAGCTGCCTTGTCTCCGGGTCTCTCTTCGTATTTCCGCAAGAGATTGATATGGAAAATCTTCGACTTTCCCCGGATCCGGATTTGATAGTTGGTTCTGGATATCACCCTTTCCACGGGAAATGGTCCTTGCCAACCTATCTCCAGTTTGTTGTTTCCCGTTGGGAGTAGCAACAAGACTTTATCTCCCACCTCTAGAGATCTTTCTTTAGACCTACGGTTGTAGTAAGCCGCATGTCTTTTCCTGGCCTTTTTCAAGTTTTGATTTGCCAGAGTCCATCCCTTGTGGAGTTTTTCTTTCAGTTCCTCCACGTATTGATAGGATGAGATCACATCTTCTGACGTCCCCTCTTCAGTCCAACTCCTCAACATGGCTTCCAACGGTCCTTTGATTGGACGACCAAACAGCAACGTAGCGGGTGGTAGTCCTGTTGAGCCATGAGGAACCTCCCGATAGGCAAAGAGTGCTGCTGGGATATATTCATCCCACCTATCAGGTTTTTCCTGCGCTAATTTCCTGAGCATTGTCATCAACGTGCCGTTGAAACGCTCTACTTGTCCATTGGCTTGAGGGTGGTAAGGGCTGGTATGTATGTGGTTAGAGTGAAACACCCTAAATACCTCCTCCATGAGTTTTCCACAAAACTGTGATCCATTGTCCGTCAGAATTTGATCCGGAAAGCCTAATCTGGTAAAGGCCTCCATCAGTGCGTCCGCCACTCTTTTCGAGTCAATCGTGGTCAACGGTATAGCCTCACCCCACATTGTACAGCAATCCACCATTGTGAGTATATACATGTTCCTCTTCCTAGTCCTGGGAAGTGGACCCACGATATCGATGGCTACCCTCTCGAAAGGAGAGTTCATGATGGGCATCTCACCCAACATCACCGGTGCTGTCCAGTGTTTCGGTGCCACCCTCTGGCACTCAGGGCATGACTTCACATACCGACGCACATCATCTGTCATTCCCGGCCAATAGTAATGGCAGGAAATCCGCTGCATGGTGGCGGCAATACCCATGTGTCCACTAAAGGAGATGGTATGCCCCATATGAAGAATCTGGGACCGGTGAGCTTTCGGGACGACCAACTGACCGTATAGGTTGTCTCCCCTTCCTGCTCTCCTGTAGAGTATCCTATTCTTCATGTAGTACTGCCCCCGTCCTGGTGGATCAGCACTTTTCTGCAGCTTTCTGTAGCAAGGACGTAAAGTATCATCCTCACTCTGGGCAGTTCGTAGCTCCCCCGGCATTGGGTTAGTCACAATTGCTTCTGCCTCTTCCGTTCTCGTCTGAGAGCGAGTCTGCATTGCTCCCATATGGATTGGCTCCCTGGGCATTCCCAGAAAGACATACCGGCAACCTAGGATGACTGGAAAAATGGGATCGGTCAATACAGCGGCCTTGATGGTGCCGGTGACGTACCTTGACCGAATCTCCACATTAGCAATAGGCAACTTCATGGTTACAGCACTCTTCTGTGCAGGCTGTATATCCAAGGTTTCACCTGTGAATTGTTCTGGATGTACCAGATCCGCAGAAATCACGGCCTCCCCGTCCAGTCCTGTGTCGTATAAACACTCCACTTGACGACCGTTAACCTCTACCAATTCCACTACAGGTGGTTTTTCCTGGTCTGGAGTCTCTTCCTCGGCCTCGACCTGTTCGGTGGGCTCCACCTTAGGTTTCCCGGGGCACACGACGAATTGAGTGTCTCCTGACTCTCCTCTGCAGTCAATAGCATTGTGCGTATTCGACTGGCATTGGTTGCACCATTTCCCTGTCCTAGATGTTCTATTGCCAGACTTGAGTGAGCTCTCCTGGTGGCGAGCTTCCTTGTTGACCTTGGCATTTTCCCTGACAACCTCCTTGGAAGTCACTTGACATGCTGCGAAGTGAGGGTTCTTAGCCTTCGATTTGCAGTCCCTCGTATTGTGAGAGGGTGACTTACAAATTGAACACCACTTCTCCGACCACGGTCGTTTTGGTGTAGAGCTTGAAGTGCTCTTGCTTCCCTCCTTCTTCTTCTCTGAACTATCCTCTGATTTTTGCACATAAGGTTCCCACTTTTTTGTTCCTGAGTTTTTGGTTTTCTTCTTGTCATGTTTCTCTTGACTTTTGGTGTTGGTGGAAAGGTTTTCCCCTGCCTCCCCATGTACCTCGACGAACCGTTCTGCTAATTTAGTCACGAGGTCAATACGTTCCGCTCCTTGTTCTCCCAGGAACGTCCTGAGAGGTTTAGACATTTGCTTCTTCAGCTGGTCGACCACCAAGAGCTCTTCCAGACTCTCATAGTCATGTGCGAATCCAGCCAAATCCATCCACTTGTGGAGATAAGATTTTAGACGCAAACTGTAGGCGGCAAACAACTCCCCCGGTTCTCGTTTCGCTGGTCGAAATTTTTTCCGGTAGGTATGTGACGTAACCTCGAATCGTTTCAGCAGAGCCGTCTTTAACTCGTCATAATTGTTCTCATGTCCTGGTGGCAGGCGAGAATAAACCTCGTATCCGGTCCCGCGTAATCCCTGGGATAGCTTAAGATTCCATTTGTTACGCTCCAGACCCATAGCAACTGACATAGCCTCGAAGCGTTGAAGGTACTGGTCAATCTTCTCTTTGTCCTCCTCGTAGACCGCCAAAGGAAACTTCATGGCCTGGTACCCATGTCCACCTACTGGTGTTGCGCCTGGGATGGAGGAACCTCCAACTGCTCCCTCAGTTTCTCCATTAGATTGACTCTTCAACTCGAGTTCCCTCATCCGGTACTCGTGCTCCCTTTTCTGTGCTTCCTGTTCAGCTTCTAATTTCCTAGCTGCTTGTTCAGCTTCAAATTTCCTAGCTGCTTGCTCAGCTTCCAATTTCCTAGCTGCTTGCTCAGCTTCCAATTTCTTAGTGGCTTGCTCAGCTTCCAATTTCTTAGCTGCTTGTTCCAACTCCATCCTTCTCAATTCCAGCTCGGCCTTTCGATCATCCCTTTCTGCTTGACGATACTCTCTCTCCACTTCCTGTATGTAATCCGTTAGAGCAGACCCCGCCAATCCCATTTCTTCCCCCCTTGCCTTTAATTCTGCTGTGCTAAGTTTAGGGGTGGCCATTATACAGATAGGTAAGCTAGCAGGTCTAGTACAATATAACTGCAAATTACTATACAGATATATGAACAAGTACTATAAATCTAGATATTACCACACACAGCACATTCACTCAGTGACAAGAGTAGAATCAGGACCACAGACCTATGCAGACGTGTGAAGTGTGAACAGGTAAGATATTAGTCCTAACCCCTATCCACATTCACTCTAGCTGGATTCTCCAAAATGATATCTCCCTCTAATAACTAAGGATCCCGTGTCAAAAGACCCCGTTGTCAGAGGATCCCACTGTCAAAGGTTCCTGCTTGCAGGAGATCTCGCTGTCCAAAGATCCCGTTTACGAGAGATCCCGCTGACCAAAGATCACGTTTACGAGAGATCCCGCTGTCCAAAGATCCCGTTTCCGAGAGATCCCGCTGTCCAAAGATCCCGTTTACGAGAGATCCCACTGTCCAAATATCACGTTTACGAGCCCCCAATAATGTCGTGTCCTCCTTTACAGTGTCGTCCCTGGAGTGAAGAGAGCCGACACCCACATTATAATATTTTTTCCCTCTCAATATTCTGGAGAATCCACCAGCTTCCGTCCAACACACTCCATCAGCCTATGGACACCTTTTCCTATCACTCTCTCACTGTCGTACTATGCCCCCTTCTCATACTTCCCCAACGCAACATACTCAACAACTCTTGCTTCTAGAAATAAATAAAGATTAATTTATTAAAAGAAAAAAAAGTGTAACGTATATGAGACGTGTATGCGAAGAAAATGTGTGACGTGTTCTATAAAGTGTGTAGACTCTGTCTCTCAGACATCAACTCAGTCAGCTGATCACAGCAAAGATAGACCACAGCACGTTACGTCAGAACAAGTACGTCTCACCCGTTGCCGGAACCATCCTGCTGGATAATGCTTTGCCTCTGTAGACCTCTGGTAATCCAATTTCATGAACATCCGAAATAGACACCGGTGGTATTAACAGTCAATCATGGACCGGTTGCACTCTACACAATGTCCGTTCCTAACGTTCCTTAACAAACTGCACAAGTCTTTTGTAGTGTGTACGCAGTTAGTTAGTTAGTTAGTTAGTCGACAGATCATCCTCGTTGCACATCGAACCATTCAGTCCATAAGTGCTAATTTCTAATGTTAATTGTTGCTGTACTAACACTAGGTACTCTTAGCCGGTTCTCGGTTCGTTACTACTGTCTAATGCTGTGTGGTGCATCAGTATGCATCACTCTCTTTGATGAATCAATTTCCTTCTAGCGTAAGTTACGTTTCTGTATGCAACTTTATTGATTGTTTAACTGGTGTTCTTCATAATGGGGTGTGATTCTTTCCCAAAACTTTGTTGAGTTTCCTTGGATCTGGTAGGGAACCTAGGATAGAAACAACACATCTGGTGATAGTACTAGTCACTGATCCTTTCGGCTGAGTGTAAGCCTATCACCTTGCTTAATGATCTTTAGCTAACTAGACTTAGTCATAGAGCAGATTAGCTACCCACCTAGAGTCGAATCAGGCTATGACAAAGGAAAAATCACCAAACAGAATGCGGAACCCCGCCCACCAGGGACACCTACTGGAAGATCCCAATTATCCCTCATTACTCAATTAGTAAAGCTATCAACACTTCACTAATCTATTCTAGCTAACAGAGCCAAGTATCACTTCACTACTCTAGCTAGTTTCCACTAACAGTGCTAATCATCACACTATAGTTTAACAAAGCCACAGTCTATAGTAATTATAACGAATATATTATAATAAGTTATACCTTAAATGGCACTCCTGCAGTCCTATAAATCATATCTACATCTGCCATATAGGCACGTGTAAAATTAAGTCACTAATTAACACACGGTAGATATTATTTCCACTGGCACTGCAGTGCCCTGCACTCTGTCTAGAGCATTATTCAAGTCCACCCTAGTTGATCTCAACTCGAGTTTATATGGCAAACTACCAAAGTTGTCCACGTGACGTTATCCTTTACTCCCCCACACAGGTGGCACAGTGGCAAATCATCCCCTGTCAAGAACTATTTTCCTGGCTTAAATCCTGTCAAAGTTGTCAGTAATTGCCTAGATTCTCAAAACAAGCCAGCTAGTTTCTGTAAACTCCCAGCAAAGAGTTTCGATACCAAGCTGCCAATCATCTTGATGTTCCGGAAACCAAGAATTGACAGATGCACTGTTTTCCGTACTAGGTACTTCCGTTTTACATCTGCCCCTGTGATCTCACGGCTTCCATCTGCATTCAAATGTTGACAAACTTGTCACTCTTCTGTTCCGTGGTGACAATCCCAGCAGCCATTTCCGTCTGATGTCCGGCAGTATAGATGACAAACGGAACCATTCCATATCCTTCTCCCTCACCACCAAATGTGTTTATGGGCTGACACGATGTAACCTGTACAACTGTGTTTACTCTGTTAGTACAAATAGATGTCGCTGGTCGATCGTCCGCTTAATCCGAAAATCCTCTGTAATAATCAACCGGATAAACACACGGTTTCATTTTGTGACAGCCATAGAGGCTCTACCAACTCTTGACCACCTGGACACACTTCCCACCATAACAGAAGTTAAGTGTGCTATAAATGAACTTGCATCTGGCAAGGCTCCAGGTAAGGATGGGATTCCAATAGAGGTTATCAGGAGTGGGCAAGACACACTCACTATACAGATCCACCAGCTAATAGAGCTATGCTGGCGTGAAGGACAAGTCCCAAAGGATTTCAAAGATTCAAGCATCATAACACTGTACAAGAACAAGGGCGATCGGAGCGACTGCAACAACTATAGGGGTATCTCACTTCTGTGTATTGTTGGAAAAGTATTTGCCAGAATTGTTCTGCGCAGACTTCAAGTCCTAGGAGATCAAGTCTACCCCGAATCACAGTGTGGCTTTCGACAGAACCGGTCTACCACTGATATGATATTCTCAAATGCAAGAAAAATGCCGTGAACAGAATCAACCACTGTTTATTGCCTCCATCGACCTCACAAAGGCATTTGATTTGGTCAGTCGTGAGGGTCTGTTCAAGGCACTAAAGAAGATTGGCTGCCCACCAACTCTTCTGTCCATTGTGGAATCGTTCCACACAGGCATGAAGGGTATAATCAAGTTTGATGGTGCAACTTCTGAAGAATTTGAAATCAAGAGTGGAGTTAAGCAAGGTTGTGTACTAGCTCCCACCCTCTTTGGGATATACTTTTCACTTCTACTGAAATATGCATTTCGTGATCAGGATGGTGGTATATACATTCACTCACGCTCAGATGGCGGCCTCTACAATGCTCAGAGATTGAAGGCTAAGACCAAAATTAGGAGGGTACTGATCAGAGAGTTGCTTTTTGCAGATGATGCTGCAGTTACGACCCACTCTGAGGAAGAATTGCAATGTCTACTATCTGCATTCTCCAATGCTTGTTCTGAATTTGGTTTAACAATTAGCAAAAAGAAGACACAGATTATGTCACAAGGTGCACATGGGGTACCATCAATCTTTATTGACGACGCCGAACTAGAGATAGTAGACCATTTTACATATCTAGGATCAGTGGTAAATAGCAAATTATCCCTAGATCAGGAAATCAACATCCGGATTGGTAAGGCAGCAACAACAATGAACAGGTTAAGAAAAAGAGTCTGGGAGAACAGGAAGCTTACTGCCAAAACAAAAGTCCTTGTCTATCAAGCCTGTGTCCTTAGTACTCTTCTCTATGGCAGTGAAACCTGGACAACTTACTCACACCAAGAGAACAATTTAAACAGCTTTCATATGCGGTGTCTGCGAAGAATTCTTGGTATTAAGTGGCAAGACAAAATCACAAATACTGAAGTATTGGAAAGATCAGGTTGTGTGACAGTTTATTCCATGCTCAGTCTTCGTAGACTTAGATGGATAGGACATCTTAGGAGGATGGATGATGGTAGAATACCAAAGGATATCTTTTTTGGTGAATTACAGATGGGTAAGAGATCTCAGGGTCGGCCTCTACTACGATACAAAGATGTGTGTAAGCGGGACATGATTGATACAGGCATTGATAATGCACATTGGGAGCAAGTCGCCGCTGAACGTGTTGCATGGAGGGCAAATATCAGAAATGGAATAAAGTCAAAGGAGAAAATTATTGCAGAAAAGTCACACACCAAGCGTTTGAGACGTAAGATGGTGCATGATGGTGGAAATGACCACGTGTTCACATGCACCCACTGTGAACGGACATTTACAGCGCAAATTGGCCTTATCAGTCACACTCGCTACCGCCATAGTTAAAAGTTATTATGCCTTTTTAAAGCACAAACTATCGTCTGTCAAGACGGCAAGGTGCCAATGAATATCTGATACGTGGCCGATTCGGTCACTACGATATTAAACTGATTTTTGGAACTAGACGACATGCCCGGGGCTTGCCTCGCTGTCGTTGCAGGTCGTCCCAGTATTGCAGTTCTTCTGGGAATGGCCTAAAAATATCACAAATGTACGAGTGGTTACCTAATCTTCTGAGTTAACATACGTCACACCGGGCACCCTGGCAAAGTAGTTAAGGATGTATACCCACGTACGAAACTTAGCTGAGCGATATTCGTCAGCCAGCGGATCGCGTCGCTTTGATTTTTAACGGAAAGGTATACGAGCCGGTCGTTCAGAAAGCAATGGCAAACTACTTGCCAAGACATCAACAGCTGAAAAATACTGGTGTTGACTGCAATGCCCGTAAATATACGCCGCATGCCTTTGTGTGCCAGCGCGCACACCTGACAGAAACTAGAAGAGTCCTTTAAGAATGTGATAGCCATCATAGACCCATAACGGATTTCTGCGTGGTTTTGTTGTTGTTTGTAATGTATAACAAAACTCTACATGTATTCATTGTTGCCACAGTATTCTTGTGTCCTTTATCTATTCCCCATTGGAGCATAGGTCATCAAACAGTCCACGCCAAGCCATCTTCTGTCCATGTTCTCACTCATCTCTGTCTCTAATTCTCTTTACCGAGTGGCTTAGTTTTCCCTATGCGGTGGGTTCCAGAAAAAGGACATCATCATCATCATCATCATCATCATCATCATCATCATCATCATCATCATCATCATCATCATCATCATCATCATCATCATCAAGTGCCCTTCTGGCTGGCATTGGCGTTCATGGCTCTCCACAGATCTTTGGTGTTCTGGATCTACTCTGCTGATGCTATTCCACCATGCCACCATCTCAATTCTTCCAGCATCACTTCTCTTGGTCTGCCTCTGCCTGTCTTCCCCTCAATCTTTCCAGTTGTCATAATGTTCTCCAATATCTCTTCTCATCACATGGCCAAAGAAAGCTGTTTGTTGCTTTCTTATTGTTGTATGTACTGTTCTGGTTTCTGTAGCCTCGTTTAGGCAGTCGTTGTTAGTTACTCTGGCACTCCAAGGAATTCGCAACATTCAAGGACAGTTCAGTTATATCATGATCAGGTTTTCTGAATATAAATCCTATCCAGCGGCAGAGTCATCTCATCTACTGATACGCTGGAATATGTCTAGTTCTGTCCCTCATTTTGTCAAAAGACTTTAGTTATATTCTGCACAAGTACCAGGTAATCAGTTGTTATAGTTTATTATTCGTGATGTCTCCCTGGCCTGTGTTTACATGTTAATAGTCCCATTCGATAGAGAGAAACCTGCTGGTAGTCATAAGCTTGTCTCAAAGATGAAGTCATGCATGTCTAAGTTCATACTTTCATGATTAAACCACGAATAGCCCATGAACTGATTCAGTGCCAAACAAACCACACAAAAAAAGTAGGTGTGGAAGAAACAGGTTGCACAATAAAATTAACAGGTATTAATGTGTCAATTTTCATTCACTGAGCATTAAATTTGCGGAAAATACCAAGAAACGAAACAAATAACATGATATTTTGGTAATCATGTGTGCCCTTTGTCCTTTGTCTTGCTCTGTTCTGCGGCATTAGAATGCAGGGTTAGATGAGTCCAAAATGTACACTGATTATTAAAATAAATCACATGATGTGAGATGAGATGCGTAAGAAACATCTGAAAACACAAGTAGAGATAGTGAGACAAACAAAAAATTAAGAACATGTTTAGGGGTACAACTAATTACTGACTTTATAGAACAAAACAGAATTTTGTTTGAATGGTTTGCACATTTAGTTAGAATGGAACAAGATCAACCAGCGGCTAGAGCGCTCCATATGAGACAATTGGGATATAAGGGAAGAGATGGCTAGATGGAGTGAAAGAGACCTTGAAGAAATCATATATGACATTAGAACAAACAATGAGGCAAGGAAAAAACATCTACCTCCTGTGTGTGGTTACTTATGGAAAAAGCAGCAGGACAAAAGAAGATTTGGGCGCTTTCTTTTCAAGTAATGCACTGTGTCTGATCAGCTCTTGACTGTGTGTATCAAGCAGTGCATGTGTGTGAATATATCATTTACATTTATCTAAACAAACTTAAGAAATCTGGCTATGTAGTTTAAAATGCAGCGTAGTATATGTTGCCTCTTTCAGTGTAATCCACTAGTGTTTTTTCATCGTGGTTATGATCCCTTTGTACATCCGATAGAATTCTTCTAGGGCTGAAAGAGTTAATACATGTTTCAAAATATATTTAAAAATTATGCTAAGATGGAACTGACGAAAAGGTATTTAAAAAAGGTACATATTCAAATTTCAACATTGTGATGAAATCCACTGTCGTTAACATCAGATGATAAAAATTACTTAAAACAGTCTGTGTTCACAGCTGCAAGTTGTTGTCTTCTAGTCGGTGAGATCAGGACACCCGCGGGACCCTGAGAATTCCCCGATATCAAACGAAATGGCGACTTTGATTGTCACCACACGACAGAAAGTTGTAGGCTTGTTATTGTGAACATTGGGACAATGCAGGAACTCGCTACCTTGTTTTGGGTTGTCAAGACAAGGGGAGAAAACTGGTGACATTGATTAAACACGGGAGATAAGATTCTGGAATTAGTTAGTGCCCCTGAAAGACACCTGCGTGACATCAAAGACTTAACTGGAACACTCCCAGCTCTTGAAAAAAAAAAAAAAACAAGACTTGTGTAGATTAGTGTGGCCAAGGAAATGGACTAGGACTGAAGTGTTGTGTTACCGCAGTTAGAAAATTCGGAGAGCATCTATTGTGTTAGATTTAAGCAACATTAAAATAACATATGTCTTAATGGCAAGTTATAGATGTCATCCAGGAGTAATGCGGATTTGCTTAAGGTACCAAATATAGTCTATTTAGGCCTAATTAATATAGGCAGTAGCCTTGTTAAAACTAGAGTGTGATGATTAGCTCTATTAGTTGAAAATAGAGTAGTGAAGTGAGAAGTAGTTCTGCTAGGGTGAATAGTGTAGCGGGGTGATATTTGGAGAGATTTAAGATGGGTTGGGAGATGGGGAAAGTGTCCAATGGGGGGATCTTTCAGTGGTTTGCCCACTGGGATTTTGCACTCTGTTATTGGTCTTTCCTTGTCATAGCCTGATTCGGACCTAGGTGAGTCCAAACAAAAAATAAAAAAAATATGATGTCAGCACCTAAAATTAAGAAATTAAAAGTATTGTTAAAACCAAGTTGTTCTGTGCCATTTCAGTTCTATTTCTGATCTTCATGTCACATTCACCCCTGACCCTCATTTTACACCGTAACATGTAAATTTTGAACAGGTATAATAAGAGTTAACTATCCAATTATATTAATTTGTATACATTGTCTCTTACATTTTCAGAATCCTGAGACAGTGGATAAGGTTCCACCAATCGACATCTTGTGGGTCAAAGGTCGAGAAGGGGGAGACTACTACTACTCTTTTTGGCGGATGTCACAGATATGAAGCATACAAGCAATTACAAAGGGAGACAATTCCATGCAAAATATTTAAGTCCACTGTTGAGGATCAGAGAAGTTATTTAGGAGGATCTACTCCTGATTTGTTATAAATTTGCTATTCTTTGTGTTCATGTTATAATCTCGATCATTTTTTAATCTCAAAATACAGTTGTGGAAGATTTGGCAGCAGATTGCCTTGTGTTTGTTTCATACAATGGTACATGTGCCGGCCATTCAGAAAGCTATTTCAGTTTTTGCTAGGATTCAAAGTGCAGTATCTGTGATATATTTTAATTGTGTTTGTGTCCTATTTTCAAAGGATTCATAAAATATTCGAGATGGAAGCAATAAACACCAACCACTTTCTAGAAGGGAACCAATTCCATTAAATATGTACATTGGTTGTTACGATTACCAGCCCTGGCATGGCACCTAAAGCCACGCCTGCTTTAATTGCGACCACGTTGCTTGGCCCATGTGTACCTTCCAGCAGTATATCTGATATATACCACTATGAATCACTCACGTGGTGGTTCGAGAATTTAAGCCAGGCTGCACACGTAGCATTGAACAAAGGCCTGCACAGCAAGAAAGTAAAGCTGCCGGCGAAGAGACTGGAGGTGTTTATTAAACATTTTGAAAAAGAGAGAGAGAGTTAGTGACAATTAACTGGATCCCAAACACAATTACTCCAAAAGTGACAATTTTGGCCTCACGAACAATAGGTGACGAAAATGCGGAGGTCTTCCACATCGAGCATAGCGGCGGAAAGTGGGGCATGCTGTGCACTCCCATAAAAGACGTGCCACGCTAAGTAAAAATCACGGCAACCGGCATGACAGGCGGCCATCACATCATGTACACAATGCCGGCCATTGAACTGCATGTCCACCGTGCGGTTTGAGTGACCATTGGCCAGTGAACAGGGAAATAAGAGGGACAATAACAAAAGAATTCCAGAAGTGACTTTCCAGCAATCGGTCGGGAAACTCATCCAAAGCCGAAACACACAGACTAAGATGGCGTTGAGGGAGCTGCCATGTTTGAAACCATGAGGCCAGTGGAGGAACTGATAATGACAACACTAGGAAACTGGTATCAGCAACAAGAAAAAACGAAGGGAGGAGAAGAGAAGACCTTCATGCAGTGAGGACATATAAGAGGAGCAGGAAGAAATTTCTCCCATGAAGCCTCACAAAAAAACCTACAAAAGCGCAAGACGAACAGAAGAAAACCAACAACGACAGTGACAAGGAGGGGCCACTCATCATCAACACAGACACAGATGAAGAAGATGAAAAACACAAGTGAAAAAACACAAACAAGCAACAAAGATACACATTTTAATGTAAATTTTTACGTTCATTTTGCATCAGCCATTTTGCAAACATCCGACACCTCGGCTAATTTTATAACACACAAAAATGACCAGGAGAGAGCACCATACAGATAAGTAACAACACACAGACACATAAACCATAGTAAACACACACGCACCACCAAACTACAATTACCAACCACTATTTTACCAACAAATAATTTATTAACACAGAAATACAAGGGACACAATATTATCCTTTCCGGCAATTACAACTGTTCTCGAAGATATTAACATGACATCATTGACACACACAACGTCACAGACGCATTCAGCCATACAGACCCCAACAGTAGACAAACAACACAAACAAAACACACAATAGATCATCCAGGTTAGACAGAATCTACACCCGCAACACACAACATTATACAAACCAAACACTTATGGGAAACACTACATTACAGAGAGCATAAAGGCACATTAGCACATATCAGCCTAAACAGGACAGACACACAGCCATACAAGCGATCACCACATTGGAAATTCAACAACAGATTATTACTGAAACATGCAGAATATGATGCTGTTCATACACACACACATTCATTCATTCAGTAGCATGTCTTTGCAGAACCTCGCTGCCATAACAACCTTCAGGAAAACCTCTCGATCATAAGCAAGATGTCACGCTTCTGATACACCCATCTGGAGATCATCCGCTACATCCTGCACCCATCTTCTCTTTGGCCTTCCTCTTCCTCTCTCTTCCCACATACACACATACACTGACAATATACCGAATGAAAACGTCACATAATATTAATAAAAAGTTGTTGCATATCCTGTACAGGATGTACCAGTCAACACCAACATTTTTTGGCTGTTCGTGATTCCTTGGCAAATTTACGTTCAGTAGTTTGCCATTGCTTTCTGAGCGACCGGCACCCATACCATTTCATAAAAAAATAATGTAAAACAGTCTGCTGCCAAATCCCCCACAGCTATTTTCGAACGTGTGTATTCAGGATTATTAACTGCGTCTGTAACCCCTTCGCCGTGGAGCCGGCCACAGAATATTGGAACCGGACAGAAAAACTGAAGCGAGTCCTTTAAGAATGTGATAGCCATATCGCATCACAGACGGGGTTCTATATCGTCTTTTCTTTAAAAAAATTAAAATTGTCGTTTTCATTGTTGCTACAGTAGTCTTTTTTTTAAGGGGGGGGGGGGGGGGGTGTCTTTTCATGATCATCATCATGTGCCATGCCAGTAAGCGTAGGCGGTCATGTCTTGCCATCTCTATCACCAGAGTCGTAGATCAGCTCAGTATTCTTGTCTCGACCATGCCATGTAGTCAAGCCATCCAGGTATTTATTTCTCTGCCTTGCTCTTCTTCTTTTCCCCTCAATCTTGCCAGTTTTCACCAAAAAAATGTTGACTGTCTACATCTAATTTCTCTAATCAGTTTATGATTTTCATTTGTTTCTTGTAGGACTTGGTCATTGATTTTTCTGTTTGTCCAAGGTATTCTTTGCAGTTTCCTCAGAAACCACATTTCCACAGCCATCAGATGTTTTTCAGCCTTTTTGCTCAATGTCCGCGCATCACATCCATACAAAAGCATGGGTTCTATGTAGCTCCTCAACACTCTTTTTCTCGTTACAAATGACATCTTTTTATTGGTCAGTATATTTTCCATTTTGCAAAAGGCTACTTTCGTCATGGCAATTCTTGTTCTAATCTCTTCAAGACATTTCCCATCAGATGTTATGACTGTTCCAAGATAATTGTACCGATTCACTTGCTTAAAAATATATTTTTCTTCTGGCGTTCGCTCGCTTTGATCTCAAGTGTAGTCCATACACATTATTTATAGTAGTGATGGACTGAATTTTGCATGTGGATTAGCTTTCCCTATTAACAGTGCCCCTCGCAATGAGGCAAACCCACTCCAACTTCAGAGGTACTTGCAATTTACGTCCCCACGTCAAGGACGACAGGTCAGCATTTTAGTCCAGCTGTCCGGTTTAGGGTTAGAACCCGCTTACCTCGGCATCAGCACAACGAATGTTTAAGAAAACGCGTTCTTACCCATTCGGCTATGCGGACCAGTGCTCAAGAATATTCCCATTTACTTGTATATTACATTGTGGTATTTCGTTCTTTCTAGTGCCGAAGATAATCTGTGTCTTCTAACCCTAGTTGTTCACCGTGTGCAACAACCACATCTACTAAATGTTGCAAATCCTGCTCATTGTCTTCAATCAATACTGCATATCTAATGTTATTGATGTTTCTTCCTCCAATGATGATTCCGTTCATACCTTCTACATTTCTGAAAATATTTTCACTGTACAGGTAAAACGGACCTGAAGACATTACACATCCCTGTCTCACACCTCTCTTAATAGGCTGATATTGACATACTTCATTATCAATCCTTATGGCAGCTTGTTTCCAGTCTATGTGTTTTACAGGTCTAAGGTCTTTCCCATCAATTTGTAGATATGCAAGCATCTTTATCATGTTGACATGTCTCACTTTATCGAAAGCCTTTGTGTAGTCAATAAAGCAAAGGTGTAGGTCTTTGTTTACTTCTACAGAACATTCAAGTAATGTTCTCAGCATATATACAGCATTTACTGTGCACTTGCCTTCTACAAACTTGCATTGTTTTTCTCTTATTTCGGGTTGTATTTTCTTCCTAACTCTTTGCATGGTAATTCTTAGCAAAATCTTCACGATGTGGCTCATTATACTAATTGTTCTATGTTGATAACATTCCAAGGCTCCTGATTTCTTCGGGATTGCAATAAATATAGAATTACATCATTCACGAGGTATATCTCCAGTATCATATATTGCGTTCAGCAGTCTGGTGACCTGGTCTATTCCATATTCTTCTAAGGCATTGATCATTTCTGTTGTGATGTTATCTGGACCCAGGGTCTTGCCAGTTTTCATATGGTTAAAAACATCCTGAACTTCCATCTTCAATATTGATGGTCCTTCATTATTATTTTGGAGATCACATTGTTCTTCTCTTGTATCATCGTAAAGGTCTTTCACATAATCTGACCACGCAAGTAAAATCTGATCTTTTTCTATTATGATTTTGCCATCTTTGGTGTTTAGGCAACCCCTTGATTTGTGTGCTCTTTTGTTAGTGATGTCATTAATTCTTTTTTTGCATTAATTTGGTATTCCAGTATTGTGTTTCAATTTCCCTGCAATTTTCCTCAAGCCATGTTACTTTTGCCTCTTTGCAGTTTCCTAATTTTTCTGTTAATCTCTGCATATTTTTCATGGTTATGTTTGTTATTTCTTCTTATTTCCATGAATTTCAAGATGTCTTCCACCATCCATTTCTTGCGTCCCATTATCTTTATTTTTGGGATGGTTGTTTCTACAGCTTGGTTGACTGATTTCTTTAATGTTTCCCATTGGTCGCTGACATCCTGAAATAATATTTCCATATCGGGCAATGCATCGAATCTGTTCTTTACCTCTATGTTGAATTTATCTTTTATCTCCTCTCTTCAGTGCCCGTGGATCACATTTTGTGTTTCTTCATGTATATTTGACGTTTTTAAAATTTTATATGTATATTGCTTATGATTAATCTATGGTCGCTGAAGCAGTCTGTGCTTGGTATAGTTTTTGCAACTTTTAAGGCATTTCAAAATCTTCTGTTGATGAAAATGTAATCACTCTGATTTCCGATCTTATGTTCAGGTCTCTTTGTCCATAATCTCCTTGGGTGATGTTGATACCGTCATCATCGTCATCAAGTGCCCTGCCAGTTGGCGTAGGCATTCATGGCTCTCCACAGATCTCGGTCTTTGGATTTCTTGATCAACTCTGCTGCTGATATTCCTCCATGCCAACGTCTCAATCCATCCAGCATCATTTCTCTTGGTCTACCTCTGCGTCTCTTCCCCTCGATCTTTCCAGTTATCACGATGTTCTCCAATGCCTCTCTTCTCATCACATGACCGAAGAAAGATGTTTGTCTCTGTCTTATTGTTGTATATAATGTTCTAGTTTCCAGGTGTTTCCAATAATAATATCATGCTTTTTTGCCCACAGTACAAATCTGCAACCCCTTTCATTCTGTTCCCCTAGTCCATACTTGCCTACTATGCATCCGTCCGGTTGATTTCCTACTTTGGCATTCAAGTCACTCATTATGATATTTACTTCAGAATTCTTGCATTTCTTAAAGGCATTATCTAAATCATTATACAATTCATCGATGCTGTAATCTCTGCTGTCTGCTGTTGGTGCATAAACTTGTATGACATTGACATCAAAAGGTCTTCCACTCAACTTCACCAGTAACACCCTGTCTGATACAGTCCAGTATCCTTTGATAGGTTTTGATCTCTCTGTATCCATTACAATTGTTACTCCTCGCTGTTTTTTCTCTCCACCAGAATGGATTATGCTATATTCCTCAGATGTTATAATGCCCATACCTGTCCATCTGGTCTCTATGAGATTGCAATACAAGATATTCTTGACATCTGTAAAGAAGGTAGTTTACCATTGCTTTCCTTCTAAGCAGTGACCATACTCGTCGATGACCATGGCCGTTGTCTACCAAAAAAGATATCCTCTGCCTGCCGTCGTGAAGTTGGAGACCATAATCTGTTGGCTGCTCTTTAACTTCATCCACCACCTGCACCCATGGCTTCGTGTAATGCTGATCAGGGGCTAAACAGGTACTCCACCTTGCCAATGGGTGTCCCATAGGCTAGCGGATGGAAGGAGGCATCTTACCTCTCATTTGATAGGGGATACCCCGAACCCACCACCCACTATTTCATAGAGGCAAAATACTAGAGGGTCCACATGAATGTTGTGCACACATTATATGTACCTCGGCTGTAGGAAATTGAAAAAAGAGTAGGCCAAATAGAATACTGCCCATGACAATTTTCAACATTGGTAACCCACTGAAAATATATAGTTTGTACGATTCGGTATATACAGTCCATTGAACTCTTGTCAGTACTACATAATTTTCACACTGTGGTGAGATGTGTCCATGTTTAATCTGTGCTGTATAACCTAGACTAACGTGTGCATGTTCATCATGGACAATAAGCAGACAAGCTGAGAAAACACCTGAATGTGGAATTGGGGTTTCTCAGGGGAAATGTAGATAATACTAGGGATGGACAGAAAAACGAATGAGATAGTCCTGTAAGAAACAAATGAACACCGTAAATTAATTAGAGACGTTTTCAGTCAGGATGTTGTGGGCATGCTATGAGGAAAACTGAATTTTAAAATTTAATGACAACTGACAAATTTGAAAGGAAAAGAGGAAGACATGAGAGATACATACCTCAGTGGCTTAGCCACATGGTATAATCAAGACAAATAAATTCATTATCCAAGACTGATGATGTTGTGAGATAGTGAACCTTGACAAACCACACCTTTCAGCATGGCAGATGATGATGTTGTGAGATAGTGAACCTTGACCAACCACACCTTTCAGCATGGCAGATGATGATGTTGTGAGATAGTGAACCTTGACCAACCACACCTTTCAGCATGGCACATGATGATGTTGTGAGATAGTGAACCTTGACCAACCACACCTTTCAGCATGGCACATGATGATGTTGTGAGATAGTGAACCTTGACCAACCACACCTTTCAGCATGGCACATGATGATGTTGTGAGATAGTGAACCTTGGCCTACCACACCTTTCAGCATGGCACATGATGATGTTGTGAGATAGTGAACATTGACCAACCACACCTTTCAGCATGGCACATGGTGATGTTGTGAAATAGTGAACATTGACCAACCACACATTTCAGCATGGCACATGATGATGTTGTGAGATAGTGAACCTTGATCAACAACACCTTTCAGCATGGCACATGATGATGTTGTGAGATAGTGAACCTTGACCAATCACACCTTTCAGCATGGCACATGATGATGATATTGTGAGATAGTGAACCTTGACCAACAGCACCTTTCAGCATGGCACATGATGATATTGTGAGATAGTGAACCTTGACCAATCACACCTCTCGGCATGGCACATGATGATGTTGTGAGATAGTGAATCTTGACCAACCACACCTTTCAGCATGGCACATGACGATGATGTTGTGAGATAGTGAACCTTGACCAACCACACCTATCAGCATGGCACATGATGATGATGTTGTGAGATAGTGAACCTTGACCAACCACACCTTTCAGCATGGCACATGATGATGTTGTGAGATAGTGAACCTTGACCAACCACACCTTTCAGCATGGCACATGATGATGATGTTGTGAGATAGTGAACCTTGACCAATCACACCTTTCAGCATGGCACATGATGATGATGTTGTGAGATAGTGAACCTTGACCAATCACACCTCTCGGCATGGCACATGATGATGTTGTGAGATAGTGAACCTTGACCAACCGCACCTTTCAGCATGGCACATGATGATGATGTTGTGAGATAGTGAACCTTGACCAACCACACCTTTCAGCATGGCACATGATGATGATGTTGTGAGATAGTGAACCTTGACCAATCACACCTTTCAGCATGGCACATGATGATGTTGTGAGATAGTGAACCTTGACCAACCACACCTTTCAGCATGGCACATGATGATGATGTTGTGAGATAGTGAACCTTGACCAACCACACCTTTCAGCATGGCACATGATGATGATGTTGTGAGATAGTGAACCTTGACCAACCACACATTTCAGCATGGCACATGATGATGATGTGAGATAGTGAACCTTGACCAACCACACCTTTCAGCATGGCACATGATGATGATGTGAGATAGTGAACCTTGACAAACCACACCTTTCAGCATGGCACATGTTGATGATGTGAGATAGTGAACCTTGACCAACCACACCTTTCAGCATGGCACATGATGATGTTGTGAGATAGTGAACCTTGACCAACCACACCTTTCAGCATGGCACATGATGATGATGTGAGATAGTGAACATTGACCAACCACACATTTCAGCATGGCACATGATGATGTTGTGAGATAGTGAACCTTGACCAACCACACCTTTCAGCATGGCGCATGATGATGTTGTGAGATAGTGAACCTTGACCAACCACACCTTTCAGTATGGCACATGATGATGATGTGAGATAGTGAACCTTGACCAACCACACCTTTCAGCATGGCACATGATGATGTTGTGAGATAGTGAACTTTGACCAACCAAACCTCTCGGCATGGCACATGATGATGTTGTGAGATAGTGAACCTTGACCAACCACACCTTTCAGTATGGCACATGATGATGATGTGAGATAGTGAACCTTGACCAACCACATCTTTCAGCATGGCACATAATGATGTTGTGAGATAGTGAACCTTGACCAACAGCACCTTTTAGCACGGCACATGGTGATGTTGTGAGATAGTGAACCTTGGCCTACCACACATATCAGCATGGCACATGATGATAATGATGTGAGATAGTGAACCTTGATCAACCACACCTTTCAGCATGGCACATGATGATGTTGTGAGATAGTGAACCTTGACCAACTGCACCTTTCAGCATGGCACATGATGATGTTGTGAGATAGTGAACCTTGACCAACCACACCTTTCAGCATGGCACATGATGATGTTGTGAGATAGTGAACCTTGATCAACCACACCTTTCAGCATGGCACATGATGATGTTGTGAGATAGTGAACCTTGACCAACCACACCTTTCAGCATGGCACATGATGATGATGTGAGATTGTGAACCTTGACCAACTGCACCTTTCAGCATGGCACATGATGATGTTGTGAGATAGTGAACCTTGGCCAACCACACCTTTCAGCATGGCACATGATGATGTTGTGAGATAGTTAACCTTGATCAACCACACCTTTCAGCATGGCACATGATGATGTTGTGAGATAGTGAACCTTGACCAACCACACCTTTCAGCATGGCACATGATGATGATGTTGTGAGATAGTGAACCTTGACCAACCACACCTTTCAGCATGGCGCAGATGATGTTGTGAGATAGTGAACCTTGACCAACCACACCTTTCAGCATGGCACATGATGATTTTGTGAGATAGTGAACCTTGACCAACCAAACCTCTCAGCATGGCACATGATGATGTTGTGAGATAGTGAACCTTGACCTACCATACCTTTCAGCATGGCACATGATGATGATGTTGTGAGATAGTGAACCTTGACCAACCACACCTTTCAGCATGGCACATGATGATGTTGTGAGATAGTGAACCTTGACCAACCAAACATCTCGGCATGGCACATGATGATGTTGTGAGATAGTGAACCTTGGCCTACCACACCTTTCAGCATGGCACATGATGACGATGATGATGTGAGATAGTGAACCTTGACCAACCACACCTTTCAGCATGGCACATGATGATGTTGTGAGATAGTGAACCTTGACCAACAACACCTTTCAGCATGGCACATGATGATGTTGTGAGATAGTGAACCTTGACCAACCACACCTTTCAGCATGGCAGATGATGATGATGTTGTGAGATAGTGAACCATGACCAACCACACCTTTCAGCATGGCACATGATGATGATGTTGTGAGATAGTGAACCTTGACCAACAACACCTTTCAGCATGGCACATGATGATGTTGTGAGATAGTGAACCTTGACCAACCACACCTTTCAGCATGGCACATGATGATGTTGTGAGATAGTGAACCTTGACCAACCAAACCTCTCGGCATGGCACATGATGATGTTGTGAGTTAGTGAACCTTGACCAACAACACCTTTCAGTATGGCACATGATGATGATGTGAGATAGTGAACCTTGACCAACCACATCTTTCAGCATGGCACATAATGATGTTGTGAGATAGTGAACCTTGACCAAAAGCACCTTTTAGCATGGCACATGATGATGTTGTGAGATAGTGAACCTTGGCCTACCACATATTTCAGCATGGCACATGATTATAATGATGTGAGATAGTGAACCTTGACCAACCACACCTTTCAGCATGGCACATGATGATGTTGTGAGATAGTGAACCTTGACCAACTGCACCTTTCAGCATGGCACATGATGATGTTGTGAGATAGTGAACCTTGACCAACCACACCTTTCAGCATGGCACATGATGATGTTGTGAGATAGTGAACCTTGATCAACCACACCTATCAGCATGGCACATGATGATGTTGTGAGATAGTGAACCTTGACCAACCACACCTTTCAGCATGGCACATGATGATGATGTGAGATAGTGAACCTTGACCAACTGCACCTTTCAGCATGGCACATGATGATGTTGTGAGATAGTGAACCTTGACCAACCACACCTTTCAGCATGGCACATGATGATGTTGTGAGATAGTGAACCTTGATCAACCACACCTTTCAGCATGGCACATGATGATGTTGTGAGATAGTGAACCTTGACCAACCACACCTTTCAGCATGGCACATGATGATGATGTGAGATAGTGAACCTTGACCAACCACACCTTTCAGCATGGCACATGATGATGATGTGAGATAGTGAACCTTGACCAACCACACATTTCAGCAAGGCACATGATGATGATGTGAGATAGTGAATCTTGACCAACCACACCTTTCAGCATGGCATATGATGATGATGTGAGATAGTAAACCTTGACCAACCACACCTTTCAGCATGGCACATGATGATGTTGTGAGATATTGAACATTGACCAACCATACCTTTCAGCATGGCACATGATGATGTTGTGAGATAGTGAACCTTGACCAACCACACCTTTCAGCATGGCACATGATAATGATGTTGTGAGATAGTAAACCTTGACCAACCACACCTTTCAGCATGGCACATGATGATGTTGTGAGATAGTGAACCTTGACCAACCACACCTTTCAGCATGGCACATGATGATGATGTTGTGAGATAGTGAACCTTGACCAACCACACCTTTCAGCATTGCACAGATGATGTTGTGAGATAGTGAACCTTGACCAACCACACCTTTCAGCATGGCACATGATGATGTTGTGAGATAGTGAACCTTAACCTACCATACCTTTCAGCATGTCACATGATGATGATGTTGTGAGATAGTGAACCTTGACCAACCACACCTTTCAGCATTGCACATGATGATGTTGTGAGATAGTGAAACTTGACCAACCAAACCTCTCGGCATGGCACATGATGATGTTGTGAGATAGTGAACCTTGGCCTACCACACCTTTCAGCATGGCACATGATGATGATGTTGTGAGATAGTGAACCTTGACCAACCACACCTTTCAGCATGGCACATGATGATGTTGTGAGATAGTGAACCTTGACCAACCACACCTTTCAGCATGGCACATGATGATGTTGTGAGATAGTGAACCTTGACCAACCACACCTTTCAGAATGGCACATGATGATGATGTTGTGAGATAGTGAACCTTGGCCTACCACACCTTTCAGCATGGCACATGATGATGATGTTGTGAGATAGTGAACCTTGACCAACCACACCTTTCAGCATGGCACATGATGATGTTGTGAGATAGTGAACCTTGACCAACCACACCTTTCAGCATGGCACATGATGATGTTGTGAGATAGTGAACCTTGACCAACCAAACCTCTCGGCATGGCACATGATGATGTTGTGAGATAGTGAACCTTGACCTACCATACCTTTTAGTATGGCACATGATGATGATGTTGTGAGATAGTGAACCTTGACCAACCACACCTTTCAGCATGGCACATGATGATGTTGTGAGATAGTGAACCTTGACCAACCACACCTCTCTGCATGGCACATGATGATGTTGTGAGATAGTGAACATTGACCAACCACACCTTTCAGCATGGCACATGATGATGATGTTGTGAGATAGTGAACCTTGACCAACCACACCTTTCAGCATGGCACATGATGATGATGTTGTGAGATAGTGAACCTTGACCAACCATACCTTTCAGCATGGCACATGATGATGTTGTGAGATAGTGAACCTTGACCAACCACACCTTTCAGCATGGCACATGATGATGATGTTGTGAGATAGTGAACCTTGACCAACCACACCTTTCAGCATGGCACATGATGATGATGTTGTGAGATAGTGAACCTTGACCAACCACACCTTTCAGCATGGCACATGATGATGATGTGAGATAGTGAACCTTGACCAACCACACCTTTCAGCATGGCACATGATGATGATGTGAGATAGTGAACCTTGACAAACCACACCTTTCAGCATGGCACATGTTGATGATGTGAGATAGTGAACCTTGACCAACCACACCTTTCAGCATGGCACATGATGATGTTGTCAGATAGTGAACCTTGACCAACCACACCTTTCAGCATGGCACATGATGATGATGTGAGATAGTGAACATTGACCAACCACACATTTCAGCATGGCACATGATGATTTTTTGAGATAGTGAACCTTGACCAACCACACCTTTCAGCATGGCGCATGATGATGTTGTGAGATAGTGAACCTTGACCAACCACACCTTTCAGTATGGCACATGATGATGATGTGAGATAGTGAACCTTGACCAACCACACCTTTCAGCATGGCACATGATGATGTTGTGAGATAGTGAACTTTGACCAACCAAACCTCTCGGCATGGCACATGATGATGTTGTGAGATAGTGAACCTTGACCAACCACACCTTTCAGTATGGCACATGATGATGATGTGAGATAGTGAACCTTGACCAACCACATCTTTCAGCATGGCACATAATGATGTTGTGAGATAGTGAACCTTGACCAACAGCACCTTTTAGCACGGCACATGGTAATGTTGTGAGATAGTGAACCTTGGCCTACCACACATTTCAGCATGGCACATGATGATAATGATGTGAGATAGTGAACCTTGACCAACCACACCTTTCAGCATGGCACATGATGATGTTGTGAGATAGTGAACCTTGACCAACTGCACCTTTCAGCATGGCACATGATGATGTTGTGAGATAGTGAACCTTGACCAACCACACCTTTCAGCATGGCACATGATGATGTTGTGAGATAGTGAACCTTGATCAACCACACCTTTCAGCATGGCACATGATGATGTTGTGAGATAGTGAACCTTGACCAACCACACCTTTCAGCATGGCACATGATGATGATGTGAGATTGTGAACCTTGACCAACTGCACCTTTCAGCATGGCACATGATGATGTTGTGAGATAGTGAACCTTGATCAACCACACCTTTCAGCATGGCACATGATGATGTTGTGAGATAGTTAACCTTGATCAACCACACCTTTCAGCATGGCACATGATGATGTTGTGAGATAGTGAACCTTGACCAACCACACCTTTCAGCATGGCACATGATGATGATGTTGTGAGATAGTGAACCTTGACAAACCACACCTTTCAGCATGGTGCAGATGATGTTGTGAGATAGTGAACCTTGACCAACCACACCTTTCAGCATGGCACATGATGATTTTGTGAGATAGTGAACCTTGACCAACCAAACCTCTCAGCATGGCACATGATGATGTTGTGAGATAGTGAACCTTGACCTACCATACCTTTCAGCATGGCACATGATAATGATGTTGTGAGATAGTAAACCTTGACCAACCACACCTTTCAGCATGGCACATGATGATGTTGTGAGATAGTGAACCTTGACCAACCACACCTTTCAGCATGGCACATGATGATGATGTTGTGAGATAGTGAACCTTGACCAACCACACCTTTCAGCATTGCACAGATGATGTTGTGAGATAGTGAACCTTGACCAACCACACCTTTCAGCATGGCACATGATGATGTTGTGAGATAGTGAACCTTAACCTACCATACCTTTCAGCATGTCACATGATGATGATGTTGTGAGATAGTGAACCTTGACCAACCACACCTTTCAGCATGGCACATGATGATGTTGTGAGATAGTGAAACTTGACCAACCAAACCTCTCGGCATGGCACATGATGATGTTGTGAGATAGTGAACCTTGGCCTACCACACCTTTCAGCATGGCACATGATGATGATGTCGTGAGATAGTGAACCTTGACCAACCACACCTTTCAGCATGGCACATGATGATGTTGTGAGATAGTGAACCTTGACCAACCACACCTTTCAGCATGGCACATGATGATGTTGTGAGATAGTGAACCTTGACCAACCACACCTTTCAGCATGGCACATGATGATGATGTTGTGAGATAGTGAACCTTGGCCTACCACACCTTTCAGCATGGCACATGATGATGATGTTGTGAGATAGTGAACCTTGACCAACCACACCTTTCAGCATGGCACATGATGATGTTGTGAGATAGTGAACCTTGACCAACCACACCTTTCAGCATGGCACATGATGATGTTGTGAGATAGTGAACCTTGACCAACCAAACCTCTCGGCATGGCACATGATGATGTTGTGAGATAGTGAACCTTGACCTACCATACCTTTTAGTATGGCACATGATGATGATGTTGTGAGATAGTGAACCTTGACCAACCACACCTTTCAGCATGGCACATGATGATGTTGTGAGATAGTGAACCTTGACCAACCACACCTCTCTGCATGGCACATGATGATGTTGTGAGATAGTGAACATTGACCAACCACACCTTTCAGCATGGCACATGATGATGATGTTGTGAGATAGTGAACCTTGACCAAACACACCTTTCAGCATGGCACATGATGATGATGTTGTGAGATAGTGAACCTTGACCAACCACACCTTTCAGCATGGCACATGATGATGTTGTGAGATAGTGAACCTTGACCAACCACACCTTTCAGCATGGCACATGATGATGATGTTGTGAGATAGTGAACCTTGACCAACCACACCTTTCAGCATGGCACATGATGATGATGTTGTGAGATAGTGAACCTTGACCAACCACACCTTTCAGCATGGCACATGATGATGATGTGAGATAGTGAACCTTGACCAACCACACCTTTCAGCATGGCACATGATGATGATGTGAGATAGTGAACCTTGACAAACCACACCTTTCAGCATGGCACATGTTGATGATGTGAGATAGTGAACCTTGACCAACCACACCTTTCAGCATGGCACATGATGATGTTGTCAGATAGTGAACCTTGACCAACCACACCTTTCAGCATGGCACATGATGATGATGTGAGATAGTGAACATTGACCAACCACACATTTCAGCATGGCACATGATGATGTTGTGAGATAGTGAACCTTGACCAACCACACCTTTCAGCATGGCGCATGATGATGTTGTGAGTTAGTGAACCTTGACCAACCACACCTTTCAGTATGGCACATGATGATGATGTGAGATAGTGAACCTTGACCAACCACACCTTTCAGCATGGCACATGATGATGTTGTGAGATAGTGAACTTTGACCAACCAAACCTCTCGGCATGGCACATGATGATGTTGTGAGATAGTGAACCTTGACCAACCACACCTTTCAGTATGGCACATGATGATGATGTGAGATAGTGAACCTTGACCAACCACATTTTTCAGCATGGCACATAATGATGTTGTGAGATAGTGAACCTTGACCAACAGCACCTTTTAGCACGGCACATGGTAATGTTGTGAGATAGTGAACCTTGGCCTAAAAAAACATTTCAGCATGGCACATGATGATAATGATGTGAGATAGTGAACCTTGACCAACCACACCTTTCAGCATGGCACATGATGATGTTGTGAGATAGTGAACCTTGACCAACTGCACCTTTCAGCATGGCACATGATGATGTTGTGAGATAGTGAACCTTGACCAACCACACCTTTCAGCATGGCACATGATGATGTTGTGAGATAGTGAACCTTGATCAACCACACCTTTCAGCATGGCACATGATGATGATGTGAGATTGCGAACCTTGACCAACTGCACCTTTCAGCATGGCACATGATGATGTTGTGAGATAGTGAACCTTGATCAACCACACCTTTCAGCATGGCACATGATGATGTTGTGAGATAGTTAACCTTGATCAACCACATTTTTCAGCATGGCACATGATGATGTTGTGAGATAGTGAACCTTGACCAACCACACCTTTCAGCATGGCACATGATGATGATGTTGTGAGATAGTGAACCTTGACAAACCACACCTTTCAGCATGGCGCAGATGATGTTGTGAGATAGTGAACCTTGACCAACCACACCTTTCAGCATGGCACATGATGATTTTGTGAGATAGTGAACCTTGACCAAACAAACCTCTCAGCATGGCACATGATGATGTTGTGAGATAGTGAACCTTGACCTACCATACCTTTCAGCATGGCACATGATGATGATGTTGTGAGATAGTGAACCTTGACCAACCACACCTTTCAGCATGGCACATGATGATGTTGTGAGATAGTGAACCTTGACCAACCAAACCTCTCGGCATGGCACATGATGATGTTGTGAGATAGTGAACCTTGGCCTACCACACCTTTCAGCATGGCACATGATGACGATGATGATGTGAGATAGTGAACCTTGACCAACCACACCTTTCAGCATGGCACATGATGATGTTGTGAGATAGTGAACCTTGACCAACAACACCTTTCAGCATGGCACATGATGATGTTGTGAGATAGTGAACCTTGACCAACCACACCTTTCAGCATGGCAGATGATGATGATGTTGTGAGATAGTGAACCATGACCAACCACACCTTTCAGCATGGCACATGATGATGATGTTGTGAGATAGTGAACCTTGACCAACCACACCTTTCAGCATGGCACATGATGATGTTGTGAGATAGTGAACCTTGACCAACCACACCTTTCAGCATGGCACATGATGATGTTGTGAGATAGTGAACCTTGACCAACCAAACCTCTCGGCATGGCACATGATGATGTTGTGAGATAGTGAGCCTTGACCAACCACACCTTTCAGTATGGCACATGATGATGATGTGAGATAGTGAACCTTGACCAACCACATCTTTCAGCATGGCACATAATGATGTTGTGAGATAGTGAACCTTGACCAAAAGCACCTTTTAGCATGGCACATGATGATGTTGTGAGATAGTGAACCTTGACCAACCACACCTTTCAGCATGGCACATGATGATGTTGTGAGATAGTGAACCTTGACCAACCACACCTTTCAGCATGGCACATGATGATGATGTTGTGAGATAGTGAACCTTGACCAACCACACCTTTCAGCATGGCACATGATGATGTTGTGAGATAGTGAACCTTGACCAACCACACCTTTCAGCATGGCACATGATGATGTTGTGAGATAGTGAACCTTGACCAACCAAACCTCTCGGCATGGCACATGATGATGTTGTGAGATAGTGAACCTTGACCTACCATACCTTTTAGTATGGCACATGATGATGATGTTGTGAGATAGTGAACCTTGACCAACCAAACCTTTCAGCATGGCACATGATGATGTTGTGAGATAGTGAACCTTGACCAACCACACCTCTCTGCATGGCACATGATGATGTTGTGAGATAGTGAACATTGACCAACCACACCTTTCAGCATGGCACATGATGATGATGTTGTGAGATAGTGAACCTTGACCAACCACACCTTTCAGCATGGCACATGATGATGATGTTGTGAGATAGTGAACCTTGACCAACCACACCTTTCAGCATGGCACATGATGATGTTGTGAGATAGTGAACCTTGACCAACCACACCTTTCAGCATGGCACATGATGATGATGTTGTGAGATAGTGAACCTTGACCAACCACACCTTTCAGCATGGCACATGATGATGATGTTGTGAGATAGTGAACCTTGACCAACCACACCTTTCAGCATGGCACATGATGATGATGTGAGATAGTGAACCTTGACCAACCACACCTTTCAGCATGGCACATGATGATGATGTGAGATAGTGAACCTTGACAAACCACACCTTTCAGCATGGCACATGTTGATGATGTGAGATAGTGAACCTTGACCAACCACACCTTTCAGCATGGCACATGATGATGTTGTCAGATAGTGAACCTTGACCAACCACACCTTTCAGCATGGCACATGATGATGATGTGAGATAGTGAACATTGACCAACCACACATTTCAGCATGGCACATGATGATGTTGTGAGATAGTGAACCTTGACCAACCACACCTTTCAGCATGGCGCATGATGATGTTGTGAGATAGTGAACCTTGACCAACCACACCTTTCAGTATGGCACATGATGATGATGTGAGATAGTGAACCTTGACCAACCACACCTTTCAGCATGGCACATGATGATGTTGTGAGATAGTGAACTTTGACCAACCAAACCTCTCGGCATGGCACATGATGATGTTGTGAGATAGTGAACCTTGACCAACCACACCTTTCAGTATGGCACATGATGATGATGTGAGATAGTGAACCTTGACCAACCACATCTTTCAGCATGGCACATAATGATGTTGTGAGATAGTGAACCTTGACTAACAGCACCTTTTAGCACGGCACATGGTAATGTTGTGAGATAGTGAACCTTGGCCTACCACACATTTCAGCATGGCACATGATGATAATGATGTGAGATAGTGAACCTTGACCAACCACACCTTTCAGCATGGCACATGATGATGTTGTGAGATAGTGAACCTTGACCAACTGCACCTTTCAGCATGGCACATGATGATGTTGTGAGATAGTGAACCTTGACCAACCACACCTTTCAGCATGGCACATGATGATGTTGTGAGATAGTGAACCTTGATCAACCACACCTTTCAGCATGGCACATGATGATGTTGTGAGATAGTGAACCTTGACCAACCACACCTTTCAGCATGGCACATGATGATGATGTGAGATTGTGAACTTTGACCAACTGCACCTTTCAGCATGGCACATGATGATGTTGTGAGATAGTGAACCTTGATCAACCACACCTTTCAGCATGGCACATGATGATGTTGTGAGATAGTTAACCTTGATCAACCACACCTTTCAGCATGGCACATGATGATGTTGTGAGATAGTGAACCTTGACCAACCACACCTTTCAGCATGGCACATGATGATGATGTTGTGAGATAGTGAACCTTGACAAACCACACCTTTCAGCATGGCGCAGATGATGTTGTGAGATAGTGAACCTTGACCAACCACACCTTTCAGCATGGCACATGATGATTTTGTGAGATAGTGAACCTTGACCAACCAAACCTCTCAGCATGGCACATGATGATGTTATGAGATAGTGAACCTTGACCTACCATACCTTTCAGCATGGCACATGATGATGATGTTGTGAGATAGTGAACCTTGACCAACCACACCTTTCAGCATGGCACATGATGATGTTGTGAGATAGTGAACCTTGACCAACCAAACCTCTCGGCATGGCACATGATGATGTTGTGAGATAGTGAACCTTGGCCTACCACACCTTTCAGCATGGCACATGATGACGATGATGATGTGAGATAGTGAACCTTGACCAACCACACCTTTCAGCATGGCACATGATGATGTTGTGAGATAGTGAACCTTGACCAACAACACCTTTCAGCATGGCACATGATGATGTTGTGAGATAGTGAACCTTGACCAACCACACCTTTCAGCATGGCAGATGATGATGATGTTGTGAGATAGTGAACCATGACCAACCACACCTTTCAGCATGGCACATGATGATGATGTTGTGAGATAGTGAACCTTGACCAACCACACCTTTCAGCATGGCACATGATGATGTTGTGAGATAGTGAACCTTGACCAACCACACCTTTCAGCATGGCACATGATGATGTTGTGAGATAGTGAACCTTGACCAACCAAACCTCTCGGCATGGCACATGATGATGTTGTGAGATAGTGAACCTTGACCAACCACACCTTTCAGTATGGCACATGATGATGATGTGAGATAGTGAACCTTGACCAACCACATCTTTCAGCATGGCACATAATGATGTTGTGAGATAGTGAACCTTGACCAAAAGCACCTTTTAGCATGGCACATGATGATGTTGTGAGATAGTGAACCTTGGCCTACCACATATTTCAGCATGGCACATGATTATAATGATATGAGATAGTGAACCTTGACCAACCACACCTTTCAGCATGGCACATGATGATGTTGTGAGATAGTGAACCTTGACCAACTGCACCTTTCAGCATGGCACATGATGATGTTGTGAGATAGTGAACCTTGACCAACCACACCTTTCAGCATGGCACATGATGATGTTGTGAGATAGTGAACCTTGATCAACCACACCTATCAGCATGGCACATGACGATGTTGTGAGATAGTGAACCTTGACCAACCACACCTTTCAGCATGGCACATGATGATGTTGTGAGATAGTGAACCTTGACCAACCACACCTTTCAGCATGGCACATGATGATGTTGTGAGATAGTGAACCTTGATCAACCACACCTTTCAGCATGGCACATGATGATGTTGTGAGATAGTGAACCTTGACCAACCACACCTTTCAGCATGGCACATGATGATGATGTGAGATAGTGAACCTTGACCAACCACACCTTTCAGCATGGCACATGATGATGATGTGAGATAGTGAACCTTGACCAACCACACATTTCAGCAAGGCACATGATGATGATGTGAGATAGTGAATCTTGACCAACCACACCTTTCAGCATGGCATATGATGATGATGTGAGATAGTGAACCTTGACCAACCACACCTTTCAGCATGGCACATGATGATGTTGTGAGATATTGAACATTGACCAACCATACCTTTCAGCATGGCACATGATGATGTTGTGAGATAGTGAACCTTGACCAACCACACCTTTCAGCATGGCACATGATAATGATGATGTGAGATAGTAAACCTTGACCAACCACACCTTTCAGCATGGCACATGATGATGTTGTGAGATAGTGAACCTTGACCAACCACACCTTTCAGCATGGCACATGATGATGATGTTGTGAGATAGTGAACCTTGACCAACCACACCTTTCAGCATTGCACAGATGATGTTGTGAGATAGTGAACCTTGACCAACCACACCTTTCAGCATGGCACATGATGATGTTGTGAGATAGTGAACCTTAACCTACCATACCTTTCAGCATGTCACATGATGATGATGTTGTGAGATAGTGAACCTTGACCAACCACACCTTTCAGCATGGCACATGATGATGTTGTGAGATAGTGAAACTTGACCAACCAAACCTCTCGGCATGGCACATGATGATGTTGTGAGATAGTGAACCTTGGCCTACCACACCTTTCAGCATGGCACATGATGATGATGTTGTGAGATAGTGAACCTTGACCAACCACACCTTTCAGCATGGCACATGATGATGTTGTGAGATAGTGAACCTTGACCAGCCACACCTTTCAGCATGGCACATGATGATGTTGTGAGATAGTGAACCTTGACCAACCACACCTTTCAGCATGGCACATGATGATGATGTTGTGAGATAGTGAACCTTGGCCTACCACACCTTTCAGCATGGCACATGATGATGATGTTGTGAGATAGTGAACCTTGACCAACCACACCTTTCAGCATGGCACATGATGATGTTGTGAGATAGTGAACCTTGACCAACCACACCTTTCAGCATGGCACATGATGATGTTGTGAGATAAGGAACCTTGACCAACCAAACCTCTCGGCATGGCACATGATGATGTTGTGAGATAGTGAACCTTGACCTACCATAACTTTTAGTATGGCACATGATGATGATGTTGTGAGATAGTGAACCTTGACCAACCACACCTTTCAGCATGGCACATGATGATGTTGTGAGATAGTGAACCTTGACCAACCACACCTCTCTGCATGGCACATGATGATGTTGTGAGATAGTGAACCTTGGCCTACCACACCTTTCAGCATGGCACATGATGATGATGATGTGAGATAGTGAACCTTGACCAACCACACCTTTCAGCATGGCACATGATGATGTTGTGAGATAGTGAACCTTGACCAACCACACCTTTCAGCATGGCACATGATGATGATGTTGTGAGATAGTGAACCTTGACCAACAACACCTTTCAGCATGGCACATGATGATGTTGTAAGATAGTGAACCTTGACCAACCAAACCTCTCGGCATGGCACATGATGATGTTGTGAGATAGTGAACCTTGACCTACCATACCTTTCAGCATGGCACATGATGATGATGTTGTGAGATAGTGAACCTTGACCAACCACACCTTTCAGCATGGCATATGATGATGTTGTGAGATAGTGAACCTTGACCAACCAAACCTCTCGGCATGGCACATGATGATGTTGTGAGATAGTGAACCTTGGCCTACCAAACCTTTCAGCATGGCACATGATGATGATGATGTGAGATAGTGAACCTTGACCAACCACACCTTTCAGCATGGCACATGATGATGTTGTGAGATAGTGAACCTTGACCAACCGCACCTTTCAGCATGGCACATGATGATGATGTGAGATAGTGAATCTTGACCAACCACACCTTTCAGCATGGCACATGATGATGATGTGAGATAGTGAACCTTGACCAACCACACATTTCAGCATGGCACATGATGATGATGTGAGATAGTGATTCTTGACCAACCACACCTTTCAGCATGGCACATGATGATGATGTGAGATAGTGAACCTTGACCAACAACACCTTTCAGCATGGCACATGATGATGTTGTGAGATATTGAACATTGACCAACCACACCTTTCAGCATGGCACATGATGATGTTGTGAGATAGTGAACCTTGACCAACCACACCTTTCAGCATGACACATGATGATGATGTTGTGAGATAGTGAACCTTGACCAACCACACCTTTCAGCATTTCACAGATGATGTTGTGAGATAGTGAACCTTGACCAACCACACCTTTCAGCATGGCACATGATGATGTTGTGAGATAGTGAACCTTGACCAACCAAACCTCTCGGCATGGCACATGATGATGTTGTGAGATAGTGAACCTTGACCAACCACACCTTTTAACATGGCACATGATGGTGTTGTGAGATAGTGAACCTTGATCAACCACACCTTTCAGCATGGCACATGATGATGTTGTGAGATAGTGAACCTTGCCCAACCACACCTTTCAGCATGGCACATGATGATGATGTGAGATTGTGAACCTTGACCAACTGCACCTTTCAGCATGGCACATGATGATGTTGTGAGATAGTGAACATTGACCAACCACACCTTTCAGCATGGCACATGATGATGTTGTGAGATAGTTAACCTTGATCAACCACACCTTTCAGCATGGCACATGATGATGTTGTGAGATAGTGAACCTTGACCAACCACAACTTTCAGCAAGCACATGATGATGATGTTGTGAGATAGTGAACCTTGACCAACCACACCTTTCAGCATGGCGCAGATGATGTTGTGAGATAGTGAACCTTGACCAACCACACCTTTCAGCATGGCACATGATGATGTTGTGAGATAGTGAACCTTGACCAACCAAACCTCTCAGCATGGCACATGATGATGTTGTGAGATAGTGAACCTTGACCTACCATACCTTACAGCATGGCACATGATGATGATGTTGTGAGATAGTAAACCTTGACCAACCACACCTTTTAGCATGGCACATGATGATGTTGTGAGATAGTGAACCTTGACCAACCAAACCTCTCGGCATGGCACATGATGACGTTGTGAGATAGTGAACCTTGGCCTACCACACCTTTCAGCATGGCACATGATGATGATGTGAGATAGTGAACCTTGACCAACCACACCTTTCAGCATGGCACATGATGATGTTGTTAGATAGTGAACCTTGACCAACCACACCTTTCAGCATGGCAGATTATGATGATGTGAGATAGTGAATCTTGACCAATCACACCTCTCGGCATGGCACATGATGATGATGTGAGATTGTGAACCTTGACCAACCACACCTTTCAGCATGGCACATGATGATGATAGTGTGAGATAGTGAACCTTGACCAACCACACCTTTCAGCATGGCACATGATGATGTTGTGAGATAGTGAACCTTGACCAACAACACCTTTCAGCATGGCACATGATGATGTTGTGAGATAGTGAACCTTGACCAACCACACCTTTCAGCATGGCACATGATGATGATGTTGTGAGATAGTGAACCATGACCAACCACACCTTTCAGCATGGCACATGATGATGATGTTTTGAGATAGTGAACCTTGACCAACCACACCTTTCAGCATGGCACATGATGATGTTGTGAGATAGTGAACCTTGACCAACCACACCTTTCAGCATGGCACATGATGATGTTGTGAGATAGTGAACCTTGACCAACCAAACCTCTCGGCATGGCACATGATGATGTTGTGAGATAGTGAACCTTGACCAACCACACCTTTCAGTATGGCACATGATGATGATGTGAGATAGTGAACCTTAAGCAACCACATCTTTCAGCATGGCACATAATGATGTTGTGAGATAGTGAACCTTGACCAACAGCACCTTTTAGCATGGCACATGATTATGTTGTGAGATAGTGAACCTTGGCCTACCACATATTTCAGCATGGCACATGATTATAATGATGTGAGATAGTGAACCTTGACCAACCACACCTTTCAGCATGGCACATGATGATGTTGTGAGATAGTGAACCTTGACCAACTGCACCTTTAAGCATGGCACATGATGATGTTGTGAGATAGTGAACCTTGACCAACCACACCTTTCAGCATTTCACATGATGATGTTGTGAGATAGTGAACCTTGATCAACCACACCTATCAGCATGGCACATGATGATGTTGTGAGATAGTGAACCTTGACCAACCACACCTTTCAGCATGGCACATGATGATGATGTGAGATAGTGAACCTTGACCAACTGCACCTTTCAGCATGGCACATGATGATGTTGTGAGATAGTGAACCTTGACCAACCACACCTTTCAGCATGGCACATGATGATGTTGTGAGATAGTGAACCTTGATCAACCACACCTTTCAGCATGGCACATGATGATGTTGTGAGATAGTGAACCTTGACCAACCACACCTTTCAGCATGGCACATGATGATGATGTGAGATAGTGAACCTTGACCAACCACACCTTTCAGCATGGCACATGATGATGATGTGAGATAGTGAACCTTGACCAACCACACATTTCAGCAAGGCACATGATGATGATGTGAGATAGTGAATCTTGACCAACCACACCTTTCAGCATGGCATATGATGATGATGTGAGATAGTGAACCTTGACCAACCACACCTTTCAGCATGGCACATGATGATGTTGTGAGATATTGAACATTGACCAACCATACCTTTCAGCATGGCACATGATGATGTTGTGAGATAGTGAACCTTGACCAACCACACCTTTCAGCATGGCACATGATGATGATGTTGTGAGATAGTGAACCTTGACCAACCACACCTTTCAGCATGGCACATGATGATGTTGTGAGATAGTGAACCTTGACCAACCACACCTTTTAGCATAGCACATGATGATGATGTTGTGAGATAGTGAACCTTGACCAACCACACCTTTCAGCATGGCACAGATGATGTTGTGAGATAGTGAACCTTGACCAACCACACCTTTCAGCATGGCACATGATGATGTTGTGAGATAGTGAACCTTGACCTACCAAACCTCTCAGCATGGCACATGATGATGTTGTGAGATAGTGAACCTTAACCTACCATACCTTTCAGCATGTCACATGATGATGATGTTGTGAGATAGTGAACCTTGACCAACCACACCTTTCAGCATGGCACATGATGATGTTGTGAGATAGTGAAACTTGACCAACCAAACCTCTCGGCATGGCACATGATGATGTTGTGAGATAGTGAACCTTGGCCTACCACACCTTTCAGCATGGCACATGGTGATGATGATGTGAGATAGTGAACCTTGACCAACCACACCTTTCAGCATGGCACATGATGATGTTGTGAGATAGTGAACCTTGACCAACCACACCTCTCTGCATGGCACATGATGATGTTGTGAGATAATGAACCTTGGCCTACCACACCTTTCAGCATGGCACATGATGATGATGATGTGAGATAGTGAACCTTGACCAACCACACCTTTCAGCATGGCACATGATGATGTTGTGAGATAGATAACCTTGACCAACCACACCTTTCAGCATGGCACATGATGATGATGTTGTGAGATAGTGAACCTTGACCAACAACACCTTTCAGCATGGCACATGATGATGTTGTGAGATAGTGAACCTTGACCAACCAAACCTCTCGGCATGGCACATGATGATGTTGTGAGATAGTGAACCTTGACCTACCATACCTTTCAGCATGGCACATGATGATGATGTTGTGAGATAGTGAACCTTGACCAACCACACCTTTCAGCATGGCACATGATGATGTTGTGAGATAGTGAACCTTGACCAACCGCACCTTTCAGCATGGCACATGATGATGATGTGAGATAGGAATCTTGACCAAGCACACCTTTCAGCATGGCACATGATGATGATGTGAGATAGTGAACCTTGACCAACCACACATTTCAGCATGGCACATGATGATGATGTGAGATAGTGAATCTTGACCAACCACACCTTTCAGCATGGCACATGATGATGATGTGAGATAGTGAACCTTGACCAACAACACCTTTCAGCATGGCACATGATGATGTTATGAGATAGTGAACCTTGACCAACCACACCTTTCAGCATGGCACATGATGATGATGTTGTGAGATAGTGAACCTTGACCAACCACACCTTTCAGCATGGCACATGATGATGTTGTGAGATAGTGAACCTTGACCAACCACACCTTTCAGCATGGCACATGATGATGATGTTGTGAGATAGTGAACCTTGACCAACCACACCTTTCAGCATGGCACATGATGATGTTGTGAGATATGAACCTTGACCTACCAAACCTCTCAGCATGGCACATGATGATGTTGTGAGATAGTGAACCTTAACCTACCATACCTTTCAGCATGTCACATGATGATGATGTTGTGAGATAGTGAACCTTGACCAACCACACCTTTCAGCATGGCACATGATGATGTTGTGAGATAGTGAAACTTGACCAACCAAACCTCTCGGCATGGCACATGATTATGTTGTGAGATAGTGAACCTTGGCCTAGCCACACCTTTCAGCATGGCACATGGTGATGATGATGTGAGATAGTGAACCTTGACCAACCACACCTTTCAGCATGGCACATGATGATGTTGTGAGATAGTGAACCTTGACCAACCACACCTTTCAGCATGGCACATGATGATGATGTTGTGAGATAGTGAACCTTGGCCTACCACACCTTTCAGCATGGCACATGATGATGATGTTGTGAGATAGTTAACCTTGACCAACCACACCTTTCAGCATGGCACATGATGATGTTGTGAGATAGTGAACCTTGACCAACCACACCTTTCAGCATGGCACATGATGATGTTGTGAGATAGTGAACCTTGACCAACCAAACCTCTCGGCATGGCACATGATGATGTTATGAGATAGTGAACCTTGACCTACCATACCTTTCAGTATGGCACATGATGATGATGTTGTGAGATAGTGAACCTTGACCAACCACACCTTTCAGCATGGCACATGATGATGTTGTGAGATAGTGAACCTTGACCAACCACACCTCTCTGCATGGAACATGATGATGTTGTGAGATAGTGAACCTTGGCCTACCACACCTTTCAGCATGGCACATGATGATGTTGATGTGAGATAGTGAACCTTGACCAACCACACCTTTCAGCATGGCACATGATGATGTTGTGAGATAGTGAACCTTGACCAACCACACCTTTCAGCATGGCACATGATGATGATGTTGTGAGATAGTGAACTTTGACCAACAACACCTTTCAGCATGGCACATGATGATGTTGTGAGATAGTGAACCTTGACCAACCAAACCTCTCGGCATGGCACATGATGATGTTGTGAGATAGTGAACCTTGACCTACCATACCTTTCAGCATGGCACATGATGATGATGTTGTGAGATAGTGAACCTTGACCAACCACACCTTTCAGCATAGCATATGATGATGTTGTGAGATAGTGAACCTTGACCAACCAAACCTCTCGGCATGGCACATGATGATGTTGTGAGATAGTGAACCTTGGCCTACCACACCTTTCAGCATGGCACATGATGATGATGATGTGAGATAGTGAACCTTGACCAACCACACCTTTCAGCATGGCACATGATGATGTTGTGAGATAGTGAACCTTGACCAACCGCACCTTTCAGCATGGCACATGATGATGTTGTGAGATAGGAATCTTGACCAACCACACCTTTCAGCATGGCACATGATGATGATGTGAGATAGTGAACCTTGACCAACCACACATTTCAGCATGGCACATGATGATGATGTGAGATAGTGAATCTTGACCAACCACACCTTTCAGCATGGCACATGATGATGATGTGAGATAGTGAACCTTGACCAACCACACCTTTCAGCATGGCACAGATGATGTTGTGATATAGTGAACCTTGACCAACCACACCTTTCAGCATGGCACATGATGATGATGTTGTGAGATAGTGAACTTTGACCAACAACACCTTTCAGCATGGCACATGATGATGTTGTGAGATAGTGAACCTTGACCAACCAAACCTCTCGGCATGGCACATGATGATGTTGTGAGATAGTGAACCTTGACCTACCATACCTTTCAGCATGGCACATGATGATGATGTTGTGAGATAGTGAACCTTGACCAACCACACCTTTCAGCATAGCATATGATGATGTTGTGAGATAGTGAACCTTGACCAACCAAACCTCTCGGCATGGCACATGATGATGTTGTGAGATAGTGAACCTTGGCCTACCACACCTTTCAGCATGGCACATGATGATGATGATGTGAGATAGTGAACCTTGACCAACCACACCTTTCAGCATGGCACATGATGATGTTGTGAGATAGTGAACCTTGACCAACCGCACCTTTCAGCATGGCACATGATGATGTTGTGAGATAGGAATCTTGACCAACCACACCTTTCAGCATGGCACATGATGATGATGTGAGATAGTGAACCTTGACCAACCACACATTTCAGCATGGCACATGATGATGATGTGAGATAGTGAATCTTGACCAACCACACCTTTCAGCATGGCACATGATGATGATGTGAGATAGTGAACCTTGACCAACCACACCTTTCAGCATGGCACAGATGATGTTGTGAGATAGTGAACCTTGACCAACCACACCTTTCAGCATGGCACAAGATGATGTTGTGAGATAGTGAACCTTGACCAACCAAACCTCTCGGCATGGCACATGATGATGTTGTGAGATAGTGAACCTTGACCTACCATACCTTTCAGCATGGCACATGATGATGATGTTGTGAGATAGTGAACCTTGACCAACTACACCTTTCAGCATGGCACATGATGATGTTGTGATATAGTGAACCTTGACCAACCAAACCTCTCGGCATGGCACATGATGATGTTGTGAGATAGTGAACCTTGGCCTACCACACCTTTCAGCATGGCACATGATGATGATGATGTGAGATAGTGAACCTTGACCAACCACACCTTTCAGCATGGCACATGATGATGTTGAGAGATAGTGAACCTTGACCAACCACACTTTTCAGCATGGCACATGATGATGATGTGAGATAGTGAATCTTGACCAATCACACCTCTCGGCATGGCACATGATGATGTTGTGAGATAGTGAACCTTGACCAACCACACCTTTCAGCATGGCACATGATGATGATGTTGTGAGATAGTGAACCTTGACCAACCACACCTCTCGGCATGACACATGATGATGATGTGAGATAGTGAACATTGACCAACCACACATTTCAGCATGGCACATGATGATGCGGCATGGCACATAATGATGATGTCCTATGGGGGGGGGGGGGGACTAGGCACTTATGAAGGTTCTGTACTGTTAAAGTGCTCCTTTATAACTCATATAGTGAGTGTGATTGGACAAGGTTTCGACTCCTGTATTTGTTGTCAGTTAACAGGAAAAGATTTGCCACCAAATCCTCCGTACAGTCAGGTCCACGAAATGTCAAAAACAGTATATTCCTTTAGTGAATTTTAAGCCACAGAAGCCACAAACAATATTTACACGATTTATTGCCTGATATATTTCATCGCATCTCGTTAGATGCATGAGTATGCAGTGAAATATACCAGGCAATAAATCGTGCAACTATAGTTTGTAGTTTCTGTGTTTAAAATCTAAAATAAATATGTCAAACCCATCCATGCTTCCGCTTCGGAACATGAGCATCGGTCACATCAGCGCGCTGGACTCAAGAGCGCGCTGGATGGTGTGCTATAATGTGAGAAGTAAAATTGTAATGGTATGGAGAACGTTTAAAATGCAGTTGACTTTTTTTTCTCTCCGTGTGTGTGTGCGCGCGCGTTGTTGGCTGTGACAGTCTGTCAGCAGCCATTTGAGTACTAGTGTCGACGATTGTGCAAAGGGGAACAACTGCGATAATGACAACCCGGGTCGGTGTCTGACCTTGAAACCGTTGCTGCCCCCTGAACGAGCGCGCAGGTGTATGTCTCTTGTGGTAGCCGTGGAAACGCGTGTCCCGCCACAGGTAGACCCACAATTCTCGGCGTCATTTGCCAAATGACCCCTGGTTCACACATCCGGCTGTTGAACGCAGCAGACGCCGGTCCGATCAGACCGCAGTTAGCATCTCCACGTGACACCTGGGCTGAGTGTCTTTGACTATGTCTAATTTGTGTCCACAGTTCGCCTTACCTTGGCAACTGGTAGTGTATGAGCGAAGCCGAATCTTGGTTATCGCATTTCAGCCTTTTGGCTACGATCAATTCTTATCTGGTTTCTCTTCACAACGTTTACATCTTTCGCCTGCATGAAAACAGTATTATTGATGATGTTATTAGCCCTTTTACTGCATTCAGTACGTTTTCTAATGTGATTGTAGCTTCTATTTCTGCTGGTATTCTCATTAACATTTTGAGGAGATCACAAAATTTACTCATCTGTTCTTATCAGCTTAATATCTGATACGTGGCCGATTCGGTCACTACGATATTAAACTGATTTTTGGAACTAGACGACATGCCCGGGGCTTGCCTCGCCGTCGTTGCAGGTCGTCCCAGTATTGCAGTTCTTCTGGGAATGGCCTAAAAATATCACAAATGTACGAGTGGTTACCTAATCTTCTGAGTTAACATACGTCACACCGGGCACCCTGGCAAAGTAGTTAAGGACGTATACCCACGTACGAAACTTAGCTGAGCGATATTCGTCAGCCAGCGGATCGCGTCGCTTTGATTTTTAACGGAAAGGTATACGAGCCGGTCGTTCAGAAAGCAATGGCAAACTACTTGCCAAGACATCAACAGCTGAAAAATACTGGTGTTGACTGCAATGCCCGTAAATATACGCCGCATGCCTTTGTGTGCCAGCGCGCACACCTGACAGAAACTAGAAGAGTCCTTTAAGAATGTGATAGCCATCATAGACCCATAACGGATTTCTGCGTGGTTTTGTTGTTGTTTGTAATGTATAACAAAACTCTACATGTATTCATTGTTGCCACAGTATTCTTGTGTCCTTTATCTATTCCCCATTGGAGCATAGGTCATCAAACAGTCCACGCCAAGCCATCTTCTGTCCATGTTCTCACTCATCTCTGTCTCTAATTCTCTTTACCGAGTGGCTTAGTTTTCCCTATGCGGTGGGTTCCAGAAAAAGGACATAATCATCATCATCATCATCATCATCATCATCATCATCAAGTGCCCTTCTGGCTGGCATTGGCGTTCATGGCTCTCCACAGATCTTTGGTGTTCTGGATCTACTCTGCTGATGCTATTCCACCATGCCACCATCTCAATTCTTCCAGCATCACTTCTCTTGGTCTGCCTCTGCCTGTCTTCCCCTCAATCTTTCCAGTTGTCATAATGTTCTCCAATATCTCTTCTCATCACATGGCCAAAGAAAGCTGTTTGTTGCTTTCTTATTGTTGTATGTACTGTTCTGGTTTCTGTAGCCTCGTTTAGGCAGTCGTTGTTAGTTACTCTGGCACTCCAAGGAATTCGCAACATTCAAGGACAGTTCAGTTATATCATGATCAGGTTTTCTGAATATAAATCCTATCCAGCGGCAGAGTCATCTCATCTACTGATACGCTGGAATATGTCTAGTTCTGTCCCTCATTTTGTCAAAAGACTTTAGTTATATTCTGCACAAGTACCAGGTAATCAGTTGTTATAGTTTATTATTCGTGATGTCTCCTTGGCCTGTGTTTACATGTTAATAGTCCCATTCGATAGAGAGAAACCTGCTGGTAGTCATAAGCTTGTCTCAAAGATGAAGTCATGCATGTCTAAGTTCATACTTTCATGATTAAACCACGAATAGCCCATGAACTGATTCAGTGCCAAACAAACCACACAAAAAAGTAGGTGTGGAAGAAACAGGTTGCACAATAAAATTAACAGGTATTAATGTGTCAATTTTCATTCACTGAGCATTAAATTTGCGGAAAATACCAAGAAACGAAACAAATAACATGATATTTTGGTAATCATGTGTGCCCTTTGTCCTTTGTCTTGCTCTGTTCTGCGGCATTAGAATGCAGGGTTAGATGAGTCCAAAATGTACACTGATTATTAAAATAAATCACATGATGTGAGATGAGATGCGTAAGAAACATCTGAAAAAACAAGTAGAGATAGTGAGACAAACAAAAAATTAAGAACATGTTTAGGGGTACAACTAATTACTGACTTTATAGAACAAAACAGAATTTTGTTTGAATGGTTTGCACATTTAGTTAGAATGGAACAAGATCAACCAGCGGCTAGAGCGCTCCATATGAGACAATTGGGATATAAGGGAAGAGATGGCTAGATGGAGTGAAAGAGACCTTGAAGAAATCATATATGACATTAGAACAAACAATGAGGCAAGGAAAAAACATCTACCTCCTGTGTGTGGTTACTTATGGAAAAAGCAGCAGGACAAAAGAAGATTTGGGCGCTTTCTTTCCAAGTAATGCAATGTGTCTGATCAGCTCTTGACTGTGTGTATCAAGGAGTGCATGTGTGTGAATATATCATTTACATTTATCTAAACAAACTTAAGAAATCTGGCTATGTATTTTAAAATGCAGCGTAGTATATGTTGCCTCTTTCAGTGTAATCCACTAGTGTTTTTTCATCGTGGTTATGATCCCTTTGTACATCCGATAGAATTCTTCTAGGGCTGAAAGAGTTAATACATGTTTCAAAATATATTTAAAAATTATGCTAAGATGGAACTGACGAAAGGGTATTTAAAAAAAGTACATATTCAAATTTCAACATTGTGATGAAATCCACTGTCGTTAACATCAGATGATAAAAATTACTTAAAACAGTCTGTGTTCACAGCTGCAAGTTGTTGTCTTCTAGTCGGTGAGATCAGGACACCCGCGGGACCCTGAGAATTCCCCGATATCAAACGAAATGGCGACTTTGATTGTCACCACACGACAGAAAGTTGTAGGCTTGTTATTGTGAACATTGGGACAATGCAGGAACTCGCTACCTTGTTTTGGGTTGTCAAGACAAGGGGAGAAAACTGGTGACATTGATTAAACACGGGAGATAAGATTCTGGAATTAGTTAGTGCCCCTGAAAGACACCTGCGTGACATCAAAGACTTAACTGGAACACTCCCAGCTCTTGAAAAAAAAAAAAAAAAAGACTTGTGTAGATTAGTGTGGCCAAGGAAATGGACTAGGACTGAAGTGTTGTGTTACCGCAGTTAGAAAATTCGGAGAGCATCTATTGTGTTAGATTTAAGCAACATTAAAATAACATATGTCTTAATGGCAAGTTATAGATGTCATCCAGGAGTAATGCGGATTTGCTTAAGGTACCAAATATAGTCTATTTAGGCCTAATTAATATAGGCAGTAGCCTTGTTAAAACTAGAGTGTGATGATTAGCTCTATTAGTTGAAAATAGAGTAGTGAAGTGAGAAGTAGTTCTGCTAGGGTGAATAGTGTAGCGGGGTGATATTTGGAGAGATTTAAGATGGGTTGGGAGATGGGGAAAGTGTCCAATGGGGGGATCTTTCAGTGGTTTGCCCACTGGGATTTTGCACTCTGTTATTGGTCTTTCCTTGTCATAGCCTGATTCGGACCTAGGTGAGTCCAAACAAAAAATAAAAAAATATGATGTCAGCACCTAAAATTAAGAAATTAAAAGTATTGTTAAAACCAAGTTGTTCTGTGCCATTTCAGTTCTATTTCTGATCTTCATGTCACATTCACCCCTGACCCTCATTTTACACCGTAACATGTAAATTTTGAACAGGTATAATAAGAGTTAACTATCCAATTATATTAATTTGTATACATTGTCTCTTACATTTTCAGAATCCTGAGACAGTGGATAAGGTTCCACCAATCGACATCTTGTGGGTCAAAGGTCGAGAAGGGGGAGACTACTACTACTCTTTTTGGCGGATGTCACAGATATGAAGCATACAAGCAATTACAAAGGGAGACAATTCCATGCAAAATATTTAAGTCCACTGTTGAGGATCAGAGAAGTTATTTAGGAGGATCTACTCCTGATTTGTTATAAATTTGCTATTCTTTGTGTTCATGTTATAATCTCGATCATTTTTTAATCTCAAAATACAGTTGTGGAAGATTTGGCAGCAGATTGCCTTGTGTTTGTTTCATACAATGGTACATGTGCCGGCCATTCAGAAAGCTATTTCAGTTTTTGCTAGGATTCAAAGTGCAGTATCTGTGATATATTTTAATTGTGTTTGTGTCCTATTTTCAAAGGATTCATAAAATATTCGAGATGGAAGCAATAAACACCAACCACTTTCTAGAAGGGAACCAATTCCATTAAATATGTACATTGGTTGTTACGATTACCAGCCCTGGCATGGCATCTAAAGCCACGCCTGCTTTAATTGCGACCACGTTGCTTGGCCCATGTGTACCTTCCAGCAGTATATCTGATATATACCACTATGAATTACTCACGTGGTGGTTCGAGAATTTAAGCCAGGCTGCCCACGTAGCATTGAACAAAGGCCTGCACAGCAAGAAAGTAAAGCTGCCGGCGAAGAGACTGGAGGTGTTTATTAAACATTTTGAAAAAGAGAGAGAGAGTTAGTGACAATTAACTGGATCCCAAACACAATTACTCCAAAAGTGACAATTTTGGCCTCACGAACAATAGGTGACGAAAATGCGGAGGTCTTCCACATCGAGCATAGCGGCGGAAAGTGGGGCATGCTGTGCACTCCCATAAAAGACGTGCCACGCTAAGTAAAAATCACGGCAACCGGCATGACAGGCGGCCATCACATCATGTACACAATGCCGGCCATTGAACTGCATGTCCACCGTGCGGTTTGAGTGACCATTGGCCAGTGAACAGGGAAATAAGAGGGACAATAACAAAAGAATTCCAGAAGTGACTTTCCAGCAATCGGTCGGGAAACTCATCCAAAGCCGAAACACACAGACTAAGATGGCGTTGAGGGAGCTGCCATGTTTGAAACCATGAGGCCAGTGGAGGAACTGATAATGACAACACTAGGAAACTGGTATCAGCAACAAGAAAAAACGAAGGGAGGAGAAGAGAAGACCTTCATGCAGTGAGGACATATAAGAGGAGCAGGAAGAAATTTCTCCCATGAAGCCTCACAAAAAAACCTACAAAAGCGCAAGACGAACAGAAGAAAACCAACAACAACAGTGACAAGGAGGGGCCACTCATCATCAACACAGACACAGATGAAGAAGATGAAAAACACAAGTGAAAAAACACAAACAAGCAACAAAGATACACATTTTAATGTAAATTTTTACGTTCATTTTGCATCAGCCATTTTGCAAACATCCGACACCTCGGCTAATTTTATAACACACAAAAATGACCAGGAGAGAGCACCATACAGATAAGTAACAACACACAGACACATAAACCATAGTAAACACACACGCACCACCAAACTACAATTACCAACCACTATTTTACCAACAAATAATTTATTAACACAGAAATACAGGGGACACAATATTATCCTTTCCGGCAATTACAACTGTTCTCGAAGATATTAACATGACATCATTGACACACACAACGTCACAGACGCATTCAGCCATACAGACCCCAACAGTAGACAAACAACACAAACAAAACACACAATAGATCATCCAGGTTAGACAGAATCTACACCCGCAACACACAACATTATACAAACCAAACACTTATGGGAAACACTACATTACAGAGAGCATAAAGGCACATTAGCACATATCAGCCTAAACAGGACAGACACACAGCCATACAAGCGATCACCACATTGGAAATTCAACAACACATTATTACTGAAACATGCAGAATATGATGCTGTTCATACACGCACACATTCATTCATTCAGTAGCATGTCTTTGCAGAACCTCGCTGCCATAACAACCTTCCGGAAAACCTCTCGATCATAAGCAAGATGTCACGTTTCTGATACACCCATCTGGAGATCATCCGCTACATCCTGCACCCATCTTCTCTTTGGCCTTCCTCTTCCTCTCTCTTCCCACATACACATATACACTGACAATATACCGAATGAAAACGTCACATAATATTAATAACAAGTTGTTGCATATCCTGTACAGGATGTACCAGTCAACACCAACATTTTTTGGCTGTTCGTGATTCCTTGGCAAATTTACGTTCAGTAGTTTGCCATTGCTTTCTGAGCGACCGGCACCCATACCATTTCATAAAAAAATAATGTAAAACAGTCTGCTGCCAAATCCCCCACAGCTATTTTCGAACGTGTGTATTCAGGATTATTAACTGCGTCTGTAACCCCTTCGCCGTGGAGCCGGCCACAGAATATTGGAACCGGACAGAAAAACTGAAGCGAGTCCTTTAAGTATGTGATAGCCATATCGCATCACAGACGGGGTTCTATATCGTCTTTTCTTAAAAAAAATGAAAATTGTCGTTTTCATTGTTGCTACAGTAGTCTTTTTTTTAAGGGGGGGGGGGGTGTCTTTTCATGATCATCATCATGTGCCATGCCAGTAAGCGTAGGCGGTCATGTCTTGCCATCTCTATCACCAGAGTCGTAGATCAGCTCAGTATTCTTGTCTCGACCATGCCATGTAGTCAAGCCATCCAGGTATTTATTTCTCTGCCTTGCTCTTCTTCTTTTCCCCTCAATCTTGCCAGTTTTCACCAAAAAAATGTTGACTGTCTACATCTAATTTCTCTAATCAGTTTATGATTTTCATTTGTTTCTTGTAGGACTTGGTCATTGATTTTTCTGTTTGTCCAAGGTATTCTTTGCAGTTTCCTCAGAAACCACATTTCCACAGCCATCAGATGTTTTTCAGCCTTTTTGCTCAATGTCCGCGCATCACATCCATACAAAAGCATGGGTTCTATGTAGCTCCTCAACACTCTTTTTCTCGTTACAAATGACATCTTTTTATTGGTCAGTATATTTTCCATTTTGCAAAAGGCTACTTTCGTCATGGCAATTCTTGTTCTAATCTCTTCAAGACATTTCCCATCAGATGTTATGACTGTTCCAAGATAATTGTACCGATTCACTTGCTTAAAAATATATTTTTCTTCTGGCGTTCGCTCGCTTTGATCTCAAGTGTAGTCCATACACATTATTTATAGTAGTGATGGACTGAATTTTGCATGTGGATTAGCTTTCCCTATTAACAGTGCCCCTCGCAATGAGGCAAACCCACTCCAACTTCAGAGGTACTTGCAATTTACGTCCCCACGTCAAGGACGACAGGTCAGCATTTTAGTCCAGCTGTCCGGTTTAGGGTTAGAACCCGCTTACCTCGGCATCAGCACAACGAATGTTTAAGAAAACGCGTTCTTACCCATTCGGCTATGCGGACCAGTGCTCAAGAATATTCCCATTTACTTGTATATTACATTGTGGTATTTCGTTCTTTCTAGTGCCGAAGATAATCTGTGTCTTCTAACCCTAGTTGTTCACCGTGTGCAACAACCACATCTACTAAATGTTGCAAATCCTGCTCATTGTCTTCAATCAATACTGCATATCTAATGTTATTGATGTTTCTTCCTCCAATGATGATTCCGTTCATAACTTCTACATTTCTGAAAATATTTTCACTGTACAGGTAAAACGGACCTGAAGACATTACACATCCCTGTCTCACACCTCTCTTAATAGGCTGATATTGACATACTTCATTATCAATCCTTATGGCAGCTTGTTTCCAGTCTATGTGTTTTACAGGTCTAAGGTCTTTCCCATCAATTTGTAGATATGCAAGCATCTTTATCATGTTGACATGTCTCACTTTATCGAAAGCCTTTGTGTAGTCAATAAAGCAAAGGTGTAGGTCTTTGTTTACTTCTACAGAACATTCAAGTAATGTTCTCAGCATATATACAGCATTTACTGTGCACTTGCCTTCTACAAACTTGCATTGTTTTTCTCTTATTTCGGGTTGTATTTTCTTCCTAACTCTTTGCATGGTAATTCTTAGCAAAATCTTCACGATGTGGCTCATTATACTAATTGTTCTATGTTGATAACATTCCAAGGCTCCTGATTTCTTCGGGATTGCAATAAATATAGAATTACATCATTCACGAGGTATATCTCCAGTATCATATATTGCGTTCAGCAGTCTGGTGACCTGGTCTATTCCATATTCTTCTAAGGCATTGATCATTTCTGTTGTGATGTTATCTGGACCCAGGGTCTTGCCAGTTTTCATATGGTTAAAAACATCCTGAACTTCCATCTTCAATATTGATGGTCCTTCATTATTATTTTGGAGATCACATTGTTCTTCTCTTGTATCATCGTAAAGGTCTTTCACATAATCTGACCACGCAAGTAAAATCTGATCTTTTTCTATTATGATTTTGCCATCTTTGGTGTTTAGGCAACCCCTTGATTTGTGTGCTCTTTTGTTAGTGATGTCATTAATTCTTTTTTTGCATTAATTTGGTATTCCAGTATTGTGTTTCAATTTCCCTGCAATTTTCCTCAAGCCATGTTACTTTTGCCTCTTTGCAGTTTCCTAATTTTCCTGTTAATCTCTGCATATTTTTCATGGTTATGTTTGTTATTTCTTCTTATTTCCATGAATTTTAAGATGTCTTCCACCATCCATTTCTTGCGTCCCATTATCTTTATTTTTGGGATGGTTGTTTCTACAGCTTGGGTGACTGATTTCTTTAATATTTCCTATTGGTCGCTGACATCCTGAAATAATATTTCCATATCGGACAATGCATCAAATCTGTTCTTCACCTCTATGTTGAATTTACCTTTTATCTTCTCACTCTTCAGTGCCCGTGGATCACATTTTGTGTTTCTTCGTGTATATACGACGTTTTAAAATTTTTATATGTATATTGCTTATGATTAATCTATGGTCGCTGAAGCAGTCTGCGCTTGGTATAGTTTTTGCAACTTTTAAGGCATTTAAAAATCTTCTGTTTGATGAAAATGTAATCACTATGATTTCCGATCTTATGATCAGGTCTCCTTGTCCATAATCTCATTGGGTGATGTTGATACCAGGTGTTTCGAATAATCATATCATGCTCTTTTGCCCACAGTACAAATCTGCAACCTCTTTCATTCTGTTCCCCTAGTCCATACTTGCCTACTATGCATCCGCCCGGATGATTTCCAACTTTGGCATTCAAGTCACCCATTATGATATTTACTTCAGAATTCTTGCATATCTTAAAGGCATTATCTAAATCATTATACAATTCATCGATGCTGTCATCACTGCTGTCTGCTGTTGGTGCATAAACTTGTATGACATTGACATCAAAAGATCTTCCACTCAACTTCACCAGTAACACCCTGTCTGATACAGTCCAGTATCCTTTGATAGGTTTTGATCTCTCTGTATCCATTACAATTGTTACTCCTCGCTGTTTTTTTTCTCTCCACCAGAATGAATTATACTATGTACCTCAGATGTTATAATGACCATTCCTGTCAATCTGGTCTCTATGAGACTGCAATACAAGATATTCTTGTCATCTGTAAAGAAGGTAGTTTACCATTGCTTTCCTTCTTAGTAGTGACCATACTGGTCGATGACCTTGGCCATTGTCTACCAAAAAAAAAAAAAGAGATCCTCTGCCTGCCGTTGTGAAGTTGTAGAGCATAATCTGTTGGCAGCTCTTTAACTTCATCCACCACCTGCACCAATCGCTTCGCGTAACCCTTATGGGTGGGGGGGGGGGGCTAAACGGGTACACCACCTTGCCCAAGGGTGTCCCATAGGCTAGCGGAGAGAAGGAGGCATCTTACCTCTTCTTTTATAGGGTATACCCCTAACCACCACCCACTGTTTCATGGAGGGTCCACATGAATGTTGTGCACACGTTATATATACCTCGGCTGTAGGAAATTGAAAAGAGTAGGCCAAATAGAATACTGCCCATGTCAATTTTCAACATTGGTAACCCTCTGAAAATATATAGTTTGTACGATTCTGGTATATACAGTCCATTGAACTCTTGTCAGTACTACATCATTTTCACACTGTGGTGAGATGTGTCCATGTTTAATATGTGCTGTATAACCTAGACTAACGTGTGGATGCTCAGCATGGACAATAAGTAGACAAGCTGAGAAAACACCTGAATGTGGAATTGGGGTTTCGAGGGGAAATGCAGATAATACTAGGGATGGACAGAAAAAACGAATGAGATAGTCCTGTAAGAAACAAATGAACACCGTAAATTAATTAGAGACGTTTTCAGTCAGGATGTTTTGGGCATGCTATGAGGAGAATTAAATGTGAAAATTTAATGACAACTGACAAATTTGATGGGGAAAGAGGAAGACACGAGAGATACATAGTATCATCAAGACAAATAAATTCCTTATCCAAGACTGATGATGTTGTGAGATAGTGAACCTTGATCAACCACACCTCTCGGCATGGCACATGATGATGTTGTGAGAAAGTGAACCTTGACCAACCACACCTTTCAGCATGGCACATGATGATGTTGTGAGAAAGTGAACCTTGACCAACCACACCTTTCAGCATGGCACATGATGATAATGATGCAGCATGGCACATAATGATGATGACTTACGGGGGGCGGGACTAGGCACTTATGAAGATATCTTTATACATAGTAGAGATACATAACATAGTATCTGTATATATAATGAGTGTGATTGGTCAACGGTTTGATTCCTGAATTTGTTGTCAGTTAATTGGAAAAGATTTGCCACCTAATCCTCCGTACAGTCAGGTCTACAAAATGTCGAAAACTATATTCCCTTGGTGAATTTTAAGCCGCAGAAGCCACAACCAATATTTGCACGATTTATTGCCTGCTATATTTCACCGCATCTCGTCAGATGCATACGTATACAGTGAAATATACCAGGCAATAAATCGTGCAACTATAGTTTGTAGTTTCTGTGTTTAAAATCTAAAATAAATATGACAGACCCATCCACAGCGCACTGGACTCAAGAGCGCCCTGGACTCAAGAGTGCGCTGGATGGTGTGCTATAATGTGAGAAGTAAAATTGTAATTTTATCAATCAATCAATCATGTGCCATGCCGGAAAGCGTGGGCGGTCATGACTCGCCATTTCACTCGATCACCACTGTCGTGAATCATCTCAGTGTTCCTGTCTCGTCCATGCCATGTGGCCAAGCCATCCAGGTATTTACCTCTCGGTCTTCCTCTTGGTCTGTTCCCTTCGATCTTGCCAGTTGTCACTAAGTTCTCCAATCCATTTCTTCTCATAACATGTCCACAAAATTTTGACTGTCTACGTCTAATTTCTCTAATCAGTTTACGATGTTCATTTGTCTCTTGTAGTACTTGGTCATTGGTTTTTCTGTCTGTCCATGGTATTCTTTGCATTTTCCTCAGAAACCACATTTCTGCAGCCATTAGATGCTTTTCAGCTTGATAAATTTATGGAGAACGTTTAAAATGCAGTTGCCTTTTTTCTCTCCGTGTGTGTGTGCTCGCGCGCACGCTCACCCACAAGGCATGGTTGTTGGCTTTGACAGTCTGTCAGCAGCCATTTGAGTACTAGTGACGTCGATTGCGCAAAGGGGAACAACTGCGATAATGACAACTCGGGTCGGTGTATGACCGTAAAACCGTTGCTGTCCCCTGAACGCACTGCGTAGGTTTATAAGTCTCTCGTGGTAACCGTGGAAACATGCTCGGCACTGGTAGACCCACAATTCTCGGGCCATTTGCCAGACGACCCCTGGTTCACATATCCGGCTATTGAACGCAGCAGATGCCTGTCCGTTCAGACCACGATTAGCATTTCCACGTGACACCTGGGCTGAGTTTCTTTGACTATGTCTAATTTGTGTCCACTGTACGCATTACATTGGCAACTGGTGGTGCATAACCGAAGCCGAACTTTGGGTAATCGCTTCTCAGTCTTTTGGCTACGATCATTTCGTCCTGCAGACCCATACACGCTTGCTGCAGGTTTGTGATTGTGTCACCAGATTATTCTTCTTTCGTTCGCCTAAATTATGTTTATAACTGCAATGTCGTCTCTTGTATGAATCTAACAGTGTTTTTTAGTTCATTCAGCGGTCCATAGAGTTTATCTTCCACTGTTGTCTCTCTAGGCCAGAAGGTTCGCCTGGATATGTTGTAGTTTGGGCAATCCTGGAGTATGTGCTCTGCTGTCTGCGACGCCAAACCACATGTGCACATGGCTGAGTCACCAATCTTGAATTTTGTATACATGTGGTTGCGTAATCTATTGTGTCCTGTTCTGAGGCGCAGAAGAATGACCTGTTCTGGTCTGTCCATAACGTGGTAGTCGTATTGAGTAAGGTTTGGTGGCCTTCTGACTGATTTGATCATTCTTTTCTTTTGGTGGTATGTAATAGGCACATCTGGTTGTTCTTCTTGTGCTCCTTCCTTAGCCAATCGATCAGCTCTGTCGTTTCCGGGGACTCCACAGTGGGATGGTATCCACTGTATGGTGATCTTACGATGACTGCTAAGTTCAGAAAGTAGTGTCCTCAGAACTGGCAATTTCTCAGACAGGAGCGCCTCTATTACGGATTTTGCATCTGTCAATATCACCACAGGTTGTGTACCATGGCTGGTATTTTGTAATTTCTCTGTGGCCATCTTGATTGCCTCAATTTCAGCATCATAATTATGGCAGTACTTTCCTGTTGGAATTCTGGCCGTGTCTCTAGTATAATTTGGGTATTCTATATACACTCCCGCTCCTCCATTTCGAACAGCATTTTGTGCTGACCCATCTGTGTAGACTCGGATCCAGAGGTCCTGTGGGTATTCGTCATCAAGGAAGCTGAGAGTGGCTGTTCTGCGCTGTACATTGTTCTGTTCTTCCTTGTCAAATATTCCTCTCACTTTTGACTGGATTTGTAGCGATATTCTATGTTCATCTTTCCACGGGGTTCGCTCTGGAATAGTTGTCAGGGGGATATCAACTGTGGGAAGATCGATGGTTTCTCTGCAGAGTTGTTTGGCATGGTGGATGAAACTACTTCTTTTCAACCGCCCCATAGCTAAGTTTTCAAATCTGTTCTTCATAGGGTGGCCTGGCAAGCTGAGAAACTTTTCTGCTTGTATTAGTGTTTTTGTATCTCTGCGTTCTCTTAAAGCTTGTGTCCTCCCCATTTTCTCCATTGCTACTATAGGGGTTGATTTCATCCCTCCTGTGATGACTCTAAGAGCTTGATTTTGCACCTTGTCCAGCTCCTGCAATGTAGTTTTTGATGCTGAACACCACGCAGTTGACCCGTATTCCAAGTGTGGTCGTATGCTCTGTTGATAAACTTTGCTAAGTATTTTCCCACTGGCTCCCCAAGTGGTTCCAGTTAGCTTTCTCAGGATGGCAATTTTCCTTCTGGCTTTTGCTACTGCTTTTTTAATGTGTTTTCTCCATGTCAGCTTGTCGTCGAATGTTACACCAAGGTATGTTGGTTCCTTATCTTCTCTTAGGGGTGTTCCATTTATCTGAATGCTCCCTGCCTTTTGTTTCGGAGAAAGGGTAAATAGAGTGGTGCTGCACTTGTCAGTGTTTATGTTGATACACCATCTATCCACCCATGCAACAAATGTATCTACAGCTCTTTGTAGCAATTTGATGGCCGCTGATGCATGTTCATTTGCGCTCCACAAAACCAGGTCATCAGGGTACATTGCCGCTTTAATTCCATTGAGTAGATTAGCAACAAGATCATTGATGAAGATTAGAAAAAGTGTTGGGGACAGGACTCCGCCCTGGGGAACACCGTGACGCAGTAATACTTTCTTGCTCTTGAGACCGTCTATCTGAACTCGGGCTCTTCTGTTGTGCAAGTATGCTTTTACCCATTTGTACATTCTTCCATTGACTTTACAGTTTCTCAGTTTCTTCATCAGACCTTCTTTCCAGACTTTGTCAAAGGCTTTCTTCAGATCTATCCAAGCCGCAAGTACCAGCTTCTTCTCTTGGAATGCATCCTCAACTTCTTGAGAGAGGTAGGTTGTCTGATCTTCCGTAGAGTAGTACTGCCTAAAGGCAGCCTGTTGTGGCACAAGGATGTTTTCACTTTCAATGTACCACTGTAGTCTGTGATTGATGACGCGTTCCATTGTTTTGCAGAGACAACTGGTGAGGCTAATGGGTCTGTAGCTGGAGGCAATGGAACTGTCTTTCCCAGATTTTAGGAGGGGTATCATGATTGCTTCTCTCCAGACTTGTGGAACACTGCCTAAGGTCCATGTATTATTAAAGATCTGTAGCAGCTTTGCTTTAGCCTCTGTTCCTAGGTTCCTGATCATTTCATTGGAGATACCATCAGCTCCTGGTGATTTTCTCATTTTCAGTTTTGAAATGGCTAGCTCCAGTTCACTGAATGTGACAGGTGTCTCCATAACCTCATGTACAACTTCCTTCTGTCCTGTATTTTGCCATTTCTCTCGAATCTCCTGTTGTTTCTCTGGACTAATTTCAATATTGTTATCTTGTGCGAATGAGTCCGCAAAATGGTCAGCTGCATGCTTTCCTGTTAAGGTGTTTCCGTCTTTATGTAGCGCAATTTTTGAGTTTCTCCCTGTGCCCTCATCGTTAAGCTGTTTTATTAGCCTCCATAACTTTCTTGTGTCTTTTTCAAAGTTCAGTGACTCTGTTTTCTCCTGCCAGCTTTTCCGTCTAGCCTGCAGTTGGGCCCTTTGAAATTTGGCTTTTGCGTGCTGATATTTATTGTGGTGCTCTTGGCTGGGATTGGCCTCTGCTTGTTTTCTACATATATCCACATCATTATGCAACTGTTCCAGTTCACTATTCCAGTAGGGTTTATAATGTTTACGGGCTCCTCTTGGTATTGTTTCGCGTGCTGCCTGTAGTATGCATTTCCCAAACTCTTCAACTACTTTATTTATGTCCTTCTCAGTGTCCAGGTTTCTAACCAGTATGCTAGTGCGATGCTTGTACATTGCCTAGTCTGCTTTCTTGTAGTTCCACCTCGAGATGGTGCTGCTTTCACTTACAAGCTCATTTTCTACAGTTAGAAAGACTGGCCGATGGTCACTGCCACCAAGTTGTTTCCCAACAATTCGTGTAATGTTCCACTCCAGGTCTGGTGAATGAAACGCCAGGTCAGGTGTAGCTGTAGAGAGCCATGATCTCGAGTAGAAGGTATGTGGGTCAGACGGCTTGTTAATCAGGATGAATCTATTCTCATCCTGCCAATCTTCCAATCTCTCTCCTCTCTGGTCCATGTGATCATAGCCCCAGCTCTGCGAATGGCTGTTGAAGTCGCCACACACAATCATTTTTCCTTTTAATGGTAGTGTGTCCAGTGCCTGTGGGCGGTCATTTGGACAGTAGTAATTGATCAGGTGAAAGTCTGTATTGTCTGTCTTAAGTTTAAGTGCCTGATACTCAGCCCCTTCCATGTGAACTTCAATTTGGGAAGCAGGAATGTTGTTTTTGACAAGAGTCAGTATCCCACCCTTTCTCCTGTCCTTTCGGTCAGATCGGTAACACTGGTAGCCTCTGATTTTGAAGGCTATATTTTCGTTCAGGTGAGTTTCTTGCAAGCAACATACACTTACATTTTCATTGGCCAAGATGTTTTCTAGTTCTATTCTTTTTTTGGTGATACCCTCTGCATTCCAGTGCATTATTTTAAGTCTTTGTTTGGTACGGCCAAACGGTCTATTTTCAGGCCCTCTGGCTCCGCTGGACATCTGAGAAGGACCTCCCTTATTTGTGGTTAGATCCTTACGAGGCATAAGGCCCGGCACTGCACCTGTCTGTGGGACCAGAGCAGGGCGAGCACCATAACATGTAGCAGTTGTCGACATAATTCACGGCGTTATTGCGTGGCAGCCTGATTTCTGTGGTGCGCCTCCTGGCTGGCTGCCTTCGTCTTCAGCACCTATCCTTTGCAAGAGTAGACTATGGTCTTACTCGACACACGAGCACATAGTGCTGTTCCTCCGGTCTGTTATTTATAGATACAACCAAAATAATGACTTCACCGCCAATGTACAACAGCTTTAGCCCCTGCGTTTGAGAGTACCCCAGAAGAAAAGTTTATTATACATAATGACGTATTTACAAGAACCGTTGGTATGAACAATCCAAAATATTCAACAAAGAGGCACATGACTGTTCTGTTCTTCTGTACTTTGAATCAAAGCTCTTGTATCCCGAAAACATAAATATTGTGGACATATGCTATTTAGTACTTTTGAATTTCTTCATGCGACTCTGGCAGACTCTCCTTGACCTTTACATAACAACAGAATGTTTACTATTGAAAATTTAAGTATTTCACATTTTATCAGCATTTTATTTCCGAACGAAACAGCCAGGCCAATATCTTTTTGACCAAATCAAATGATAATTTCCAAAATGAGGAGATACGCACAAGAAATCCATCTCTAGAAATAAAATCACACACAGACCTTAACGTATCACCGGCCTGTCAGCCATATTTGACCGGAACCACTGTTTCCATTAAATAACTTACTCCAACATCTCCCTGCTGCAGCTGTGTCCTAGACTTCGTCTACATCAAGTGGGGAAACTTTCGCAATGTGGATACAAGTTCGTTTGATCAGCGGCAGCAAAATTGTCCGCATCGACAACCTCAGCAAGCTGACCAAGGTAGAGGAGTTGAGGAAGCGACTGGTTCAACATTTCGAAGCCGATGTGGACCAGCAAAGACTTTTCTTCCGCGGGAAACAGATGGAAGATGGACACACTTTGTTTGATTACGATGTGGGTCTCAATGATCTTATTCAAATCCTCATTAGAAAAAATGTACCTCAACCTTTGTCAGAAAGTGACGGCAAAGATAAGGATGATATACGTTATAACAGATGATGGCAGCACTTCAGATAAAGAGAATAAAGAGCCAGGTGATGAAGGAGAGTTACCTGCATCTAGTGAGCAAGAGGGGCTAGACAGCAGTATCTATAAGGACATCACTGTCAACACCAGCATTTTACCGCTGTTGTTGATTTCTTGGCAAGATTACGATCAGTAGTTTGCCATTTCTTTCTGAGCGGCCGGCTCACATATCCTGTAAGTAGTGGGCATGGCGAGAACCGCTACCGATTCTCCAGCAGCTGCGTTTGCTCACGTGGATAAACAGAATTACAGAGAAAGTCGCTAACCCCTACGCCAAGGAGGCTGGAAACTATGGTACTACAGCTCCCATATGTGAAATGTACTCCCTGACAACTATGCTTATATAACCCTCATGTATGTTAGGAGCATTCTCCATCTCCTTTATTAAAAAACTATTTGTTTAAAAAAAAAAAAAAAAAAAAATAAATGCAGACCCATCCTGAACCGAATGAAATTTCACGACCTGTCTCTTACTGTCGACGTTCCTGAGCCTGATGGTTATCAGTCTTCGTTATTTATATCCATCGAAAAATGCATTCTTACTGACGGGATTGCTGTTGATGTTCTGTCATCACTATCATTTTGGTAGTTAAAGATGAACATAGCTGCACCTTTGGGAGCAACATGGTTGCAGTTTGCAGATTTTGGACTTTGATGATGCCTATATGCTATATTTGAACCAAGTTGTCATTTAGTAGAATTATTGATAGCTTACTGGGTTCCATGGACATTTGAACCAAGTTGTAATTTAGTAGGATTTTCATTTGGTGGACATTTGATCCTGTAATCTAGTAGGAATTTTATGGAAAATAGAACCAGTTTGCCAATTTAGTAGAGTGCCCATTTGGCGAACATCAATCAATCAATCATGTGCCATGCCGGAAAGCGTGGGCTGTCATGATTCGCCATTTCACTCGATCACCAGAGTCGTGGATCAGCTCAGTGTTCCTGTCTCGTCCATGCCATGTGGCCAAGCCATCCAGGTATTTTCCTCTCGGTCTTCCTCTTGGTCTGTTCCCCTCGATCTTGCCAGCTGTCACCAAGTTCTCCAGTCCATTTCTTCTCATAACATGTCCAAAAAATGTTGACTGTCTACGTCTAATTTCTCTAATCAATCTACGATTTTCATTTGTCTCTTGTAGTACTTGGTCATTGGTTTTTCTATCTGTCCATGGTATTCTTTGCATTTTCCTCAGAAACCACATTTCTGCAGCCATCGTTTACCCATTATTTGGGGATGTGCTGGTATGTGTCAGATGTGATTCATCTGAAGAGCCCACCAACTCAGTTTAGGCCAGTGATGACCATTTATCCATGGCGTACGTTGTACGTTGGCCGAAAGTCTTGCAAGAGAATCCGTAAAAACAGCAGAGCTTGCTATGACCCAGGGTGTGGTATAGGGTATCCCTTTTTACTTATCACAATGGCCTTAACTTTCCCCCATGCCTGTGACTGAAGTCACCACACCATAATCAGTGTTTGAGTATACCAAACTAATTTATTTAAAATATGGATACATAGTCACTGCTCTAATCTGTAAATCTCTTATATATTAATTTAGAGATCAACATGTTTAAAAGATAAGAAGAAAGAAAAGAAACAATTACAAAGTATGCCTGTATCATTCTTGTCTGTACTTTAGATATTTGTTTTGACTTTCATTTATCACTTTTAACTTTGTTCTCTAACTCAGAAATATAACTATTAATTAAATTAATTTATTAGGTATTTCTGGCATTCACAAATGAATTTCTTGGGTAGTCTCTAGCAGTCAGCCATGTTTACATAGTAGTAAATGCAATTGCCTACCAAGACAATGGTTCAATAAGGAAAATAAACAATAGAATATGTTCTTATCAGCTTAATATCGGATACGTGGCTGATTCGGCCACTACGATATTAAACTAATTTTTGGAACTAGATGACATGCCCGGGGCTTGCCTCGCTGTCGTCGCAGGTCGTCCCAGTATTGCAGTTCTTCTGAGAATGGCCTAAAAATATCACAAATGTACGAGTGGTTATCTCATCTTCTGAGTTAACATACATCACACCGGTCACCTTGGCGAAGTAATTAAGGACGTATACCCACGTACGAAACCTTAGCTGAGCGATATTCGTCAGCGGATCGCGTCGCTTTGATTTTTAACGGAAAGGTATACGAGCCGGTCGTTCAGAAAGCAATGGCAAACTACTTGCCAAGACATCAACAGCTGAAAAATGCTGGTGTTGACTGCAGTGTCCTGTAAATATACGCCGCATGCCTTTGCGTGCCAGCGCACGCACCTGACAGAAACAAGAAGAGTCCTTTAAGAATGTGATTGCCATCATAGACTCATAACGGATTTCTGCGTCTTTTTGTTGTTGTTTGTATAACAAAACTCTACATGTATTCATTGTTGCCACAGTATTCTTTAGTCCTTTATCTATCCCCCCCCCCCCCCCATTGGAGCATAGGTCATCAAACAGTCCACGCCAAGCCATCTTCTGTCCATGTTCTCACTCATCTCTGTCTCTAATTCTCTTTACCGAGTGGCTTAGTTTTCCCTATGCGGTGGGTTCCAGAAAAAGGACATCGTCAGCATCATCAGCATTATCATCATCATCAAGTGCCCTTCTGGCTGCCATTGGCGTTCCACGGCTCTCCGCAGATCGTTGATGTTCTGGATCTACTCTGCTGATGCTATTCCTCCATGCCACCATCTCAATTCTTCCAGCATCATTTCTCTTGGTCTGCCTCTGCCTCTCTTCCCCTCAATCTTTCCAGTTGTCATAATGTTCTCCAATATCTCTCTTCTCACCACATGGCCAAAGAAAGCTGTTTGTTGCTTTCTTATTGTTGTATGTACTGTTCTGGTTTCTTTAGCCTTGTTTAGGCAGTCGTTGTTAGTTACTCTAGCACTCCAAGGAATTCGCAACATTCAAGGACAGTCCAGTTATATCATGATCAGGTTTTCTGAATATAAGTCCTATTCAGCGGCAGAGTCATCTCACTTATTGATTCGCTGGAATATGTCTAGTTCTGTCCCTCATTTTGTCAAAAGACTTTAGTTATATTCTTCACAAGTACCAGGTAATCAGTTGTTATAGTTTATTTTTGGTGATGTCTCCCTGGCCTGCGTGCATGTGTATAGTCTCACTCGATGAAGTCATTTCTCAGGTACCAAATTCAACACAAATACATAGAATTCGTGTATTCTATTCTTAAATGATACAGTTATTAACATTCAAAATGCCATAACATCTTACCCTTAGCCCCAGAAGGCACAGTTAGGTAAAAATCACTCCCTTACTATCTACATCTTGACTTGGTAGGTGTTCAACTTCAAGTGACAATCCCTGACCTGGTCTACTAGCCCGCTAGCACCTATCTATTTCGAGCTACGGCGATACATTCTCTTTGTGTTTTGCGGTACGGCATTCCTTACCGTATAAGGTAATCGTAAACATACTCGCGAACACTCCAATTCTTGGAAACGGCAGCTGGAAACGGGGGAAAAACTGGAACAATTATGTCACAACTGCCACACATCATGCCACAGGTATGTCGGTTACAAAAGCGTCCCAGAGGCATGAAATGGAATATTGCTTGGATAGCAAATCCATTACATGGAAAGTCCAAACAGAAAGCTCACTGTGTGGGTGTCATCTGCAGACTGCATTCTTCTGGTTTCTGGAAGAACAGCCTATGGTGAACGGAAGGCCCAAAATACGGAAGTGAGGTTAAGCAGCCATGTGCAGGACGTGACGATTCCTTGGGTGAGCCCAGTACCAGAGCGCTATGTATCGGAAGTGAGGTTAAGCAGCCATGTGCAGGACGCGACGATTCCTTGGGTGAGCCAAGTACCAGAGGACTTTGTGTCGGCTCTGCAATTATGGAAGCCTCCTTCGATGGTGGTGAATGCCCATTGTCTGCCCTGCCTTCTCTTAAGGGCTGACCAGGATGTCTTTGGCTGTTCTAAATGGGCCAGCTGGGATGGGGGATAACACCACAACAGTGAGAGTCAAACGTCCCAAGAAACCCCCAGGAAGGTTAACTCATTCAACAAATGCCCGCAGAAGTCGGATGTGTCGGTCTAATGGTGCAAGAATGCAACTCTGCTGTAAACAGGCACAACGCAATCACGTCCGAAAAAAAAAAAATTTCGGATGAACGCAGAAGAAGAAGAAGAAGAAGAACCCCTACACCAGACATGTGGACTCAAATGTTGACCTATCGTTCTTAACTTGGGGACGTAAATTACAAGTACCTCTGAAGTCTGAGTGGGTTCGCCTGATGGCTAGGGACACTGTTAATAAGGAAGGCTATTTCACACGCAAGATTCAGTCCAGCACTACTAGAAGTAGTATGTATGGACTACACTTGAGTTCAAAGCCAGTGAGCGGAACAACAACAACAACAACAACAACAACAACAACAACAACAACAACAACAACAACAACAACAACAACAACAACACAAATTTCTTCCATACCGCTTTGCTTCGGCAGGTCAAAACGCAGTTCCCGAGACAAATGTGAATAGCTTAGACTGCCAGAGTAACTAATAATGATTAACCAGAGTAACTAATAATGATTAACCAGAGTAACTAATAATGATTATCTGGAAGAGGCTAATGAAACTATGACCATATATGCAACTATAATATAAAGACAAACAGCATTCTTTGGTCATATGATGAGGCTTGGAGAATATCATGGCAACTGGAAAGATGAGCAGGGAAAAAGGCAGAGACAGACAAAGAGATATGATGCTGGATGGGCTGAGATAGTGGCATGGAGGAATATCATCAGCAGAGTTGATCCAGAACATCACGATCTGTGGAGAGTCATGAACACCTACACCAGCTGGCAAGGCACATGATGATGATGATGATGATGATGTGACACAGATGATAATAGCCAATGCGGAAGGGAAAACCTCTGTGATAAATCATCGACAGTTGATTTGTGTCATTAAAATACCTAGCACTGTTATAACAAAATAGGGGAATAATGAGATATAGAAAAAGCCTTAATAAGGAAAACAACTATTAGAACTATAAATGTCAGCCTAATGGGATTCTTGATTTCACCTCATATGATATTTAACTCTGCAGTAAGCACTTGAACTTAATGAGATGTGGCAAATTATGCCAGGCAACTCATTGGACAACCAATTGTTTGTGGCTTCGTTTACATTTGAACATACAGGTGAAATTCAAAAACCAAAATGATTACTTTCAATACCAATTAGCCAGAACAAGTGCTAAACACATAGGCATGCAAACGAAAGACAATTCTTTGTGCAGATATGAAGAACAACTAACAGATCTGTGTACAAATCACCACAGAGAATTTCTTAGAAGTGTTAAACCTGTGAGAGATGAGTACTGCGATGCTACTGTAATAATTAATAACAGAAATAGAATACCCATTTTTTTTTTTTGCATATCCTTTACAGGACATCGCTGTCAACACCAGCATCTTTCAGTTGTATGTTAATTTCTTGGCAAGATTACGCTCAGTAGTTTGCCATTACATACCTCTAAGTTACCGATGTGATTCGAACCACTGCTGATTCTCACTGTCATCACGTTACCGACGAGAGTACGAGATTACGGAGAAAAGTCATAACCTCTAAGCCATGAAGCCGGCAGAATACCCATACTTGATAGAAAAGACAGAAAGGTGAGATAGAAGGAATATTGTAAAGAAAATGTAAAATATTTCCAAGAAATAACATCACCAAAAAATCGTTCAAATGAAGCAAAAGATCAAGAAATTCTTGAAGCCATAATACAGAGCCAGTAAACAGAAACATTCATAAAGGGCAGTCCCTAAAATATACTACCAGCTACAGAGGGTATAAAAGACTGGCAACTGGACGTTTTGATTGACAATAGTTTGTGAAAGGGAGTTATACCTCTCTGTAACACAAAGCCTAGGCCTGATTTAGAAACCATGTGATGCCCATGCAGCATGAATTATCTCTCGGCCTGCTATTTTACCCCAGAGGAAAGGCAACTAAGACTTGACATGAGGGTATAACTAGTGAAGGTTTTAAAACATACAGAGAAGAAAGGGAAAAGTGACTGAAAAGAATATTGTCAGCAACGAGATCAGAAGGACAAGTTACCAACAACTGACAGAAGGCAGTGTTGGTACCACTGTGGAAAGACGGAGGCAACAAAGAGGAATATTAAACATGTAGGGGTATTTTCTTATTGAGCTTTTTTTTTTTTTTTTTTTTGTTAAGCATATCCTTTACAGGACTTAGCTGTCAACACCAGCATCTTTCAGCTGTATGTTGATCTCTTGGCAAGATTACGCTCAGTAGTTTGCCATTGCTTTCTGAGCGGCCGGCTCACATACCCCGTAAGTTACCGATGCGATTCGAACCACTGCTGATTTGAACCGTCATCACGTTACCTGACGAGAGTATACGAGATTACGGAGAAAAGTAATAACCTCTAAGCCATGAAGCCGCCCTTATTGAGCTACAGATGTTAAATATATGCAAAAACACTAAAGCAACGAATATGACACATCATCAATTCCCAACTGAGTCGTTCACAATTTGGCTTCAGAAGAATGAATTGCACAGATGCTATATCTATCTTGAATATATATACTATTTGTCGACCAGAAAAATGCATTCCACAGAATATACAGAGTCATTCTTTGGGAAACTTCACAAACAATGGAATATAGAAGCAGTTGTTAGGCCATATGACAGTAAACGGTACTACCTGCTTTCTGTTAGCGTCGAATGTTGGGCGGCGCTCACCAAACCAAACACCCAACATTGTGCCCACGGCTTTGGGCGGAGGTGCACAATTGAGAGGGAACAAGCTTTACCCTAGTGTGAGGAAATGCAACCTAAGGCTAAATGTCATGGCAGGGCAGAACAGGCCCTTATTCTTGGTTGGCAACTGGTCTGTGATCCAAGCTCCGACAGGCAGACAGTTAGAGCATTGCTTTGTTGATCTGGCAGCTTCTGCAGCTTGCTCCAGATAAATTGGTGTTACCTTTACCCTGGAGTAACCTAGGTAGGTCAAGAGAGGGATCATGCTGCATAGGCAACACACAGTCTCTAAATTCAGCCCAGGCTTTATGCTATGTAGGAGTATAAATCCATCAACGATCTGATTGTAGTTATGCCTTGTCTGAAGCACATTGTTACAATCATCTGTCAAGATAGCCAGGTGCCAATGTAGTGTATTACTAGAACAGTCGGTACCTTCACCTTATGATATCTTCTGAATGAGATGAAGTGTCTGAAGGTTTTACCGGAGTGATATGATGTCGCTGGTCTCTGTGGCAAAGGCATTACGGATGCGGTTCGTAATTCAGCTTACCTGCGTTCGAAACACAGCTGCGACCGATTTGGCAGCAGACCATGTCACGCTGGGTTTTAATGTGTTGGTATGAGAGCCGGTCATTCAGAAAGCAATGGCAAACTACTGAACGTAAACTTGCCAAGACATCAACAACAGCAGTTCTGGTGTTGACAGCATATTCTGTAAATAGGATTTGCAAAAAAAAAAAAAAAAAAAGATATGATATCAGTTCCTAAAATTAAGAAATTAAAAGTATTGTTAAAACCAAGTTGTTCTGTGCCATTTCAGTCCTCTTTCTGATCTTCATGCCACATTCACCCCTGGCCCTCAGTTTACACCGTAACATGTAAATTTTGAACAGGTATAATAAGAGTTAACTATCCAATTATATTAATTTGTATACATTATCTCTTACATTTTCAGAATCCCGAGACAGTGGATAAGGTTCCACCAATCAACATCTTGTGGGTCAAAGGTCGAGAAGGGGGAGACTACTACTACTCATTTGGCGGATGTCACAGATATGAAGCATACAAGCGATTACAAAGGGAGACAATTCCATGCAAAATATTTAAGTCCACTGTTGAGGATCTGAGAAGTTATTTAGGAGGATCTACTCCTGATTTGTTATAAATTTGCTATTCTTTGTGTTCATGTTATAATCTCGATCATTTTTTAATCTCAAAATACAGTTGTGGAAGATTTGGCAGCAGATTGCCTTGTGTTTGTTTCATACAATGGTACATGTTCCGGTCATTCAGAAAGCTATTTCAGTTTTTGCTAGGATTCAAAGTGCAGTATCTGTGATATATTTTAATTGTGTTTGTTTCCTATTTTCAAAGGATTCATAAAATATTCGAGATGGAAGCAATAAACACCAACCACTTTCTAGAAGGGAACCAAATCCATTAAATATGTACGTTGGTTGTTACGATTACCAGCCCTGGCATGGCACCTAAAGCCACGCCTGCATTTATTGCGACCACGTTGCTTGGCCCATGTGTACCTTCCAGCAGTATATCTGATATATACCACTATGAATCACTCATGTGGTGGTTCGAGAATTTAAGCCAGGCTGCCCACGTAGCATTGAACAAAGGCCTGCACAGCAGGAAAGTAAAGCTGCCGGCGAAGGGACTGTAGGTGTTTATTAAACATTTTGAAAAAGAGAGGGATTTAGTGACAATTCACTGGATCCCAAACACAATTACTCCAAAAGTGACAATTTTGGCCTCATGAACAATAGGAGACAAAAATGCGGAGGTCTTCCACATTGAGCTTAGCAGCGGAAAGTGGGGCATGCTGTGCACTCTCATAAAAGACGTGCCACACTAAGTAAAAATCACGGCAACCGGCATGACAGGCGGCCACCACATCATGTACACAATGTCAGCCATTGAACTGCATGTCCAACATGCGGCTTGCGGTTTAAGTGACCATTGGCCAGTGAACAGGGAAATAAGAGGGACAATAACAAAAGAATTCCAGAAGTGACTTTCCAGCAATAGGTCGGGAAACTCATCCAAAGCCGAAACACACAGACTAAGATGGCGTTGAGGGAGCTGCCATGTTGGAAACCATGAGGCCAGTGGAGGAACTGATAATGACAACACTAGGAAACTGGTATCAACAACAAGAAAACATGAAGGGAGGAGAAGAGAAGACCTTCATGCAGTGAGGACATATAAGAGGAGCAGGAAGACATTTCTACCATGAAGACTCACAAAAAAACCTACAAAAGCACAAGACGAACAGAAGAAAACCAACAACAACAGTGACAAGGAGGGGCCACTCATTATCAACACAGACACAGACGAAGAAGACGAAAAACACAAGTGAAACAACACAAACAAGGAACTAAGGTACACATTTTAATGTAAATTGTTACGTTCATTTTGCATCAGCCATTTTGCAAACATCCGACACCTGGGCTAATTTTATAACACACACAAATGACCAGGAAAGAGAGCACCATACAGATAAGTAACAACACACAGACACATAAACCATAGTAAACATACATGCACTACCCAACTACAATTACCAACCACTATGTTTCGAAAGTGGGTATGCAGGATTATAAACTGCGTCTGTAACCTCTTCGCCGTGGAGCCGGCCACAGAATATTGGAACCGGACAGAAAAATGAAGCGAATCCTTTAAGAATGTGATAGCCATATCGCATCACAGACGGGGTTCTACATGGTTTTTTTTTTATCATCATCATCATCATGTGCCATGCCGTTAAGCGTAGGCGGTCATGTCTTGCCATCTCACTCGATCACCAGAGTCGTAGATCAGCTCAGTGTTCTTGTCTCGACCATGCCATGTGGTCAAGCTATCCAGGTATTTACTTCTCTGCCTTCCTCCTCTTCTTTCCCCCTCAATCTTGCCAGTTGTCACCAAGTTCTTCAATTTATTTCATCTGATAATGTGACCAAAAATGTTGACTGTTTACGTCTAATTTCTCTAATCAGTTTATGATTTTCATTTGTTTCTTGTAGGACTTGGTCATTGATTTTTCTGTTTATCCATGATATTCTTTGCAGTTTCCTCAGAAGCCACATTTCCACAGCCATCAGATGTTTTTCAGCCTTTTTGCTCAATGTCTGCGCTTCACATCCATACAAAAGCATGGGTTGTATGTAGCGCCTCAACACTCTTTTTCTCGTTACAAATGACATCTTTTTATTGGTCAGTATATTTTCCATCTTGCAAAAGGCTACTTTCGCCATGGCAATTCTTGTTCTAATCTCTTCAAGGTATCTCCCATCAGATGCTATGACTGCTCCGAGGTAATTGTGCCGATTCACTTGCTTAAGAATATTTTTTTTTTTTTTGCGTTCGCTCTCTTTGATCTCAAGTGTAGTCCATACACACTATTTATAGTAGTGATGGACTGAATTTTGCATGTGGATTAGCTTTTCCTATTAACAGTGCCCCTCGCCATGAGGCAAACCCACTTCAACTTCAAAGGTACTTGTAATTTACGTCCCCAAGTCAAGGACGACAAGTCAACATTTTAGTCCAGCTGTCTGGTTTAGGGTTAGAACCCGCTTACCTCGGCATCAGCACAACGAATGTTTAAGAACACGCGTTCTTAACCATTCAGCTAGAATATTCAAGAATATTCCCATTTACTTGTATATTACATTGTGGTATTTCGTTCTTTCTAGTGCCGAAGATAATCTGTGTCTTCTAACCCTAGTTGTTCACCGTGTGCAACAACCACATCTACTAAATGTTGCAAATCCTGCTCATTGTCTTCAATCAATACTGTATCATCTGCATATCTAATGTTATTGATGTTTTGTCCTCCAATGATGATTCCGTTCATACATTCTACATTTATGAATATATTTTCACTGTACAGGGAAAACAGATCTGAAGACATTACACACCCCTGTCTCACACCTCTCTTAATAGGCTGATATTGGCCTACTTCATTATCAATCCTTATGGCAGCTTGTTTCCAGTATATGTGTTTTACAGGTCTAAGGTCTTTCCCATCAATTTGTAGATCTGCAAGCATCTTTATCATGTTGACATGTCTCACTTTATCAAAAGCCTTTGTGTAGTCAATAAATCAAAGGTGTAGGTCTTTGTTTACTTCCACAGAACATTCAAGTGATATTCTCAGCATATATACAGCATTTACTGTGCACTTGCCTTCTGCAAACTTACATTATTGTTCTTCTATTTCGGGTTGTATTTTCTTCCTAACTCTTTGCATGATAATTATTAGCAAAATCTTCATGATGTGGCTCATTATACTAATTGTTCTATGTTGATAACATTCCAAGGCTCCTGATTTCTTCGGCATTGCAATAAATATAAATTACATAATTCATGAGGTATATCTCCAGTATCATATATTGCGTTCAGCAGTCTGGTGACCTGGTCTATTCCATATTCTTCTAAGGCATTGATCATTTCTGTTGTGATGTTATCTGGACCCAGGGTCTTGCCAGTTTTCATATGGTTAAAAACATTCTGAACTTCCATCTTCAAAATTGATGGTCCTTCATTATTATTTTGGAGATCACATTGTTCTTCTCTTGTATCATCATAAACGTCTTTCACATAATCTGACCACGCATGTAAAATCTGATCTTTTTCTATTATGATTTTGCCATCTTTGGTGTTTAGGCAACCCTTTGATTTGTGTGTTCTTTTGTTAGTGATGTCATTAATTCTTTTTTTTTTTTTTTTGCATTAAATTGGTATTCCGGGTATTGTGTTGGTTTTCAATTTCCCTGCAATTTTCCTCAAGCCATGTTACTTTTGCCTCTTTGCATAGTTTCCTAATTTTTCTGTTAATCTCTGCATATTTTTCATGGTTATTTTTGTTATTTCTTCTTATTTCTATGAGTTTTAAGATGTTTTCCACCATCCATTTCTTGCGTCCCAATATCTTTATTTTAGGGATGGTTGTTTCTACAGATTGGTTGACTTCTTCTTCTTCAGCGTTCCGAGCCATTGAGGTTCTTTGCTGCAAATACAATCCGTCTCCATTCGTCTCTCTGGTGGACCTTCTCTTGCCAGTCGTTGATTCCAAGTGCTTGTAGGTCTGTACATGTATTATCTCTCCACCGCCTTCTTGGTCTACCTCGGGGTCTACGGTCATTTATTTCCTGAGTGTAAGCGAGTTTTGTTTCCCTATTATCTTCCATTCTTTCTATATGCCCCAGCCATTGTAGTCTATTAGCCTTCATGATACCAGATTGGTTGACTGATTTCTTTAATATTTCCCATTGGATGCTGACATCCTGAAATAATATTTCCATATCGGAAAATGCATCAAATCTGTTCTTCACCTCTATGTTGAATTTATCTTTTATCTTCTCATTCTTAAAAAAATTTGAAAAATTTAAATATTAAAAAAATTTATTTTTCATTAAAAAAATGTTATATGTATATTACTTATGATTAATCTATGGTCGCTGAAGCAGTCTGCACTTGATATAGTTTTTGCAACTTTTAAGGCATTTCAAAATTTTCTGTTGATGAAAATGTAATAACTCTGATTTCCGATCATATGATCAGGTCTCCTCCGTGTCCATAATCTCCTTGGGTGATGTTGTTACCAGGTGTTTCGAATAATCATATCATGCTCTTTTACCCACAGTACAAATCTGCAACCTCTTTCATTCTGTTCCCCTAGTCCATACTTGCCTACTATGCATCCGTCCGGTTGATTTCCAACTTTGGCATTCAAGTCACCCATTATTATATTTACTTCAGAATTCTTGCATTTCTTAAAGGCATTATCTAAATCATTATACAATTCATCGATGCTGTAATCTCTGCTGTCTGCTGTTGGTGCATATACTTGTATGACGTTGACATCAAAAAATCTTCCACTCAACTTCACCAGTAACACCCTGTCTGATACAGTCCAGTATCCTTTGATAGGTTTTGATCTCTCTGTATCCATTACTATTGTTACTCTTCGATATCTTTTCTCTCCACCAGAATGGATTATGCTATATTCCTCAGATGTTATAATGCCCATACCTGTCCATCTGGTCTCTATGAGATTGCAATACAAGATATTCTTGACATCTATAAAGAAGGTAGTTTACCATTGCTTTCCTTCTTAGTAGTGACCATACTGGTTGATGACCATGGCCATTGTCTACCAAAAAAGAGATCCTCTGCCTGCCGGCGTGATGTTGGAGACCTTAACCTACAACTATCTGTTGGCTGCTCTTTAACTTCATCCACCACCTGCAGCCATGGCTTCGTGTAACGCTGATCAGCGGCTAAACAAGTACTCCACCTTGCCCAAGGGTGTCCCATAGGCTAGCGGAGGTGAAGGAGGCATCTTACCTCTCCTTTGATAGAGGATACCCCTAACCCACCACCCACCATTTCATAGAGGCAAAATACTACAGAGTCCACATGAATGTTGTGCACACGTTATATATAACTCGGCTGTAGGAAATTGAAAAGAGTGGGCCAGATAGAATACTGCCGATGTCAATTTTCAACATTGGTAACCCTCAGATGATATATAGTTTGTATGATTCTGGTATATAGAGTCCATTGAACTCTTGTCAGTACTACATCATTTTCACACTGTGGTGAGATTTGTCCATGTTTAATCTGTGCTGTATAACCTAGACTAACATGTGCATGCTCAGCATGGACAATAAGCAGACAAGCTGAGAAAACACCTGAGGGTGGAGTTGGTGTTTCTCAGGGGAAATGTAGATAATACTAGGGATGGACAGAAAAACGAATGAGATAGTCCTGTAAGAAACAAATGAACACCGTAAAATAATTAGAGACGTTTTCAGTCAGGATGTTTTGGGCATGCTATGAGGAGAATTAAATTTGTAAATTTAATGACAACTGACAAATTTGATGGGAAAAGAGGAAGACATGAGAGATAAATACCTCGGTGGCTTAGCCATATAGCATAATATAGACTAATAAATTCCTGATCCACGACTGAGGATGTTGTGAGATAGTGAACCTTGACCAACCACACCTTTCAGCATGGCACATGATGATGTTGTGAGATAGTGAACCTTGACCAACCACACCTTTCAGCATAGCACATGATGATGTTGTGAGATAGTGAACCTTGACCAACCACACCTTTCAGCATGGCACATGATGATGATGTTGTGAGATAGTGACCCTTGACCAACCACACCTTTCAGCATGGCACATCATGATGTGAGATAGTGAACCTTGACCAACCACACCTTTCAGCATGGCACATGATGATGATGTGAGAAAGTGAACCTTGACCAACCACACCTTTCAGTATGGCACATGATGATGTTGTGAAATAGTGAACCTTGACCAACCCCACCTTTCAGCATGGCACATGATGATGATGTGAGATAGTGAACCTTGACCAACCACACCTTTCAGCATGGCACATGATGATGTGAGATAGTGAACCTTGACCAACCGCACCTTTCAGCATGGCACATGATGATGTTGTGAGATAGTGAACCTTGACCAACCACACCTTTCAGCATGGCACATGATGATGTTGTGAGATAGTGAACCTTGACCAACCATACCTTTCAGCATGGCACATGATAATGTTGTGAGATAGTGAACCTTGACCAACCATACCTTTCAGCATGGCACATGATGATGTTGTGAGATAGTGAACCTTGACCAACCATACCTTTCAGCATGGCACATGATAATGTTGTGAGATAGTGAACCTTGACCAACCGTACCTTTCAGCATGGCACATGATAATGGTGTGAGATAGTGAACCTTGACCAACCATACCTTTCAGCATGGCACATGATAATGTTGTGAGATAGTGAACCTTGACCAACCATACCTTTCAGCATGGCACATGATAATGTTGTGAGATAGTGAACCTTGACCAACCACACCTCTCGGCATGGCACATGATGATGTTGTGAGACAGTGAACCTTGACCAACCACACCTTTCAGCATGGCACATGATGATAATGTTGTGAGATAGTGAACCTTGACCAACCACACCTTTCAGCATGGCACATGATGATGTTGTGAGACAGTGAACCTTGACCAACCACACCTTTCAGCATGGCACATGATGATAATGTTGTGAGATAGTTAACCTTGACCAACCACACCTCTCGGCATGGCACATAATGATTATGACCTATTTGGGGGGGGGGGGGGTGGTGGAACTAGGCACTTATGAAGGTATCTCTACTCTGTTAAAGTGCTCCTTTATGACCCATCTTGTGAGTGTGATTGGACAAGGGCTCGATCCCTGAATTTTTTGTTGTTTAACAGGAAAAAAATTGGCCACATAATCCGCGGTACAGTCAGGTCTACAGAATGTCGAAAACAGTAGGGAAGACTGGGGAGAAATGGACATAGGGGAGAAATGGACCACCCCCTCTCTGGCCCCTGGCTGTGATGCAATGAAAGTGAAACCATAATAAGTTTGTTTTCCACATCAAACATAGTCCGAATTTTTCATTTGCCATCGACTTCCCGCACAAGTCGTTCCCACGCAAAGTTTGAAAAATTTTCTGCACTAAAGTTTCTTTTTCCAGTTCCAGACACCATCGTAAAGCAGACGCAAAGTCGGGAATCAGGACAAGGTAATTACGTTAATATCTTTATTTACTTGTTATTTAAGAGTTCATATAAAAAATATAGCATATAATATTAGATTTAAGAGACTTTATGGCTGAATAGTTTAATACATTGATGGGGGAGAAATGGACCGGTTCATTTCTCCCCATGGTTCATTTCTCCCCATAGAAGAAATTGACAAGACAGTCTGTTGTTATTAAAAGTGTTGAAGATTGCATTCGAATATCAGCATTATTGATTCTTTTTAATACTGGGGTCTAAATCTAGACCAATAAAACTGTTAACAAATTTGATTTCAGTGATTTATTAAAGATGCACGCCATTCGTGCTATGATCAGTATTTCTTTGCAAATGATAGGCCTACCATTCTAAATGTTATATAATTCTGTCACTCTTTTGTTTCAGATGCCAAGATTGTACATCAGAAACACCAACAAGGGTCTCGTTACGGAGGAACGTATGAGAGAAGCTGTTAATGCTGTGAAAAATGGAATGAAAGTGAGGAAAGCTGCAAGGGAGTACGGCATTGCTCGCTCTACCCTCAATAACAATCTTACAAAAGACAGAGAAGGAAATGGTCTGCCTACTAGACTCGTACCAAATTATAGGCATAGCCTTGTTTTGACAGCTAAGCAAGAAGCTGATTTTGCTAGTTACTTGAAAGATTGTGCAAGAATGTTCCATGGACAACTAAAAACGTTTGTATTTTGGCGTACGAGATGGCGAAAGTCAATAACATTGCACATCCTTTAACCTGGGATGAGCAAATGATGGCAGGGAATGACTGGCTTTGTGGATTTTTGCGACGGAATCCCGAGCTGACCATAAGGCAACCTGAGGCAACATCTCTGGCTAGAGCTACAGCTTTCAACAAACATAATATTTGCACCTTCTTCAACATTGTGAAGGAAACCATTACAAAACTAAATGTGAGTGGAGCTCAAATCTACAATTTGGATGAGTCAGGTCTGACCACTGTACAGAAAGTGCCAAAAGTAATTGCCCCACGAGGAGTGAAGCAAATAGGCAAGGTGACATCCAGAGAAAGAAGAGAACTGGTCACAATCTGTTGCATTGTGTCAGCTGCGGGTCACATTATCCCTCCAGTTTTTGTGTTTCCCAGAAAAAATTTTAAGAATTTTATGCTTGCTGGAGCACCTGAAGGTTCCCTTGGCCTTGTGAATGAATCAGGTTGGATGACCCGTGATAATTTCGTCAAAGTTATAAATCACTTCATTAAGCATTCAAGACCTTCCAAAGACTTCCCTTTGATTTTGATCTTGGACAATCACGATTCCCACATTTCATTTAAATCACTTGAACTGTGCAAGAAAAACAACATTCATGTGATCACGTTGCCACCACACACCTCATCTAAAACTCAGCCCTTGGACCGTTCAGTTTTTGGACCCATGAAGTCGGTCTACAACAATGCGTGTGATTCATGGATGATGAAAAATGTTGGGACACCACTGACAATCTATCAAGTTGCAAATCTAGGAGGCCACGCTTTTCTTAAAGCGGCAACTCCCATTAACATTCAATCAGGCTTTGCAGTGTGTCAACGATCTACACACAGGGGCTTAGAGAGTTAAGACGGAGCTATACAGAGTATACTAGACAGGAGAGACACAGGCACTATATTTAGCTTGACAACAGGACACAAGTGTGTCAACGACGAGGGCATTAAGTGCGTATGAGCGAGAGTATAGGAAACTCGCCTCTCGACGAGTAACTGGGGAATACCAGTTACAATAGTTAACTGACCAAGCGTGCTGGGACTCTACGCAAGCAGAACTCGTCAGCGCACGCAGGACTGAATGTCCGAAGTTGAATGCGCAACTAAAAGCGTGCCTCAGACGGGGGACAAAGACTGAGAGAGAACAGACGTGTTCGCTAGGAACCATATGTAGTTTATAGACAATAGTGTTAGCTAGACCTTAGATTCCAATTAGTGAATAGTATCATTATTTCCACCTCTTCATTGCATCTGTGAAACATACCATGTTGTTGATTATCCATGAAGTAATCCGCTCGCTGAGCTTGTGTGTCATAAGCTCTAAATAAAAATGTATCCTTTTGCAAACCACACGAGTTATTGATTCGTGTTGTGCAAAAGTAGGGAGTCCTGAATAACCTGCCGCAAGTAGGTTGTTGACAGGCAGGACCCATTTGGTGTCAAAAGTTTCTGACTCTAAATTTGAGACTCTAAATTTATTTTGTGGTGTTAAAATTATCCAAACGTGAATTACTAAATATAAAGTTTTGAAATAGATTTTTTCGAGAATGAACACCAAAATACTTTAAAAAGTACTATTTGTGGAGCTTGTACCACAATTAACAGAAAAGAATTAATAAACTGTGTAATTCTGTGAAAATTAATAAGAAATGTGTATGAAGTTGGTTAGATGAATATTGTACAAATATGTTGCAAAGTTTTCAAGCAGACCATTGTGTACATATCATTTTGTGTGATACAGCCATCAATGTCAACATTCATCACATTTGATAGATATTAGCTACTAAACGGAATCGATAGAGGGTAGTTATACCAACTAGGAAGAAGAGTGAAGACAAGACGACAGTGACATTCATACGACGCATCATCTTACAATTCATGACGATCATTGATACTATCATATCATTCATTCATTAACATCATCTATCATTATCAAAATCACATTTGTTGTTGATCAGCCACATGAAAAATGAACATGTATCTGTAACATAGACATGTTTTTCTAAACTATTGATGCTCTAACAAACAGAAGCGTCAGTTTTCCAATCAAGTCGATCATTGTTCTATACAGAAGTCAGCGGTGGAACATCCCAAGTGCCAAGTTTTTCCAACCGATTAGATGAGTATATTTTCGAATCATTTTGATACTGACCATTTTAACGATGCATCTTATTTTTCAGCAACGATGTAAATAACTAACATATAACTGTACAACTATTGTGTGAAATTGAAATATTATTGTTGTAAAATAACATAAGATCACAAAATGGCATCGTTAAATGAGTGCATCCAGACAGGCAAAGCACTAGGCCATACTGGACAGGAGTTAGAGAAATGGGTTGATCAAAGATACAAAGAAGAATTAGCTCGACAGAAGGAAGAAACTGCCCGACAGAGAGAAGAAGCAGAGAAAAAAGCTGCTCTAAATAGAGATGAAAGAGCATTGGAAAGACAACATCAAAAAGAGTTGAAAGAATCAGAGGAAACCACCAAGCGAAAACAGTTGGAGTTAGATCACGCCAACAAACAAATAGAAGAAGCCACTAAAGTAAAGATGAAAGAGTTAGAGATAGAGTCAAACATTCAAATAGCCGCTAGTAAACAGAAGAGCCAGGAGGGACAGAATAAATTTTCCAAATATAAAGGCCTCATCAAACCATACAGCGTAGGCGATTCCATTTCTGCATGGACGGAGAATATCGAGTTCTAACTTAAGACTCAGAAAATACCTTTAGATGACTGGGCAATGATCTACATGAGAAATCTCAGTGGGGAGCCATTAAAAGTGATATAATCAATACCTACAGAACTATCAATACATCCACGATAGAATCATGCAACACTTTCTGCTTGATGCTCCAGGGTATAGAATTCAATACTCACAAATAAAGCCTAAACCTACGGAAACGTTCCTAGATTACGTCTCGAACGTGCAAAGTACATTTAACAATTGGCTTAAAGCGGCAAAGGTGGGTAAAAACTTTGACAAACTGCAAGATCTAATGGTAATGGACAAGGTTATAGCTACAGTCCCTACCCCATTTGCAAAGTTCTTACAACAGGCAGACATAGAATCCATTCAAGAGCTAGAAAAACGGGGGTCGGCTTACTTTTCTGCAAATCGTGATGTCTTTAAAACCACCATCCATGATACTGAGATCACTGCCTTTGTGAAAAATGAACCAAGTAGATCGTATAGGCAAAAAGAGTATCGTAAGAAAGACCAGCCTTATCAGAAGCCTCCACTATGTATTTATTGCAAACCCAGCCTATCCATCTCACCTAGAAACGGTCATAAAGAAGCAAGAGAATAGGAGAAATTCTTTTAAACGTGCCATCAAATGTTATTTTTGTTCGAGTTATGGCCACTATTCGGAAAACTGTTTGGGCAGACAAAGAATGAAAGCAAACAATGCTATGCTCATCGATACGTCATCTGATGATGAGAGTGTCATTGACTCTGAGCTTGAGAATGTACTACCAGAGAATGTGTGTGAAAGTGTGGCAGTAGTTACTGATATATTTGATTTCAATAAATGTCTTACATGTCATCAATTTCATGCGGATGGAAAATTAAAATGTGGTCACGTTATTCCATATGCCATTGAAGATGCTAGTGCAGTTAATGCCTCCAGAGGTAAATTGAAGTTCTAAGATGCACTGGTCAACAATCAACCATGCCAGTGTTTGCTGGACAGCGGGAGCACTTTACTTGGCCTGAGAAAAGAACTGGTGAGACAAGAAGATTACACGGGTGAATTTGTCAAATGCCGTACTTTCTCAGAAACAATTGAGAAATATCCACTGGCAAAAGCGCATATAAACACCCCATTTCTTACCGGCACATTTACGTGCGCAATCCTTTAAGACCCTTGTACGGATCTTATTTTAGGATGCTTGGCTTCACTAAAGAAATGTACTGACGATGATATGTTAGCCTGGAAAGAAACGAACCTGGCTAACGCTGTAACGAGGTCAGAAACTCAAACACACTACACTGGCCTACAGAACGAGATGTTACAGCTGTTAACACCTTGCGGTGCTACTAACAATAATACCCGCCAAGAATTTATCGAGGCACAATGCGACGATCAAACTATCGCACCTTATTTTAAATTGTTAGGTGAGCGAGCGAAAGTGACTAAGAATGCATCTTGGTATTTTAGAATACACAACGGAATTCTCATGCGTTATTACACAAATAATAACCATGAAATTCAGCAAACGGTGTTACCTGTAACATACCGACAAACTGTGCTAAAGATCGCACATGAGTCACCGTTTGCTGGACATTTGGCCTATGAAAAAACCAGAGCCAGAATTTTGTCACACTTTTACTGGCCTAAATTCTGTACTGAGATAAAAAAAAAAATTCTGTCGATCATTTACTATTTGTCAACATCTTGTAAGAAAGGGTAAGCATGTGACGGCCAAAGTTCAACGGTCATTAGTAGAATCACGACCAATACACCTTGAACCTAATCAGAAAGTTCTCCTGTTACTACCTGATAAACGAAAAGTACTGCTAACATCATGGCAAGGGCCATTCAACGTCGAACGGAAAGTGTCGGATGTTGACTATGAAATATCGATAAAGGGAAAATTAAAGATATTCCATATCAACATGCTGAAACCATATTTCTCACGACAGGAACTACCGACAGACGAACAAAATGCACCCACACCAAGTAATCGGACGACAGACGTTCACAACACAACTGCACTAGGTAGGGCGACACACGACAGCGACATCGCAAATACACTTAGCCAGATAACAGCACACACAGCTAATACCACTACAGTACTTAACCAGACAGATGACGACGGATTAGAATTACCAGTCCCTACTGTAGACACGACTGGGACCATTGACAGTATACGGATAGAAACCAAACTTACTGACGAGCAACGACGACAGATGATAGATTTAGTGACAGAGTACAAGGACATTTTCTCCGACATCCCAGGAAAGACAGACAGAATAGAGCATTCTATCATTCTGACTGATAACACCCCTATCAAATGTCGACCTTATTCCATCCCTCTAAATTATAGGGCAAATCTCGACAAAGAACTACTATCTCTTGAGTCGAGTGGCATAATTCAAAGATCACAGTCGGAATATTCCTTTCCTATCGTTCTTGTCGCCAAAAAGGACTCTACAATTCGCCTCTGCGTCGATTATCGACGTTTAAACAGAGTGACAAAGATCGATGCTGAGCCAATTCCAGCATGCGAGGATGTGATTCTAGATATGTCTACATCTCGTATATTTTCCAACCTTGATCTCACTCGAGGCTACTGGCAAGTCCCGATGCAACAAAATTCAATTTCTTTGACAGCTTTTTCCACACCTCTAGGACTCTATGAGTGGCGCTTTCTTCCTTTTGGCGTTCGTAATGCTCCTGCCACTTTTGTACGTCTTACTAGGGATCTACTCCACGGGGTACCCAATACATCTACATATATAGATGACATATGTGTACACACTGAAGACTGGACGTCACACCTACAGAAACTAAGACATGTCTTTGACAGGTTACGATTATTCGGTCTTACCGTCAAACCAACTAAGGTTGAGTTGGGTATGGAACAAATTGACTTCCTAGGCCATACCATCTGCAGAGGCCAACTCAAAACAGACGAGAAAATAGTCACAAAGATTCTCAACTTGACTATGCCAACGACCAAGAAACAGGTCAGAAGTCTGCTTGGTCTTGTAAACTACTATAGTAAATTTATTCCCAATCTGGCGGAAATCACCAGCAATTTTTCCAATATTTTGAAAGCTTCGGCTAAATTGGATGTGAAAGATGCAACGTTAATTGGAACGTTATCAAAGTTGAAATATCTATTCAGTGTACCACCTATTTTGCGTTTACCTAACAAAAATCTTACCTATTTTCTCCGCACAGACGCAAGTGCGATTGCCATATCTGGTATATTAGGCCAGTTTTACGATGGGAGGTTCCACCCAGTGATGTTCGTAAGCCGGAAAGTTACCCCAGCTGAATCAAGATACTCAGCATCTGAATTGGAGGGCCTTAGCGTAATCTATTGCGTTAGAAAACTGCATAGGTTAACCCACTTTGCTTAGAGATAGTTAATTAATTAGGTTATTTCCCTTAGGTTAATTTAGAACAGCACACGAAATTACTATAGCTTAGTTAGATTAGTTAGTAACACATGATTGGTAACTAACCATCATTGCAAACGTGTATAATATGGTGTATAGATATGACGCGTGCAAACTCATAGCACAGTCATGTGGCGTGAAGACTTGTACGATTCAGCCAATCATTTATTGTAAATATGTATTGTTCATTTATGTAATATTATGAACCATATTTTAAAGACGAATGAATGTTTTAACATAACTATGGTATGAAAGTTGAGCGAAAGATGTATAGATGAGAGGAGTGAATCAAGACAAAGTAAACATTGAGTGAAAGAGAGAGAGAGATTTAGAGGATTTTTTTTTTCTCCGCGCAAATCGTCTTATTGTGACTTGTCTCTGTCGATCTGTGTGAGCAATGTGTTGTTCAGTTTTAAGTGTGTAACTGCCATACTTTAGAAATAGTAGTAGTAAATAGAGAAAGTACTTTGAGCATCTTAAAGCGAAATTGTGGTCATAAATTAAATTAACCAACATTTGTAGCCACAATAATCCGATTTACGGCGCTCGAAGTAATACATGCATGTATAATAGAAACACAGACACATGTTAGCAAGGTATTTACATTGTAGTTTATTAGATAACACCAAACAAACAGGAAAACAAACACATAAAAGTTGCAGTCACCATTTGTTGCAAAGAACGGTAACTTAAAACAGGGGACACAATAACTTCTTTAAAAAAAACCTGAAGGTAACATTGAAAATATTTATTCACAAACGGAAGTAAAAAGATGAAGAGTAGAACATAGAGCATACGAGTTGGTACTAATATTATAGGGGAATATGAACAGTCATGCTCATGTGTTGTTCTCTTAACAGAAACAACTTGTTGCGGGTTGTCATATTGGGCAATTTGAGGACAGGTCGAGACATAAGTCAACGGGTGAAAGTCAAAAGACATAGGGTCAAACGACGGAAGCCAGGACATAAGTCATAAGACAACGGTTCCGGATCAATACAATTCCCAAGAATATAATAGAGGTCTATAGCCAACTATATTGATGTGATGCACTACTCAATTAGCCGAGTGAATCAATATAACAGTGTGAAAAGGGAAAAGAAGATAGTTTGTTCTATCCCCAGAAGAGATACGTAAACTGATGAGATCGTTGACAAAAATTGGACAGCCAATTTTTCAATGACTAATACGTGTTACATACGGGAGTTAAATGGTTGTAACACTACACACAGAGGAGAGGAGTGTGTCAACGATCTACACACAGGGGCTTAGAGAGTTAAGACGGAGCTATACAGAGTATACTAGACAGGAGAGACACAGGCACTATATTTAGCTTGACAACAGGACACAAGTGTGTCAACGACGAGAGAATTAAGTGCGTATGAGCGAGAGTATAGGAAACTCGCCTCTCGACGAGTAACTGGGGAATACCAGTTACAATAGTTAACTGACCAAGCGTGCTGGGACTCTACGCACGCAGAACTCGTCAGCGCACGCAGGACTGAATGTCCGAAGTTGAATGCGCAACTAAAAGCGTGCCTCAGACGGGGGACAAAGACAGAGAGAACAGACGTGTTCGCTAGGAACCATATGTAGTTTATAGACAATAGTGTTAGCTAGACCTTAGATTCCAATTAGTGAATAGTATCATTATTTCCACCTCTTCATTGCATCTGTGAAACATACCATGTTGTTGATTATCCATGAAGTAATCCGCTCGCTGAGCTTGTGTGTCATAAGCTCTAAATAAAAATGTATCCTTTTGCAAACCACACGAGTTATTGATTCGTGTTGTGCAAAAGTAGGGAGTCCTGAATAACCTGTCGCAAGTAGGTTGTTGACACAGTGTAAGGTATTTGGCCCTTTAACGAAGATGTTTTTACAGAAGATGATTTTATGCCTTCAGAAATAACGAACAGGCCCATCAGCAAGGACAGTGAAAATGCCACTTTAGAAAGCAATGAACAGACAGGATCAGCATCTCCACATTGTGGTACCAGCACAGATCAAACTGCACAAGAATTTCATGAAAATCAGAAAGAGTGTAATGTTGAGAACCTTGTAGATGACTTGCAGGAAATATCAGGGAGTCTTCAACATAAAGCTACTTTTTCCTTTACTTCGCCTCATGTTTTCAGAGGACTACCAAAAGCTGGTCCGCGAAAAGATTCAAATAATATGAGGAAAAGAGGAAAAACTATGCTGGCTACTTCTACGCCAGAAATGGATCGAATTAGGGAAAGAGCGGTGATGAAAGAAAAGGCAGCAAAAGTTCCACCCAAAAAGGCAAAGAGACAGCTGCTGAAAGAACTTGATGTTGATTCAGATCCAGAAACTGACATTTCGTTTTGTGATGACACAGATTCTGATGTTTCATTTGGTGAAAATGAGGAGTGTACGGTTAGCTTGACTGGTGTGCGTGAGGTTTGAAGGCCAGTGTGTGCTATGTGAATATGGAACAAAGAAGACTTGTGTTTACTATGTAGGAATTGTAAGGGGAGACATTGATGATGATGGTGATGTTGAGGTAGAGTTCTTGCGCAAGAGTGACAAGGTTGCTGGTAAATTTGTTAAGCCTAAGGTAGAATTCGTCGCCAGTGTCTCAATTACATGTATTAAAGAACAGCTTACTAGATCTACAATCACTGGAACCACTTCTAGGACCAAAGATGGCTATGTCTTCAAAGAAAGTCTTGCAGGCATAAATGTTCGATAAAACTTTATATTAGATTAATATATCATATTAAACTTTTTTACTGTCGCTTAAAATAATAAAAAAAAAATACTGCAAATATCCTTTTAATGATTATTTATTTCTTATAGCAATATGGATGAGTTGTTGCTGCTTCTTTTTAAAAAAGGTCCATTGCTCCCCACGTGCTGGTCCATTTCACCCCAATGGTGGTCAATTTCTCCCCATGTTCATATACATTTTTGAAATGCATTTTGTAAAGAAACATATAGAAATAGATCGCTAAATGTTTTCCCCTTTTAAAATAAATGAATGTACAACATTTTAGTCATGGTTTTGTTATGTTTCGATAAAATCTGTTCCGGTGATGAGCAAAAATTGAAAACTACAAAATTTCTGGTCCATTTCTCTCAGTCTCCCCTATATTGCTATATTCCCTTGGTGAATTTTAAGAGACAGAAGCCACAAACAATATTTGCACGATTTATTTTATTTATTTTTTTTTTTTAAATTCGCATATCCTTTACAGGACATCGCTGTCAACATCAGCATCTTTCAGCTGATTGTTGATTTCTTGGCAAGATTGCGTTCAGTAGTTTGCCATTGCTTTCTCAGCGGCCGGCGCAATTATCCCGCAAGTCACAAACGCGTGTAGAACCGCTTCTAATTTTCGCGCGCTGCGTTACTCTGCGTGGATAAACGGAATTAACGGAGAAAGTCGTGTAACCCCTCGGTATGATTTATTGCCTGATATATTTCACCGCAACTCGTTAGATGCATACGTATACAGCCTGGTATACCAGGCAATAAATCGTGCAACTATAGTTTGTAGTTTCTGTGTTTAAAATCTAAAATAAATATGTCAAACCCATCCATAGCATGCTTCTGCTTCGGAACATGAGCTTCGGTCACATCAGCGCGCTGGACTCAAGAGCGCTCTGGATGGTGTACTATAATGTGGGAAGTAAAATTGTAATTTTATGGAGAACGTTTAAAATGCAATTGCTTTTTTATCTTCATGTGTGTGTGCGCGCGCGCGCACGCTCATCCACAATGCATGGTTGTTGGCTGTGACAGTTTGTCAGCAGCCATTTGAGTACTAGAAACGCCGATTGTGCAAAGGGGAACAACTGCGATAATGACAACCTGGGGTCGGTGTCTGACCGTAAAACCGTTGCTGCCCCCTGAACGCGCCGCGCAGGTGTAAAAGTCTCTTGTGGTAGCCGTGAAAACGCGTGTTGGGCCACAGGTAGACCCATAATTCTCGGCGTCATTTGCCAGGTGACCCCTGATTCATACATTCGGTTGTTGAACGCAGCAGAAGCCGGTCCGTTCAGACCGCGATCAGCATTTCTACGTGACACCTGGGCTGAGTTTCTTTGACTATGTCTAATTTGTGTCCCCAGTTCATGTTACTTTGACAACTGGTGGTGCATGAGCAAAGCCGTACCTTGGGTGAACGCTTCTCGGCCTTTTGGTTACTCTTCACAACGTATGAAGAAAGTCCTCCTTTCGCATTCCAATTGGGTTTCTTAACTTCTTGTTGCTTGAGTTCTAGGGCCACTTTCAATTTAAAAGAAAACAAAATTCTGTTTTTATCAGCACAAGACACGATGATTAACGCAGATTTATTTTACTGCAACAGCACTGGGTTTTCTCTTCAACAACTTGTGCAGGACGAAAATACCAGAGTACCGTAGGTTGCCACTACAGTATTGAATCTTCTGAGGCTGTAAAACCAATGCACCAGGTAATAAAAAGAATAATAGAAACCTCAAGCTACGGCTTGCAACCTGGAACGTGAGAACCATGTGTCCAGGATTTTCCACTGACTTGACAAATATTGACCATGTGAGAAAAACGGCTGTGATTGATGCCGAACTCAATCATCTTAACATTGATATTGCTGGCCTGCAGGAGACTCTCCTCGCTGAGGAAGGGTCACTCAGGGAAAACAATTACACCTTTTTTTGGAAGGGAAGAGGGCAGGCAGAAAAACGGCAACACGGTGTGGGCTTTGCAGTGAAGAATTCGCTACTGGGAATGATTTAAATTCCAGCTGGAGGTAATGAAAGATTATTATCACTGCCCTTGGCAACCTCTTGTGGATTTGCCACCATTCTCACTGCATATGCACCGACACTGGCTTCCTCTGATGATGTGAAGGATACGTTCTATGAGCAGCTAGACTCTGTGATCAAGGCAGTTCCAAAATCCGACTACATTTATATGCTCGGTGATTTCAATGCTCGTGTGGGCAAGGACTCTAGTTCATGGCCAGTGTACCTTGGAAAATACAACATCGGTCGCATGAATGATAATGGGGAAAGGCTGCTGGAGCATTGCACTAGAAATGACCTATGTATTACAAACTCCTTTTTTAAAACAAAAGATATGCATAAGGTCACATGGAAACATCCAAGATCCGGCCATTGGCATCAGCTGGACTTCATTATCACACGGAGACAACATCTGAACCATACATCATTAACTCGAAGTTACCACAGTGCTGACTGTGATACAGATCATTCTTTGGTTGTTGCAAGGGTTAGACTGAGACCAAAGAGAATCTACACAGCTAAACACAAGTCTAGCCCCAGGATTAATATTATTAACACTCACGATCCTGGAAAGTGCTTTGAATTTCAACAGCAACTTGAAGACGCTTTCAATGATACATCAGAAAATTGTATAGTAAATGATAAATGGAGTAAACTTAAGGAAACTATTTATAAAACAGCGGTAGGGGTTTACGGCACTATGGATCATAAGAGGCAGGACTGGTTTGCGGCAAACAGACAGATACTGCAGCCCTTGATTGATAAAAAGAAGATAGCTCTCTTAAGAAACAAGGAAAGACCAACGCGTAACACTCTGAGTGAGCTGAAGCAAGCGAGGAAGGATGTACAAAAGGCTGCCAGGCAGTGTGCGAATGACTATTGGATCAAGTTATGTGAGTCCATTCAAATCGCAAGTGATAAGGGAAACATCAGAAGCATGTATGAAGGGATAAAGAAAGCCTGTGGTCCAATGATCTAAAGAAGCGCACCGCTGAAAACCTTGACTGGAGAAATCATCACTGATAAGAAACAGCAGATGGATAAATGGGTCGAGCACTATTTAGAGCTTTACTCAAGTGAGACCAAGCTAGTGGATGATGCCCTCAACGCCATAGAGGCCCTACCAACTCTTGACCACCTGGACACACTTCCCACTATAACAGAAGTTAAGTGTGCTATAAATGAGCTTGCATCTGGCAAGGCTCCAGGTAAGGATGGGATTCCAATAGAGGTAATCAGGGGTGGGCAAGACACACTCGCTCTACAGATCCACCAGCTAATAGAGCTCTGCTGGCGAGAAGGACAAGTCCCACAAGATTTCAAAGATTCAAACATCATAACGCTGTACAAGAACAAGGGAGATCGGAGCGACTGTAACAACTATAGGGGTATCTCACTTCTGTGTATTGTTGGGAAAGTATTTGCCAGAATTGTCCTGCGCAGACTTCAAGTCCTGGGAGATCAAGTCTACCCCGAATCACAGTGCGGCTTCCGTCAGAACGGGTCTACCATTGATATGATATTCTCATTGCGACAGATGCAAGAAAAATGCCGGGAACAAAATCAGCCACTGTTTATTGCCTTCATCGACCTCACAAAGGCATTCGATTTGGTCAGTCGTGAGGGTCTGTTCAAAGCACTAAAGAAGATTGGCTGACCACCAACTCTTCTGTCCATTGTGGAATCGTTCCACACAGGCATGAAGGGTATAATCAAGTTTGATGGTTCAACTTCAGAAGAGTTTGAAATCAAGAGTGGAGTTAAGCAAGGTTGTGTACTATCCCCCACCCTCTTTGGGATATACTTTTCACTTCTACTGAAATATGCCTTTCGTGATCAGAATGACGGTATATACATTCACTCACGCTCAGATGGTGGCCTCTATAATGCTCACAGATTGAAGGCCAAGACCAAAATTATCAGGGTACTAATCAGAGAGTTGCTTTTTGCGGATGATGCTGCGATTACGACCCACTCTGAGGAAGAATTACAACATCTACTATCTGCATTCTCCAATGCTTGTTCTGAATTTGGTTTAACAATTAACAAAAAGAAGACACAGATTATGTCACAAGGTGCACATGGTGTACCATCAATCTTTATTGACGACGCCGAACTGGAGATAGTAGACCATTTTACATATCTAGGATCAGAGGTAAATAGCAAATTATCTCTCGATCAGGAAATCAACATCAGGATTGGCAAGGCAGCAACAACAATGAACATGTTAGCAAAAAGAGTCTGGGAGAACAGGAAGCTTACTGCCAAAACAAAAGTCATCGTATACCAAGCCTGTGTCCTTAGTACTCTTCTTTATGGCAGTGAAACCTGGACAACTTACTCACGCCAAGAGAAACGTTTAAACAGCTTTGCGGTGTCTGCGAAGAATACTTGGTATTAAGTGGCAAGACAAAATCACAAATACTGAAGTATTGGAAAGATCAGGTTGTGTGACGGTGTATTCCATGCTCAGTCTTCGTAGACTTAGATGGATAGGACACGTTAGGAGGATGGATGATGGTAGAATACCAAAGGACATCTTTTTTGGTGAATTACAGACGGATAGGAGATCTCAGGATCGGCCTCTACTACTATACAAAGATGTGTGTAAGCGGGACATGATTGATACAGGCATTGATAATGCACATTGGGAGCACGTCGCCGCTGAACGTGTTGCATGGAGGGCAACTATCAGAAATGGAATAAAGACAAAGGAGAAAATGATTGCAGATAAAGCACACACAGAGCGTGAGAGACGTAAGATGGTGCAAAATGGTGGAAATGACCATGTTTTCACATGCACCTACTGTGGGCAAACATTTGCAGCAATAATTGGCCTTACCAGCCACACTCGCCACCGACATGGGTCGTAGTTATTAAGCCTTTTTGAAGCACAATGTACCAAACTATCGTCTGTCAAGACGGAAAGGTGCCAATGTATGTATTGAATCTTCCTCTGAGTGTGTACCTATTGAAATACTTTTGCCAGCCCTTCAGAGTTAAGCTTAGATGCTGGAACAAAGTCACCGGCATTTTGGGATGTCAGAAAATTAACCTTCTTCTTGCCCTCAGACAAGCCTTTCAGAATTTTCGCCGGAAGCTGTTATTTAGGATAAGGAAAGTTACATGTACACATGGTTAAATGAACTGAAAAAGAGCAATCGTGTTTGATGTGTCAGGTCTTATATTTATTCGTCTTATACTTATTGACAGTTTAAGTTTCTGTAGCTTTATGAAAATTGTGTGTAATTTGGGCTTCCTGAAAAATGTTTTATAAAATTAAATGGTGTGGTGTTATGTGGAAACAGCAGAAAAGTGGTTTTATAGAAGAATAAACCCATGAACAGATAAAATGTGGTGTGAAGGTCTCTTGGAATTAGTTAACTCACAAAGACAATCGGTTGCTCACACAGGAAGAATACATTACACATTCTTTGGGCAAATAATTAGAAAAGAAAAGCTGGAGTATGTGGTGACAACAGGAAAGTTTAAGGGCAAGAGAGGCAGAAGTAGACCATGAGCAAAGATGCTAGACTGTTTAACATGAGATATCAGAAATGATTGGACAGAATGCTGTGGGCAGACATGATGACCACGCCACACAGCAAGGTCTAAAAGAACACGGTTCAAATTGACATGTTTGGGTGAAGATAACACACTCCCCTACATTTACCGACTATTGTGGACCATAATCCACGGGGTTAGACACCAGATGTTGCCGATATATATTCTGTGATATTGGATTGTTAATACTTCTGAGATGTCCAAATTGCTTTACTGTTGAGGTACTGCAGCAATCCTTTGAAAATATTTGACACATTAAACAAGCAGTACATTTCTTACCACAATTGTGTTATTGTGTGAACATATTTACCCACTTGTCAGAATGCGTGTGTACAATATACAACATAGTTTAGTAAACAAATACTGTGTCGACTAAATATAGAGAATATATTAAAGTTTTGTACAGTGAAAAAAAAAAAATCTCTTCTTATCAGCTTAATATCTGATACGTGGCCGATTCGGTCACTACGATATTAAACTGATTTTTGGAACCAGACGACATGCCCGGGGCTTGCCTCGCTGTCGACACAGGTCGTCCCAGTATTGTAGTTCTTCTGGGAATGGCCTAAAAATATCACGAATGTACGAGTGGTTACCTAATTTTCTGTGGTGACGTACGCCACGCCGGTCACCCTGGCGAAGTCGTTAAGGACGCTGTTCGTAATCCCGTATACCCACGTACGAAACTCAGCTGAGCGATATTCGTCAGCGGATCGCGTCGCTTTGATTTTTAACGGAACGGTATACGAGCCGGTCGTTCAGAAAGCAATGGCAAACTATTTGCCAAGACATCAACAGCAGCTGAAAAATGCTGGTGTTGACGGCAATGTCCTGTAAATATACGCCGCAGTCCTTTGTGTGCCAGCGCGCGCACCTGACAGAAACAAGAAGAGTCCATAACGGATTTCTGCGTCGTTTTGTTGTTGTTTGTATAACAAAACTCTACATGTATTCATTGTTGCCACAGTATACTTTTGTTCTTTATCTAACCCCCCCCCCCCCCCACCATTGGAGTATAGGTCATCAAACAGTCCACGCCAAGCCATTTCCGGTCCATGTCCTCACTCATCCCTGTCTTTAATTCTCTTTACCGAGTGGCTTCGTTTTCCCTATGCGGTGGGTTCCAGAAAAAGGACATCATCATCATCATCAGCATCATCATCAAGTGCCCTTCTGGCTTGCATAAGCGTTCACGGCTCTTCACAGATCTTTGGTGTTCTGGATCAACTTTGCTGATGCTACTCCATCATGCCACCATATCAATTCTTCCAGCATCATTTCTCTTGGTCTGCCTCTCTTTCCCTCGATCTTTCCAGTTGTCATAATGCTCTCCAATGTCTCTCTTCTCATCACATGGCCAAAGAAAGCTGTTTGTTGCTTTCTTATTGTTGTATTTAATGTTCTAGTTTCTTTAGCCTCGTTTAGGCAGTCGTTGTTAGTTACTCTGGCACTCCAAGGAATTCGTGCAGATGAGCAGCACCCTCTGCATGACGCTATATTCAGAGAAAAGGGCAACAGGCTAAAGAGGGGCAAATCATGGATGGGTCGGGCGGAAGATGTCGTCAGACAGGTCTGCAGTCTTACCAGTATCAACCCCGGCAAGGAATGGGTGCCGGTGACTCCGGCATTTAAGTGCACTTTCTCCTGCATTATCACACTCGACAGACGGTGCAGAGAGCAGAACCCTGCCGCTCTCAATGCAGAGGTTAACGCGTTCATCTATGAACACTCAGATAGCCCTGAAGTGCTCATCTATACAGTTGGATCTGTTGTAAAGCAGCAGAGAAGTGCGTGGGCATTTACAGCCCGTTCAGCGGGCCGAACCGTTCAAGAATCCAGTGGTGCCCAATCTATGACCACGAGCAGCATGACGATGGAGGTGATGGCAGTTACACAGGCTTTCATATGACTGGAATCACAGCATTATACTAACGTGTGTGTACTAAGTGACTCAATGAACATGATTAAGAAGGTCGAAGCTGGAGCCGTACGCAGACAGTGGATTGGGTCGCTGCGGAAGTCCGTTGTCCGTAAAGTCACCTTCATCTTCGTCCCGGGACATGCGGGAGTCGAGGGAAATGAACGAGCTGATAAACTGGCTGGCTCTGCACCCCCTGTAGATGGCCAGCCCATGGATCGTGCCGATGTTATTAACGTCCTTAAAGATATGGCGAGAACAGAGGACTTTGACGTCAGTGATTCCACATCGCTGTCCAAGATGAAAGACTTGGGAGTAAGAATCGGCACAGCCAGACGCGAGAGGTACATCGGGAGAACGAGGTGCCTCGTCAACCAACACAGAACTGGCACTATTAGCCACCGGACGCTGATGCATATGCTGGGGGAAGGATCTGAGCACCTATGGACATGTCCGGAGTGCAATGAAGATACCCCAACTGATAACTGATAACTGACTGATCCAAGGAATTCGCAACATTCAAGGACAGTCCAGTTATATCATGATCAGGTTTTCTGAATATAAGTCCTATCCATCGGCAGAGTCATCTCACCTATTGCATCGCTGGAATATGACTAGTTCTGTCCCTCATTTTGTCAAAAGACTTTAGTTATAGTCTGCACAAGTACCAGCTAATCAGTTGTTATAGTTTATTTTTCGTGATGTCTCCCTGGCCTGCGTGCATGTGAATAGCCCCATTCGATGCGATAGAGAGAAATCTGCTAGTAGTCATAAGCTTGTCTCAAAGATGAAGTCATGCATGTCTAAGTTCATACTTTCATGATGAAACCACGAATAGCCCATGAACTGATTCAGTGCCAAACAAACCAAATAAAAAGTAAGTTTGGAAGAAACACGGTGCACAATAAAATTAACAGGTATTAATGTGCCAATTTTCATTCACTTTGCGGAAAATACCGAGAAACGAAACAAATAACATGATATTTTGGTAATCATGTGTGCCCTTTGTCCTTTGTCTTGCTCTGTTCTGCGGCATTAGAATGCAGGGTTAGATGAGTCCAAAATGTACACTGATTATTAAAATAAGTCACATGATGTGAGATGAGATGCGTAAGAAACATCTGAAAAAACAAGTAGAGATAGTGAGACAAATAAAAAACTAAGAACATGTTTAGGGGTACAACTAATTACTGACTTTATAGAACAAAACATAATTAAATGGTTTGCACATTTAGTTAGAATGGAACAAGATCAACCAGCGACTAGAGCGCTCCATATGAGACTTTCTCCGTCATATAATTCTCTTATTTACTCATTCCACCTCTTCATTATAGCACCTTCCTCTAATAATATCTTTCCTGTTTTTGATTTCAATCACCCTGTATTTATTCTTATTTTTCTTCCTGTAAGCTCAGATGGAGTGAAAGAGACCTTGAAGAAATCAAATATGACATTAGAACAAACAATGAGGCAAGGAAAAAACATCTACCTCCTGTGTGGTTACTCATAGAAAAAGAAGTAGGACAAAAGAAGATTTGGGCGCTTTCTGTTCCAAGTAATGCACTGTGTCTAATCACCTCTTGTCTGTGTGTACCAAGCAGTGCATGTGTGTGAATATATCATTTACATTTCATCTAAGCAAACTTAAGAAATCTGGCTATGTATTTTAAAATGCAGCGTAGTATATGTTGCCTCTTTCAGTGTAATCCACTAGTGTGTTTTCATCGTGGCTATGATCCATTTGTACATCCGATAGAATTCTTCTAGGGCTGAAAGAGTTAATACACGTTTCAAAATATATTAAAAAATTATGCTAAGATGGAACTGACAAAAGGGTATTTTAAAAAAGTACACATTCAAATTTCAACATCCCTGATTCCAATGACATTACTAAAATAACAGTTAAAGTTTATTAAATAAAACACAATATCATCATGTGGCATTGTAGTTCTAGGGAGTCTTCTTCCTCCCCACCCTGGTAGAAACAAATGGACTGTCCAAGCACAATGTCTGCTCAGTGAAGTGCTAGTTGTCTAGGGACCACAGGGTGTATGCAGTGCTGTTACACCATGAAGATGAATTCCAGATCCTTTGTGTTTAGACAAGGGATTTGCATCCCCAGTGGACAGAAGCATCTCTGGAAAGATGTGGTTGTTCATCACGTACAAGGTCTGTTATGCTAATCAAGTGGCTTACATTAAATGAGTGCTCATTTCCAAAAAAAAAATATTATTAGGTAAAGCAAGGAGGAGAGGTAGAATATTGGAGACCTGGGAAGGTAACCCGGTCAACAAATACCTGAAGAAGTCGGATGTGTTGGCCGAAAGGTGCATATATCATAGTTCTGTTGTAAACAGGCACAACGTAATTATGTCTAAAACAACATTCCAGACGAAGGCAGAATAAGAAGAAGAAGAATATTGGAGACTTTCACATGACCAACACATTCCGTTGTCCGTATAGATTTGGTGCTGAAAGACATAGCAAGAGGTAACAACTCACACAGTAGGGCTCATGGTAATCAAGAATATGGATTGCCTACTTCTAATACAACCACCAGTTAGAAGAAATGTGCACAATTGATCGTTGCCATCCTGATAGCTTTGCAATGCATACCCAAAATAATAAAGTCAAAAGCAGTTAAAGGATGCAGACTAGAAGTAAATGAGAAACATATTAACATGCAGCTGAATATGGGAGAATACACTATTGAAAACGTTAACTCCCCTTTGCCGTGTGTCCACCGTGATGAGGTAGAGGGGCTTGAGTGTTCCAATGACACCAAGAGCTATGCCGGCGGTAGCACAGCTACTGGTAGGGTCACCCATGTCGGACAGGTCAAGGGAGAGGAACCAGACCAAGCGACACACAAACCTGCTTGCTGCCTTGTAGGTAGACTGGGGACAGTCAAAGGCTAGAGAAGGCACCCCCAAAAATGCTTGTCAAAATTGGATGTACTGAGCCACATGCTTGACAAATCAGTGCAACGTAACTTAATCAACTCATGATGCCACAGATGAAAGTGTTTAGTTTAGTTTAGTCGATGGGTCAACATCACGGCACACGGGTGTAACCCATAAGTGCTCCGTTCTCCTAACTCAAACCTGATCTGGAGAAACTCAGCTCAGTGCACGAACTCCGTAGCACCGGCGAGGATCCTGAAATACTTGGGTAGATTTTAAACTCAAAATTTTGACCGGGCAGCGCCGTTAGGCTACTCTTTTTCGATTTCCAACTGCCAAGGGATTTTTTACGTGCGCAACAATACACACGGGCGTCCGATCTCACTACCCAGAGACCAGGGAAAATTTTATTACTTGAAGTCCACGTGAAAAAATCCTGGCCCTCACTGGGGCTTGAACCCGGGACCTCCAGCACTCGAGGCGGACACCATACCTCGAGACCACACAGCCCCCCCCCCCGAAAATTAATAATTATGGTGCTAATCCCGTGAAGTCCCATCAGGCGGTGATAGTGCCAAGCCCCCTGCCTCGAGGGGGTCCACCCATGACTACTGGTGGTCACCTTCTCCTGTGTGGTGGAGTCAAGGCACAGAGGAGTAGGTTAAGAGCTACTGACCAAACACCCCGGACACTCAATATACTACAGTGGAATGCCGAAGGAGTTTATAACAAGAAAGTCTCCCTAACAAAGCGTCTTCATAAAGATAGAATAGATGTGGCATGCATTCAAGAGACACACCTCAAAGCCAATCGCAAATTCTCAGTCAGAAGATATCAGGCCACACGTTTCGACCGCGAAGGACACAAACGAGGAGTTCTAATACTTACACGAAATACAATACCTTGCAGCGAAGTATCTGTGATCTCTGACAACCAAACGGAAATTATAGGTGTTGATATAATGATAAAGGACGTGAAAATAAGAATTTACAATCTGTATAGCCTAGCAGATAAGGACCTTACACTCTCAAACATGAAAATAACTGACACAAACTGCATTATTGTCAGAGACTTTAATAGCCGTTCAGAAAGATGGGGATACCCAGATACTGACAAAAGAGGAGATAAAGTGGAGGACTGGGAAATAGACTAAAAACCCCATTTACTCAACAAAACGGATGACACACTAAGCTTCTACTCCAGAAGATGGTTTACCACTTCTACTCCAGACTTAGCTTTCTGCACAGGAGACATCCTCCACAAAATCGATCGCCATGTGCTTGATCAATTAGCAGGTAGTGATCACAGACCAATCAAGTTTGTAGTTAGTTAGTTAGTTAGTTAGTTAGTTAGTTAGTTAGTCGCGGTTCCAACTTCACGGCAACGGGTCGTCCCCATATTGCTCCGTTCCTGTGCCAGTGAATATCGCACAAAATGCTCCTCACTGCCCTATGTGAACAATGGAATAGACAGGAGTGTCGACAAGCCAACAGCCCGCACAGGTACACTGTGCATAATGCCGCCGCTGGAATTAGAAACGAGCAGATTGGGACGGTTTTGCCACACTAACAGACAAATATTGTTAAAACATAAATACACGATATGGCAACATGAAGCAAATGATGGAAAGTGTAACCAGAGCAATAATACAGGCGGCCACTGAGTCTATTCCAAGAGGAGCGGGGAAAAATTACAAACCATACTGGACTGAAGAACTAGAAATTTTGGGGGACAAAGTTGAAGAAGCCAGGAAGACAGCAGACAGAGAACAAACAACTGAAACCCTCAAAGCTCTCAAAGCCATCGGTGCAAAATATTTAAAAAATTTGGTTGCATATCCCTTACAGGACATTGCAGTCAACACCAGCATTTTTCAGCTGCTGTTGATGTATTAGGCAAGTTTTTAGTAAATCAAACAAGAGATTGTTGGAGGAAAAAAAAACACCTGAACTTTGACAGGGATGGAAACAAACTATGGAAACTAGTGAAAACCATTAACAATGAAGGACCTAGAAACAAACAAATAACAATTAAACAAGAAAATGCCTTGCGTGCAGGGAAAAAAAGGCTGCAAATGCACTAATGGAACACTATGCCACTGCAAACCACATTGATATTATAATCGAACAGAAGAAAGCAATCAAAGATAAACAGATACATCTTAGTAAAACAGAGACAGCAGCAGAATATATTATAGCAAATCTAGAAATGGAACAGGCAATGAATACCTTAAAAAAGAAGAAATCACCAGGAAAGGATGGAATCACAAATGAATTGCTAATAATAGGACTAGGCATTAAGGCAAAAAAGAAACTACTAGCAGTCCTAAATTACAGCTGGAAGAGAGAAATAGTGCCACAGGCATGGAAGGAAGCTATACTAATACTAGTCCCAAAGAAAGGAAAAGACCTGGAAGAACCAAATGGCTATCGACCTATCAGTCTACTTAGCTGTATAGGAAAATTAATGGAACGCATTATCAATGGCAGGCTAACATGGCATCTGGAAGAAAACCAACTCTTAACACCACAACAAGCAGGATTCAGAATGTACAGATCCACTGAAGATCAAATAACCTATATAGCTCAGGAAACAGAGGATGCCTTCCAAGAGAAAAAGCACACACTAGCGGTCTGGATAGATTTAGAAAAAGCATTTGATAAAGTATGGAAGGAAGGGCTGAAAGTAAAACTGCAAAAAAATGCATGTTTGTGGGAAAATGTACAAATGGATCAGCCACTACCTTGAGAACAGAACTGCCAGGACAAAAGTACAAGGATAAACCAGCAAAATGATGCTGTTGGAGCAAGGTGTCCCCCAAGGAGGTGTTCTTTCACCAACATTATTAATCATCATCATCATCAAGTGCCGTGCCCGCTGGCGTAGGCGTTCATGGCTCTCCACAGATCTCGGTCTTTGGTTTTCTGGATCAACTCTGCTGCTGATATTCCTCCATGCCACCGTCTCAATCCATCCAGCATCATTTCTTTTGGTCTGCATCTGCCTCTCTTCCCTTCGATCTTTCCAGTTGTTACGATGTTCTCCAATGCTTCTCTTCTCATCACGTGACCGAAGAAAGATGTTTGTTTCTGTCTTATTGTTGTATATAATGTTCTAGTTTCATTAGCCTGTTTCAGGCAGTCATCGTTAGTTACTCTGGCAGTCCAAGGAATTCGCAACATTCGTCTCAGGAACCACATCTCTGTTGCTTCTAATTTCTTCTTACTTTGTTCATTTACATTCCAAGATTCACTGCCATACAGCAAAACTGGTTCTACATAGCATTTCAGCACTCTCTTTCTTACATTCAGTGATAGTGACTTATTGCACAAGATACTCTTCATTTTCTGAAATGCGGCTTTTGCCTGCTCTATTCTGCTCCTAATTTCTGTTGTACATCTTCCATCTGATGTTATAAATGCCCCTAGGTATCTAACATTATCCACTTGGTTAAGGATTTTGCCTTCTATTTCTATGTCACATTTTGGTATCACCATTTTCTTTGATATTACCATTGTTACTGTTTTCTTGATATTCAAGGAGAGTCCTTTCCTTGCACTCTCTGTTACTACAACGTCTAATAATTGCTGTAGATCTGTTGAATTATCCGCCACCAATACTGTGTCATCTGCATAGCGTATATTATTTATATTATAACCTCCAACTAGTATTCCTGGCATCTCTTTGATCTCTCTCATTATTACTTTGCTATACAGGGAGAAAAGATCTGGTGACAAGACACACCCCTGTCGTACTCCTAGCTTTATCTGTTCGTAACTACCCTCTTTATTTCCCATTTTAATTGCTGCTACTTGGTTCCAGTAAACATTATTTATTATTCTTAAATCTTTTCCATCAATGTTGATATCTTCCAACATTTTAATCAGTTCATCATGTTTTACTTTATCAAATGCCTTAGTATAATCTATGAAGCACAAATATATGTCTCTCTGTTTCTCTATTGACCTTTCTATTAGTGTCTGTAATGTATAAATTGCATTGTTTGTGCCCTTTCCTTCCACAAATCCATACTGTTCTTCACTAATTTCCATTTTTATTTTATTTTTGTTTCTTCTCCTTATGATTCTGAGTAGAAGCTTAGTGATATGGTTTATGAGATTAATTGTACGAAAATCTTCACAATCAATTGCTCCTGGTCTTTTTGGTATAGCTATAAAAACAGATCTCAGCATATCACTGGGTAAATATCCACTACTGTAAATATCATTCAACATTTTGGTTAATATATCTACTCCAAATTCTCCCAACACTTCTAATTCTTCTATTGTGATTTCATCTGGCCCATCTGTTTTTCCTTTCTTCATACGTTTCATAGCGTCAGCGACTTCTTCTTTCAGAATAGGTGGACCTTCTAAGTTACTATCTTCTGTTAATTCTTCCCTTTCTCCGTCATATAATTCTCTTATATACTCATTCCACCTCTTCATTATAGCACCTTCCTCTAATAATATCTTTCCTGTTTTTGATTTCAATCACCCTGTATTTATTCTTATTTTTCTTCCTGTAAGCTCACTGATTTGTCTGTACATATTTTTTGTATCATTAATGGAATTTAATTCCATTTTTTTTTTGCATTTCTCGTTTAACCAACTTTCTTTAGCCTTCCCACATTTATCTTTTATTTCTTTATTTATCTTAGCGTATTCTTGTTTGTCATTTTTACTCTGTTTTCTTTTGTCCATCAGTTTTAAGATTTCTTCATTCATCCATTTTTTCTTAGCTATTTTGCCTCTCTCCGGTAATACTTCTTTGCTAGTTTGATGAATGGAGTCCCTTAACATTTCCCATTGTTCATTTATATTCTGTATTTTAGCTATCGCATTGTACCTGTTTTTCACAGTCACTCTGTATTGTTCTTGCAGTTCTTTATCTATTTTCAGAACCTCTTTATTAAGTCTCATGTTCTTAACCATTTTTCCCTCTCTTTAATCTTACTTTTATTTGTCCACATAGTGGTACATGATCACTATTACAGTCAGCACCAGGCATTGTCTTTACATTAATTAAAGCATTTCTATATCTTTTATTAATTAGTATGTAGTCAATTTGGTTGCGTATTTTCTTATCAGGGCTTTTCCATGTGTACAGTCGTCTTTTATGGTCTTTAAACCATGTGTTTCCAATTATCATATCATTGATATTTGCCCATTCTATTAGCTTTTCCCCTCTTTCATTTCTTGTACCTAAACCATAATTCCCCACTACATCCTCCATTTTCCCCTTTCCTACTTTTGCATTAAAATCACCAAGTATTATTTTTATTTCTTGTGATCCAATTTGAGCCATCACCATTTCTATTTCGTCGTAAAAGTGTTGTATTTCTTCATCACTACTGCTTGTTGTTGGTGCATATACCTGTATAATATTTATGTCTATTGGTTTGCCTTTGATTTTTACCATAACTACTCTATCTGAAATACACCAGTATCCATTAATTGACTTGGCTGTTTTTTCGTCTAATATTATTCCTACACCTTTTTCATGTGTATCCCCTCCAGAATAAATTATTGTGTGATTGTCAGCTATAATTTTGTCCGATCCCTTCCATCTCATCTCACTAACGCCTAGTATATTCATTTTCATGCTATCCATCTCTCTTAGAACACTGGTCAACTTTCCTAGCTCATTTAATGTCCTAACATTCCATGTTCCTACTCTAAATTTATTTATTTTAGTTAATAGCATATTTAAATGACATCACGGAAAATTTTCCAGCCAGAGTAGACACATACTCCATTACAGATGACCTAGCCATATGGACATCTGAAGAATATATTAGTACAGCTAACAGCAGAATACAGCAAGCCTTAGTAGCGCTAGAGGACTGGTCAAATTCATGGCTAGTGAAGATAAGTGAGGACCTAGCCATATGGACATCTGAAGAATATATTAGTACAGCTAATAGCAGAATACAGCAAGCCTTATTAGCGCTAGAGGACTGGTCAAAATCATGGCTAGTGAAGATAAGTGAGGACCTAGCCATATGGACATCTGAAGAATATATTAGTACAGCTAATAGCAGAATACAGCAAGCCTTATTAGCGCTAGAGGACTGGTCAAATTCATGGCTAGTGAAGATAAGTGAGGACCTAGCCATATGGACATCTGAAGAATATATTAGTACAGCTAATAGCAGAATACAGCAAGCCTTATTAGCGCTAGAGGACTGGTCAAAATCATGGCTAGTGAAGATAAGTGAGGATAAAACTACAAGCACAGTGTTCTCCCTCTCAAATAAAACTCAGCAACCTAAGCTGGTATTGAATGGAAAAATATTGCGCCATGAAGAAAATCCAAACTATCTAGGAGTCACCTTTGATCGTCGCTTGACATGGAAGACATAGGTTGAGAAAAATCTAACAAGATCAAGGCAAAGAATGGCAATCATGAAAAAGCTTGCTGGGACAACGTTCTCAAGAAGTTATATACTGGACGAGGGAGGCCAGTACTGGAATATGCCATTGCAGCTTGGGCAACAGCAGCTAAGTGAGTCCAAAATCAAGGAATGCGAATCATAACTGGAAGCCTGAAGACAACGCCTATTAATGAAACAGAAAAGATCACTTGTTTACAACCAATGCAGGATAGAAGAGATAGCAGAGCCCAGCAACAATTAGAAAATTTAGAAGATTGACAGACTACCCTATGTATAACAGGTTTAATGGTTTTGGAAAGGGAATTCTGGAGCATGCGTAGCAACTTTGTAGAAACTGCAAAACGAAAGATCCTATCCTTAACATATCAACAGTCAAACCCATTTACAATGCACACAAGTTCCCAGCTTGGAGACAGCAGCAACTGCCTGAGATGATAGAAAACATTCCTCATATTGATAAAAAGAACGCTCAGAATGAATCCCAAAGAAGAAAAATAACCCTAAACTACATAAAAGAACATTACCCAAGTAGCAATTGGACCTATGCATATACAGATGGATCAGCCAAAAATTCAATAGAAAATGGAGGAGGAGAATTCTAAATTTAAAAAATGGAGTGAAAAAGACAGTCAGTGGCAACTGGAAAATTTTCAAGTAACTTCAAAGCAGAGGTAGAGGCTTTGAAAACTCCAGCAGAAATGCTCATGGTGGAGGAAAATAAAGAGAAGTAAATAGCTATCTTCAGAGATGCAAAGTCAGCTGTCTCAATACTGAAGAGCAAAAACAACACAGAACTAGCTGACCTGAGAGCAGCACTCCATGGTCTATGCCAGAAATCCAAAAAAGTTGTAATACAGTGGATCCCATCACATTGCAGTATACCTGAAAATGAAGAGGCTGACAGACTAGCAAAAGAGGGCGGACGACTACCACAGCCTGACATAGACATAATCTATAATGAGGCAAAAAGGTTTATAAAAAGCACTTGTCAAAGACTCAGGGAAGACCACCCTGAATGAGTGGTCTACCTCAAGGAGATTAGAGGTAACCCAGTGCCTCTACATGAGGGCAGGGTAGGTGTAGGTGGTTAATAGAAAGGGGAACTATCAAACAGTTCTCTCATGAGACACGGAGGTGTCAACCAGAGATTAAGCACTCTGGTCACGGCGTAATCACGCCAGCGTGACAGATACAGAGAACTAGACTCAAGAGAGACCACTACTCCAAGCGTGCTGAGTGATGCAGCACGCAGAAGCCGAAGTACGCACAAGGTCACTCCGCGTACCGTGTAATCAGCACGCGGAGAACTCCTCAGACGGGAGACAGACTTCGTAGTTAGCGCATCGCTTAGCGTCGATGCTTATTTCGTTAGCCGAGTAGATAGATTAGCAATAGGGTTAGGAAACGACTAGTGATAGGCAATTCTGTGCATTTATTCTTGTGTGATTTGTTAGCGACTGTTTGTTGTACATTGATGTGATGCAAAGAGCCAGTGGCAATAAAATGTATGATCAATACCTCTCGTACGACTGACAAATCTTTTTGTGTGGTGCGAGAGAAGTTATCCCGTAATGCCTGAAGCATCGGTTGCTGACAGGCAAGGATAAAGTGGTGTCAGAAGTGTAGCTTGGACAATTGTTCAAGCTAAAACACTCACCCACGGCTCTAAAATAGTATTACGGCTAGATAATCACAGGGTTTAATTTAGGTTAGTGACAATGGCGTGTGCAGACAGAACAAAGTGCGAGCTGTGCCCATCGTGACCAAGTTATGTGTATTTATGCTTATTGAATTATTTTGTGCTTATGAACATGTTTTCTTCTGATTTGTAAGTATTATTATTATAGTTTTGTTTCATTTATTTCTACAATTACTTATTTATTTACTACTATTTGTCAAATATGATTCACGGCGGAGCGAAACACAAATATGAGCCGAGAACAATAGTGATTTTTCCAAGCTAAAAATAGCGCTGCACCGGTGACGTATCGCGACTGACAAACAGCTGCGTTACGCCATTTGCAATCGGCGACTGAGTGTTCACAAATCGGCTGCTCGCCTGAATCGTTGACTTATATCGAATATTATTTGTTTATATTAGTTATGTATTGAATATATTTATTTATTTGAACATTATTATTACCTCTATATTTATTTCAAACCATTTATTTAATTATTTATATACTTTTTCTATTTCTTACCGTCGCGATGGCACTACTTTCGCTATGCAAATGAGACGCAGTCTGCACAACACTTCCATAAATTAAACAGCTAGAGTTAGGGAAGGCAGAAGACGTTAGAACGAAGACAGGACAGTGACATTTATTATTAATTAAACCACATTGTATTGTCCTGGGGCATGTGATTGTACAAAATTGTCTAAAATTATATATCGTTTACAAGTGGTTAATTGTTGATGCTCTTGTAAACCAGATGTAACAAGAGCTGTTTATGAGAATAACTCAAGCTGTTTGTCGAAGTACCGAACGATTGGACCTGAGTTGCCGAACGATTATACCTGATTCTCTGGAATGTTAAGATGAGTATACCTAAAAGATTTTGCATGCAATATGATTAATAATGCATCTCTTTTTCAGCGTGTGATGTATTAGCATATTGTTTATGATCTGTTTTTCAGGTTGTAATCTAATAATAATTTTTTGTACTCGGGGATTTAAAAACCTAACATAAATAAGTGAGTAAATATTTAAGTGCCTGTCAAGACTAGCTAAGTACCCAACAACATGGCAACTTTAGCTGATTTCATAAAAGCAGGCAAAGAATTAGAATACACAGGAAAAGAATTAGAGCAATATGCTGATCAAAAATTCAGGGAAGCAAAAGATGCTGAGAGAGATGAACGTGCACGAGAAAGACAACATCAGAAGGAGATTGGAGAACAAGAAAGACAACACCAAAAGGAGATTGTAGAATTAGAGGAGATAACAAAACAAAGACAATTAGAACATGATAAGGAGATTAAACAAAAAGAAATAGAAATGAAACAACAACAATTAGATCTGGAAAGAGAATTAAAGCAAAAACAATTAGATCAAGAGAAAGAATTAAAACAAAGAGAGATAGATGAAATGGCAAGAGTGAAAGAAAAACAAATACAAGTTGAATCAGAGACACAGTTAAAGATGAAAGGTATGGATGTAGATTCACACTTAGAGATCTCCGCTACAAAATTAAAAAGTCAGCAAGAAGAAAATAAATTTAATAAGTACAAAAACATTATTAAGCCATTCTGTAAAGAAGATTCCATATCAGCCTGGACAGAAAATGTCGAATACCAACTGAAATACCACCAAGTACCAATCGATATGTGGGCTATGATCTACATGAAGAACCTCAGTGGGGAGCCCCTTAAAGTGATAGAATCTATACCAACTGATCTTAGATCTAACTATCAGTATATCCACGATAGGATAATGCAACATTTCTTACTTGATGCCCCTGGGTATCAAGTACAGTTTTCCAATCTAAAACCTAAGCTAAACGAGACCTTTATCGATTATGTCTCAAATGTCCAAAGCGTACTAAATTGATGGCTTAGTGCAGCAAAAATAGGAAAGGACTTTGAAAGACTTAAAAATTTAATAGCCATGGATAAAGTCATATCCACAATACCATCTCCTTTCGCTAAATTCCTGCAGCAGTCAGACATCGAGACTATAGAACAATTTGAAAAGAAAGGCTCTGCATATTTTTCCTCAAATAGAGATATTTTTAAGACATCTAATAGCGACTCTGAAATAATCTCTTTTGTTAAGGACCAACCTAAAACTTATCAGAGCAATAAAAAACCATTTCATAGAGTCGACAAGAAAGATAAAAATGTGTCGAAATGTGTTTATTGCCAACTTTTTCATGATACGTATTCTATGTGTGATAAATCACCAAACTATCCAACACATCTTGAAATGGTAATTAAGAAATAACAAAACAAAAGAACTGCATACAGGCGTGCAGTCAAATGCTTCTTCTGTTCTAGCTACGGGCATTATTCTAATAAGTGCCTGGGCCGCCAAAGAATGAAGGCCAACAATGCAATTTTGATTGATACATCCTCTGATAGTGGGAGTGAGACTGAGTGTGAAGTTGATAATCAATTACCTTTTAGTCAATCTGAAGATGTGTGTTGTGTAAACGATATTTTATGCTTTGACAGTTGTGAGCGATGTCACCAATTTCATGCAGACGGAAAATTAAAATGTGGACACATTGTAACATCCTCCTTTGAGAATGCAAACGCAGCTGTAGCCTCCAGAGGCAATTTGATGTTTCACACTGCATTGGTCAATGATAAGCCATGCCGATGTTTGCTTGACAGTGGTAGCTCTATTATTGGGGTAAAAAAGGAACTGGTTGATCCAAAAGATTATACTGGTGACTCTGTAAAATGCCATACTTTTTCTGGTAATATAGAAACATATCCTCTGGCAAGAGTCCGGATAAACACACAATTCCTTTCTGGTACCTTTACATGTGCAATACTAGACAACCCTTGTACTGAGTTAATTCTTGGGTGTCTACCCCAGCTAAGACACTGCACAGATGAAGAAATATCTGCCTGGGAGGAGAAGAATAGACTTACTCCAGTGAACAATGCAGATATCCTCAATCACAATCCCGACAACAGTGCTAGACCCATGATTCTTGAACCTGGTCAAAATGTATTGCTATTACTGCCTAACAAACGTAATAATATGACAACTTCATGGCAAGGACCTTTCAAGGTGATACAAAGACTTTCAGTTGTTGATTATGAAATATCAATAAACGGACACTTAAAGATATTTCATATCAACATGTTGAAACCCTACTTTTCACGACAAGAGACAGATTTAGAGACAGACGAACACAATGCACCCACACCTATGAATGAGACGACGGACATACACAACGCAACTACACTAGTTAGCGAGACTGGCAAATCCGACGAGATGCATATACTTAGTGAGTTTACAGAAAACGCACTTAGCACCACAACCGTACTGAATCAGGTAGACGACGACGGGATGGAACTACCTGTTCCAATTGTAGACAAGACTGCGACATTAGATTCTATACGATTAGAAACGGGACTGACAGAAGAACAACGACGACAGATAATAGAATTAGTGACTGAATATAAGGACATATTTTCCGACATTCCAGGTAGGAAGGACAGGATCGAACACTCCATCCTTCTTTCGGACTCTAAGCCTATCAAATGCAGGCCGTACTCTATCCCACTTAGCTATAGAGAAAGTCTAAATAAGGAAATTCTTAATTTAGAAGCTAGTGGAATCATTCAAAAATCTACATCTGAGTACTCCTTTCCAATCGTTTTGGTCAAGAAGAAAGACTCTACAATTCGTCTTTGTGTGGACTATAGAAAACTCAACAATGTCACTAAGATCGACGCAGAACCAATTCCTTCCTGCGAAGATCTTATTCTGGATATGTCCACCTCCAAAATCTTTTCTAAATTAGACCTTACTAAGGGATATTGGCAGGTCCCTATGCAGACTCAATCTATCCATCTTACTGCATTCTCAACACCTCTAGGTCTTTACGAGTGGCGATTTCTTCCTTTCGGACTTCGTAATGCTCCTGCCACTTTCGTACGCTTAACTAGAGATTTACTACATGGAGTGACGAATACAGTGACATATATAGATGATATTTGTGTCCATACAGACGACTGGACAACACACTTACTGAAACTCAGACATGTCTTCGATAGGTTGCGACTCTTCGGTCTCACTGTCAAACCGAGCAAAGTCGAATTGGGCCTACAAGAAATTGACTTTTTGGGTCATGTCTTTTCACAAGGACTACTGAAAACTGACAATAGAATTATTACTAAAATTATGAACCTGACCATGCCTACAACAAAAAAGCAGGTCAGGAGCCTTTTGGGTTTAGTAAATTATTATAGCAAGTTCATTCCGAACTTAGCTGAAATTACAAGTGTATTTTCAAATGTTTTAAAAGCATCAGTAAAATTAGATGTCAAAGATGCATTATTAATTTCTGCATTGTCAAAATTGAAAACCCTATTTAGTAATGTTCCAATCCTCCGTTTGCCTAATCCTAGGCTCGTTTATTATCTTAGGACACATGCCAGCAGGATTTCCATCGCTGCAGTACTAGGCCAGTTTTATGATGGCATCTTCTATCCAATTTGCTACGTGAGCCGCAAGATCACACCGGCTGAGTCCAGATATTCCATATCAGAGTTGGACGCCCTAAGCGTCATCTATTCGGTGAGGAAGTTGCATCGATTTCTAGCGGGTAATCACTTCGTGGTCCAGACCGATAACTCCCCGATCACGGTCATACAAAGTGGGGTGCATCGCAACGACCGCATCTACAGGTGGTCATTGATATTACAGAATTATACTTTTAGTATAGAGCATATTAAGGGTAGGGATAACATTCTTGCTGATAACCTTAGTCGACCATCTGAGGTAGAAATACCTGATATTCCACATGAATAGGTAGTGTAAGAAATGTTAAGTTAGTACACTTAAAATATCCTGTATAGAATATACTATTAAATACATAGACATCAGGATCAGGACTGTGTGCTAAGAACAGTGAACTACCATGTGCCCGTAGTCAGCCGAATTAGAACTGTGCTCCAAGGACAAGTTGATCACCGTGTGTGCATAGACAGCTCGTTACTTACTATGCTCCATTTGTGCTCCGGTGAATCACCTGTGTTAATCACATAAGAACAGTGTCAGAACATTGTGAAAATAACAGACACGAAGATACTTGTCTACGACACCAGCGGACTCGACGAGTGGAAGAATACCCATAAGACACAAGTATGACTGTGTAGTGTAGTTAGCATACCCAGGATAATTGTGTATATATAAACTATGCCAACGAAAGCAATTTATGTACGTTATGGCAACCACTAACCTGAGGTAAATAGACATCATGTATATATATATTTATTGTGATATGTAATATAACGGTTTTAAGATAGGTGTAAATTAGAGTTAGATTAGTTACTTTAATATAGATTTAAATTAGATTTAGAAAATATAATAGATTTTTTTTTAGTTTAGATAAATCATTAATTTACCCACTTACTTAGCATAAAAGTAGATTAGGATAGAACTATAAATTTATTAACAGCTAATTAAAGTCTAGGATAAAAAGTTTAGATAGCAACAGCACCATTTAGTTTAGATAGCAACAGCACCATTTAGTTTAGATAGAAACAGTACCATTTAGTTCATTTCATTTCAATTGATTTCATTCCATCTTGATAAACACTTTAACAACCTCATCATTTAGGACAAAAATTAGGTTAGATTTGATAGGATAAAAGGATTATACACATGAACATACATCGTTTATACCATGTAGAATAAAAATATCCATCATATTTTTTTTTCTCATTTAAATATTAAAACATTATAATTTTGTTACATTTCACATTTCCCATTTCAGAAAGGTACATAACTCATCTCACATCATTTTCATTTTTTTAGATAGATAGATTACTTCCCTTAAACTAGATTGAATGTGTACAACAAATTAGGATATAAATATTTATAGAAGTAGTAGTAGTATTTCAGGAAAATATAGTGTTTAATATCATCAGGGTACAAAATATCAACCCTATTTCATCCATGTAAATATTTTGTAAATACATGACTCGTGCAGTAAGTTACGCACAGTCATGAAGCTCAACTCTTTCCAAACTGAGCCAAACTTGTACAGTGTCACTTAAAGGTTTTTAAATAATTGGTAGGATAAAAGTGGGTTTTTTGGGAGAATAAAAGATGTGTGACAGAAGTGTGAAAGTGCGAGAAAATGGTAAATATACAAGGGAGAGTGAAGGCGGCCAGCGGATTTTTTCTGCCGCTCAGCGCGACTTTTTATTATTTGTCTGCGTCAAGCGTTTGCTTTCAATGTTGAAATGTGCTGTCTCAAATGTATTGTATGTAGTTTAGAGTAAACCTTAGAGAGAGTATTTTAAGTCTCATAAGACGGAAACGTGGTCACTAATTAGTGTTATACACTTGTTTGTGGCCGCATTTAACCGAATTATGGCACTTGAAAGCTATCTTACTTACATATTATAGACAGACATACATGTTAGAAGTTAAATTATATTATTAGGTAAATTCAAACACGCAAACAGCCAGGAAAACACACATGTAAAGCACATACACTTTTTTGAACAAAGGGAGATAACTCCGGGTCAGGGGACACAATAGACAACGAAACACTAACTTAACAGTGGAAGATAACTTTACACGCGGAAGCGAGATAGGTAAAGCCTGTCGCACACAACTTCTGCAAAGGTTGTTTAATATTATATGAGGGCCATGAAGCAATTCATGTGTTGACCCTAAGAAAGTCAACTTTGTATGGGTAGTGAGTTAATTTGCTATTTGAGGGCAGGTCTTATAAGACAATGGTCCGGTTCAGACAAACCTCTAGTTAATATAATATTGCGATTGAGAAAAGGGCTCACGCCAACCAGACAAGTTTGTGGCGATCACCAGTAGCCAAGTAAAGTGAGACTACATTGTGACAATAGTCAGTAGATGTCTATTGAGTTACCCAGAACCAAGTTAGTCTTTGACAAAAATTAGATACACTAATTTTTTAGAAACTTCTTGCATCACAACCATGAGTCAAAGTTTGTAACGCAACACAGGAGGGGAGGGTGTGTGTCAAAGACTCAGGGAAGACCACCCTGAATGAGTGGTCTACCTCAAGGAGATTAGAGGTAACCTAGTGCCTCTACATGAGGGCAGGGTAGGTGTAGGTGGTTAATAGAAAGGGGAACTATCAAACAGTTCTCTCATGAGACACGGAGGTGTCAACCAAAGAGTAAGCACTCTGGTCACGGCGTAATCACGCCAGCGTGACAGATACAGAGAACTAGACTCAAGAGAGACCACTACTCCAAGCGTGCTGAGTGATGCAGCACGCAGAAGCCGAAGTACGCACAAGGTCACTCCGCGTACCGTGTAATCAGCACGCGGAGAACTCCTCAGACGGGAGACAGACTTCGTAGTTAGCGCATCGCTTAGCGTCGATGCTTATTTCGTTAGCCGAGTAGATAGATTAGCAATAGGGTTAGGAAACGACTAGTGATAGGCAATTCTGTGCATTTATTCTTGTGTGTTTTGTTAGCGACTGTTTGTTGTACATTGATGTGATGCAAAGAGCCAGTGGCAATAAAATGTATGATCAATACCTCTCGTACGACTGACAAATCTTTTTGTGTGGTGCGAGAGAAGTTATCCCGTAATGCCTGAAGCATCGGTTGCTGACAGCACTTATAAAACCAAATGGGAATCACAGCATCCAGGCCACCAGAAGGATGATGCATATTACAAATACAAATTCGACCAAAGAGAACATGTAGCAATCTTCAGACTCAGCACAGGACATAACAGGCTGAAATACCACTTGTTCGATAGGAGAAACCGATGAATGTAATTGTGGAACTGGTAAAATGACAGCTAAACATTTGCTGCAGGGGTGCTCAATATACGCAGAACAGAGAAAGATATTTTGGACCACACCTGCTTCATTTGAGGACGCTCTAAAGAGATATCAACAAGCTCAAGTTGACCGCAGATTACTTTAATAATATTCAGATTGACATCTAAAGGTGCATGAATAAGTATTTAGACTGCCACACATCATACCACAGGTATGTCGGTTACAAAAGCGTCCCAGAGGCATGAAATGGAATATTGCTTGGATAGCAAATCCATTACGTGGAAAGTCCAAACAGAAAGCTCACTTTGTGGACTTCATAAAAGGTGGCAAAAGTGTCCTAGTGGCACGAAATGGAATATTGCCTGGGGAGCAAATTCATTACGTGGAAAGTCTGAATCGAAAGCTCACTGTGTGGGCTTCATAAAAGGTGGGAAAAGTGTCCTAGTGGCACGAAATGGAATATTGCTTGGGTAGCAAATCCATTACATGGAAAGTCCGAATCGAAAGCTCACTGTGTGGGTGTCATCTGCAGACTGCATTCTTCTGGTTTCCGGAAGAACAGCCTATGTTGAACGAAAGGCCCAATATACGGAAGTGAGGTTAAGCAGCCATGTGCAGGACGTGACGATTCCTTGGGTGAGCCCAGTACCAGAGCGCTTTGTGTCGGCTCTGCAATTATGGAAGCCTCCTTGGATGGCTGGGAATGCTCATTGTCTGCCCCTGCCTTCTCGTAAGGACTGACCAGGATGTCTTTGGCTGTTCTAAATGGCCCAGCTGGGATGGGGGGATAACACCACAACAGTGAGAGTCAAACGTCCCAAGAAACCCCCAGGAAGGTTAACCTGGTCAACAAATGCCCGCAGAAGTCGGATGTGTCGTCGTAACAGCGCAAGAACGCAGCTTTGCTGAAAACAGGCACAACGCAATCACATCCGAAAAAAAATAACAATTTCTGATGAACGCAGAAGAAGAGGAAGAACCCCTACACCAGACAGTTGGACTACAATGTTGACCTATCGTCCTGAACTTGGAGACGTAAATTACAAGTACCGCTGAATTCGGAGTGGGTTCGCCTAATGGCGAGGGACACTGTTAATAGGGAAAGCTATTTCACACGCAAAATTCAGTCCAGCACTACTAGAAGTAATATGTATGGACTACACTTGAGTTCAAATGGAGAGCTGTCACGGGATACTGCGAGTTTAGTGATTCCCCGATAACTTACATATAAAATTAATTGCAATATATGAGAATGGGAAAATTATTGACAGTTAGTCAGAATAACAATCGAGTACTTCAGTCTGAGGTGAGGACAAATGGACGGTCATTGACCGTATAGAAGTAAGATACAGTGTTAGGGGTCATTGACTGCTGATTTCACCGGACAAAACAACGCGGAGACATCGGGTTGTGGAACACACGAAGACGTTGATCAAAGAGTTAGAACTCTTTGATGTACGATGAGTGAGGAACGCGGGACACAACGGAGGAGCCGAAACGGAGCGGCAACGAACGAATACGTGACTTCATAGACCTTTGATGGGGGATCACGGCAAATTTGATTGTTGATCAAAAGTAACGGAAAATTGGAAACTGAGTATAAATAGTTGTAAACTTGTTTTTGTGGTTAGTGTGCTACCAAACTGGACGGAGAATGGATCTATGCGTCCTTAATTAGGAAAGAAATATAGGTCCCTTATTGTTTAAAGGCGATGGGAAATTGGTGCTTATGTGCTTGTGTATTTCGATTCATGGACTAACATAGACAATATAAGATAATCTAGCTTTAGCTTAGGAATATAGCATAGGGAACTAGGTGTATGTACTTTGCTGTTAACATTTCCTTCTTTTAGCTAATCATCTAGACTTTAGTGAACTCATCTGTCTTATGTCAGAGTATCTTTCGTAAGCGTCTAAGTACGGCTGGAGGCGTGCTCTCACATAAGAATTAGTCTGAAGCAGACTAATATCACCCACAGGTTCCACGAAAACTTCTGACATACTCAGAGAAGAGAAGAAAGTTACACAGAGAAGATAAGAAAGTACTTCACTAGAACCACTTAAACATCGCCCTTCAATAATCGTGGGCCGACACAACGAATGTAAAATAAGTGAACTCTGTATCCAGGTTTGGAAAACTATGGAAAGGACTTTCATTCTATAAAGGCAGAGCGACATAGGCTAAATATATTTGAATTGGGTACTAACCTAAAAGAAACATGGAAGAACTCAAGAACAGTTTACCTGTATTCAAAAACTGTTCAGTAATTAAGAGACAGTGTGTCGAACATATATAGTCTTTATACAGACAGTGTTAGACAGTGGTGATGTGTTTCAGTGATGGATCTTACTAACTTCCAAAAAAGGGAAATCTGTTGAATTCAGACTTATCTTAATCGCATTATTTTGTGGTGATCAGACGTTGAACATTTTTTCAATATTGGAATACGCCCAGACTCAAGAGGAGCGGAGCATCCAGGGTGAGAGCTGTCCATATATGTGTGATGTCTTGTTGCATGGCCGTATAAGGATGGGAGATATGATACGGCACATACGAATTCCAGAGTCCTATCTCGCACTCACAATAGAAGACACTACCAACTACATATACGCATTCAATACATACAACTGACATAGATTTCAGTAATAAATATTTTGTTAATTGTTGGAGGACACTGTTGTCAGGGTCTGTTATGAAGGAATAAGAGAGAGAGAGAGAGAGAGAGAGAGAGAGAGAGAGAGAGAGAGAGAGAGAGAGAGTATAAGACAGAACGGAGGAGTGTAGACAAAAGTCTGTCAATAATTCCCAAGTATAAGGATCTTAAATGTGTGCTTGTTGATTCCACTTTCCTCCCGGGACGACAAGCGACATTAAATGGTGGAGCAGCGAGGTAACTGCATATTGGTACCTACATATTGGTATATACATATTAGTATGGATATATGGGGACAGTAAAGGAGAGCACGTCCGATATATATATATATATATATATATATATATATATATATATATATATATATATATATATATATATATATATGTGTGTGTGTGTGTGTGTGTTTGTGTACAGAGGTTGATTTTAAATGAGAGCACGTCAGTGGGATATATATAGAGTGACTAAATGTGAGCAGGTCCAGGGGATATATAGTGATATAGCATTATATATTTGGGACTACATTACATAGGTGTTAAGACACATTACCTACTTGTGCACACTTTTACACGTCTACATAAGTCTTTATCCTATATCTCCTCTTGTGGTTGAGAGATTGGTTGTGGTGTACTGTGTGGTGTCGTAGATAAATAAATATTTATATAGACATAGATTAACAGATAAATATAATTAAATTAAATTTATATAGTGAGTAATTACTTACTGCTTTGAGGTGTCTTTACTCTACCTGCTGACTCACCTTCTTTAACTATGGCCACTCATAAACTAACGACAGCAGAGCTAAGGGCAAACGGTGAAGAAATTGGTTTATCTGGATCGGCACTAACCGATTACATCCAAGAGAGGGAGAGGGAAAATCGCCAAGCAGAAAGGGAAGATTGAAAGGCCAGTTGGAATTGAAAAGGATGGAGTTGGAGAACAAGAGATTAGAAACGGAACAGACCAACAACAGGTTGGACGCGGAAGAGGCCAACAAGAACAGAGAACATGAATACCGCATGCGGGAACTAGAACTCAAAACACTAACTAAGGGAGAAACAGATGTAGCAGAAGGAGGATTATCTTCACATCGGGCAACCAACATGAGTGGACATGGTTACCATGCCGTGAAGTTTCCCTTAGCTGTTTATGAGGAATCTACAGAAAAATTTGACCAATACGTAAATCGCTTTAAAGCCATGTCAGTCGCTATGGGACTGGATAGAAGCAGATGGAATCTTAAATTAGCCCAGGGATTACGATGTTCGGGTTACGAGGTTTACACACGCCTACCACCAGGACATGAAAACCACTACGAAGAATTAAAAGCCGCTTTGATGAAACACTATGAGATCACAGCACAAACGTATCGGAAGAAGTTTCGATCGGCAAAAAGAGAGCCGGGAGAGCTATTCGCCGCCTACAGTTTAAGGTTGAAATCATACCTCCAAAAATGGATGGATTTGGCAGAGTTCAAGCGGGACTATGAAAGTCTGGAAGAGCTGATGGTAGTAGACCAGATGCGGCAGCAAATGTCAGAACCACTGAAGACATTTTTAGGAGAACAAGGGGCGGAATGGCTTGATGTTGTAAATAAGCTGGCGGAAAGATTCGTAGAAGTCCATGGGGAAGCTAAAGAAACAAAATATACCCACCACAAAAGGTCAGGAGAAACAAGACCGAAAGAAATCTAAAAACTGGGAAGGAGAAAAAGTGGAACCTTATATGAAGCACACAGAGAAGAGTCCAGAGAGGAAGAAGGAGGGAAGACAGAGCCCACTCAACTCTCAACCGACACGACAGTGGTCTGAGAAGTGGTGTTCGATCTGCAAGTTGCCCTCGCACAACACGAAAGACTGCAAATCGAAAACGAAAAGCTCTCACTTGGCGGCCTGCCGTGTGGCTCCAAGGGCAAGTGCCACCGAAAAGGTCGAGGTCGTGGAAGAAATTCTGGACCAAGAGAGGCCACCTGTGGTAAAACTGATTGAAGTCAATGGCCAGCAGGATGCTTGTCTCTACGATACAGGTTTAGACGGGGAAGCTGTAATAGATGCCAGCTTGGTACGCCCAGACCAACGTACAGGGGAGACCATTGAGATACAGTCGCCAATGAGGAGTGCTGTTACCATGACGCTGCCAATCGCCAAGGTAGAGATTAAGTCCAGGTACGTCACGGGCATTATTCCAGCAGCTGTATTATCTGACTCCCTATTTCCAGTGATCATTGGTACAAAATACGTGTTCTTGGGGGTGCCCAAACAGCCCGCCCACAGGGGAGCAGTAGCCAGTGGATCTCAAGGGAAGAAAAAAGAGGCAGAGACACTATGCGACAACTCAGTGATAGGGGAATTGCATACTGCCCAGAGGAAGGATACTACGTTGCGTCCTTGCTACAGGAAGCTGCAAAGAAGTGCTGACTCACCAGAACGGGGACAGTACTTTCTGAGGAATCGGCTGCTTTACAGGAGAGCCGGAAGAGGAGACAACCTGCACGAGCAGTGGGTGGTTCCAGAGACCCACCGTCCTCACATTCTTCAGAGCGGGCACACCATATCCGGGAATCGACATATGGGTGTCAGAGAGACGGTGCAGCAAATTTCCGGCCATTATTGCTGGCCAGGAATGAGCGGAGATGTACGCCGGTCAGTGAAGTCTTGCGCAGAGTGCCAGAAGGCACCACCCAAAAATAGGACGAAGAGTAAAATATCTCTTCAAGTGGAAGACAAAGTGGAAGTGTGGGGTCCAGCAGAGACCAATATATTCCAAGTAGGATGGAAAGGACCTTATCCTGTGGAAAAGGTTGTGTCCAATAATACCTACGAAATCAGGATCAGGGGAGAACTGAAAAGTCTCTTCCTTCGGAAATATGAGGAGAGACCAGAGAGAAAATCTTCGCACCTTATGGTGATGGCAGCCATTAAGAAAAAGGTTACAGGTCCAGATGAAGGCCAGAGATCCCAAGTACTACATAGGAGGACCTATGGGAACGTTCGAGGTAGGTCAGATTTTCCAGCCGAAGAGAGGAGGGAAATCACACGTCAGGGAAAGGACAATCGTGAAACATTTGCTAGTAACCCAGTTCAGAAGGGGTGGATAATGTCGGGAAAGGCTAGAGATACCCAGGACTCCAACCGAAGATTGGCTGGCCAGATCCAATATCGCCCGAGATGGTCCTGGAAGCAAAAGTCCAGGAGGTTTGGGGAAGACGATGCTGTCCAACGAGGACGATACCGCAAATCCCAGGATGAAAAGTTTGGGGAAACAAAGAGGACATGGAAACAGTGTTACAGTCAGGATGGGACGATCCGTCTGTATTGTGAGCCGTCGCTTACGCCAGTCGAAAGTAGGTCGACCGAACGTACAGGGGCAATGTGCCAACACTAGTGTCTGTCATGAGTAGTATAATAGGCTGTCAGTGAGATCGCCTACTTGATGAGGAGGAGATCCATGTGAGGGTACAGTAAGATCATCAACCCTTGATGTTCCTAGCTACTTCGCAGAAGCTCAACGCAAGGTTGATGCGTTGGTCGTTGTTGCTGCAGCCGTACAACTTCACAGTGGAGTACATCCGTGGTAAGGAGAATGTAGGAGCGTATTTCCTATCTAGACATCCAACTCCAGAGGAAGAGGAATATGTTGGTGGATCATAGGAATCAAAACTCCAGTGAGGAAGAGTCGACGCGGTCAACTCTCTTAAGAGGGGGCCTATGTCACGGGATACTGCGAGTTTAGTGATTCCCCGATAACTTACATATAAAATTAATTGCAATATATGAGAATGGGAAAATTATTGACAGTTAGTCAGAATAACAATCGAGTACTTCAGTCTGAGGTGAGGACAAATGGACGGTCATTGACCGAATGGTATAGAAGTAAGATACAGTGTTAGGGGTCATTGACTGCCGATTTCACCGGACAAAACAACGCGGAGACATTGGGTTGTGGAACACACGAAGACGTTGATCAAAGAGTTAGAACTCTTTGATGTACGATGAGTGAGGAACGCGGGACACAATGGAGGAGCCGAAACGGAGCGGCAACGAACGAATACGTGACTTCACAAACCTTTGATGGGGGAATCACGGCAAATTTGATTGTTGATCAAAAGTAACGGAAAATTGGAAACTGAGTATAAATAGTTGTAAACTTGTTTTTGTGGTTAGTGTGCTACCAAACTGGACGGGGAATGGATCTATGCGTCCTTAATTAGGAAAGAAATATAGGTCCCTTATTGTTTAAAGGCGATGGGACATTGGTGCTTATGTGCTTCTGTATTTCGATTCATGGACTAACATAGACAATATAAGATAATCTAGCTTTAGCTTAGGAATATAGCATCGGGAACTAGGTGTATGTGCTTTGCTGTTACCATTTCCTTCTTTTAGCTAATCGTTTAGACTTTAGTGAACTCATCTGTCTTATGTCAGAGTATCTTTCGGAAGCGTCTAAGTACGGCTGGAGGCATGCTCTCACATAAGAATTAGTCTGAAGCAGACTAATATCACCCACAGGTTCCACGAAAACTCCTGACATACTCAGAGAAGATAAGAAAGTTACACAGAGAAGATAAGAAAGTACTTCACTAGAACCACTTAAACATCGCCCTTCAATAATCGTGGGCCGACACAACGAATGTAAAATAAGTGAACTCTGTATCCAGGTTTGGAAAACTATGGAAAGGACTTTCATTCTATAAAGGCAGAGCGACATAGGCTAAATATATTTGAATTGGGTACTAACCTAAAAGAAACATGGAAGAACTCAAGAACAGTTTACCTGTATACAAAAACTGTTCAGTAATTAAGAGACAGTGTGTCGAACATATATAGTCTTTATACAGACAGTGTTAGACTGTGGTGATGTGTTTCAGTGATGGATTTTACTAACTTCCAAAAAAGGGAAATCTGTTGAATTCAGACTTATCTTAATCGCATTATTTTGTGGTGATCAGACGTTGAACATTTTTTCAATATTGGAATACGCCCAGACTCAAGCGGAGCGGAGCATCCAGAGTGAGAGCTGTCCATATATGTGTGATGTCTTGTTGCATGGCCGTATAAGGATGGGAGATATGATACGGCACATACGAATTCCAGAGTCCTATCTCGCACTCACAATAGAAGACACTACCAACTACATATACACATTCAATACATACCACTGACATAGTTTTCCGTAATAAATATTTTATTAATTGTTGGAGGAAACTGTTGTCAGGGTATGTTATGAAGGAATAAGAGAGAGAGAGAGAGAGAGAGAGAGAGAGAGAGAGAGAGAGAGAGAGAGAGAGAGAGAGAGAGAGAGAGAGAGAGAGAGAGAGAGAGAGAGAGAGAGATAGTGAGTAGAAGACAGAACGGAGGAGTGTAGACAAAAGTCTGTCAATAATTCCCAAGTATAAGGATCTTAAATGTGTGCTTGTTGATTCCACTTTCCTCCCGGGACGACAAGCGACAAGAGCAACAAGAAGAAACATGTCTTCCATACCGCTTGCTTCGGGAATGTATTTGATTTTGAGTTTTCAGGTCAAAACACAGTTCCCGAGACAAATGTTGTGAATAGCTTAGACTGCCATAGTAACTCATAATGATTATCTGGAAGAGGCTAATGAAACTATGACCATATATGCAACTATAATATAAAGACAAACAGCATTATGTGGTCATGTGATGAGGCATGGAGAATATCATGGCAACTGGAAAGCTGAGCAGGGAAAAAGGCAGAGACAGACAAAGAGATATGATGCTGGATGGGCTGAGACGGTAGGATGGAGGAATATCATCAGCAGAGTTCATCCAGAACATCACGATCTGTGGAGAGTCATGAACACCTATGCCAGCTGGCAAGGCACATGATGATCATGATGATCTGACACAGTTGATAAGAGCCAATGTGAAAGGGAAAACCTCTGTGATAAATCATCAACAGTTGATTTGTGACATTAAAATACCTGGCTCTGTTATAACAAAATAGTGGAATAATGAGATATAGAAAAAGCCTGAATAAGGAAAACAGCTATTAGAACTATAAATGTCAGCCTAATGGGATTCTTGATTTCACTTCATATGATATTTAACTCTGCAGTATGCACTTGAACTTAATGAGATGTGGCAAATTATGCCTGGCAACTCACTGGACAACCAGTCGTTTATGGCTTCGTTTACATTTGAACATACAGGTGAAATTCAAAAACCAAAATGATTACTTTCAATACCAATTAGCCAGAAAAAGTGCTAAACACATAGGCATGCAAACGAAAGACAATTCTTTGTGCAGATATGAAGAATAACTAACAGGTCTGTGTACAAATCACCACAGAGTATGTCTTAGAATTGTTAAACCTGTGAGAGATGAGTACTGCCATGCTACTGTAATAATTAATAACAAAAACAGAATACCCATACTCGATAGAAAAGACAGAAAGGTGAGATAGAAGGAATATTGTAAAGAAAATGTAAAATATTTCCAAGAAATAACATCACAAAAAAAATCGTACAAATGAAGCAAAAGATTAAGAAATTCTTGAAGCCATAATACAGAGCCAGTAAACAGAAACATTCATAAAGGGCAGTCGCTAAAATATATCACCAGCTACAGAGGGTATAACTGATTGGCAACTTGACGTCTTGATTGACAATAGTTTGTGAAAGGGAGTTATACCTCTCTGTAACACAAAGCCTAGGCCTGATTTAGAAACCATGCGATGCCCATGCAGCATGAATTCTCTCTCGGCCTGCTAGTTTACTCCAGAGGAAAGGCAACTAAGACTTGACATGAGGGTATAACTAGAGAAGCTTTTAAAACATACAGAGAAGAAAGGGAAAAATGACTGAAAAGAATATTGTCTGCAATGAGATCAGAAGGACAAGTTCCCATCAACTGACAGAATGCAGTGTTAGTACCACTGTAGAAAGACGAAGGCAACAAAAAGGAATATTAAACATGTAGAGGTATTTTCTTATTCAGCCACAGATGTTAAATACATACAAAATAATACTAAAGCAACGAATATGACACATCATCAATCCTCAACTGAGTCGTTCACAATTTGGCTTCAGAAGAAGAATGAATTGCACAGATGCTTTATCTATCTTGAATATGTATACTATTTTTTGACCAGAAAAATGTATTCCACAGAATATACAGAATCATTCTTTGGGAAACTTTAAAAACAATGGAATACAGAAGCAGTTGTTAGGCCATATGACAGTAAACGGTACTACCTGCTTTCTGTTAGCGTCGAATGTTGGGCGGCGCTCACCAAACCAAACACCCAACATTGTGCCCACGGCTTCGGGCGGAGGGGCACAATTGAGAGGGAACAAGCCTTACCCTAGTGTGAGGAAATGCGACCTAAGGCTAGATGTCATAGCAGGGCAGAACAGGCCCTTATTCTTGGTTGGCAACTGGTCTGTGATCCAAGCTCCGACAGGCTGACAGAGCATTGCTTTACTGATCTGGCAGCTTCTGCATCTTGTTACAGATAAATTGGTGTTACCTTTACCCTGGAGTAAACTAGGCGGGTCGAGAGAGGGATCATGCTGCATAGGCAACACATGGTCTCTAAATTCAGCCCAGGCTTTATGCGATGTAGGAGTATAAATCCATCAATGATCTGATTGTAGTTGTGCCTTGTCTGAAGCACCGTGTTACAATCATCTGTCAAGATGGCCAGGTGCCAATGCAGTGTATTACTGGAACAGTCGGCACCTTCACCTTATGATATGTTCTGAATGAGATGAAGTGTCTGAAGTTTTACCTGGAGTGATATGATGTCGCTGGTCTCTGTGGCAAAGGTGTTACGGATGCGGTTCGTAATTCAGCTTACCTGCGTTCAAAACACAACTGCGACCGATTTGGCAGCAGACCATGTCATGCTGGGTTTTAACGTGTTGGTATGGGAGCCGGTCATTCAGAAAACAATGGCAAACTACTGAACGTAAACTTGCCAAGCCATCAACAACAGCAGTTCTGGTGTTGACAGTATGTCCTGTAAATAGGATTTGCCGGGAAAAAAAAAAAGATATGATGTCAATTCCTAAAATTAAGAAATTAAAAGTATTTTTAAAACCAAGTTGTTCTGTGCCATTTCAGTTCTCTTTCTGATCTTCATGTCACATTCACCCCTGGCCCTCAGTTTATAACGTAACATGTACATTTTGAACAGGTATAATAAGAGTTAACTATCCAATTATTTGTATACATTGTCTCTTACATTGTCAGAATCCCGAAACAGTGGATAAGATTCCACTATTCGACATCTTGTGGGTCAAAGGTCGAGAAGGGGGAGACTACTACTACTAATTTGGCGGATGTCACAGATATGAAGCATACAAGCGATTACAAAGGGAGACAATTCCATGCAAAATATTTAAGTCCACTGTTGAGGATCTGAGAAGTTATTTAGGAGGATCTACTCCTGATTTGTTATAAATTTGCTATTCTTTGTGTTCATGTTATAATCTTGATCATTTTTTAATCTCAAAATACAGTTGGGGAAGATTTGGCAGCAGATTGCCTTGTGTTTGTTTCATACAATGGTACATGTTCCAGTCGTTCAGAAAGCTATTTCAGTTTTGGCTAAGATGCAAAGTGCAGCATCTGTGATAGATTTTAATTGTGTTTGTTTCCGATTTTCAAAGGATTCATAAAATATTCGAGATGGAAGCAATAAACACCAACCACTTTCTAGAAGGGAAGCAATTCCATTAAATATGTACGTTGGTGGTTACGATTATCAGCCCTGGCATGGCTGCTAATTCCACGCCTGCTTTAATTGCGACCACGTTGCTTGGCCCATGTGGGGTACCTTCCAGCAGTATATCTGATATATACCACTATGAATTACTCACGTGGTGGTTCGAGAATTTAAGCCAGGCTGCCCACGTAGCATTGAACAAAGGCCTGCACAGCAAGAAAGTAAAACTGCCGGCGAAGGGACTGGAGATGTTTATTGAACATTTTGAAAAGGAGAGGGAGCTAGTGACAATTCACTGGATCCCAAACACAGTTACTCCAAAAGTGACAATTTTGGCCTCACGAACAATAGGAGACAAAAATGCGGAGGTCTTCCACATCGAACATAGCGGCGGCAAGTGGGGCATGCTGTGCACCCCCATAAAAGGCGTGCCATGCTAAGTACAAATCACGGCAACCGGCATGACAGGCGGCCACCACATCATTTACACATTGCCGGCCATCGAACTGCATGTCCAACATGCAGTTTGAGTGACCATTGGCCAATGAACGGGGAATAAGAGGGACAATAACAAAAGAATTCCAGAAGTGACTTTCCAGCAATCGGTCGGAAAACTCATCCAAAGCCGAAACACACAGACTAAGATGGTGTTGAGGGAGCTGCCATGTTGGAAACCACGAGGCCAGTGGAGGAACTGATAAGGAAAACACTAGGAAACTGGCATCAACAACAAGCAAAAACGAAGGGAAGAGAAGAGAAGACCTTCATGCAGTGAGGACATATAAGAGGAGCAGGAAGAAATTTCTCCCATGAAGCCTCACAAAGAAACCTACAAAAACACAAGATGAACAGAAGAAACCCAACAACAACAGTGACAAAGAGGGGCCACTCATCATCAACACAAAAACAGACGAAAAAGACGAAAAACACAAGTGAAAAAACACAAACAAGCAACAAAGGTACACATTTTAATGTAAATTTTTACGTTCATTTACCTTAAATCAGCCATTTTGCAAACATCCGACACGTGGGCTAATTTTAGAACACACACAAATGACCAGGAGAGAGCACCATACATATAAGTATCACACACACACACACACACACTCACACAGACACAAAAACCATAGTAAACATACATGCACCACCCAACTACAATTACCAACCACTATTTTACCAACAAATAATTTATTAACACAGAAATACAGGGGACACAATATTATCCTTTCCGGCAATTACAACTGTTCTCGAAGATATTTACATGACATCATTGACACACACAACCTCACAGACGCATTCAGCCATACAGACCGCAACAGTAGAAAAACAACACAAACAAAACACACAATAGATCATCCAGGTTAGACAGAATCTACACCCGCAACACACACCATTATACAAACCAAACACCTATGGGAAACACTACGTTACAGAGACCATAAAGGCATATTAGCACACATCAGCCCAAACAGCACAGACATACAGCCATACAAGCGATCACCACATTAGAAATTCAACAACACATTACTGAAACATGCAGAATATGATGCAGTTCATACACACATACACTGACAATATACCGAATGAGAACGTCACACAATATCAATAAAAAGTTGTTGCATATCCTGTGCAGGATGTAGCAGTCAACACCAACATTTTTTGGCTGTTCGTGATTCCTTGGCAAGTTTACGTTCATTAGTTTGCCATTGCTTTCTGAACGACCGGCACCCATACCATTTCATAAAAAAATAACGTAAAACAGTCTGCTGCCAAATCCCCCACAGCTGTGTTTCGAACGTAGGTATACAGGATTATAAACTGCGTCTGTAACCCCTTCATCGTGGAGCCGGCCACATAATATTTGAACCGGACAGAAACCTGAAGCAAGTCCTTTAAGAATGTGATAGCCATATCGCATCACAGACGGGGTTCTACGTCGTTTAAAAAAAAAAAATGAAATTTTACGTTTTCATTGTTGCTACAGTGTTCTTGGGGGGGGGGGGGGGTGTCCTATCATCATCATCATCATCGTCATCATGTGCCATGATGGTAAGCGTAGGCGGTCATGTCTTGTCATCTCACTCAATCACCGGAGTCGTAGATCAGCTCAGTGTTCTTGTCTCGACCATGCCACGTGGTCATGCCATCCAGGTATTTACTTACCTGCCTTCCTCTTCTTCTTTTCCCCTCAATCTTGCCAGTTGTCACCAAGTTCTTCAATTTATTTCATCTCATAACGTGACCAAAAAATGTTGACTGTCTACGTCTAATTTCTCTAATCAGTTTATTATTTTCATTTGTTTCTTGTAGGACTTGGTCATTGATTTTTCTGTTTGTCCATGGTATTCTTTGCAGTTTCCTCAGAAACCACATTTCCATAGCCATCATATGTTTTTCAGCTTTTTTGCTCAATGTCAATGCTTCACATCCATACAAAAGCATGGGTTCTATGTAGCGCCTCAACACTCTTTTTCTTGTTACAAATGACATCATTTTATTGGTCAATATATTTTCCATCTTGCAAAAGGCTACTCTCGCCATGGCAATTCTTGTTCTAATCTCTTCAAGACATTTCCCATCAGATGTTATGACTGTTCCGAGGTAATTGTACCGATCCACTTGCTTAAGAATATATTTTTTTTGGCACTCGCTCGCTTTGATCTCAAGTGTAGTCCATACACACTATTTATAGTAGTGATGGACTGAATTTTGCATGTGGATTAGCTTTCCCTATTAACAGTGCCCCTCGCCATCAGGCAAACCCACTCCAACTTCAAAGGTACTTGTAATTTACGTCCCCAAGTCAAGGACGACAGGTCAACATTCTGTCCGGTGTAGGGGTAGAACCGCTTACCTCGGCATCAGCACAACGAATGTTTAAGAACACGCGTTCTTACCCATTCGGCTATGCGGACCTGCGCTTAAGAATATTCCCATTTACTTGTACAGTACACTGTGATATTTCGTTCTGTGTCTTCTAACCCTAGTTGTTCACTGTGTGCAACCTAAATGTGTCTACTAAATGTTGCAAATCCTGCTCATTATCTTCAATCAACACTGTATCATCCGCATATCTAATGTTATTGATGTTTCTTCCTCCAATGATGATTTCCTTCATACCTTCTACATTTCTGAAAATATTTTCACTGTATAGGGAAAACAGATCTGGAGACATTGTACATCCCTGTCTCACACCTCTCTTAATAGGTTCATATTGACCTACCTCATTATCAATCCTTATGGCAGCTTGTTTCCAGTATATGTGTTTTACGGGTCTAAGGTATTTCCCATCAATTTGTAGATCTGCAAGCATCTTTATCATGTTGACGTGTCTTACTTTATCGAAAGCCTTTGTGTAGTCAATAAAGCAAAGGTGTAGGTCTTTGTTTACTTCTACAGAACATTCAAGTAATGTTCTCAGCATATATACAGCATTTACTGTGCACTTGACTTCTACAAACTTACATTGTTCTTCTCCTATTTCGGGTTGTATTTTCTTCCTAACTCTTAGCAAAAGCTAATGGTCGGCGTTTGGTGCAGGAGAGCCTGGCGTATGATAACACAACATATAGCTTAAGAATGGAGGTGGAGGCGGTCAGTGCAGCTTTCCGCTGCATAGAGAACACGACACATACACACATTGTGATTGTAACTGACTCAGACAGCATGCTGAGGAGGGTGAGAACAACAAGCAAGCTTCGTGCAGAGTGGCTTGCTTCGCTTCGGAGGTCACGGGTAGCAAGCATCACCTGGATCTTTTCTCCGGGGCATGCCGGTGTGCTGGGGAATGAACAGGCGGACAGATTGGCTGGCTCGGCAAAACTTGGTGGAGTATTGATGCATGACAAGACAGACGTGGTTGCGGCTTTGTGGGAGCACGTGTACACCTCGGAGGAGCAAATGGATCACCATAGTCTGGTAAGAATGAGACAGCGAGGTGTGACGAAGGGATCTGGCCGACAATCGACGCTCAGAGGAAAGGCGAGACGGACATATAATCAGATTGCTACTGGAACTATTATTGTTGGAACTCTTCACTGGCTGCGGAGGATGGAGACGGAGCGCTTATGGGAATGTCCCGAATGCTGTGATGTCGGTTCTTAAATCAATCAATCAGTCAATCTTTGCATGATAATTTTTTGCAAAGTCTTCATGATGTGGCTCATTATACTAATTGTTCGATGTTGATAATATTCCAAGGCTCCTGATTTCTCCGGGATTGCAATAAATATAGAATTACATAATTCAGGAGGTATATCTCCAGTATAATATATTGCGTTCCCCCAAGAAGGTTAACCCGGTCAACAAATGCCCGCAGAAGTCGGATGTGTCAGCCTAACGGCGCAAGAACGCAGCTCTGCTGTAAACAGGCACAACGCAATCACGTCCGAAAAAGAAAAAAAAAAAACTCCTGATGAACGCAGAAGAAGAAGAATATATTGCGTTCAGCAGTCTGGTGATCTGGTCTATTCTTCTAAGGCATTGATCATTTCTGTTGTGATGTTATCTGGACCCAGGGTCTTGCCAGTTTTCATATGGTTAAAAAACATTCTGAACTTCCATCTTCAAAATTGATGGTCCTTCATTATTATTTTGGAGATTACATTGTTCTTCTCTTGTATCATCGTAAAGGTCTTTCCACATAATCTGACCACGCATGTAAAAGCTGACCTTTTTCTATTATGATTTTGCCATCTTTGGTGTTTAGGCAACCCTGATTTGTGTGCTCTTTTGTTAGTGATGTCATTAATTCTTTTTTTTTTTTGCATTAGTTTGGTATTCCGGTTATTGTGTTGGTTTTCAATTTCCCTGCAATTTTCCTCAAGCCATGTTACTTTTGTCTCTTTGCATAGTTTCCTAATTTTCCTGTTAATCTCTATATATTTTTCATGCTTATTTTTGTTATTTCTTCTTATTTCCATGAGTTTTAAGATGTCTTCCACCATCTATTTCTTGTATCCCATTATCTTTATTTTTGGGATGGTTGTTTCTACAGCTTGGTTTGACTGATTTCTTTAATATTTCCTATTGGTCGCTGACATCCTGAAATAATATTTCCATATCGGACAATGCATCAAATCTGTTCTTCACCTCTATGTTGAATTTACCTTTTATCTTCTCACTCTTCAGTGCCCGTGGATCACATTTTGTGTTTCTTCGTGTATATTTGACGTTTTAAAATGTTTATATGTATATTGTTTATGATTAATCTATGGTCGCTGAAGCAGTCTGCGCTTGGAATATTTTATGCATCTTTTAAGGCATTTCAAAATCTTCTGTTGATGAAAATGTAATCACTCTGATTTCCGATCTTATGATCAGGTCTCCTTGTCCATAATCTCATTGGGTGATGTTGTTACCAGGTGTTTCGAATAATCATATCATGCTCTTTTGCCCACAGTACAAATCTGCAACCTCTTTCATTCTGTTCCCCTAGTCCATACTTGCCTACTATGCATCCGCCCGGATGATTTCCAACTTTGGCATTCAAGTCACCAATTATGATATTTACTTCAGAATTCTTGCATTTCTTAAAGGCATTATCTAAATAATTATACAATTCATCGATGCTGTAATCTCTGCTGTCTGCTGTTGGTGCATATACTTGTATGACGTTGACATCAAAAGGTCTTCCACTCAACTTCACCAGTAACACCCTGTCTGATACAGTCCAGTATCCTTTGATAGGTTTTGATCTCTCTGTATCCATTACAATTGTTACTACTCGCTGTTTTTTTCTCTCCACCAGAATGGATTATACTATGTACCTCAGATGTTATAATGACCATTCCTGTCAATCTGGTCTCTATGAGACTGCAATACAAGATATTCTTGTCATCTGTAATGAAGGTAGTTTACCATTGCTTTCCTTCTTAGTAGTGACCATACTGGTCGATGACCTTGGCCATTGTCTACCAAAAAAAAAAAAAGAGATCCTCTGCCTGCCGTTGTGAAGTTGTAGAGCATAATCTGTTGGCAGCTCTTTAACTTCATCCACCACCTGCACCAATCGCTTCGCGTAACCCTTATGGGTGGGGGGGGGGGGGGCTAAACGGGTACACCACCTTGCCCAAGGGTGTCCCATAGGCTAGCGGAGAGAAGGAGGCATCTTACCTCTTCTTTTATAGGGTATAATCCTAACCACCACCCACTGTTTCATGGAGGGTCCACATGAATGTTGTGCACACGTTATATATACCTCGGCTGTAGGAAATTGAAAAGAGTAGGCAAAATAGAATACTGCCCATGTCAATTTTCAACATTGGTAACCCTCTGAAAATATATAGTTTGTATGATTCTGGTATATACAGTCCATTGAACTCTTGTCAGTACTACATCATTTTCACACTGTGGTGAGATGTGTCCATGTTTAATCTGTGCTGTATAACCTAGACTAACGTGTGCATGCTCAGCATGGACAATAAGTAGACAAGCTGAGAAAACACCTGAATGTGGAATTGGGGTTTCGAGGGGAAATGCAGATAATACTAGGGATGGACAGAAAAACGAATGAGATAGTCCTGTAAGAAACAAATGAACACCGTAAATTAATTAGAGACGTTTTCAGTCAGGATGTTTTGGGCATGCTATGAGGAGAATTAAATGTGAAAATTTAATGACAACTGACAAATTTGATGGGGAAAGAGGAAGACACGAGAGATACATAGTATCATCAAGACAAATAAATTCCTTATCCAAGACTGATGATGTTGTGAGATAGTGAACCTTGACCAACCACACCTCTCGGCATGGCACATGATGATGTTGTGAGAAAGTGAACCTTGACCAACCACACCTTTCAGCATGGCACATGATGATAATGATGCAGCATGGCACATAATGATGATGACTTACGGGGGGCGGGACTAGGCACTTATGAAGATATCTTTATACATAGTAGAGATACATAACATAGTATCTGTATATATAATGAGTGTGATTGGTCAACGGTTTGATTCCTGAATTTGTTGTCAGTTAATTGGAAAAGATTTGCCACCTAATCCTCCGTACAGTCAGGTCTACAAAATGTCGAAAACTATATTCCCTTGGTGAATTTTAAGCCGCAGAAGCCACAACCAATATTTGCACGATTTATTGCCTGCTATATTTCACCGCATCTCGTCAGATGCATACGTATACAGTGAAATATACCAGGCAATAAATCGTGCAACTATAGTTTGTAGTTTCTGTGTTTAAAATCTAAAATAAATATGACAGACCCATCCACAGCGCACTGGACTCAAGAGCGCCCTGGACTCAAGAGTGCGCTGGATGGTGTGCTATAATGTGAGAAGTAAAATTGTAATTTTATCAATCAATCAATCATGTGCCATGCCGGAAAGCGTGGGCGGTCATGACTCGCCATTTCACTCGATCACCACTGTCGTGGATCATCTCAGTGTTCCTGTCTCGTCCATGCCATGTGGCCAAGCCATCCAGGTATTTACCTCTCGGTCTTCCTCTTGGTCTGTTCCCTTCGATCTTGCCAGTTGTCACCAAGTTCTCCAATCCATTTCTTCTCATAACATGTCCACAAAATTTTGACTGTCTACGTCTAATTTCTCTAATCAGTTTACGATGTTCATTTGTCTCCTGTAGTACTTGGTCATTGGTTTTTCTGTCTGTCCATGGTATTCTTTGCATTTTCCTCAGAAACCACATTTCTGCAGCCATTAGATGCTTTTCAGCTTGATAAATTTATGGAGAACGTTTAAAATGCAGTTGCCTTTTTTCTCTCCGTGTGTGTGTGCTCGCGCGCACGCTCACCCACAAGGCATGGTTGTTGGCTTTGACAGTCTGTCAGCAGCCATTTGAGTACTAGTGACGTCGATTGCGCAAAGGGGAACAACTGCGATAATGACAACTCGGGTCGGTGTATGATCGTAAAACCGTTGCTGTCCCCTGAACGCACTGCGTAGGTTTATAAGTCTCTCGTGGTAACCGTGGAAACATGCTCGGCACTGGTAGACCCACAATTCTCGGGCCATTTGCCAGACGACCCCTGGTTCACATATCCGGCTATTGAACGCAGCAGATGCCTGTCCGTTCAGACCACGATTAGCATTTCCACGTGACACCTGGGCTGAGTTTCTTTGACTATGTCTAATTTGTGTCCACTGTACGCATTACATTGGCAACTGGTGGTGCATAACCGAAGCCGAACTTTGGGTAATCGCTTCTCAGTCTTTTGGCTACGATCATTTCGTCCTGCAGACCCATACACGCTTGCTGCAGGTTTGTGATTGTGTCACCAGATTATTCTTCTTTCGTTCGCCTAAATTATGTTTATAACTGCAATGTCGTCTCTTGTATGAATCTAACAGTGTTTTTTAGTTCATTCAGCGGTCCATAGAGTTTATCTTCCACTGTTGTCTCTCTAGGCCAGAAGGTTCGCCTGGATATGTTGTAGTTTGGGCAATCCTGGAGTATGTGCTCTGCTGTCTGCGACGCCAAACCACATGTGCACATGGCTGAGTCACCAATCTTGAATTTTGTATACATGTGGTTGCGTAATCTATTGTGTCCTGTTCTGAGGCGCAGAAGAATGACCTGTTCTGGTCTGTCCATAACGTGGTAGTCGTATTGAGTAAGGTTTGGTGGCCTTCTGACTGATTTGATCATTCTTTTCTTTTGGTGGTATGTAATAGGCACATCTGGTTGTTCTTCTTGTGCTCCTTCCTTAGCCAATCGATCAGCTCTGTCGTTTCCGGGGACTCCACAGTGGGATGGTATCCACTGTATGGTGATCTTACGATGACTGCTAAGTTCAGAAAGTAGTGTCCTCAGAACTGGCAATTTCTCAGACAGGAGCGCCTCTATTACGGATTTTGCATCTGTCAATATCACCACAGGTTGTGTACCATGGCTGGTATTTTGTAATTTCTCTGTGGCCATCTTGATTGCCTCAATTTCAGCATCATAATTATGGCAGTACTTTCCTGTTGGAATTCTGGCCGTGTCTCTAGTATTATTTGGGTATTCTATATACACTCCCGCTCCTCCATTTCGAACAGCATTTTGTGCTGACCCATCTGTGTAGACTCGGATCCAGAGGTCCTGTGGGTATTCGTCATCAAGGAAGCTGAGAGTGGCTGTTCTGCGCTGTACATTGTTCTGTTCTTCCTTGTCAAATATTCCTCTCACTTTTGACTGGATTTGTAGCGATATTCTATGTTCATCTTTCCACGGGGTTCGCTCTGGAATAGTTGTCAGGGGGATATCAACTGTGGGAAGATCGATGGTTTCTCTGCAGAGTTGTTTGGCCTGGTGGATGAAACTACTTCTTTTCAACCGCCCCATAGCTAAGTTTTCAAATTTGTTCTTCATAGGGTGGCCTTGCAAGCTGAGAAACTTTTCTGCTTGTATTAGTGTTTTTGTATCTCTGCGTTCTCTTAAAGCTTGTGTCCTCCCCATTTTCTCCATTGCTACTATAGGGGTTGATTTCATCCCTCCTGTGATGACTCTAAGAGCTTGATTTTGCACCTTGTCCAGCTCCTGCAATGTAGTTTTTGATGCTGAACACCACGCAGTTGACCCGTATTCCAAGTGTGGTCGTATGCTCTGTTGATAAACTTTGCTAAGTATGTTCCCACTGGCTCCCCAAGTGGTTCCAGTTAGCTTTCTCAGGATGGCAATTTTCCTTCTGGCTTTTGCTACTGCTTTTTTAATGTGTTTTCTCCATGTCAGCTTGTCGTCGAATGTTACACCAAGGTATGTTGGTTCCTTATCTTCTCTTAGGGGTGTTCCATTTATCTGAATGCTCCCTGCCTTTTGTTTCGGAGAAAGGGTAAATAGAGTGGTGCTGCACTTGTCAGTGTTTATGTTGATACACCATCTATCCGCCCGTGCAACAAATGTATCTACAGCTCTTTGTAGCAATTTGGTGGCCGCTGATGCATGTTCATTTGCGCTCCACAAAACCAGGTCATCAGGGTACATTGCCGCTTTAATTCCATTGGGTAGATTAGCAACAAGATCATTGATGAAGATTAGAAAAAGTGTTGGGGACAGGACTCCGCCCTGGGGAACACCGTGACGCAGTAATACTTTCTTGCTCTTGAGACCGTCTATCTGAACTCGGGCTCTTCTGTTGTGCAAGTATGCTTTTACCCATTTGTACATTCTTCCATTGACTTTACAGTTTCTCAGTTTCTTCATCAGACCTTCTTTCCAGACTTTGTCAAAGGCTTTCTTCAGATCTATCCAAGCCGCAAGTACCAGCTTCTTCTCTTGGAATGCATCCTCAACTTCTTGAGAGAGGTAGGTTGTCTGATCTTCCGTAGAGTAGCACTGCCTAAAGACAGCCTGTTGTGGCACAAGGATGTTTTCACTTTCAATGTACCACTGTAGTCTGTGATTGATGACGCGTTCCATTGTTTTGCAGAGACAACTGGTGAGGCTACTGGGTCTGTAGCTGGAGGCAATGGAACTGTCTTTCCCAGATTTTAGGAGGGGTATCATGATTGCTTCTCTCCAGACTTGTGGAACACTGCCTAAGGTCCATGGATTATTAAAGATCTGTAGCAGCTTTGCTTTAGCCTCTGTTCCTAGGTTCCTGATCATTTCATTGGAGATACCATCAGCTCCTGGTGATTTTCTCATTTTCAGTTTTGAAATGGCTAGCTCCAGTTCACTGAATGTGATAGGTGTCTCCATAACCTCATGTACAACTTCCTTCTGTCCTGTATTTTGCCATTTCTCTCGAATCTCCTGTTGTTTCTCTGGACTAATTTCAATATTGTTATCTTGTGCGAATGAGTCCGCAAAATGGTCAGCTGCATGCTTTCCTGTTAAGGTGTTTCCGTCTTTATGTAGCGCAATTTTTGAGTTTCTCCCTGTGCCCTCATCGTTAAGCTGTTTTATTAGCCTCCATAACTTTCTTGTGTCTTTTTCAAAGTTCAGTGACTCTGTTTTCTCCTGCCAGCTTTTCCGTCTAGCCTGCAGTTGGGCCCTTTGAAATTTGGCTTTTGCGTGCTGATATTTATTGTGGTGCTCTTGGCTGGGATTGGCCTCTGCTTGTTTTCTACATATATCCACATCATTATGCAACTGTTCCAGTTCACTATTCCAGTAGGGTTTATAATGTTTACGGGCTCCTCTTGGTATTGTTTCGCGTGCTGCCTGTAGTATGCATTTCCCAAACTCTTCAACTACTTTATTTATGTCCTTCTCAGTGTCCAGGTTTCTAACCAGTATGCTAGTGCGATGCTTGTACATTGCCTAGTCTGCTTTCTTGTAGTTCCACCTCGAGATGGTGCTGCTTTCACTTACAAGCTCATTTTCTACAGTTAGAAAGACTGGCCGATGGTCACTGCCACCAAGTTGTTTCCCAACAATTCGTGTAATGTTCCACTCCAGGTCTGGTGAATGAAACGCCAGGTCAGGTGTAGTTGTAGAGAGCCATGATCTCGAGTAGAAGGTATGTGGGTCAGACGGCTTGTTAATCAGGATGAATCTATTCTCATCCTGCCAATCTTCCAATCTCTCTCCTCTCTGGTCCATGTGATCATAGCCCCAGCTCTGCGAATGGCTGTTGAAGTCGCCACACACAATCATTTTTCCTTTTAATGGTAGTGTGTCCAGTGCCTGTGGGCGGTCATTTGGACAGTAGTAATTGATCAGGTGAAAGTCTGTATTGTCTGTCTTAAGTTTAAGTGCCTGATACTCAGCCCCTTCCATGTGAACTTCAATTTGGGAAGCAGGAATGTTGTTTTTGACAAGAGTCAGTATCCCACCCTTTCTCCTGTCCTTTCGGTCAGATCGGTAACACTGGTAGCCTCTGATTTTGAAGGCTATATTTTCGTTCAGGTGAGTTTCTTGCAAGCAACATACACTTACATTTTCATTGGCCAAGATGTTTTCTAGTTCTATTCTTTTTTTGGTGATACCCTCTGCATTCCAGTGCATTATTTTAAGTCTTTGTTTGGTACGGCCAAACGGTCTATTTTCAGGCCCTCTGGCTCCGCTGGACATCTGAGAAGGACCTCCCTTATTTGTGGTTAGATCCTTACGAGGCATAAGGCCCGGCACTGCACCTGTCTGTGGGACCAGAGCAGGGCGAGCACCATAACATGTAGCAGTTGTCGACATAATTCACGGCGTTATTGCGTGGCAGCCTGATTTCTGTGGTGCGCCTCCTGGCTGGCTGCCTTCGTCTTCAGCACCTATCCTTTGCAAGAGTAGACTATGGTCTTACTCGACACACGAACACATAATTCTGTTCCTCCGGTCTGTTATTTATAGATACAACCAAAATAATGACTTCACCGCCAATGTACAACAGCTTTAGCCCCTGCGTTTGAGAGTACCCCAGAAGAAAAGTTTATTATACATAATGACGTATTTACAAGAACCGTTGGTATGAACAATCCAAAATATTCAACAAAGAGGCACATGACTGTTCTGTTCTTCTGTACTTTGAATCAAAGCTCTTGTATCCCGAAAACATAAATATTGTGGACATATGCGATTTAGTACTTTTGAATTTCTTCATGCGACTCTGGCAGACTCTCCTTGACCTTTACATAACAACAGAATGTTTACTATTGAAAATTTAAGTATTTCACATTTTATCAGCATTTTATTTCCGAACGAAACAGCCAGGCCAATATCTTTTTGACCAAATCAAATGATAATTTCCAAAATGAGGAGATACGCACAAGAAATCCATCTCTAGAAATAAAATCACACACAGACCTTAACGTATCACCGGCCTGTCAGCCATATTTGACCGGAACCACTGTTTCCATTAAATAACTTACTCCAACATCTCCCTGCTGCAGCTGTGTCCTAGACTTCGTCTACATCAAGTGGGGAAACTTTCGCAATGTGGATACAGGTTCGTTTGATCAGCGGCAGCAAAATTGTCCGCATCGACAACCTCAGCAAGCTGACCAAGGTAGAGGAGTTGAGGAAGCGACTGGTTCAACATTTCGAAGCCGATGTGGACCAGCAAAGACTTTTCTTCCGCGGGAAACAGATGGAAGATGGACACACTTTGTTTGATTACGATGTGGGTCTCAATGATCTTATTCAAATCCTCATTAGAAAAAATGTACCTCAACCTTTGTCAGAAAGTGACGGCAAAGATAAGGATGATATACGTTATAACAGATGATGGCAGCACTTCAGATAAAGAGAATAAAGAGCCAGGTGATGAAGGAGAGTTACCTGCATCTAGTGAGCAAGAGGGGCTAGACAGCAGTATCTATAAGGACATCACTGTCAACACCAGCATTTTACCGCTGTTGTTGATTTCTTGGCAAGATTACGATCAGTAGTTTGCCATTTCTTTCTGAGCGGCCGGCTCACATATCCTGTAAGTAGTGGGCATGGCGAGAACCGCTACCGATTCTCCAGCAGCTGCGTTTGCTCACGTGGATAAACAGAATTACAGAGAAAGTCGCTAACCCCTACGCCAAGGAGGCTGGAAACTATGGTACTACAGCTCCCATATGTGAAATGTACTCCCTGACAACTATGCTTATATAACCCTCATGTATGTTAGATGCATTCTCCATCTCCTTTATTAAAAAACTATTTGTTTAAAAAAAAAAAAAAAAAAAAAATAAATGCAGACCCATCCTGAACCGAATGAAATTTCACGACCTGTCTCTTACTGTCGACGTTCCTGAGCCTGATGGTTATCAGTCTTCGTTATTTATATCCATCGAAAAATGCATTCTTACTGACGGGATTGCTGTTGATGTTCTGTCATCACTATCATTTTGGTAGTTAAAGATGAACATAGCTGCACCTTTGGGAGCAACATGGTTGCAGTTTGCAGATTTTGGACTTTGATGATGCCTATATGCTATATTTGAACCAAGTTGTCATTTAGTAGAATTATTGATAGCTTACTGGGTTCCATGGACATTTGAACCAAGTTGTAATTTAGTAGGATTTTCATTTGGTGGACATTTGATCCTGTAATCTAGTAGGAATTTTATGGAAAATAGAACCAGTTTGCCAATTTAGTAGAGTGCCCATTTGGCGAACATCAATCAATCAATCATGTGCCATGCCGGAAAGCGTGGGCTGTCATGATTCGCCATTTCACTCGATCACCAGAGTCGTGGATCAGCTCAGTGTTCCTGTCTCGTCCATGCCATGTGGCCAAGCCATCCAGGTATTTTCCTCTCGGTCTTCCTCTTGGTCTGTTCCCCTCGATCTTGCCAGCTGTCACCAAGTTCTCCAGTCCATTTCTTCTCATAACATGTCCAAAAAATGTTGACTGTCTACGTCTAATTTCTCTAATCAATCTACGATTTTCATTTGTCTCTTGTAGTACTTGGTCATTGGTTTTTCTATCTGTCCATGGTATTCTTTGCATTTTCCTCAGAAACCACATTTCTGCAGCCATCGTTTACCCATTATTTGGGGATGTGCTGATATGTGTCAGATGTGATTCATCTGAAGAGCCCACCAACTCAGTTTAGGCCAGTGATGACCATTTATCCATGGCGTACGTTGTACGTTGGCCGAAAGTCTTGCAAGAGAATCCGTAAAAACAGCAGAGCTTGCTATGACCCAGGGTGTGGTATAGGGTATCCCTTTTTACTTATCACAATGGCCTTAACTTTCCCCCATGCCTGTGACTGAAGTCACCACACCATAATCAGCGTTTGAGTATACCAAACTAATTTATTTAAAATATGGATACATAGTCACTGCTCTAATCTGTAAATCTCTTATATATTAATTTAGAGATCAACATGTTTAAAAGATAAGAAGAAAGAAAAGAAACAATTACAAAGTATGCCTGTATCATTCTTGTCTGTACTTTAGATATTTGTTTTGACTTTCATTTATCACTTTTAACTTTGTTCTCTAACTCAGAAATATAACTCTTAATTAAATTAATTTATTAGGTATTTCTGGCATTCACAAATGAATTTCTTGGGTAGTCTCTAGCAGTCAGCCATGTTTACATAGTAGTAAATGCAATTGCCTACCAAGACAATGGTTCAATAAGGAAAATAAACAATAGAATATGTTCTTATCAGCTTAATATCTGATACGTGGCTGATTCGGCCACTACGATATTAAACTAATTTTTGGAACTAGATGACATGCCCGGGGCTTGCCTCGCTGTCGTCGCAGGTCGTCCCAGTATTGCAGTTCTTCTGAGAATGGCCTAAAAATATCACAAATGTACGAGTGGTTACCTCATCTTCTGAGTTAACATACATCACACCGGTCACCTTGGCGAAGTAATTAAGGACGTATACCCACGTACGAAACCTTAGCTGAGCGATATTCGTCAGCGGATCGCGTCGCTTTGATTTTTAACGGAAAGGTATACGAGCCGGTCGTTCAGAAAGCAATGGCAAACTACTTGCCAAGACATCAACAGCTGAAAAATGCTGGTGTTGACTGCAGTGTCCTGTAAATATACGCCGCATGCCTTTGCGTGCCAGCGCACGCACCTGACAGAAACAAGAAGAGTCCTTTAAGAATGTGATTGCCATCATAGACTCATAACGGATTTCTGCGTCTTTTTGTTGTTGTTTGTATAACAAAACTCTACATGTATTCATTGTTGCCACAGTATTCTTTAGTCCTTTATCTATCCCCCCCCCCCCCCATTGGAGCATAGGTCATCAAACAGTCCACGCCAAGCCATCTTCTGTCCATGTTCTCACTCATCTCTGTCTCTAATTCTCTTTACCGAGTGGCTTAGTTTTCCCTATGCGGTGGGTTCCAGAAAAAGGACATCGTCAGCATCATCAGCATTATCATCATCATCAAGTGCCCTTCTGGCTGCCATTGGCGTTCCACGGCTCTCCGCAGATCGTTGATGTTCTGGATCTACTCTGCTGATGCTATTCCTCCATGCCACCATCTCAATTCTTCCAGCATCATTTCTCTTGGTCTGCCTCTGCCTCTCTTCCCCTCAATCTTTCCAGTTGTCATAATGTTCTCCAATATCTCTCTTCTCACCACATGGCCAAAGAAAGCTGTTTGTTGCTTTCTTATTGTTGTATGTACTGTTCTGGTTTCTTTAGCCTTGTTTAGGCAGTCGTTGTTAGTTACTCTAGCACTCCAAGGAATTCGCAACATTCAAGGACAGTCCAGTTATATCATGATCAGGTTTTCTGAATATAAGTCCTATTCAGCGGCAGAGTCATCTCACTTATTGATTCGCTGGAATATGTCTAGTTCTGTCCCTCATTTTGTCAAAAGACTTTAGTTATATTCTTCACAAGTACCAGGTAATCAGTTGTTATAGTTTATTTTTGGTGATGTCTCCCTGGTCTGCGTGCATGTGTATAGTCTCACTCGATGAAGTCATTTCTCAGTTACCAAATTCAACACAAATACATAGAATTCGTGTATTCTATTCTTAAATGATACAGTTATTAACATTCAAAATGCCATAACATCTTACCCTTAGCCCCAGAAGGCACAGTTAGGTAAAAATCACTCCCTTACTATCTACATCTTGACTTGGTAGGTGTTCAACTTCAAGTGACAATCCCTGACCTGGTCTACTAGCCCGCTAGCACCTATCTATTTCGAGCTACGGCGATACATTCTCTTTGTGTTTTGCGGTACGGCATTCCTTACCGTATAAGGTAATCGTAAACATACTCGCGAACACTCCAATTCTTGGAAACGGCAGCTGGAAACGGGGGAAAAACTGGAACAATTATGTCACAACTGCCACACATCATGCCACAGGTATGTCGGTTACAAAAGCGTCCCAGAGGCATGAAATGGAATATTGCTTGGATAGCAAATCCATTACATGGAAAGTCCAAACAGAAAGCTCACTGTGTGGGTGTCATCTGCAGACTGCATTCTTCTGGTTTCTGGAAGAACAGCCTATGGTGAACGGAAGGCCCAAAATACGGAAGTGAGGTTAAGCAGCCATGTGCAGGACGTGACGATTCCTTGGGTGAGCCCAGTACCAGAGCGCTATGTATCGGAAGTGAGGTTAAGCAGCCATGTGCAGGACGCGACGATTCCTTGGGTGAGCCAAGTACCAGAGGACTTTGTGTCGGCTCTGCAATTATGGAAGCCTCCTTCGATGGTGGTGAATGCCCATTGTCTGCCCTGCCTTCTCTTAAGGGCTGACCAGGATGTCTTTGGCTGTTCTAAATGGGCCAGCTGGGATGGGGGATAACACCACAACAGTGAGAGTCAAACGTCCCAAGAAACCCCCAGGAAGGTTAACTCATTCAACAAATGCCCGCAGAAGTCGGATGTGTCGGTCTAATGGTGCAAGAATGCAACTCTGCTGTAAACAGGCACAACGCAATCACGTCCGAAAAAAAAAAAATTTCGGATGAACGCAGAAGAAGAAGAAGAAGAAGAACCCCTACACCAGACATTTGGACTCAAATGTTGACCTATCGTTCTTAACTTGGGGACGTAAATTACAAGTACCTCTGAAGTCTGCGTGGGTTCGCCTGATGGCTAGGGACACTGTTAATAAGGAAGGCTATTTCACACGCAAGATTCAGTCCAGCACTACTAGAAGTAGTATGTATGGACTACACTTGAGTTCAAAGCGAGTGAGCGCAACAACAACAACAACAACAACAACAACAACAACAACAACAACAACAACAACAACAACAACACAAATTTCTTCCATACCGCTTTGCTTCGGCAGGTCAAAACGCAGTTCCCGAGACAAATGTGAACAGCTTAGACTGCCAGAGTAACTAATAATGATTAACCAGAGTAACTAATAATGATTAACCAGAGTAACTAATAATGATTATCTGGAAGAGGCTAATGAAACTATGACCTTATATGCAACTATAATATAAAGACAAACAGCATTCTTTGGTCATATGATGAGGCTTGGAGAATATCATGGCAACTGGAAAGATGAGCAGGGAAAAAGGCAGAGACAGACAACGAGATATGATGCTGGATGGGCTGAGATGGTGGCATGGAGGAATATCATCAGCAGAGTTGATCCAGAACATCACGATCTGTGGAGAGTCATGAACACCTACGCCAGCTGGCAAGGCACATGATGATGATGATGATGATGTGACACAGGTGATAATAGCCAATGCGGAAGGGAAAACCTCTGTGATAAATCATCGACAGTTGATTTGTGTCATTAAAATACCTAGCACTGTTATAACAAAATAGGGGAATAATGAGATATAGAAAAAAGCCTTAATAAGGAAAACAACTATTAGAACTATAAATGTCAGCCTAATGGGATTCTTGATTTCACTTCATATGATATTTAACTCTGCAGTATGCACTTGAACTTAATGAGATGTGGCAAATTATGCCAGGCAACTCATTGGACAACCAATTGTTTGTGGCTTCGTTTACATGTGAACATACAGGTAAAATTCAAAAACCAAAATGATTACTTTCAATACCAATTAGTCAGAAAAATTGTTTAACACATAGGCATGCAAACGAAAGACAATTCTTTGTGCAGATATGAAGAATAACTAACAGGTCTGTGTACAAATCACCACAGAGAATTTCTTAGAAGTGTTGAACCTGTGAGAGATGAGTACTGCAATGCTACTGTAATGATTAATAACAGAAATAGAATACCCATACTCGATAGAAAAGACAGAAAAGTGAGATAGAAGGAATATTGTAAAAAAATGTAAAATACTCCCAAGAAATAACATCACAAAAAAATCGTACAAATGAAGCAAAAGATCAAGAAATTCTTGAAACCATAATACAGAGCCAGTAAACAGAAACATTCATAAAGGGCAGTCCTTAAAATATATTACCAGCTACAGAGGGTATAACTGACTGGCAACTTGACGTCTTGATAGACAATAGTTTGTGAAAGGGAGTTTGACATGTCAGACTACCAGAGTAAAATGGAAGCGATATTATCGGATGAATCTAAATTCAGGCCAGATAAAAAAAAGTAAACAAGTCTGAGAACCTGGATGCAAATATGAGAAAAGAGATCCAGTCACTTGTGAATTATGGACTCATCAGTGAGGCCACTGCAAATACGCTCACACCACGTGGCTCCCAAACTCCTCAAATCTACGGTCTACCCAAACTTTACACGCCCGGAATCCCGCTAAGACCTATCCTATCCATGGTTAACTCTGCACAACACCGAATGGCGAGATAGCTAGCTGAAATTTTAAAGCCAGTACGACCGTCGTATAATCCAAAAATACTCAGAGATACATTCCAACTGGTTGAATTATTGGATACTATGGACATAAATAACAAACACATGGCATCCATGGATATAGTATCCCTATTCACAAATGTTCCATTAGATGAGACAGTGAAAATAATAAGTGAACGCACGAGAGACAAACAACTAAAACTATACCAACTTCTATTCTGGAGAGGCTATTACTACTATGTACCGCCAACATAAAATTCAATTTTCTAAATAAGTCATACCTCCAAATTGACGGAGTGGCGATAAGGACTCCTTTTTGTCCTATTCTAGCGGACATCTTCATGACACATTTAGAAGAAAAGAGATCCTCAGACATTACAAACTTGGTCTTCTATCGTCGTCATGTAGACGATATATTAATTATCACCACAGACAAGCTACAAGCAATATCGTTCAGGCCATAATGAGCATGAGACATAAAAACATCCTGGATATCCTAATGAGACGTAGAGCAGACGGCAGAATTCAAAGATCGGTTTACCGCAAAGAAACATGGACTGGCCAATACTTAAATTTTCAGAGCTTTGCACCTGTCTCGTACAAACGGGGCTTGGTACGGACCTTATTTGACCGTGCTAGGAAGATATGCACCCAGGACACACTGACAAAGGAAACTGAAGCTCTGAAGAATATCTCACACCTGAATGGGTACTCCAAAGGATATATAAAGCGCCACTGCCAACAGCCGAAACCAAAACCATACGAAACTATTGTCCGTAAGCTCAAGGTATTTATCCAGCTAACCTTTCAAGGGGATAACGTAATGCAACGTCTACAGGACCAGCTCATTACAGCAGTCGGCCGAACATTCTGTGCTGCAAATCCAGTTATTAGGTACAGAACCACACCTATTCCCACCCCTGCAGTGAAGGAATCTGCCCCTCTGTACACCAAATCCAATTACATCTACCAATTCACATGCAGATACGAGTCTACCTACATCTGCAGAACATAGCGGCAGTTACACAGCAGGGTTGTTGAACACATGCCCAACTGGATTGACAAGATACTACATACAGACAATAGGATCATGGGAAGGCCTACACACCACAATTACAAACTTCCGTCGTCGTCCATTGCACTTCTAGGAAACCAGTCATGTAATTGATAGAGACAGCGCTTTTCGAGTGTTGTTTAATACACATAATAGTAGCTTGGTAAAATTTGCAGAAGCCATCATGATTTAATTTACATAGGCCAGTTTTGTGCAAACAGAAAGACATGATAGTCAGTTTAAAATTACCGTGGTAGACAATTGGGGCACTCTTCCGAATTGCGGTCCCAAATAGTTCCGCAGTGAATACGTGATTTGGTATATCTTACAGAGCCTCAATGGGTCAAAGGTAATGGGTCAAAGGCAATGGGTCAAAGGCAAGTCTATGTGATGTCATCGGGACTAACTACGTGACATATTTTTGTTAAACTTTCGTCGTGTTTTCAGTGGCATAGCGGTAAGTATCTCCGCCTGTAACGCAGGAGACCGTGGTTCGATTCCCCACCGGCAAAATGTGGTAATTTTTTTTTTTTTCAATTTTCGTAAATTAATTAAGCGAAAGCGACAAGATAACTATGTACAAAGACAGTTATTCGGCATATTGACAAAATTAGCTAACTTTTGATTGCCTTTTTTGTAATCAATTTTATTTTGTATTGTTAGAAGATTTTACTCAATGAAGAGATCCTTTGTATCGTTTTGTTTACGTTACTTTATTTTTTTGTCTCTGTGGGAGTCTCTGTGGCGAAGTGATCAAGCCGTTTGACTCGTGCTTCGAAGGTTGCGGGTTCGATTCCGGGCCGGTTTACGAGTTAAATGATTCAGAGACTCCTGTGGGTCGTCGCTAAAAAAAGCTACGGCGTTCGTGCTTTGTGCGACGCTTTCCGCGCTTCGGGAAGAGACCGAGCCATATGGGATAAACCCGGTGCAATGAAGTCGACCTTGTCGACTTTTAAGCGACTTTTTTTTAAAGCCTTTTAAACGCTTATTTTGCTGATGATATTCGCTCGACACCACCGCACCAGTCCATCCAACATCATTTCTGTTAGCCTCGATCGTTGGGCGGCGCTTACCAAACCCGACACCCTACATTGTGCCAACGGCTTCGGGCGGAAGAGCGCAATTGGGAGGGTATAAACATTGAGCACAACCTGCCAGCAGTGGGTTGTGCTCAATATTTAAATCTATCGTCTGTTAAGACAGTAAGTTGCCAGTGGTAGATAATTCAAATTACTGTGGGAATATATGTGGTTTATATTTAAGTTTGAAATATTGTTCTTATTGCTTTAGTTTATGGTGTGAGAATGCTGTAGTATACAACTGACGAGATGCAGTGAAATAAGCCTGGCAATAATGTGTGCAGCCTGATGTTTGGTGTTTTTATTCTCCAATTTATTTACGGAAAACATTGCATTGAATGGTATAAGTGTCGGCCGTTCAGAAAACAAATTCAGTTACCGACAGTAATAGTCTCTAGAAAATCATAAACAGTTAATACATGCTTGGGTTGATTGTCATGTTCTGTAAGGGACATACAACTTACTTTCTAAGACTTTGGACATACAACTTCTTTTTGTAAGACACGGGACATACAACTTACTTTCTAAGACATGAGACATACAACTTACTTTCTAAGACACTAAAACAACGTATCACAAACACAAGAAAGAGGCGTTAGTCATTTTTGTCACAGTATTAGAAAAGAAAAACAGAAACAGTTCAGAACAACTGGAAAGAGAGATGAAAAGAGAGATGGATAGGAGAGGACATCGAGAAAAAATGTTTGATGACCTTTCATCATGACGTGAAGAAATGTCAGATCACACACTTCATACAGTCGCGTGGAAATCGCAAGATGAGATACAACATGATCGCCCATGATCGTCAAGGCACTTGGTGATGCTGATGATAATTATGATAAAGTATAGCACGTTAATTACCGATTCTTAATATGGTCAGGGGGAATCCAGCAACAGTGTATAAAAACATACATTCAATCCATTAACTATCCCCAAAAAACACACAATATGCAATATGTCTATAGCACTTTCTGTCTCTCAGGTTTGCGTGCCGCTCTGGTAATCACGCATTCAATACCGTGATTTCTTGTATTTATTTCTTCCTTTATTTATGTATTAACCTTGGTACCCAGGTAAACACATTATGACATGTGTACCATGAAGTTTAGTGGGAGGCTAAGACGGTGGTCGAGATATTGCCGACATCAGCCATAGGGTGCCGGTTGGTGTACACACGTAATGCACAATACCATATACCCAATACATCTCATGGTGGGAAACGGGACATATGTGTTACGTCACTTATCTTGTCTGTCTCTCTCTCTCTCTTTCTCTCTTTCTCTCTCTCTCTCTGCGCTCTCTCTCTCTCTGTCTCTCTCTGTCGCACTCTGTCTCTCTCTGTCTCTCTCTGTGTCGCTCTCTCTCTCTCTCTCTCTCTCTCTCACTCTCCAGGTATATTATCAGAGACGTATGTTTTGTCCTCTGCTGAAATCTTCCCACCCTCTTCCTCTCTCTCTCCCTCTCCTTCTCTCTCATTCTCTCTCTCTCTCTCTCTCTCTCTCTCTCTCTCTCTCTCTCTCTCTCTCTCTCTCTCTCTCTCTCTCTCCAGGTATATTATCAGAGACGTATGTTTTGTCCTCTGCTGAAATCTTCCCACCCTCTTCCTCTCTCTCTCCTTCTCCCTCTCTCTCGTTCTCGCTCTCTCTCTCTCTCTCTCTCTCTCTCTCGCTCTCTCTCTCTCTCTCTCTCTCTCTCTTTCTCTCTCTCTCTCTCTCTCACTCTCCAGGTATATTATCAGAGACGTATCTATCATCTGCTGAAATCTTCCTTCTTGTGTTGCAATCTAGCTCATATTCGCTGACCTTCAACATCTTCACAAACAGCCTTTAAATGTAGCAAGAATATTTGATTAGTATCATTGTTATTTTGTCCATCAATGTCCTATTCATTGGCGATGTCTGTGGGACGTCCGCACTTTTTTTTTCTTCATAGAAACTAACCTATTCTTCTGTATATATACATTTCTATAACCTCAAATGGGTTTTCTAATTCGTATTTCAGTGCCCACAAGCTGGCTTGAATATTAAATAAAGATCGGCTGTTGTCAAAGGAAGGAAACAGGACACTTTTCTATGTCTGAAATAGTGCTGGCTATGTGGTGTTATTCTGATAGTTTTATGGAGATTGGTGCTCAATGAGTATGTGGTCAATATCTCGACCGTCGTCTTTATTTCTCAGAACAACTCCTGATACAAATTTTAGGTTGGATTGACTGGGGAGGCCATGTACACTTTTGACTAAATTCTCTGCCTCGGGGCGGAGTCGAACTCAGGTTCACTCAGATTTTTTTATTTTTTATTCGCATATCCTTTACAGGACATCGCTGTCAACAGCAGTATCTTTCAGCTGTCTGTTGATTTCTTGGCAAGATTACGCTCAGTAGTTTGCCATTGCTTTCTGAGCGGCCGGCTCAGTGTCCCGCAAGTCACCAGCGGGGGACGGACCGCTCCCAGCTCGCTCCCGCTACGAAACTCTGCGTGACAAACGGGATTACGGAGAAAGTGTTGTAACCCCTCAGCCAGAGAGACCGGCTCACTCAGATTACAGGCATGCATTCTGAGCACTGAGCTATTGCAGCTCAACATTTTATAAAAGGGTCGCTTGTAAAGGTTCGCAATAATTCACCTTCATGTCACATCATTGTCCATTTTCTCTGTGATATTGCAAGCGTAATGACTGGCTGGTCTATGTCATATGTGGCAGAATGTTTGTACACACAGTCACAGTGACGAAAGCTCAATGACTGTTCTATGAAATATGTGACCGCATGTTTGTGCGTGCAGTCATAATGACGGAAGCACAATGACTGCTCTATGACGTATGTGACATCAAGTTTGTGCGTGCAGTCATAATGACGGAAGCACAATGACTGTTCTATGACGTATGTGACATCATGTTTGTTTACACAGTCACAGCGACGAAAGCTCAATGACTGTCATATGACGAATGTGACAGCATGTGTGTGCATGCAGTCATAATGACGAAAGCTCAATAACTGTTCAATGGTAGCTGTTGCATAATGTGCATGCATACATAATTATGCAGTCATAATGACGCAGACATCATTATGCAGTCATGATGATGCAGTCATAATGATGCAGTCATAATTATGCAGTCATAATGATGCAGTCATAATGATGAAAGTTCAATGACTGTTCAATTATATTAATATATATGTAGCAGACTGCACGTGTAGTAAGTAATATTGAGGAAAGCTCGATGATTATTCTATGAAATAATGGCATAATGTTTGTATAAAACGATTAAAATGATATGAGTTTCAAAATAAATATGATGCAATGAATTATTTATTATATTAAGGAAGCATTAAAAACAAACACCGCATCTGTTTACGTATAAACGAACTAAATACCCGTATAAAGGGCTTAAAGGGCAAGAAGATCGACTTCATTGCGCCGTGTGCTAACTCATATGGCTGGGTCTCCCTCCCCAGGGCGACCGGCCGGAGGGCATCCACAAAACACGAACGTAACTCCATTGACCACCTCTAGGAACCTCAGAGACAACTGCGCTCGTGAGCCGAACGACGTAGACAGAAATCGAACCCACAACCATCGGAGCGCGAGGCAGACGGTGTCAGCACTTCGCCATGGAGACTCTCAAAACGTGTCTTATATAGAACATGTAGACACAGTAGAACATGTAGACACAGTAGAACATTAGACACAGTAGAACATGTAGACACAGTAGAACATGTAGACACAGTAGAACATTAGACACAGTAGAACATGTAGACACAGTAGAACATGTAGACACAGTAGAACCAATACGTGTATTATATAGAACAAGTAGACACAGTAGAACCAATGGAAATGAGGATGGTCACTTAAGACAAGAGAATATGGATTTTTTTGAAAAAAAATAAATTATAATGATAATTATAAATAATAATAAATTAGTATCATCTGTATCATTTAGCATTACATTGTTTTATGTCATGTCATGTCCGTATTTATCCGCTGTTTTCGACGTGTTTTTTTTTTTTCCTGGTCTATTTTAAGAAGATGAATATGCAAATGTCGCGCTGTATCTGCATTTGATTATATTACAAGATCCATAAGGTAATTGTTATAGTTCTTAATGGCTTTTTCTGATCTTGTTGCAGTCTCTCTCTCTCTCTCTCTCTCTCTCTCTCTCTCTCTCTCTCTCTCTCTCTCCTATCTATCTATCTATCTATCTATCTATCTATCTATCTATCTATCTATCTATCTATCTATCTATCTATCTATCTATCTATCTATCTATCTATCCGTCTATCCGTCTATCTGTCTGTCTGTCTGTCTGCCTTCCTGCCTGCCTGTCTGTCTAATCATTTATTGGTTGCAGTTAGAACAACCTTAGGTAAACGAAGACCAACTTACAAAAAGTATTAGAAAGAGCACTTGAAAGATCTTTACATTTTCCCCCAACAATTAACTTGGGTAAATGGAGCGGCGGCAGCAGCAGCAGTAGAAGAAGAAAAAGGAGGAGTAGAGGAAGGAGGAGGAAGAGGGAGGTGGAGGAGGGAGGAGGAGGGAAGAAGAGGGAGGTGGAGGAGACAGGAGTAGGAGGGAGGAGGAGGGATTAGGAGGGGGAGGGAGGAGGGAGGACGATGAGGGAGGAGGAACGAACGAACGAACCAACAAACTTTATTTTAAAAGGGTAACAAATTGGGCACGCAGGCCCGTCTTATATTCGGCCCTTTCAATCACTCATCTTTCATTCATCAAATGTGCATGTTACATTAACATAGGGGAAAAAACATTGTCAAATGGAGTTTGTAAGCATAAACAATGCATATTACGCATGATACATTCACATGAGAAAAAAACACATTATTAAATGAAAGTTGTAACCATAAACAGTGCATATTGCCATGTTGTGAGACACATCCCCCATCCACCTTCATATCCCGCAGCCACCAACACATCCCCGACCCACCAAACCTCCCCCACCTACCCACACATACCTCCACACACTCACACAGAACCAGGCGAACATACATGCCGCCACACACTCACTGATCCCCCACCCACACACATTTCCCCAAGAAGAAGAAGAAGAAGAAGAAGAAGAAGAAGAAGAAGAAGAAGAAGAAGAAGAAGAAGAAGAAGAAGAAGAAGAAGAAGAAGAAGAAGAAGAAGAAGAAGAAGAAGAAGAAGAAGAAGAAGAAGAAGAAGAAGAAGAAGAGGAAGACGAAGAAGGAGGAGGAGGAGAAGAAGAAAAAGAAGAAGAAGAAGAAGAAGAAGAAGAAGAAGAAGAAGAAGAAGAAGAAGAAGAAGAAGAAGAAGAAGAAGAAGAAGAAACCACACACACATACCCACACATCCTGCACCTATCCACACACATATCCCGCACTCTCACAATTTTCCCCACCCACCCACCCACACACACATCAGCCAACCTACACCCACCCACCCAATATTTACCATCTCTCAACTACACATCCCTACCTATACACACATCCCCACCCATAAACACATCTCCCCACCTGCCCACACATATCCCCCACCCATAACCCAAAATCACACACCTCCCACCCACACACACCCCGCCACCCACATATACCCCACAAACACACATCCGCCGCTCACACACATCTTCTCACAATTACACACCTCCCCCACCCATACACTCATCTCTCACACACATCCACCCACTCACGTACACATCCATCAACCACTCACACACACACATCACCCACGTGCCCATCAACACATGCATCTCTCGTCTACCCTCCCACCCACACATACCCCAACCACCCAGCCAAACACACATCCCCCATCCTCGCATGCATCCTTCAATCACCTGCACATCCCACATATCCCCCACATCTCCCCTCCCACACAAAACTCCACCCATAAACGCATTCCCCCCACACACACAACCTCCACATACATTCCCCATACACATCTCCGCCCACACATCTCCCCACCCACTCACACATCCTCCACCTACAAACATCCTCACTACCCACACATACATCCTGCACCTACTTACATTTACCGCATCCACACTCACACACTCCCACCCACACAGACATATCCCATTCACAGACACCCCTCACACCGATTACACACCCATCCCTCAACCCACACAATCTCCTACACACCCATTCACCCACCCAAACACACACTCCCTACCCACACCCCTCCCAACCCACCAACACCCACATACTTCCAACTATCCTCTCAAATATTCCTCCCCGCCCCACACACACATATCCCTCACATACACATACATCCAACACCGACTACAAATCCCTTCACACATCCACACATCACCCATTAACCCATACACATCCCCCACATACAACCCCTCCACACATACATTCCCCACATCCCCACACACACCCATATCCCTCACATACACACTCATACACACATCCTCACATCTAGACACATACATGATGCCTCACATGATCACTGAAACTAATAAGAACAAACTCCCACACTTTACACACAATTGAGACAATGACGATTGTCGTGAGAATTCTCGCAATTGCAAGAAGTGGAGAAATAATTTTACATATACATTATGTAGCATAAACTTTAGTGATGCAATTGAACTCTCTCTCTCTCTCTCTCTCTCTCTCTCTCTCTCTCTCTCTCTCTCTCTCTCTCTCTCTCTCTCTCTCTCACACATGTACATACACACATTCACATACAAAATACACACGCAAATACACACATATACCCACGCACATACACACACCTACACACATCCATATACTTACGCACACGTACTCACATAACACCCGAAGATACACTCCCTCGCATACACTGCATGCATGCACACTTACACACACAATGTGGTGGATGGGTGGAGGCATGTATGTGTATCTGGGTTGTGTGTGTGGTTGGGTGGGGGAGTTGGGGTGAATGGGGGATGTGTGGGTGGGTGGTGGATGTGTCTCATAACATGGTAATATGTATTGTTTATGTTTACAAAATTCATTTGACAATGTTTTCTAGTTATATTTGGTCTCTGACTCAGATCCCTGGGTTCAACTCCATACTTGTAGGTCAGCATGGCCGAATGGATAAGAACACGTGTTCTTAAACATCCGGTGTGCTGATGCCGAGGTAAGGGGCTCAACCCCTACACCGGGCAGTTTTACCAAAATGCTGACCTATCGTCCTTGCTTGGAGATGTAAATTACAAGTACCTCTGAAGTCGGAGTGCATTCACTTGATGGCAAGGGATACTGTTAATAGGGGAAGCTAATCCACATGCAAAGTTCATTCCAGCATTACTTGAAATAGTGTGTATGGACTACACTTGAGTTCAAAGTTCAGTCCAATGCATGAATATGTATTGTGTATGCACTACACTTGAGTTCAAAGCAAGGGAGCGCAAATAAAAATCATGCTTCAGAGAATGTTCAATCAGACCCACAGCAGCCTGCTGACAATGATAATGATCAATCAGACCCACAGCAGCCTGCTGACAATGATAATGATCAATCAGACCCACAGCAGCCTGCTGACAATGCTAATGATCAATCAGACCCACAGCAGCCTGCTGACAATGATAATGATCAATCAGACCCACAGCAGCCTGCTGACAATGATAATGATCAATCAGACCCACAGCAGCCTGCTGACAATGATAATGATCAATCAGACCCACAGCAGCCTGCTGACAATGCTAATGATCAATCAGACCCACAGCAGCCTGCTGACAATGATAATGATCAATCAGACCCACAGCAGCCTGCTGACAATGCTAATGATCAATCAAACCTACAGAAGCCTGCATCAATATATGAAATTATATCTCGAAATTGTGGCACAAAAGTTGTAAATATTGTCCGAAAACATGTACTTTGTGACTGTGGCGCCACTGAAATTCTGCTAAATAAGTGTTAAACACTGTACGACTAGTGCCACCTTGGTATCTTTGTTTCCTTTTTACTTGCATCCACAACCCTTCAATTGTTTGGGTGTGAATGTCACTGTGTACAGGGTCAACAAAGTTATTGGCATGAACAACTGCATGATCGTAGATGCCATGGTTTAGTTGACCTACGTTGTTGTAGCCTCGCCAGGCATCGGTGACAATGGTCGTTCCTGGTAAGACGTGATCACTTATAATGCGTTCCAGTGTTGTCGCATCTCGCCTTTCCACAACTTCGAACCAGCAACGACCACTACCACGTTCAACCAGGCCAACTACCCATTGACCACGACGAAAGTGACCACGGTGGTACTTTCGGTGGAAAAAAAGTAGCTTTTCGGTAGCTCTCGTCAACTTCAACGACCACTGACTGTCCCTGAGCATCAAATCCTCCCAACAGTGGATTGTTACGCAGCATCCAGTTGTAACACTCCACCCGAGCTGATGGTCTGCCTGGAATTATAATATTTCTTTACATCAAGTAGAAACAAGTGTATTGAAAGCCTCTGTATCAGTATCGGTATCTCCGTATTTATTTATATGTAACTAAGGAAGTAGTCAAAACGGAAGTAATCACACAATGAGGTCCTGTAAGGGATTCTTATTCACTACATTCACTGCGGAACTATTTGGGACCGGAATTCGGAAGAGTGCCGACAATTGGCATTACTGTGCGAACTTGTGTATATTCCAGCTTGAAGGATTTACCTAGTTATTATTTTACTCTATGTTGTGTGAATTCTGCAGTATGTACCTGACGAGATGCAGCGAAATATGCCAGGCAATAAATCGTGCAATCTATGGTTTGTGTCTTCGTTATTCAAATGAAATGGGGGTTGATGAAATAAATTTAAAAAAAAAGAGACTAGTGAAATATTTCGACCACGTTAAAAGACATAACACTCATAAAAACCATACTGGAGGGCAAGGTTGAGGGCAAGCGAGCAAAATGTGGGACATGATAAAAGAGGGCAGCAAGTGAAATGGTTTGGCCATGCAAGTAGGTTACCAGCTAACAGTATACCACAACAAGCAATGATATACAGACCAGAGGGAAACAGAGGAAGAGGCCGACCACGTAAACGATGGACGCAGGGAATAACAGAGTCCATGGGAATATCGATACATGAAGCCCATAAGCGGGCACTCTCCCGCTGTTTATACTTCACCACGACACCGCAAGGTACAAGAGGAACAGATGAGATGAGATAAAAGTGGGCTATGATCAAAGTGGGCTATGATAAAAGTGGGCCATGATAAAAGTAGGCCAGAAGAGGTAGACACACGATGCAAGTGGGAAGATAACATCAAGTGATGGACGAATATCAGTCTGACAGAATGTACTGACAAGGCGAGAGACAGAGCGAGCGAACGAACGAACGAACGAACGAACGAAGTTTACTTTCAAAGGGTAACAAATTGGGCACGCAGGCCCGTCTTACATTCGGCCCTTCCTATCACTCATCTTTCGTTCACCAATAGTGCATGGATACATTCACATAGGAAAAAAACATTGCCAAATGAATGTCGTAAGCATAAATAATGCATATTACCATGTTATAAGGCACATCCCCCGCCTCACCCTAACCCACCACACACATTCCCATCCACCCACACCCCAATCACACATCCCTTAATCACACATCCCCACATCTCCCACACACACATCCACCAAAGACAGCGTTGGAGACCCAATGCAGCTAACCTTTTTTGTGAAAACCACCTCATTGATTGAAACAACTGTGGCTCTTACAGGCCAGTCAAAAAATCGTTTTCCAATCGCGAAACTTGGTTAGTCTCGGACTGCTACAGAATATCGCCACAGATAAACGAACTTGCGGGCATGTCATTCTAACTCCTCCTATAAAGTAAGCTTTCCTTTCATAACTGTAAACAAAAATAGGTTGGAATATTTCAACACTAATAAATGATTCTGTAAATTATGAGTTCGCTTTTAAATATTGACTTGTAATTTAAATACTTTAATTAAATCTATATACATAAACTTAATCTTAGAAATAAATTTAGAGTTTTTAAAGAAAATAATTTTAAAAGGACAAATTGCTAAAAAATTTGTCTACTGCAGAGTTTAGCCCCTTGGAATATTAACATAACACATTATGTCCTCTGACTAATCGTTTCTGTGTTTCTTAACATATTTGAATTTCGTGTATCTATGTACTTTAAGTACTTTTACACCATGCGTTGATCTTTAAATGTTTTTGCATGTGCATACAACTCATTCATTCATTCATTCAGTAGCATGTCCTTTGCAGAACCTCGCTCCCATAACTGTCATAACAACCTTCCGGAAAACCTCTCGATCATAAGCAAAATGTCCCGCGTGAGATACACCCATCTGGAGATTATCCGCCACATCCTGCACCCGTCTTCTCTTTGGCCTTCCTCTTCCTCTCTTCCCAGGCATATACCCCTCCAAACTTTCGTGACGTTTCAAGTGACCAAAATATTTCCATTTTCTTTGTTTTATCGTCTTTAATAGCCAACCTTCTTCAATATTCAGCTTTTGAAGTATGGATGCATTTGTTCTTTTCTTTACCCAAGATATTCTTAGAACTCGTCTATAACATTTATATTCAAAGGCATTTATGCGCTGTTCAGCTCGTTTAGTAATTGTCCAGGTCTCACAGGCATATGTTGCAATGGGAAAGATGCATGCTCTTAAAAATCTAATTTTTGTAGTTCTGCCTGTCCCATTCCATAATGTATTAAGTTGTTTTAGTCTTTGAAGAGCAATTGATAGTCGTCATTTAATTTCCTTTATTGTGTCACCGTTGTTGGTAATCAATTACCCAAGATATTCAAAATTTTCCACCACTTCCAATTTTCCCTCATTAACATATATTTCTTTCTCCATAGTAGTTTTATCTGTATGCATTACCTTTGTTTTTGCTATGTTAAGATATAAGTTGTGATTTTCCCTATTCAATTGGATTGAGGCTATTAGGTTTTATATACCAGTCTGTGTTGTGGATAGCAATACTGTATCATCAGCATACCGAATCTCTGGTATGTCGTGACCACCGATATTTAGGGCATCATATAACCAACCCCCTGTTTATATCATCTCTTGCATTTCTCATTATATTTTCGGCGTAAGGTTAAACAAATACGGCGACAGCACACAGCCCTGATGGACTCCTTGCTTGATGTCAAACCAATCTGATGTCTCGCCATCTATTCTAACCGCTGCTTGTTGGTCTAGATAGAGCATTGCGTGCATTCTTATGAGTTGTATTAAATGTGGTGGAAAGCCCATATTCCTCATGATTTCCCAAAGTTTCTGATGTTGTACACAGTCAAATGCTTTTGAATAATCCACAAAACATGAAAATAGGTTTACATTAAATTCTCTGCACTTCTTTATTATTAAACACATATTGAGTATGTGATCTCTTGTTCCTCTTCCTTGTCTAAATCCAGATTGAACCACATTAATCTCTTCTTCCATTTTCTTACGAAGTCTTCGCATTATGACTTTCAGTAGAATTTTACTTGCATGACTGACCAGGGCAACAGTTCTATAGTTGGTGCATAATTTCAGGTTGCCCGTTTTTGGTATTGGAATGAAGATAGTTCTCTTTCAATCTTTTGGCCATATACCATATGTGCATATCTGTTTACATAATGCGTGATAGAATTGTATGCTTTCTTCTCCGCCCGCTTTAATTAGTTCAGCTGGTATCTCATCACATCCAGGTGATTTACCATTCTTCAGGTTCTTTATTGCCCATGCAATTTCATCTAATGAGGGTTCAGGTTTTGTCTCTGCTGACGTTGGCTCATGTATCTCATTCATATCCTCACTGTCACTCATATCATACATTCCACTGCAGTACTCCTGCCATCTTTCTAGAATTTGTTTAGATTCTGTTAAGGTATTTCCAATCTTGTCACAGATAACATTCAATTGAGATTGAACATTTCTTGTCAATAACTTCATTTCTTTGAACATTTCGTAATCTCTTCCAGTCTTATGATATTGCTCTATTCTGGTACAGCAATCTTGTATATATTGATTTTTGTCCTTTCTTGTGTTCTTTCTTATTTCTCGAGTTAAAGATTTATACTTCATCCTGTTGTTATCGGATTCACCTCCTTTCTGTTTCAGTTCCCTTCGTTGTTTTATTAATTCTAACGTGGCTGATGTAATCCATGGCTTAAGTTGCTTTTTCTTGGTCGGAATTGAATCTTTGGGTGCAGTTATGAAGATATCTCTAGCTTGTACTGCCAGTTCATCAGGAGTCATTTCCTCTTGTGTGCATACAACTACACTTTTATATTTCATATATTTACTTCAGTCAATCAGGTACCGTCTCCACAATAAAGAAAGGTTGGCTGCAATGGATCTCCAACACTGCCTGTCTCTAGTCTCGCGCCTTGATTGTACGTTCTATCAGATTGATGTTCGTCTATCTCTTGATGTTATCTTCACACTTGTATCTTGTCTGCATCTTGCCCTCAACCTGCCCCCCCCCCCCCCTCCCCCCGGAATGGTTTTATAAGAGTGTTATGTATTTTAACGTGGCCGAAATATTTTACTTCTGTTTTTATTTCTTTCATCAATTCTCTTTTCATTCTCAGTTTTTCATGAACTTCCGTATTTGATTGTATTCAACTTTCTAGTCGCGTATTCAATGAAATCAATGCCCAGGCGTCCGCGCCATACAGTAGTGTTGAATATACGTAGCGTTATATACATAGCTAATTACAATCAGATGTTACAAAGGATTGGCATTCGCCCAAGCGTTCGTTCTTATTTCAAATGATTTACTAAATGATCCCTCCCCCTTCCCCACGAAACAGGCTGCTTGAGCATTTCGTCACTATGACATACACCCTCCTCCTCCCCCTTCCCCTATTCTCATCACCCTTTCTAGATCGGAAATGAAGCAGTGAAATAAGAAGTAATAACTGGCGGAGCTGTGTAAGATCTAGGTCATGCACACTGCCAGTAACAACTGTACACCGAGTTTTTGTCCATCTGTCAGTTGTGGCTGGGAGGTCACAGTCTCCGACTTAAACCCAGAAAGGCCTGGGTTCAATCCCACTTTTGGACTGGGAATTTTCCCAAGAATCTTTCGTATCTCATCTCCTCACATCCACCCACTGATCTCATGAATAATGAGGCCACCTAACCACTTTCGGATAATGACGAAAAACTGGCCTTGAACATGAACCGCTATGCACGCAAACAATACGTGCTGTAGTGACTGCGTGGTTTTACAGGGCGCAGCTGTGTTTCATACGTGGGTATACAGGATTACGAACAGCGTCCTTAATTCCCTCGCCAGGGAGACGGCTCTTTTTTTCATATTTCTTTGCCACTTCATACTCTTTTAATAAAGAAAAACCAATTAGCTTTCCATAGTCTCCTCTGTGCACTTGCCCTTCTCTGCAAGAGCCTTACCTCTGTCCAGTAATGTTGTGACCAGTGAGTAAACTACCAGTATTTCAGCTGTGAAGGACTTTAAGGGTAGCTAAATTGATGTTTGACATTACATGTTGTAAATTGATGTTTTACTTTAAATGTATCAATAGATCTTCTAGATGAGTTGTGCATTGACCGATCTTTGAGATGAGTTGTTGTGCATTGACAAATATTTGAGATAGTTATTTTTGTCATTACATCTACCCAGTAATAACCAGACCTTAAATTTGTCTTAAATTGACATTTACATGTGGCCAATTCACTTTTTTATCAAGAGGTAAGGAAATAACGCTGGCGCTGGGTAGGACACACATTGAGATAACCTCACATTACTATAACTAGAATATCTCTTGTCTGAAACCCACAGGGACAACAAAAATAGTGGGAGACCAAAAAACACACAAAGATGAGAGGCAGGTGTGCCATGTGTCGCAAGACTGATAATACAGTAATCGGAAAGTAGAAAAGGATAGTGCACATTGAACGCACAAAAGCTGACTTGGTGATGGAAAGCGTCACAAAGGAACAGACGGGGACCAGGATGATGGAAAGAAGACTGTTATGATGAGGACAAGATCTAGTGAAGCGAAGGAGGAGAATGCATATAATCCAGGAGAGGAAGAAGGAAAGAAGGAGAAGAGAAGGATTATAATATGAATATAATTCAGCACTGAGTATAGACAGACGTGAGTAATCAAGTCTGAAGGTTTTATGAGATTTAATAATAGATAGGAATGTTGTTACGAATTGTTAACACTGTTGGTGATTGCAAGATGACAAGCGACATGTCTGTATTAATTGTAGTCTTGGTACGGTAGTGTGAGTAGGGATGACGGACTGTGTGATGGTATAAGTATGCCTGCAGGTCATCTGTTTCACGAGATGCTGCCAGAAATAAATCCTCGGCTAAAGATTAAGACATTCTGTCAGTGTTATATGTATTACAGTTAAACGGTTTGTTACAAAGTTCCAGTTCTTGTATTTGAGAAGGATACTAGACAATTGAAGCCAAACTTGCCAATGGAGAACAATAAAGATAAAGAAGAATAGTGTAGTTATTCCGTGGCAAGGTGTATAATAAGGGGAGGACTTATAGGGAGTTGCAGGAGAAAGCAAAAGATACAACAGCTTGGCATGAACTGGTTGAGGGCCTACATTCCATTGAGGGGGTACAGGGCTGTAAAAGAATAATTCACTTTGTACGTGAAAAACCGAAGGTTTTGTTTATTTTTAAAATGTAATATCATTTGATGTTTGATGTAACATATCACTTGTTGATGTGAGAGACGTTATACTTTGATGATAACATTAAATGTTGTAAGTTGTATTCACCATTCATCCAGTGGCATCTCTGGACTCACAGTTTGGCTTTTTTGTTTGTTTTTAACATTCAGTGTTATAAATTGTTGTTTGAAATCAACTTATTACATTTTTTTTTTCCGCGTTTCCATCCTGTTTCAGGATATTGCGGTCAACACCAGCATCTTTCAGCTGTATGTTGATTCCTAGGCTAGATTACGCTCATCAGCACGCCACGACTTTCTGAGCGACCGGCTCCATACTCTCATATGTCACTTTTGCGATTCGAACCACTGCTAATTCTCGTCGCGTCACGTGACGAGAGTATTCGGGGTTACCGGAGAAAGCTGCTAACCCCTCAGCCACGGAGCAGGCATAACTTATTACATGTTGATGTGAAATTTTTTATGTCAGAGTTTGAGATCAAATTGTTTAATGTTAATGTGAAACATGGCATTTTGTTTATCAAAGTTTGAGTTTTTTTCCCCCCGCGTTTCCATCCTGTTTCAGGATATTGCGGTCAACACCAGCATCTTTCAGCTGTATGTTGATTCCTAGGCTAGATTACGCTCATCAGCACGCCACGACTTTCTGAAAGTTTGAGATAAACTTGCTAAAGTCTTATGTGAATTGACATTTTATATCAAAGTTTGAGATAAACTGGTTGCAACTTAATATGAAATATGGCATTTCGTATATCAAAGTTGGAGATACACGTGTTATATGCTGTTGTGAAACGTGGCATTTTGTCTGTCAAAGTTTGAGATATAATTGTTAATGCTTTTGTGAAACATGACATCTTGTATATCAGAGCCTGAGATACACATGTAACATGCTGTTGTGAAACGTGGCATTTTGTATGTCAAAGGTTGAGATATACGAGGGTAAGTTAATAAGTAAGTCACAAATGGCTGTAGAAAAATAACTAAATATGATAACAACTTGGAACCAGTTTATTTTTATACATACATTGTCCGTTTATTTCTCAACATAATTTCCACCAATATTGATGCACATATCTCATCGTTTTATCAGTCCTCCCAAGCCGGCTGCATAGAACTGCGTGCTTTGTTTTCATTTACCGGCCATCCCACATAATTGTGTGACTCATTTATTGACTCGCCTGCGTAACATTTTCCACCCAGTTATGCACCGCTTTACGGGACAAACATTTGTCAGCATAAACACTGACAACCCATCTTGGCGGGAGACACTTCGCGAATGACGCCGAAGTTGAATGTGAAGTGAAAACGTGGTTTAGAAAACAAAGCACGCAGTTTTGTGCAGCTGGTTTGGGAGGACTGACAAAACGATGGGATAAGTGCATCAATGTTGGTGGAAATTATGTTGAGAAATAAAGGGCCAATGGATGTATGTTTAAAAATAAACTGGTTTCAAGTTGTTATCGTAGTTAGTTATTTTTCTACAGCCATTTATGACTTACTTATTAACTTACCCTCGTACTTGTTGCAAGCTGATATGAAACATGGCATTTTGTATGTCAGAGTTTTAGATACATTTGTTACATAATGTGAAATATAGCATCTTGTATATCAAAGCTTGAGGTACATTTTAAAAAGTCGACAGGGTCGACTTCATTGCACCGGGTTTTTATCCCATATGGCTCGGTCTCTTTCCGCAGCGCGGAAAGCATCTCACAAAGCACGAACTCCGTAGCTCTAGCGACGACCCACAGGAGTCTCCAAAAAATTTCACTCGTGAACCGAAGGACGCGGCCCGGAGTCGAACCCTCAACCTTCGGAGCCCGAGTCAAGATCGAAGGGAACAGACCAAGAGGAAGACCGAGAGGAAAATACCTGGATGGCTTGGCCACATGGCATGGACAAGACATGAACACTGAGCTGATCCACGACTCTGGTGATCGAGTGAAATGGCGAGTCATGACCGCCCACGCTTTCCGGCATGGCACGTGATTGATTGATATGTTGATGTGAAACATGGCATCTCGTATATCCGAGTTTGAGATAAACTTGTTACAAACTGATGTGATTTGTGACATTTTGTATGTGTGAATTGTAATAGACTGGCATTTGACATGAAATGTCATCAATTGTGAGTTGATATGAAATATCATTAACTTTTTGTCTTACTGTGTCGAACACAGATAGTTGAAGTGACTGATGTTTTATATAAAATGCTAACGTGCAACTTAATATTTCATAAATCAATATATAATGAATAGATACTTGGCATGAAATGTCAAAAACATGTTGACATTACTGAAATGTAACATGAAATATCATTAATCAGCATCTGACATTAAATTTCACATGTTAATGTTTTACCTTGAAATGCCATAAATTAATGATGTAACTGAAATGTCATTAATCAAAAGTTTGAAATTCTATACATGGATGTCAGGTACGAAACGCCATAAATCGACATTTGAATAAAATGTCACATTTGTTCTTTGCACTTTTAAATGTGAACCCTGAGGGTGCCTGTATGAAATGACACACATAAAGACAATGCCATTTGTTGTATCTGAACTTGGTTGTGAAACATACATCTCTGAAATGTTGACGTTGTTGTATCACCGCCGTTCGCTGTGTTCTTAGTTTATAAAATCATTTGGTTATGTCCCGGTTATTTTGCTTAAAAGTAAATACTGTTTATACTTCACCTCGACACCGCAAGGTACAAGAGGAAAGTGATGAGATGAGATAAGTAAAATACTCTACACAAGAATGAAACACTGGGAAGAAATGCGGCGGTGTGTTATTGGGGCTTGTAAAGAAAGCAAAGAATAGTAAAACTGTAACCTGCCTTGCATGTCATAAAAGACTGCTAAGGAGAGTTGGCAATGAGGCAGACACCTCATCCTGTAGAGAACTTAAGCCGCAGAATCCAAGTGATTGAACAAGTCTACCAAGGTCTAAGTGTGGGTTGGTTGGGGGGGGGGGGTATAGTCCATTGGGAAATGAAAGGCAGAAGACAAGTCCGAATAGGAATACAAGTGAATACAAGAATATGGGTGAACACTAGAATTAAGAGTGAACACAAGAATATGGGTGAACACTAGAATTAAGAGTGAACACAAGAATAAGAGTGATCACAAGTACTAAGAGTGAACACAAGAATATGGGTGAACACTAGAATTAAGAGTGAACACAAGAATAAGAGTGATCACAAGAATTAAGTGAACACAAGAATATGGGTGAACACTAGAATTAAGAGTGAACACAAGAATAAAGAGTGATCACAGGAATATGGGTGAACACTAGAATTAAGAGTGAACACAAGAATATGGGTGAAAACTAGAATTAAGAGTGAACACAAGAAAGTGAATACAATTGAACACATGAATAAGAGTGATCACAAGAATTAAGAGTGAACACAAGAATAAGGGTGAACACAAGAATTAAGAGTGAACACAAGAATAAGGGTGAATACAAGAACTAAGAGTGAACACAAGAATAAGGTGAACTCAAGAATAAGTGAACACACGAATTAAAAGTTATCACAAGAATTAAGAGTGAAAAACCAGATGGACACATAATCGGGATCTGGCCGACACTCAATCCTCAGAGGAAAAACCAGATAGACACATAATGAGACTGCTACTGTACCATCAGTTATATACCATATGAAGGGAATAAATGAATAAGACTGAAGCTGAAACAATTCAAACACATAGTGACAGGTATTGTTCCAATGTGGAACATCTATTATCCCCACGGTAATTTCAAATTTACAACGAACTCTTTCTGTTTATACAAAACAAGCTGGAACCGTAAAAGAAAGGGTTCATTCTAAATTTGAAACTACAGTGGTGATAACAGATGTTCCACATTCGAACAACACCTGTCACTATGTATTTTAATTGTTTCAGCTTCAGTATTTATTACTAATTTATTCACTTCACGTTATATATATATATATACAGTATGCACCAGTCAAGCTACAGTGAAATACGCCAGGCAACAAATCCTGCAACATTTTGTTTGTAACTTCTGCGTTTAAATTCACTAAGGGAATACATTGTCTTGCACCATCAGTATCGGGACTCTTCACTAGTCCATGAAGGCGGGGATGGGGCAGGTATGGGAATGTCCCAAATGTTGTGGTTTCAGTTCTTGATGCAACTCACTTCAACATGTCTGTAAATTAATGTTGCCATGACATTCCTTGTACTGATCTACACATCACACAAAACATCAATTGTAAGTCCTTCATTCTTGACTTGAAAAGATATGCCATAATTTTGATTTTATGTTTTATATTTTACTGACTACTTACTTTCATAAAACTTGTTTTTAAACATGATGAAGGTGTATGTTTTATAGTGTCATGTTTTGCCTAAGGTTTGCCATGTGTGTCTAAGGTTTGGCACGTGTGTCTAAGATCTGGGCACAGATTAATCTGTCCAGTCACTCCTTGACCTCACTCTAGCGTTGGCAGATATCAAAGTAGTCCATTTAAGAAATAATGGACAAACAACAGTTCCTCACCAAACATTGTTGCTGGTATGTGTATCTGGGGTGTAGTGTATGTCCTGTCCTGTCCTGCCAATGTTGGTAGTCTAACTCTGCAGATGGGAGAGTTTATTAGCCACAAAGGCAGGCCTCCTTGTGTGAGCTTTATGAAGTATTCATTCACAAAGACAGGCATCCTTGTGTCAGCTTTATGAAGTATTCATTCACAAAGACAGGCCTCCTTGTGTCAGCTTTATGAAGTATTCATTTACAAACGCGGGCCTCCTTGTATCGACTTTATGAAGTATTCATTCACAAAGACAGGCCTCCTTGTGTCAGCTTTATGAAGTATTCATTCACAAAGACAGGCCTCCTTGTGTCAGCTTTATGAAGTATTCATTCACAAAGACAGGCCTCCTTGTGTGAGCTTTATGAAGTATTCATTCACAAAGTCAGGCCTCCTTGTGTCAGCTTTATGAAGTATTCATTCACAAAGACAGGCCCCCTTGTGTCAGCTTTATGAAGTATTCATTCACAAAGACAGGCCTCCTTGTGTCAGCTTTATGAAGTATTCATTCACAAAGACAGGCCCCCTTGTGTCAGCTTTATGAAGTATTAATTCACAAATACAGGCCTCCTTGTGACAGCTTTATGAAGTATTCATTCACAAAGACAGTCCTCCTTGTGTCAGCTTTATGAAGTATTCATTCACAAAGACAGGCCTCCTTGTGTCAGCTTTATGAAGTATTCATTCACAAAGACAGGCCTCCTGTTATTGATGTTAAGAAATTCATTCACAAAGACAGGCCTCCTGTTATTGATGTTAAGAAATTCATTCACAAAGACTGGCCTCCTGTTATTGATGTTAAGAAATATTCATTCACAAAGACTGGCCTCCTATTATTGATGTTAAGACATTCATTCACAAAGACTGGCCTCCTGTTATTGACGTTAAGACATTCATTCACAAAGACTGGCCTCCTGTTATTGATGTTACGAAATATTCATTCACAAAGACTGACCTCCTGTTATTGATGTTAAGAAATATTCATTCTCAAAGACAGGCATCCTGTTATTGACGTTACGAAATATTCATTCACAAGACAGGCCTCCTTGTGTGAGCTTTATGAAGTATTCATTCACAAAGACAGGCCTCCATGTGTGAGCTTTATGTAGTGTTCATTCACAAAGACAGGCCTCCTGTTATTGATGTTAAGAAATATTCACTCCCAAAGATTGGATTCCTGACCAGAATGGTTGAAGTGTCAACTCCAAAGACTGGTCTCTCGGCACAAATAAAAGATTACCCTGAAGCCAGTAGAACTGTGTCAAGGGAGACTCTGTGGCGAAGTGGTCAAGTCGTTTGACTCGTGCTCCGAAGGTTGTGGGTTCGATTCCGGGCTGCGTCCTTCAGTTTACGAGTTAAATGTTTCGGAGACTCCTGTGGGTCGTCGGTAAAGCTACGGAATTCGTGCTTTGTGCGACGCTTTCCGTGCTGCGGAAAGAGACCGAGCCATATGGGATAAAACCCGGTGCAATGAAGTCGACTTTTAAAACTGTGTAAAACCAGAGCTGAGAGGAGACTGTAGAGCAGAAAAATCACTGGCTGTGTATTTTACAATGTTAATTTACCTTCAACTTATGTCATGTGATTTCTTATATTCGTGCACATATTTATTTTGTTGTTGTGATCTTTATATAGAGTTTGTCAGTATGTTATAAATTATGTGTTGCAATTGAAACTAACTTTTTGCGGCAAAGTAAAAATAAATTACAATAAACAAAAAGTGATTTCAGGCACAAAGAAACCTGTGAATTATTTGCTTGTTAGTGGAACTTGACATCTCCCCCGATGTGTCTCCACCTTGCCGCGGTGGGGGTGCTTGTGTGTCCCTCTGACCCCATGTGCTTGCCTATGGGTGAAAACTACATATCGGACAGCTTATGGGATAGGGGCCAGACTAAGAGAGACACAAACTGCTGCTCTGCGGGTTAGACTGAGGTGAGGATAACAGTCAGAAGTTTAAATCAGGCGCACGAAGTTCTTGGTCCGGACAAAACACTTAAGGCTCCCTATCGAGGGCTGTGGCTGAACGCCTCTAAGCCACAAACCCTCGGATCTGAGAGCCGGGCCAATACCCTCCTACCGAAAAATAGAGGCGTGATACTGAGCAAGCTACATGCTCAGGTCTGATACAAGTTCGAAGGCTCTCAGCTGGGGGATATGAGAGGTCCCCGGATGAGAGGGCCAGGCCGTTTCTCGTTCACTGCTGCACGAAGGTAAGGTGCTGAGCCGGCAGCACATGTAGCCTACCTTGTGAGCGAGTACAAAAAGTCAGAAAAGTGCCCCAGTCGAAGGAAATGGTTACGAAAACTGTCTGTATCTAACTCATAGAGAGTGTAGACAAAAGTGGAAGAACGTCTCAATGACGCGAAATGGGACGCACGGCGAGCGAACCTATTGCGTTGTCCGAAGTCAAAAATAAAAGCTTACCGAGTGGATGTCGCTCGCAGTCTGACCGCTCCTGGTGTGTGCTTGAGCGATCAGTGGCAAGTGAGACTCTCAACACATGGAAGTGAGGAACTAAAGCAGCCATGAGCAGGACGTGGCAACTCCTCGGGTGTGCCCAGTCTCAGAGCAATATGTTCCGGCTCTGCAATTATGGAAGCCTCCTTGGATAGCGAGGGAATGCCCATGGTCTGCCCCTGCCTTCCCTTGAGGGCCGACCGCGATGTCATTGATTGTTCTATCTTGACCAGCTGAGATGTTGGCGACATCACAACAGTCCAACGTGCCTCGAAACCAGAGGAAGGCTAACCTCATTAAAAGATGCCCGCCAGAAGTCGGAAGTGTCGTCCTACGGGTGGCAAACTAAAAATTGACACTACGCAATTACGTCCGAGTGAAATGTCTCGTCCGAATGTCTCTCGTGCTAGGAACAGCTCTGACTACCTAGTTTCCGAATGCCGCTCTTGCTCGGAACAGCTCTGACTAGGTCGTTTTCCGAATGTCTGTCGTGCCTGGAACAGCTCTGACGGGCGCAACGACAAGCACATGACCGAAAACTCGCTGAGTGGATACCGTCTGCAAACTTGTCTGGTTTGTGCAGGAATTGCCCGGGGCAAACGATATGACCAATATATAGAAGTGAGGATTTAAAGCAGCCATGAGCAGGACGTGACGATTTCCCTCGGTGAGCCCAGAATCAGGGCGCTATGTGTCGGCCCTGCAACTATGGAAGCAACCTTGGATGGCGGAAAATGCTATGGACTGTCCCTGCCTTCCTTTGAGGGATGACCGTTGTCTTCGGCCGTTCAACCTTGGCCAGCTGGGTTGTAGATGGCACCACAAAAGTGAGAGTCTCAGGAATGCTACATGGTCAAAAAAGCACGCTGTAGCCGGATGTGTTGGTCTACGGGTTTCGGCCCAAGGGCGCATAACTGACACACCGCAATCACATCTGAAAAAACACTCCGGATGAACGAAAAGAAGAAGAAGAAGAACTTGGCATGATTGTACAACAGGCAAATTTGTAGGTGCTCAGTAACAAACAGTGGATATGACAAGAATTGTTTGATTGTTATTTCTATAACACAAAATAAGCTGAGTTTATGTACACTTTGGACATTCATTATTAAGTTTTTGCTTACATCACAGATACCTTTGTTTAAAGCATATTAAAATATGCCGTGAAAGATGCTTTGTAGAGATGAGAACAAGAATTGCCAGGTAGAAGTAGCCTTTTGCAGGGTGCAAAATGTACCAATAAAAGGCTGCCAATTGCAGTAAAAGAAAGAGCGTTGAAGTTTTATATAGAACCCATACTGCTGTATGGATGTGAAACATGGACAATAAGCAGACAGACTGATAAACATCTAATGGCATTGGAAATGTGGTTTCTGAGGACAATGCAAAGAATAACATGGATGGACAGAAACAAGGGGCAATCCTTTAAGAAACAAGTGAAAATGGTAAATTGATTAGAAAAATTGGGCATAGACACAGATTTTCTGGGCATGTAATGAGGACGACTAACTTGAAAACTTTGTGAGTGACAGCTGCCAAACTTGGTGGGAAAAGAGTAGGGAAAGATGATGAGATAAATACCTGGATGACTTAACCACATGGCTTTATCAGGATAAGAGCACAGACCAGATCCGAGACTGATTGTGTAAGGCAATGAACCATGACTGCCCATGCTTATCGACATGGCTCATGATGATGATGATAACCATTTTAGTATTGTTGTTATATGTTGTATTTTTTGCTTATCTGTTGTTACTGAATTTACTTGCTGATATAATCGTTTGTGTTATTTTTTTTTAAAAATCAAGTTTAAAAAAAATTTAAATGTTGTTGAATTCTTATTGGTAGTGTTCATGTGGAGCATGTGTTACTGTTTCTGTCTCTCTCAACACACACACAAACACACTTTTTTGTAATTCCTCATAAATCTGTCATTGTGTCTGGCCAACAAATTATTATGGCAAAACTATGTGGTGGTTTTCCCTTAACCTGCATGTCACATAAGTGATTCACATGCCCAAAGAATTATATTGTAGATATCTTTTTGAATTTTAATAATAATATAATATGGTTTTTGTTTTCATTCTCCTGGCTGAACAAATTGTGAGACTAATTTGTATTACAATTTGAGTTACAATGTTATGCATTGTGCATTATTTTTATGAAAACTTTGAAAATGCCTTACAGATTGTATCATTATTTATTATAACTCATATGCCGGTACATAACTATGGACAAAGAGTTTATAAATCTTTGAAAACGATGCCACAATATGACTATAAGTTATACAGAAAAGTTATGCCCCTTGAAATAACTTTTACAGAGTTAGGTCCCCTGAGATATATGAAATTATGATGAAAAATGAAATAATACTGAGTAACAGGCGATTTCACACTAACAAAATATCACAGTTGGCAGCGCTGGATTGAAAGGAAGGCGTGTAGAAAATTTCATCTCAATCGGATGGGCCGTTCGCGAACGCATAAAGGACATACATTTGGACGGAGATCCTTTTTTATATATAAGAAGATTGCTGCCCAGTGTTACATTATGTTTTATTTGTTGCATAATTGTATCACCTACAACCCAGCTTGAGTTTTTATTGTTTCACTTTAACACAAGAGGAGAAGCTGTGAGCATGGTAAAAGTGTTATTCAAATGTTAATGGCCAGGTGCTCGTCAACAAGTGATTCATGAGCTGCAGTTTTCGTTACTCTCTCACCATGTTTGAAGGGGTCTTTGAACTTAAATGTTAAAGAACAATTCTTAGAATATTGTGGATCAAGGAGAAGAGAAACACTGACATTCTACAAGATCTGAACATCAAAGAAAGCTGTCTCATAAGCAATACCGTGCCTCAGGAACTGAAATATTTGGCTGTAATAAATGTCAAAACAGCTTTCTTTGGTCCTGTGATGAAAAGAGAGGCATTGGAGAACTCACGACAACTGGAAAGATCAATGGGAAGAGAGGCAGACAGAGAAATGATGCTGGATGGATGGAGACTTGTTTTTATCGTTTATCAGCTTTCTTTGGTCATGTGATGAGAAGAGAGGCAGACCAAGAGAAATGATGCTGGACGAACTGAGATGGGGGAATGTCATGAGCAGAGTTGATCCAGAACACCGAAGACCGAGATCTGTGGAGAGATGTGAACACCTACACCAGCTGGCAGGACACTTGATGATGATGATGATGATGATTAAATGTCACATTGGCTTGGAAAGGACAGTGACGGAAGGCATGGTACCTGGAAGAAGAGACAGGGGACACCAGCATCTCATCTCGTTCCTCTTGCGGTGTTGAGGTGAAACAAACAACGGAAGAGTGTCTGTAAGCGGGCTTCACAAATCAAGATTCCCATGGACTCTGCTGTTCCCCCTGTCCATCATTAATGTGATCAGCTTGGCTTCTTCTTCTGGCTCCGTTTGGTCTGTACATCAGTGCTTGTTGTGGTATACTGTTCGTTGGTAGCCTAGTTATGTGGCCAAACCATTTCACTTTGTGTTTTCTAATACAATCTAGCACTGCTATTACTCACACTTTAGTCCTTTCATCATTTCTTATTTTGAGTATTATTCTCAGGAATCGGGTGCATGAGTCACAAGAACTAGCAACAGATTGAGCTTTTTCGCGGGCTGCGATGAGTGTGACCTTCTAAAAAGGTCCTGCTGCGTGATGATGATGGCGTCCTTGTCTCCCATCCAGTGGTTATATTGACCCACTCTAATACCATCCAGTGGTTATATTGACCCACTCTAATACCATCCAATTGTTATATTGACCCACTCAAATACCATCCAGTTGTTGTATTGACCCACTCTCTACCATCCAGTTGTTATATTGACCCACTCTACCATCCAGTTGTTATATTGACCCATTCTCTACCATCCAGTTATATTGACCCACTCTAATACCATCCAGTTGTTATATTGACCCCCACCCAGTTGTTATATTGACCCACTCTCTCCCATGCAGTTGTTATACTGACTCACTATCTCCCATCGTTATATTGACATATTCTGTCCCATGCAGTTGTTATATTGACGCATTCTCTCCCATGCAGTTGTTATATCGACCCCTTCTCACCCATCCCGTTGTTATATTGACCCACTCTCTCCAATCAAGTTGTTATATTGACCCACTCTCTCCCATCCAGTTGTTATATTGACCCCTTCTCTCCCATCCAGTTGTTTTATTGACCCCTTGCTCTCCCATCCCGTTGTTATATTGACCCACTTTCTCCCATCCAGTTTTTAATATTGACCCACTCTCTCCCATCCAGTTGTTATATTGACCCCTTCTCTCCAATCCAGTTGTTATATTGACCCCTCCTCTCCCATCCCGTTGTTATATTCACCCGCTTTCTCCCATCCAGTTTTTAATATTGACCCACTCAACAGTCACTGTTAGAAAAACTTTTGTCCCACAATATTATTTTAACTCCTCCATACCCAAGCATTTATTGCCTGAAAACAATCTCATGGGACGGCAAGAGTTAATAATGATGATCGTCTGGAAGAAGTTAATGAATGTAGAACATTATACACAGCTCTAAGAAATATAGTGTTTTTGCTTTGGGTCACATAAAAAGAAGAGATACTGGAGAACATGGCAGCGGCAGACCAAGCAAGAGACATGATGATGGTCTAAGGCGGTGGCATGGAGGAATTAACAATCCCACAACGAGGATTGTGCCCCTGCGGTGGCCAGATTTCTTTAGAATGTTGTGGCCAAATGTGAAAGAGTAAGAAGATGCATTAAGTGATGGTTGGGACACATGAGAAACAGCCAGTCACATGTATGGGGCAGAGAGTTAAATCTGTTTATGGCTGCAAGAGTTAATTAACTCAGGAAGAGAATGAAGGGGATTGGGAGAGAAACATGCCAAGTCGGCTTATTACATAACAACTGTCAATGTATGGTTGTAGCTACCAAATCTGATTGTGTGTGTGTGTGTGCGCACACACACACACAACACTGCAGTCAGATATTTTTCTTCACAAATAGTGTTCACAGATTTTACCCGTGGCCAATGAACATCATTCATTGCGGTCGTATTGTAATAAAATTTGCTTCTAAATTCAATTTGTTTCGTTATTTTAAAGTTTTTAATTTGAACAACCCTTACATTTACACAAGAAAACTAGTACATGGAGTAAAAACACCATAAACATTTCACAATTCAGAATGTTTTTATTTTAATACTCAACACATTTTTGCTTCTGAATTACAACATGAAGTTATTATATGGAAGAGTTGTCAATTGCAAAGCCCATGATGTCATGAATCAAACTGGCTCCGGGTTGCCATAAGGTTTCATATCCCTTCTCTTCACCCTAGTATAGAAGAGTAAACAATATAAAATAACAGGTAATGCAGTTTTACATACCAGTATACGCGGGTAAGTTAATAAGTAAGTCAAATGGCTGTAGAAATATCACTAAATATGATAACAGTTTGAAACCAGTTTATTTTTATACATACATTGTCCCTCTATTTCTCAACATAATTTCCACCAGCATTGATGCACTTATCCCATCAGTCCTCCCAAACTGGCTGCATAGAAATGCGTGCTTTGATTTTATTTACCGGCCATCCCACAGAACTGTGTGACTTATTGACTTGCCCGCATAACATTTTCTACCCAGCTATGCATCGCTTTACGGGTCAAACATTTGTCAGAATAAACACTGAAAATCCACCTTGGTGGGAGACATTTCGCGAATGACACCGAAGTTGAATTTGAAGTTAAAACGTGGGTTAGAAAACAGAGCACACAGTTCTATGCAGCCAGTTTTGGAGGACTGATAAAACGATTAGATAAGTGCATCAATGTTGGGTGCGTGATCTAGAAATCGACATCACAGCATTTGAGGCATTCCCATAAGCGGTCCGTCCCCATCCTCAGCAGCCAGCGAAGAGTTCGAACACCAATAGTACCAGCAGCAATCTGATTATATGTCCGTCTTTAATCTGAGCGTCGACCATATCCCCTCGTCACTCCTCGCTGATTCTTGCCAGACCATGATGATCCATTTGCTCCTCCGAGGTGTACACGTGCTCCCACAAGACCGCAACCACGTTTGCCTTGTCATGCATCCACCAAGTTTTGCAGAGCCAGCCAATCTGTCCACCTGTTCATTCCCCAGCACACGGGCATGCCCCGGAGAAAAGATCCAGGCGATGCTTGCCACCCGTGACCTCCGAAGCGAAGCAAGCCACTCTGCACGAAGCATGCTTTCTGAATCAATTACAATCACGAGATGTGTGTGTGTGTGTGTGTGTGTGTGTGTGTGTGTGTGTGTGTGGTATTCTTGTTATAAATTATGTTGAGAAATAATGGGACAATGTATGTATAAAAATAAACTGGTTTCAAGTTGTTATCATACTTGGTTACTTTTCTACAGCCATTTGTGACTTACTTATTAACTTACCCTCGTAGAAGAGGAACAACAAGGAAAGGTGGAATAACCACATAAGCTATTCAGTCTTGTGGCAAAACAGGAATTAAATGACTGACAAGATGCCTTTAATATAGCATGGGTAGGAAAAAAGTCTCAGATGATTGGTAACAGGCAATAATAGTACACATATGGAAAAAAGAAAGGCAATATGAGAGAGTGCGAAACATAAAGAGGTATATTACTCATGGGTCATATATGAAAAATGTATGCAAAAACTATTGGAACAAAGAGCTTGACCCACAGTTGAGCAACAATTAAGCAAAGTACATTTGTTTTCAGGAAGATCAAAGTTGTACTGATGCACTATTCACGCTTAGAGAAATATGTGAAAACACCATTGAATATAGTGAGCAGCAAAATACTATGTTTGTTGATCAGGAAAAGGCTTTCGATAGAGTAGATAGATACAAATTAGGGACCATCCTTGAAAACTACGAGATGCAAGGAAAATTGCTAGAAAACACCATAACCATGTACCACTCGAGCCAAAGTGCAATATGAACACAACAACAACATATATCAAATATGTTCACATTCAACACATGAGTGAGGCAGGGATGTGTGCTCACTCCTCTGATATTTAATGTCTACATAGACAGAATATCCAGAGAAGCAAGACTTGACAAAACAGATTCAGTAAAGATTCAAAATCATTACTTAAGATGCAGCAACAGATCAATTCCAAATAAATTAGCTTTCATTTGCAGATGATCAATGCCTGTTTTATAGTGGCGGTGGCATACATCAACATCATATTAATAAGCTGAGTTAAACATGCAACACCCAAAATAAATGAGCTACAGGCAACACCCAAAATAAATTAGCTTTCATTTGCAGATGATCAGTACTTGTATAGTGACAATGGCATACTGTAAAATCCTATTAATCAGCTGAGTTCAACATGCAATTTCGCAGAAATTTTTGTAATTTGCAGATGCCCAGTGCTTGTTGTATAGTGAGAGAGGCATACTGTAAAATCATATTAATAAGCTGAGTTCAACATGCAACATCCAAAATAAATGAGCTACATGCAACACCCATAATGAATTAGCTTTCATTTGCAGACGATAAGTGCCTGTGTTATAGTGACGATGACATACTGCAAAATAATATTAATAAGCTGAGTTCAATATGCAGTAGATACAATATGAATGTAAATACAGCCAAAACTTAAGTAATGCAAGTGAGCAGATCTCCTGGTTCAATAAGTATACTGATAAATAGTACGTCTCTAGAATTAGTTAAAGAATTCAAACATCTTAGAAGTATATATGTATCATAGGCTTTGGCTGAAATATTCACCTGTGTCTTTGTCACATAGGCTTTGGCTGTAATATCCACCGGTGTCTATGTACCATAGGCTTTGGCTGTAATATCTGCCTGTGTCTATGTACCCTAGGCTTTGATTTTAATATCCACCTGTTTTCAGCTGTGTCTATGTATCTTATGCATGCTTACAACCCCAACAACATAATAAACAGCAAATGACATATACCATTCTTAATCCATAACAAAGACTAGCAAGGTGGGCAGAATACTTTCAAGAACTACTTAACTCCACATACAGCATAGAAAACCAAAGTTGTGTGTCTAAACACTGGGAACAACAACCAAATTTCATACCTGCAAAAGTAAAATCACTTCTACAGAAAAGTCATTTAAAAAATATCAGATCCAGGTGGAATAACCAAATAAGCTATTCAGTCTTGTGGCAAAACAGGAATTAAATGACTGACAATATGCCTTTAATATAGCATGGGTAGGAAAAAAGTCTCAGATGATTGGTAACAGGCAATAATAGTACACATATGGAAAAAAGAAAGGCAATATGAGAGAGTGCGAAACATAAAGAGGTATATTACTCATGGGTCATATATGAAAAATGTATGCAAAAACTATTGGAACAAAGAGCTTGACCCACAGTTGAGCAACAATTAAGCAAAGTACATTTGTTTTCAGGAAGATCAAAGTTGTACTGATGCACTATTCACACTTAGAGAAATATGTGAAAACAACATTGTATATAGTGACCAGCAAAATACTGTGTTTGTTGATCAGGAAAAGGCTTTCGATAGAGTAGATAGATACAAATTAGGGACCATCCTTGAAAACTACGAGATGCAAGGAAAATTGCTAGAAAACACCATAACCATGTACCACTCGAGCCAAAGTGCAATATGAACACCACAACAACATATATCAAATATGTTCACATTCAACACATGAGTGAGGCAGGGATGTGTGCTCACTCCTCTGATATTTAATATCTACATAGACAGAATATCCAGAGAAGCAAGACTTGACAAAACAGATTCAGAAAAGTTTCAAACTCATTACTTAAGATGAAGCAACAGATCCATTCCAAATAAATTAGCTTTCATTTGCAGATGATCAGTGCCTGTTTTATAGTGGCGGTGGCATACGTCAAAATCATATTAATAAGCTGAGTTAAACATGCAACACCCAAAATAAATGAGCTACAGGCAACACCCAAAATAAATTAACTTTCATTTGCAGATGATCAGTACTTGTATAGTGACAATGGCATACTGTAAAATCATATTAATCAGCTGAGTTCAACATGCAACATGCAATTTTGCAGAAATTTTTGTAATTTGCAGATGCTCAGTGCTTGTTGTATAGTGAGAGAGGCATACTGTAAAATCATATTAATCAGCTGAGTTCATGCAACATCCAAAATAAATGAGCTACATGCAACACCCATAATGAATTAGCTTTCATTTGCAGACGATCAGTGCCTGTGTTATAGTGACGATGGCATACTACAAAATAATATTAATATGCTGAGTTCAATATGCAGAAGATACAATATGAATGTAAATACAGCCAAAACTTAAGTAATGCAAGTTAGCAGATCTCCTGGTTCAATAAGTATACTGATACATAGTACGTCTCTAGAATTAGTTAAAGAATTTAAACATCTTAGAAGTATGTATGTAACATAGGCTTTGGCTGAAATATTCACCTGTGTCTATGTAACAGGCTTTGGATGTAATATCCACCTGTGTCTATGTACCATAGGCTTTGGCTGTAATATCCACCTGTGTCTATGTACCATAGGCTTTGGCTGTAATATCCACCTGTGTCTACGTCACATAGGCTTTGGCTGTAATATCCACCTGTGTCTATGTACCATAGGCTTTGACTGTAATATCCACCTGTGTCTATGTACCATACGCTTTGGCTGTAATATCCACCTGTGTCTATGTACCATAGGCTTTGGTTGTAATATCCACCTGTGTCTATGTACCATAGGCTTTGGCTGTAATATCCACCTGTGTCTATGTACCATAGGCTTTGGCTGTAATATCCACCTGTGTCTATGTACCCAACGCTTTGGTTTTAATATCCACCTGTTTTCAGCTGTGTCTATGTATCTTATGCATGCTTACAACCCCAACAACATCATAAACAGCAAATGACATATACCATTCTTAATCCATAACAAAGACTAGCAAGGTGGGCAGAATACTTTCAAGAACTACTTAACCCCACATACAGCATAGAAAACCCAACTTGTGTGTCTAAACACTGGGAACAACATCCAAATTTCATACCTGCAAAAGTAAAATCAGTTCTACAGAAAAGTCATAAAAACAAATATCAGATCCAGGTGGAATAACCAAATAAGCTATTCAGTCTTGTGGCAAAACAGGAATTAAATGACTGACAAGATGCCTTTAATATATCATGGGAAGGAAAAAGTATCAGATGATTGGTAACAGTCAATAATAGTACACATATGGAAAAAAGAAAGGCAATATGAGAGAGTGTGAAACATAAAGAGGTATATTACTCATGGGTCATATATGAAAAATGTATGCCAAAAGCTATTGGAACAAAGAGCTTGACCCACAGCTGAGCAACAATTAAGCAAAGTACATTTGTTTTCAGGAAGATCAAAGTTGTACTGATGCACTATTCACACTTAGAGAAATATGTGAAAACACCATTGAATATAGTGACCAGCAAAATACTGTGTTTGCTGATCAGGAAAAGGCTTTCGATAGAGTAGATAGATACAAATTAGGGACCATCCTTGAAAACTACGAGATGCAAGGAAAATTGCTAGAAAACACCATAACCATGTACCACTCGAGCCAAAGTGCAATATGAACACCACAACAACATATATCAAATATGTTCACATTCAACACATGAGTGAGGAAGGGATGTGTGCTCACTCCTCTGATATTTAATATCTACATAGACAGAATATCCAGAGAAGCAAGACTTGACAAAACAGATTCAGAAAAGTTTCAAACTCATTACTTAAGATGAAGCAACAGATCCATTCCAAATAAATTAGCTTTCATTTGCAGATGATCAGTGCCTGTTTTATAGTGGCGGTGGCATACGTCAAAATCATATTAATAAGCTGAGTTAAACATGCAACACCCAAAATAAATGAGCTACAGGCAACACCCAAAATAAATTAACTTTCATTTGCAGATGATCAGTACTTGTATAGTGACAATGGCATATTGTAAAATCATATTAATCAGCTGAGTTCAACATGCAACATGCAATTTTGCAGAAATGTTTGTAATTTGCAGATGCTCAGTGCTTGTTGTATAGTGAGAGAGGCATACTGTAAAATCATATTAATCAGCTGAGTTCAACATACAACATCCAAAATAAATGAGCTACATGCAACACCCATAATGAATTAGCTTTCATTTGCAGACGATCAGTGTCTGTGTTATAGTGACGATGGCATACTGCAAAATAATATTAATATGCTGAGTTCAATATGCAGTAGATACAATATGAATGTAAATACAGCCAAAACTTAAGTAATGCAAGTTAGCAGATCTCCTGGTTCAATAAGTATACTGATACATAGTACGTCTCTAGAATTAGTTAAAGAATTTAAACATCTTAGAAGTATGTATGTAACATAGGCTTTGGCTGAAATATTCACCTGTGTCTATGTAACAGGCTTTGGATGTAATATCCACCTGTGTCTATGTCACATAGGCTTTGGCTATAATATCCACCTGTGTCTATGTACCATAGGCTTTGGCTGTAATATCCACCTGTGTCTATGTACCATAGGCTTTGGCTGTAATATCCACCTGTGTCTATGTCACATAGGCTTTGGCTGTAATATCCACCTGTGTCTATGTACCATAGGCTTTGGCTGTAATATCCACCTGTGTCTATGTACCATAGGCTTTGGCTGTAATATCCACCTGTGTCTATGTACCATAGGCTTTGGTTGTAATATCCACCTGTGTCTATGTACCATAGGCTTTGGCTGTAATATCCACCTGTGTCTATGTACCATAGGCTTTGGCTGTAATATCCACCTGTGTCTATGTCACATAGGCTTTGGCTGTAATATCCACCTGTGTCTATGTACCATAGGCTTTGGCTGTAATATCCACCTGTGTCTATGTACCATAGGCTTTGGCTGTAATATCCACCTGTGTCTATGTCACATAGGCTTTGGCTGTAATATCCACCTGTGTCTATGTACCATAGGCTTTGGCTGTAATATCCACCTGTGTCTATGTACCATAGGCTTTGGTTGTAATATCCACCTGTGTCTATGTACCATAGGCTTTGGCTGTAATATCCACCTGTGTCTATGTACCATAGGCTTTGGCTGTAATATCCACCTGTGTCTATGTACCCAACGCTTTGGTTTTAATATCCACCTGTTTTCAGCTGTGTCTATGTATCTTATGCATGCTTACAACCCCAACAACATCATAAACAGCAAATGACATATACCATTCTTAATCCATAACAAAGACTAGCAAGGTGGGCAGAATACTTTCAAGAACTACTTAACCCCACATACAGCATAGAAAACCCAACTTGTGTGTCTAAACACTGGGAACAACATCCAAATTTCATACCTGCAAAAGTAAAATCAGTTCTACAGAAAAGTCATAAAAACAAATATCAGATCCAGGTGGAATAACCAAATAAGCTATTCAGTCTTGTGGCAAAACAGGAATTAAATGACTGACAAGATGCCTTTAATATATCATGGGAAGGAAAAAGTCTCAGATGATTGGTAACAGTCAATAATAGTACACATATGGAAAAAAGAAAGGCAATATGAGAGAGTGTGAAACATAAAGAGGTATATTACTCATGGGTCATATATGAAAAATGTATGCCAAAAGCTATTGGAACAAAGAGCTTGACCCACAGCTGAGCAACAATTAAGCAAAGTACATTTGTTTTCAGGAAGCTCAAAGTTGTACTGATGCACTATTCACACTTAGAGAAATATGTGAAAACACCATTGAATATAGTGACCAGCAAAATACTGTGTTTGTTGATCAGGAAAAGGCTTTCGATAGAGTAGATAGATACAAATTAGGGACCATCCTTGAAAACTACGAGATGCAAGGAAAATTGCTAGAAAACACCATAACCATGTACCACTCGAGCCAAAGTGCAATATGAACACCACAACAACATATATCAAATATGTTCACATTCAACACATGAGTGAGGCAGGGATGTGTGCTCACTCCTCTGATATTTAATATCTACATAGACAGAATATCCAGAGAAGCAAGACTTGACAAAACAGATTCAGAAAAGTTTCAAACTCATTACTTAAGATGAAGCAACAGATCCATTCCAAATAAATTAGCTTTCATTTGCAGATGATCAGTGCCTGTTTTATAGTGGCGGTGGCATACGTCAAAATCATATTAATAAGCTGAGTTAAACATGCAACACCCAAAATAAATGAGCTACAGGCAACACCCAAAATAAATTAGCTTTCATTTGCAGATGATCAGTACTTGTATAGTGACAATGGCATACTGTAAAATCATATTAATCAGCTGAGTTCAACATGCAACATGCAATTTTGCAGAAATTTTTGTAATTTGTAGATGCTCAGTGCTTGTTGTATAGTGAGAGAGGCATACTGTAAAATCATATTAATCAGCTGAGTTCATGCAACATCCAAAATAAATGAGCTACATGCAACACCCATAATGAATTAGCTTTCATTTGCAGACGATCAGTGCCTGTGTTATAGTGACGATGGCATACTACAAAATAATATTAATATGCTGAGTTCAATATGCAGTAGATACAATATGAATGTAAATACAGCCAAAACTTAAGTAATGCAAGTTAGCAGATCTCCTGGTTCAATAAGTATACTGATACATAGTACGTCTCTAGAATTAGTTAAAGAATTTAAACATCTTAGAAGTATGTATGTAACATAGGCTTTGGCTGAAATATTCACCTGTGTCTATGTAACAGGCTTTGGATGTAATATCCACCTGTGTCTATGTACCATAGGCTTTGGCTGTAATATCCACCTGTGTCTATGTACCATAGGCTTTGGCTGTAATATCCACCTGTGTCTATGTCACATAGGCTTTGGCTGTAATATCCACCTGTGTCTATGTACCATAGACTTTGACTGTAATATCCACCTGTGTCTATGTACCATAGGCTTTGGCTGTAATATCCACCTGTGTCTATGTACCATAGGCTTTGGTTTTAATATCCACCTGTGTCTATGTACCATAGGCTTTGGCTGTAATATCCACCTGTGTCTATGTACCATAGGCTTTGGCTGTAATATCCACCTGTGTCTATGTACCCAACGCTTTGGTTTTAATATCCACCTGTTTTCAGCTGTGTCTATGTATCTTATGCATGCTTACAACCCCAACAACATCATAAACAGCAAATGACATATACCATTCTTAATCCATAACAAAGACTAGCAAGGTGGGCAGAATACTTTCAAGAACTACTTAACCCCACATACAGCATAGAAAACCCAACTTGTGTGTCTAAACACTGGGAACAACATCCAAATTTCATACCTGCAAAAGTAAAATCAGTTCTACAGAAAAGTCATAAAAACAAATATCAGATCCAGGTGGAATAACCAAATAAGCTATTCAGTCTTGTGGCAAAACAGGAATTAAATGACTGACAAGATGCCTTTAATATATCATGGGAAGGAAAAAGTCTCAGATGATTGGTAACAGTCAATAATAGTACACATATGGAAAAAAGAAAGGCAATATGAGAGAGTGTGAAACATAAAGAGGTATATTACTCATGGGTCATATATGAAAAATGTATGCCAAAAGCTATTGGAACAAAGAGCTTGACCCACAGCTGAGCAAGAATTAAGCAAAGTACATTTGTTTTCAGGAAGCTCAAAGTTGTACTGATGCACTATTCACACTTAGAGAAATATGTGAAAACACCATTGAATATAGTGACCAGCAAAATACTGTGTTTGTTGATCAGGAAAAGGCTTTCGATAGAGTAGATAGATACAAATTAGGGACCATCCTTGAAAACTACGAGATGCAAGGAAAATTGCTAGAAAACACCATAACCATGTACCACTCGAGCCAAAGTGCAATATGAACACCACAACAACATATATCAAATATGTTCACATTCAACACATGAGTGGGGCAGGGATGTGTGCTCACTCCTCTGATATTTAATATCTACATAGACAGAATATCCAGAGAAGCAAGACTTGACAAAACAGATTCAGAAAAGTTTTAAACTCATTACTTAAGATGAAGCAACAGATCCATTCCAAATAAATTAGCTTTCATTTGCAGATGATCAGTGCCTGTTTTATAGTGGCGGTGGCATACGTCAAAATCATATTAATAAGCTGAGTTAAACATGCAACACCCAAAGTAAATGAGCTACAGGCAACACCCAAAATAAATTAGCTTTCATTTGCAGATGATCAGTACTTGTATAGTGACAATGGCATACTGTAAAATCATATTAATCAGCTGAGTTCAACATGCAACATGCAATTTTGCAGAAATTTTTGTAATTTGCAGGTGCTCAGTGCTTGTTGTATAGTGAGAGAGGCATACTGTAAAATCATATTAATCAGCTGAGTTCATGCAACATCCAAAATAAATGAGCTACATGCAACACCCATAATGAATTAGCTTTCATTTGCAGACGATCAGTGCCTGTGTTATAGTGACGATGGCATACTGCAAAATAATATTAATATGCTGAGTTCAATATGCAGTAGATACAATATGAATGTAAATACAGCCAAAACTTAAGTAATGCAAGTTAGCAGATCTCCTGGTTCAATAAGTATACTGATACATAGTACGTCTCTAGAATTAGTTAAAGAATTTAAACATCTTAGAAGTATGTATGTAACATAGGCTTTGGCTGAAATATTCACCTGTGTCTATGTAACAGGCTTTGGATGTAATATCCACCTGTGTCTATGTACCATAGGCTTTGGCTGTAATATCCACCTGTGTCTATGTACCATAGGCTTTGGCTGTAATATCCACCTGTGTCTATGTCACATAGGCTTTGGCTGTAATATCCACCTGTGTCTATGTACCATAGGCTTTGGCTGTAATATCCACCTGTGTCTATGTACCATAGGCTTTGGTTGTAATATCCACCTGTGTCTATGTACCATAGGCTTTGGCTGTAATATCCACCTGTGTCTATGTACCATAGGCTTTGGCTGTAATATCCACCTGTGTCTATGTCACATAGGCTTTGGCTGTAATATCCACCTGTGTCTATGTCCCATAGGCTTTGGCTGTAATATCCACCTGTGTCTATGTACCATAGGCTTTGGCTGTAATATCCACCTGTGTCTATGTACCCAACGCTTTGGTTTTAATATCCACCTGTTTTCAGCTGTGTCTATGTATCTTATGCATGCTTACAACCCCAACAACATCATAAACAGCAAATGACATATACCATTCTTAATCCATAACAAAGACTAGCAAGGTGGGCAGAATACTTTCAAGAACTACTTAACCCCACATACAGCATAGAAAACCCAACTTGTGTGTCTAAACACTGGGAACAACATCCAAATTTCATACCTGCAAAAGTAAAATCAGTTCTACAGAAAAGTCATAAAAACAAATATCAGATCCAGGTGGAATAACCAAATAAGCTATTCAGTCTTGTGGCAAAACAGGAATTAAATGACTGACAAGATGCCTTTAATATATCATGGGAAGGAAAAAGTCTCAGATGATTGGTAACAGTCAATAATAGTACACATATGGAAAAAAGAAAGGCAATATGAGAGAGTGTGAAACATAAAGAGGTATATTACTCATGGGTCATATATGAAAAATGTATGCCAAAAGCTATTGGAACAAAGAGCTTGACCCACAGCTGAGCAACAATTAAGCAAAGTACATTTGTTTTCAGGAAGCTCAAAGTTGTACTGATGCACTATTCACACTTAGAGAAATATGTGAAAACACCATTGAATATAGTGACCAGCAAAATACTGTGTTTGTTGATCAGGAAAAGGCTTTCGATAGAGTAGATAGATACAAATTAGGGACCATCCTTGAAAACTACGAGATGCAAGGAAAATTGCTAGAAAACACCATAACCATGTACCACTCGAGCCAAAGTGCAATATGAACACCACAACAACATATATCAAATATGTTCACATTCAACACATGAGTGGGGCAGGGATGTGTGCTCACTCCTCTGATATTTAATATCTACATAGACAGAATATCCAGAGAAGCAAGACTTGACAAAACAGATTCAGAAAAGTTTTAAACTCATTACTTAAGATGAAGCAACAGATCCATTCCAAATAAATTAGCTTTCATTTGCAGATGATCAGTGCCTGTTTTATAGTGGCGGTGGCATACGTCAAAATCATATTAATAAGCTGAGTTAAACATGCAACACCCAAAGTAAATGAGCTACAGGCAACACCCAAAATAAATTAGCTTTCATTTGCAGATGATCAGTACTTGTATAGTGACAATGGCATACTGTAAAATCATATTAATCAGCTGAGTTCAACATGCAACTTTGCAGACATTTTTGTAATTTGCAGGTGCTCAGTGCTTGTTGTATAGTGAGAGAGGCATACTGTAAAATCATATTAATCAGCTGAGTTCATGCAACATCCAAAATAAATGAGCTACATGCAACACCCATAATGAATTAGCTTTCATTTGCAGACGATCAGTGCCTGTGTTATAGTGACGATGACATACTGCAAAATAATATTAATATGCTGAGTTCAATATGCAGTAGATACAATATGAATGTAAATACAGCCAAAACTTAAGAAATGCAAGTTAGCAGATCTCCTGGTTCAATAAGTATACTGATACATAGTACGTCTCTAGAATTAGTAAAAGAATTTAAACATCTTAGAAGTATGTATGTAACATAGGCTTTGGCTGAAATATTCACCTGTGTCTATGTAACAGGCTTTGGCTGTAATATCCACCTGTGTCTATGTCACATAGGCTTTGGCTGTAATATCCACCTGTGTCTATGTACCATAGGCTTTGGCTGTAATATCCACCTGTGTCTATGTACCATAGGCTTTGGCTGTAATATCCACCTGTGTCTATGTACCATAGGCTTTGGTTGTAATATCCACCTGTGTCTATGTACCATAGGCTTTGGCTGTAATATCCACCTGTGTCTATGTACCATAGGCTTTGGCTGTAATATCCACCTGTGTCTATGTCACATAGGCTTTGGCTGTAATATCCACCTGTGTCTATGTCCCATAGGCTTTGGCTGTAATATCCACCTGTGTCTATGTACCATAGGCTTTGGCTGTAATATCCACCTGTGTCTATGTACCCAACGCTTTGGTTTTAATATCCACCTGTTTTCAGCTGTGTCTATGTATCTTATGCATGCTTACAACCCCAACAACATCATAAACAGCAAATGACATATACCATTCTTAATCCATAACAAAGACTAGCAAGGTGGGCAGAATACTTTCAAGAACTACTTAACCCCACATACAGCATAGAAAACCCAACTTGTGTGTCTAAACACTGGGAACAACATCCAAATTTCATACCTGCAAAAGTAAAATCAGTTCTACAGAAAAGTCATAAAAACAAACATCAGATCCAGGTGGAATAACCAAATAAGCTATTCAGTCTTGTGGCAAAACAGGAATTAAATGACTGACAAGATGCCTTTAATATATCATGGGAAGGAAAAAGTCTCAGATGATTGGTAACAGTCAATAATAGTACACATATGGAAAAAAGAAAGGCAATATGAGAGAGTGTGAAACATAAAGAGGTATATTACTCATGGGTCATATATGAAAAATGTATGCCAAAAGCTATTGGAACAAAGAGCTTGACCCACAGCTGAGCAACAATTAAGCAAAGTACATTTGTTTTCAGGAAGCTCAAAGTTGTACTGATGCACTATTCACACTTAGAGAAATATGTGAAAACACCATTGAATATAGTGACCAGCAAAATACTGTGTTTGTTGATCAGGAAAAGGCTTTCGATAGAGTAGATAGATACAAATTAGGGACCATCCTTGAAAACTACGAGATGCAAGGAAAATTGCTAGAAAACACCATAACCATGTACCACTCGAGCCAAAGTGCAATATGAACACCACAACAACATATATCAAATATGTTCACATTCAACACATGAGTGGGGCAGGGATGTGTGCTCACTCCTCTGATATTTAATATCTACATAGACAGAATATCCAGAGAAGCAAGACTTGACAAAACAGATTCAGAAAAGTTTTAAACTCATTACTTAAGATGAAGCAACAGATCCATTCCAAATAAATTAGCTTTCATTTGCAGATGATCAGTGCCTGTTTTATAGTGGCGGTGGCATACGTCAAAATCATATTAATAAGCTGAGTTAAACATGCAACACCCAAAGTAAATGAGCTACAGGCAACACCCAAAATAAATTAGCTTTCATTTGCAGATGATCAGTACTTGTATAGTGACAATGGCATACTGTAAAATCATATTAATCAGCTGAGTTCAACATGCAACTTTGCAGACATTTTTGTAATTTGCAGGTGCTCAGTGCTTGTTGTATAGTGAGAGAGGCATACTGTAAAATCATATTAATCAGCTGAGTTCATGCAACATCCAAAATAAATGAGCTACATGCAACACCCATAATGAATTAGCTTTCATTTGCAGACGATCAGTGCCTGTGTTATAGTGACGATGGCATACTGCAAAATAATATTAATATGCTGAGTTCAATATGCAGTAGATACAATATGAATGTAAATACAGCCAAAACTTAAGTAATGCAAGTTAGCAGATCTCCTGGTTCAATAAGTATACTGATACATAGTACGTCTCTAGAATTAGTTAAAGAATTTAAACATCTTAGAAGTATGTATGTAACATAGGCTTTGGCTGAAATATTCACCTGTGTCTATGTAACAGGCTTTGGATGTAATATCCACCTGTGTCTATGTACCATAGGCTTTGGCTGTAATATCCACCTGTGTCTATGTACCATAGGCTTTGGCTGTAATATCCACCTGTGTCTATGTCACATAGGCTTTGGCTGTAATATCCACCTGTGTCTATGTACCATAGGCTTTGACTGTAATATCCACCTGTGTCTATGTACCATACGCTTTGGCTGTAATATCCACCTGTGTCTATGTACCATAGGCTTTGGTTGTAATATCCACCTGTGTCTATGTACCATAGGCTTTGGCTGTAATATCCACCTGTGTCTATGTACCATAGGCTTTGGCTGTAATATCCACCTGTGTCTATGTACCCAACGCTTTGGTTTTAATATCCACCTGTTTTCAGCTGTGTCTATGTATCTTATGCATGCTTACAACCCCAACAACATCATAAACAGCAAATGACATATACCATTCTTAATCCATAACAAAGACTAGCAAGGTGGGCAGAATACTTTCAAGAACTACTTAACCCCACATACAGCATAGAAAACCCAACTTGTGTGTCTAAACACTGGGAACAACATCCAAATTTCATACCTGCAAAAGTAAAATCAGTTCTACAGAAAAGTCATAAAAACAAATATCAGATCCAGGTGGAATAACCAAATAAGCTATTCAGTCTTGTGGCAAAACAGGAATTAAATGACTGACAAGATGCCTTTAATATATCATGGGAAGGAAAAAGTATCAGATGATTGGTAACAGTCAATAATAGTACACATATGGAAAAAAGAAAGGCAATATGAGAGAGTGTGAAACATAAAGAGGTATATTACTCATGGGTCATATATGAAAAATGTATGCCAAAAGCTATTGGAACAAAGAGCTTGACCCACAGCTGAGCAACAATTAAGCAAAGTACATTTGTTTTCAGGAAGCTCAAAGTTGTACTGATGCACTATTCACACTTAGAGAAATATGTGAAAACACCATTGAATATAGTGACCAGCAAAATACTGTGTTTGCTGATCAGGAAAAGGCTTTCGATAGAGTAGATAGATACAAATTAGGGACCATCCTTGAAAACTACGAGATGCAAGGAAAATTGCTAGAAAACACCATAACCATGTACCACTCGAGCCAAAGTGCAATATGAACACCACAACAACATATATCAAATATGTTCACATTCAACACATGAGTGAGGAAGGGATGTGTGCTCACTCCTCTGATATTTAATATCTACATAGACAGAATATCCAGAGAAGCAAGACTTGACAAAACAGATTCAGAAAAGTTTCAAACTCATTACTTAAGATGAAGCAACAGATCCATTCCAAATAAATTAGCTTTCATTTGCAGATGATCAGTGCCTGTTTTATAGTGGCGGTGGCATACGTCAAAATCATATTAATAAGCTGAGTTAAACATGCAACACCCAAAATAAATGAGCTACAGGCAACACCCAAAATAAATTAACTTTCATTTGCAGATGATCAGTACTTGTATAGTGACAATGGCATACTGTAAAATCATATTAATCAGCTGAGTTCAACATGCAACATGCAATTTTGCAGAAATGTTTGTAATTTGCAGATGCTCAGTGCTTGTTGTATAGTGAGAGAGGCATACTGTAAAATCATATTAATCAGCTGAGTTCAACATACAACATCCAAAATAAATGAGCTACATGCAACACCCATAATGAATTAGCTTTCATTTGCAGACGATCAGTGCCTGTGTTATGGTGACGATGGCATACTGCAAAATAATATTAATATGCTGAGTTCAATATGCAGTAGATACAATATGAATGTAAATACAGCCAAAACTTAAGTAATGCAAGTTAGCAGATCTCCTGGTTCAATAAGTATACTGATACATAGTACGTCTCTAGAATTATTTAAAGAATTTAAACATCTTAGAAGTATGTATGTAACATAGGCTTTGGCTGAAATATTCACCTGTGTCTGTCTATGTAACAGGCTTTGGATGTAATATCCACCTGTGTCTATGTCACATAGGCTTTGGCTATAATATCCACCTGTGTCTATGTACCATAGGCTTTGGCTGTAATATCCACCTGTGTCTATGTACCATAGGCTTTGGCTGTAATATCCACCTGTGTCTATGTCACATAGGCTTTGGTTGTAATATCCACCTGTGTCTATGTACCATAGGCTTTGGCTGTAATATCCACCTGTGTCTATGTACCATAGGCATTGGCTGTAATATCCACCTGTGTCTATGTACCATAGGCTTTGGATGTAATATCCACCTGTGTCTATGTACCATAGGCTTTGGCTGTAATATCCACCTGTGTCTATGTACCATAGGCTTTGGTTGTAATATCCACCTGTGTCTATGTACCATAGGCTTTGGCTGTAATATCCACCTGTGTCTATGTACCATAGGCTTTGGCTGTAATATCCACCTGTGTCTATGTACCCAACGCTTTGGTTTTAATATCCACCTGTTTTCAGCTGTGTCTATGTATCTTATGCATGCTTACAACCCCAACAACATCATAAACAGCAAATGACATATACCATTCTTAATCCATAACAAAGACTAGCAAGGTGGGCAGAATACTTTCAAGAACTACTTAACCCCACATACAGCATAGAAAACCCAACTTGTGTGTCTAAACACTGGGAACAACATCCAAATTTCATACCTGCAAAAGTAAAATCAGTTCTACAGAAAAGTCATAAAAACAAATATCAGATCCAGGTGGAATAACCAAATAAGCTATTCAGTCTTGTGGCAAAACAGGAATTAAATGACTGACAAGATGCCTTTAATATATCATGGGAAGGAAAAAGTCTCAGATGATTGGTAACAGTCAATAATAGTACACATATGGAAAAAAGAAAGGCAATATGAGAGAGTGTGAAACATAAAGAGGTATATTACTCATGGGTCATATATGAAAAATGTATGCCAAAAGCTATTGGAACAAAGAGCTTGACCCACAGCTGAGCAACAATTAAGCAAAGTACATTTGTTTTCAGGAAGCTCAAAGTTGTACTGATGCACTATTCACACTTAGAGAAATATGTGAAAACACCATTGAATATAGTGACCAGCAAAATACTGTGTTTGCTGATCAGGAAAAGGCTTTCGATAGAGTAGATAGATACAAATTAGGGACCATCCTTGAAAACTACGAGATGCAAGGAAAATTGCTAGAAAACACCATAACCATGTACCACTCGAGCCAAAGTGCAATATGAACACCACAACAACATATATCAAATATGTTCACATTCAACACATGAGTGAGGAAGGGATGTGTGCTCACTCCTCTGATATTTAATATCTACATAGACAGAATATCCAGAGAAGCAAGACTTGACAAAACAGATTCAGAAAAGTTTCAAACTCATTACTTAAGATGAAGCAACAGATCCATTCCAAATAAATTAGCTTTCATTTGCAGATGATCAGTGCCTGTTTTATAGTGGCGGTGGCATACGTCAAAATCATATTAATAAGCTGAGTTAAACATGCAACACCCAAAATAAATGAGCTACAGGCAACACCCAAAATAAATTAACTTTCATTTGCAGATGATCAGTACTTGTATAGTGACAATGGCATACTGTAAAATCATATTAATCAGCTGAGTTCAACATGCAACATGCAATTTTGCAGAAATGTTTGTAATTTGCAGATGCTCAGTGCTTGTTGTATAGTGAGAGAGGCATACTGTAAAATCATATTAATCAGCTGAGTTCAACATACAACATCCAAAATAAATGAGCTACATGCAACACCCATAATGAATTAGCTTTCATTTGCAGACGATCAGTGCCTGTGTTATAGTGACGATGGCATACTGCAAAATAATATTAATATGCTGAGTTCAATATGCAGTAGATACAATATGAATGTAAATACAGCCAAAACTTAAGTAATGCAAGTTAGCAGATCTCCTGGTTCAATAAGTATACTGATACATAGTACGTCTCTAGAATTAGTTAAAGAATTTAAACATCTTAGAAGTATGTATGTAACATAGGCTTTGGCTGAAATATTCACCTGTGTCTATGTAACAGGCTTTGGATGTAATATCCACCTGTGTCTATGTCACATAGGCTTTGGCTATAATATCCACCTGTGTCTATGTACCATAGGCTTTGGCTGTAATATCCACCTGTGTCTATGTACCATAGGCTTTGGCTGTAATATCCACCTGTGTCTATGTCACATAGGCTTTGGTTGTAATATCCACCTGTGTCTATGTACCATAGGCTTTGGCTGTAATATCCACCTGTGTCTATGTACCATAGGCATTGGCTGTAATATCCACCTGTGTCTATGTACCATAGGCTTTGGATGTAATATCCACCTGTGTCTATGTACCATAGGCTTTGGCTGTAATATCCACCTGTGTCTATGTACCATAGGCTTTGGTTGTAATATCCACCTGTGTCTATGTACCATAGGCTTTGGCTGTAATATCCACCTGTGTCTATGTACCATAGGCTTTGGCTGTAATATCCACCTGTGTCTATGTACCCAACGCTTTGGTTTTAATATCCACCTGTTTTCAGCTGTGTCTATGTATCTTATGCATGCTTACAACCCCAACAACATCATAAACAGCAAATGACATATACCATTCTTAATCCATAACAAAGACTAGCAAGGTGGGCAGAATACTTTCAAGAACTACTTAACCCCACATACAGCATAGAAAACCCAACTTGTGTGTCTAAACACTGGGAACAACATCCAAATTTCATACCTGCAAAAGTAAAATCAGTTCTACAGAAAAGTCATAAAAACAAATATCAGATCCAGGTGGAATAACCAAATAAGCTATTCAGTCTTGTGGCAAAACAGGAATTAAATGACTGACAAGATGCCTTTAATATATCATGGGAAGGAAAAAGTCTCAGATGATTGGTAACAGTCAATAATAGTACACATATGGAAAAAAGAAAGGCAATATGAGAGAGTGTGAAACATAAAGAGGTATATTACTCATGGGTCATATATGAAAAATGTATGCCAAAAGCTATTGGAACAAAGAGCTTGACCCACAGCTGAGCAACAATTAAGCAAAGTACATTTGTTTTCAGGAAGCTCAAAGTTGTACTGATGCACTATTCACACTTAGAGAAATATGTGAAAACACCATTGAATATAGTGACCAGCAAAATACTGTGTTTGCTGATCAGGAAAAGGCTTTCGATAGAGTAGATAGATACAAATTAGGGACCATCCTTGAAAACTACGAGATGCAAGGAAAATTGCTAGAAAACACCATAACCATGTACCACTCGAGCCAAAGTGCAATATGAACACCACAACAACATATATCAAATATGTTCACATTCAACACATGAGTGAGGAAGGGATGTGTGCTCACTCCTCTGATATTTAATATCTACATAGACAGAATATCCAGAGAAGCAAGACTTGACAAAACAGATTCAGAAAAGTTTCAAACTCATTACTTAAGATGAAGCAACAGATCCATTCCAAATAAATTAGCTTTCATTTGCAGATGATCAGTGCCTGTTTTATAGTGGCGGTGGCATACGTCAAAATCATATTAATAAGCTGAGTTAAACATGCAACACCCAAAATAAATGAGCTACAGGCAACACCCAAAATAAATTAACTTTCATTTGCAGATGATCAGTACTTGTATAGTGACAATGGCATACTGTAAAATCATATTAATCAGCTGAGTTCAACATGCAACATGCAATTTTGCAGAAATGTTTGTAATTTGCAGATGCTCAGTGCTTGTTGTATAGTGAGAGAGGCATACTGTAAAATCATATTAATCAGCTGAGTTCAACATACAACATCCAAAATAAATGAGCTACATGCAACACCCATAATGAATTAGCTTTCATTTGCAGACGATCAGTGCCTGTGTTATAGTGACGATGGCATACTGCAAAATAATATTAATATGCTGAGTTCAATATGCAGTAGATACAATATGAATGTAAATACAGCCAAAACTTAAGTAATGCAAGTTAGCAGATCTCCTGGTTCAATAAGTATACTGATACATAGTACGTCTCTAGAATTAGTTAAAGAATTTAAACATCTTAGAAGTATGTATGTAACATAGGCTTTGGCTGAAATATTCACCTGTGTCTATGTAACAGGCTTTGGATGTAATATCCACCTGTGTCTATGTCACATAGGCTTTGGCTATAATATCCACCTGTGTCTATGTACCATAGGCTTTGGCTGTAATATCCACCTGTGTCTATGTACCATAGGCTTTGGCTGTAACATCCACCTGTGTCTATGTCACATAGGCTTTGGTTGTAATATCCACCTGTGTCTATGTACCATAGGCTTTGGCTGTAATATCCACCTGTGTCTATGTACCATAGGCATTGGCTGTAATATCCACCTGTGTCTATGTACCATAGGCTTTGGATGTAATATCCACCTGTGTCTATGTACCATAGGCTTTGGCTGTAATATCCACCTGTGTCTATGTACCATAGGCTTTGGCTGTAATATCCACCTGTGTCTATGTCACATAGGCTTTGGCTGTAATATCCACCTGTGTCTATGTACCATAGGCTTTGGCTGTAATATCCACCTGTGTCTATGTACCATAGGCTTTGGCTGTAATATCCACCTGTGTCTATGTCACATAGGCTTTGGCTGTAATATCCACCTGTGTCTATGTACCATAGGCTTTGGCTGTAATATCCACCTGTGTCTATGTACCATAGGCTTTGGTTGTAATATCCACCTGTGTCTATGTACCATAGGCTTTGGCTGTAATATCCACCTGTGTCTATGTACCATAGGCTTTGGCTGTAATATCCACCTGTGTCTATGTACCCAACGCTTTGGTTTTAATATCCACCTGTTTTCAGCTGTGTCTATGTATCTTATGCATGCTTACAACCCCAACAACATCATAAACAGCAAATGACATATACCATTCTTAATCCATAACAAAGACTAGCAAGGTGGGCAGAATACTTTCAAGAACTACTTAACCCCACATACAGCATAGAAAACCCAACTTGTGTGTCTAAACACTGGGAACAACATCCAAATTTCATACCTGCAAAAGTAAAATCAGTTCTACAGAAAAGTCATAAAAACAAATATCAGATCCAGGTGGAATAACCAAATAAGCTATTCAGTCTTGTGGCAAAACAGGAATTAAATGACTGACAAGATGCCTTTAATATATCATGGGAAGGAAAAAGTCTCAGATGATTGGTAACAGTCAATAATAGTACACATATGGAAAAAAGAAAGGCAATATGAGAGAGTGTGAAACATAAAGAGGTATATTACTCATGGGTCATATATGAAAAATGTATGCCAAAAGCTATTGGAACAAAGAGCTTGACCCACAGCTGAGCAACAATTAAGCAAAGTACATTTGTTTTCAGGAAGCTCAAAGTTGTACTGATGCACTATTCACACTTAGAGAAATATGTGAAAACACCATTGAATATAGTGACCAGCAAAATACTGTGTTTGTTGATCAGGAAAAGGCTTTCGATAGAGTAGATAGATACAAATTAGGGACCATCCTTGAAAACTACGAGATGCAAGGAAAATTGCTAGAAAACACCATAACCATGTACCACTCGAGCCAAAGTGCAATATGAACACCACAACAACATATATCAAATATGTTCACATTCAACACATGAGTGAGGCAGGGATGTGTGCTCACTCCTCTGATATTTAATATCTACATAGACAGAATATCCAGAGAAGCAAGACTTGACAAAACAGATTCAGAAAAGTTTCAAACTCATTACTTAAGATGAAGCAACAGATCCATTCCAAATAAATTAGCTTTCATTTGCAGATGATCAGTGCCTGTTTTATAGTGGCGGTGGCATACGTCAAAATCATATTAATAAGCTGAGTTAAACATGCAACACCCAAAATAAATGAGCTACAGGCAACACCCAAAATAAATTAACTTTCATTTGCAGATGATCAGTACTTGTATAGTGACAATGGCATACTGTAAAATCATATTAATCAGCTGAGTTCAACATGCAACATGCAATTTTGCAGAAATTTTTGTAATTTGCAGATGCTCAGTGCTTGTTGTATAGTGAGAGAGGCATACTGTAAAATCATATTAATCAGCTGAGTTCATGCAACATCCAAAATAAATGAGCTACATGCAACACCCATAATGAATTAGCTTTCATTTGCAGACGATCAGTGCCTGTGTTATAGTGACGATGGCATACTACAAAATAATATTAAAATGCTGAGTTCAATATGCAGTAGATACAATATGAATGTAAATACAGCCAAAACTTAAGTAATGCAAGTTAGCAGATCTCCTGGTTCAATAAGTATACTGATACATAGTACGTCTCTAGAATTAGTTAAAGAATTTAAACATCTTAGAAGTATGTATGTAACATAGGCTTTGGCTGAAATATTCACCTGTGTCTATGTAACAGGCTTTGGATGTAATATCCACCTGTGTCTATGTACCATAGGCTTTGGCTGTAATATCCACCTGTGTCTATGTACCATAGGCTTTGGCTGTAATATCCACCTGTGTCTATGTCACATAGGCTTTGGCTGTAATATCCACCTGTGTCTATGTACCATAGGCTTTGACTGTAATATCCACCTGTGTCTATGTACCATAGGCTTTGGCTGTAATATCCACCTGTGTCTATGTACCATAGGCTTTGGTTTTAATATCCACCTGTGTCTATGTACCATAGGCTTTGGCTGTAATATCCACCTGTGTCTATGTACCATAGGCTTTGGCTGTAATATCCACCTGTGTCTATGTACCCAACGCTTTGGTTTTAATATCCACCTGTTTTCAGCTGTGTCTATGTATCTTATGCATGCTTACAACCCCAACAACATCATAAACAGCAAATGACATATACCATTCTTAATCCATAACAAAGACTAGCAAGGTGGGCAGAATACTTTCAAGAACTACTTAACCCCACATACAGCATAGAAAACCCAACTTGTGTGTCTAAACACTGGGAACAACATCCAAATTTCATACCTGCAAAAGTAAAATCAGTTCTACAGAAAAGTCATAAAAACAAATATCAGATCCAGGTGGAATAACCAAATAAGCTATTCAGTCTTGTGGCAAAACAGGAATTAAATGACTGACAAGATGCCTTTAATATATCATGGGAAGGAAAAAGTCTCAGATGATTGGTAACAGTCAATAATAGTACACATATGGAAAAAAGAAAGGCAATATGAGAGAGTGTGAAACATAAAGAGGTATATTACTCATGGGTCATATATGAAAAATGTATGCCAAAAGCTATTGGAACAAAGAGCTTGACCCACAGCTGAGCAACAATTAAGCAAAGTACATTTGTTTTCAGGAAGCTCAAAGTTGTACTGATGCACTATTCACACTTAGAGAAATATGTGAAAACACCATTGAATATAGTGACCAGCAAAATACTGTGTTTGTTGATCAGGAAAAGGCTTTCGATAGAGTAGATAGATACAAATTAGGGACCATCCTTGAAAACTACGAGATGCAAGGAAAATTGCTAGAAAACACCATAACCATGTACCACTCGAGCCAAAGTGCAATATGAACACCACAACAACATATATCAAATATGTTCACATTCAACACATGAGTGGGGCAGGGATGTGTGCTCACTCCTCTGATATTTAATATCTACATAGACAGAATATCCAGAGAAGCAAGACTTGACAAAACAGATTCAGAAAAGTTTTAAACTCATTACTTAAGATGAAGCAACAGATCCATTCCAAATAAATTAGCTTTCATTTGCAGATGATCAGTGCCTGTTTTATAGTGGCGGTGGCATACGTCAAAATCATATTAATAAGCTGAGTTAAACATGCAACACCCAAAGTAAATGAGCTACAGGCAACACCCAAAATAAATTAGCTTTCATTTGCAGATGATCAGTACTTGTATAGTGACAATGGCATACTGTAAAATCATATTAATCAGCTGAGTTCAACATGCAACATGCAATTTTGCAGAAATGTTTGTAATTTGCAGATGCTCAGTGCTTGTTGTATAGTGAGAGAGGCATACTGTAAAATCATATTAATCAGCTGAGTTCAACATACAACATCCAAAATAAATGAGCTACATGCAACACCCATAATGAATTAGCTTTCATTTGCAGACGATCAGTGCCTGTGTTATGGTGACGATGGCATACTGCAAAATAATATTAATATGCTGAGTTCAATATGCAGTAGATACAATATGAATGTAAATACAGCCAAAACTTAAGTAATGCAAGTTAGCAGATCTCCTGGTTCAATAAGTATACTGATACATAGTACGTCTCTAGAATTATTTAAAGAATTTAAACATCTTAGAAGTATGTATGTAACATAGGCTTTGGCTGAAATATTCACCTGTGTCTATGTAACAGGCTTTGGATGTAATATCCACCTGTGTCTATGTCACATAGGCTTTGGCTATAATATCCACCTGTGTCTATGTACCATAGGCTTTGGCTGTAATATCCACCTGTGTCTATGTACCATAGGCTTTGGCTGTAATATCCACCTGTGTCTATGTCACATAGGCTTTGGTTGTAATATCCACCTGTGTCTATGTACCATAGGCTTTGGCTGTAATATCCACCTGTGTATATGTACCATAGGCATTGGCTGTAATATCCACCTGTGTCTATGTACCATAGGCTTTGGATGTAATATCCACCTGTGTCTATGTACCATAGGCTTTGGCTGTAATATCCACCTGTGTCTATGTACCATAGGCTTTGGTTGTAATATCCACCTGTGTCTATGTACCATAGGCTTTGGCTGTAATATCCACCTGTGTCTATGTACCATAGGCTTTGGCTGTAATATCCACCTGTGTCTATGTACCCAACGCTTTGGTTTTAATATCCACCTGTTTTCAGCTGTGTCTATGTATCTTATGCATGCTTACAACCCCAACAACATCATAAACAGCAAATGACATATACCATTCTTAATCCATAACAAAGACTAGCAAGGTGGGCAGAATACTTTCAAGAACTACTTAACCCCACATACAGCATAGAAAACCCAACTTGTGTGTCTAAACACTGGGAACAACATCCAAATTTCATACCTGCAAAAGTAAAATCAGTTCTACAGAAAAGTCATAAAAACAAATATCAGATCCAGGTGGAATAACCAAATAAGCTATTCAGTCTTGTGGCAAAACAGGAATTAAATGACTGACAAGATGCCTTTAATATATCATGGGAAGGAAAAAGTCTCAGATGATTGGTAACAGTCAATAATAGTACACATATGGAAAAAAGAAAGGCAATATGAGAGAGTGTGAAACATAAAGAGGTATATTACTCATGGGTCATATATGAAAAATGTATGCCAAAAGCTATTGGAACAAAGAGCTTGACCCACAGCTGAGCAACAATTAAGCAAAGTACATTTGTTTTCAGGAAGCTCAAAGTTGTACTGATGCACTATTCACACTTAGAGAAATATGTGAAAACACCATTGAATATAGTGACCAGCAAAATACTGTGTTTGTTGATCAGGAAAAGGCTTTCGATAGAGTAGATAGATACAAATTAGGGACCATCCTTGAAAACTACGAGATGCAAGGAAAATTGCTAGAAAACACCATAACCATGTACCACTCGAGCCAAAGTGCAATATGAACACCACAACAACATATATCAAATATGTTCACATTCAACACATGAGTGAGGCAGGGATGTGTGCTCACTCCTCTGATATTTAATATCTACATAGACAGAATATCCAGAGAAGCAAGACTTGACAAAACAGATTCAGAAAAGTTTCAAACTCATTACTTAAGATGAAGCAACAGATCCATTCCAAATAAATTAGCTTTCATTTGCAGATGATCAGTGCCTGTTTTATAGTGGCGGTGGCATACGTCAAAATCATATTAATAAGCTGAGTTAAACATGCAACACCCAAAATAAATGAGCTACAGGCAACACCCAAAATAAATTAACTTTCATTTGCAGATGATCAGTACTTGTATAGTGACAATGGCATACTGTAAAATCATATTAATCAGCTGAGTTCAACATGCAACATGCAATTTTGCAGAAATTTTTGTAATTTGCAGATGCTCAGTGCTTGTTGTATAGTGAGAGAGGCATACTGTAAAATCATATTAATCAGCTGAGTTCATGCAACATCCAAAATAAATGAGCTACATGCAACACCCATAATGAATTAGCTTTCATTTGCAGACGATCAGTGCCTGTGTTATAGTGACGATGGCATACTACAAAATAATATTAAAATGCTGAGTTCAATATGCAGTAGATACAATATGAATGTAAATACAGCCAAAACTTAAGTAATGCAAGTTAGCAGATCTCCTGGTTCAATAAGTATACTGATACATAGTACGTCTCTAGAATTAGTTAAAGAATTTAAACATCTTAGAAGTATGTATGTAACATAGGCTTTGGCTGAAATATTCACCTGTGTCTATGTAACAGGCTTTGGATGTAATATCCACCTGTGTCTATGTACCATAGGCTTTGGCTGTAATATCCACCTGTGTCTATGTACCATAGGCTTTGGCTGTAATATCCACCTGTGTCTATGTCACATAGGCTTTGGCTGTAATATCCACCTGTGTCTATGTACCATAGGCTTTGACTGTAATATCCACCTGTGTCTATGTACCATAGGCTTTGGCTGTAATATCCACCTGTGTCTATGTACCATAGGCTTTGGTTTTAATATCCACCTGTGTCTATGTACCATAGGCTTTGGCTGTAATATCCACCTGTGTCTATGTACCATAGGCTTTGGCTGTAATATCCACCTGTGTCTATGTACCCAACGCTTTGGTTTTAATATCCACCTGTTTTCAGCTGTGTCTATGTATCTTATGCATGCTTACAACCCCAACAACATCATAAACAGCAAATGACATATACCATTCTTAATCCATAACAAAGACTAGCAAGGTGGGCAGAATACTTTCAAGAACTACTTAACCCCACATACAGCATAGAAAACCCAACTTGTGTGTCTAAACACTGGGAACAACATCCAAATTTCATACCTGCAAAAGTAAAATCAGTTCTACAGAAAAGTCATAAAAACAAATATCAGATCCAGGTGGAATAACCAAATAAGCTATTCAGTCTTGTGGCAAAACAGGAATTAAATGACTGACAAGATGCCTTTAATATATCATGGGAAGGAAAAAGTATCAGATGATTGGTAACAGTCAATAATAGTACACATATGGAAAAAAGAAAGGCAATATGAGAGAGTGTGAAACATAAAGAGGTATATTACTCATGGGTCATATATGAAAAATGTATGCCAAAAGCTATTGGAACAAAGAGCTTGACCCACAGCTGAGCAAGAATTAAGCAAAGTACATTTGTTTTCAGGAAGCTCAAAGTTGTACTGATGCACTATTCACACTTAGAGAAATATGTGAAAACACCATTGAATATAGTGACCAGCAAAATACTGTGTTTGTTGATCAGGAAAAGGCTTTCGATAGAGTAGATAGATACAAATTAGGGACCATCCTTGAAAACTACGAGATGCAAGGAAAATTGCTAGAAAACACCATAACCATGTACCACTCGAGCCAAAGTGCAATATGAACACCACAACAACATATATCAAATATGTTCACATTCAACACATGAGTGGGGCAGGGATGTGTGCTCACTCCTCTGATATTTAATATCTACATAGACAGAATATCCAGAGAAGCAAGACTTGACAAAACAGATTCAGAAAAGTTTTAAACTCATTACTTAAGATGAAGCAACAGATCCATTCCAAATAAATTAGCTTTCATTTGCAGATGATCAGTGCCTGTTTTATAGTGGCGGTGGCATACGTCAAAATCATATTAATAAGCTGAGTTAAACATGCAACACCCAAAGTAAATGAGCTACAGGCAACACCCAAAATAAATTAGCTTTCATTTGCAGATGATCAGTACTTGTATAGTGACAATGGCATACTGTAAAATCATATTAATCAGCTGAGTTCAACATGCAACATGCAATTTTGCAGAAATGTTTGTAATTTGCAGATGCTCAGTGCTTGTTGTATAGTGAGAGAGGCATACTGTAAAATCATATTAATCAGCTGAGTTCAACATACAACATCCAAAATAAATGAGCTACATGCAACACCCATAATGAATTAGCTTTCATTTGCAGACGATCAGTGCCTGTGTTATGGTGACGATGGCATACTGCAAAATAATATTAATATGCTGAGTTCAATATGCAGTAGATACAATATGAATGTAAATACAGCCAAAACTTAAGTAATGCAAGTTAGCAGATCTCCTGGTTCAATAAGTATACTGATACATAGTACGTCTCTAGAATTATTTAAAGAATTTAAACATCTTAGAAGTATGTATGTAACATAGGCTTTGGCTGAAATATTCACCTGTGTCTATGTAACAGGCTTTGGATGTAATATCCACCTGTGTCTATGTCACATAGGCTTTGGCTATAATATCCACCTGTGTCTATGTACCATAGGCTTTGGCTGTAATATCCACCTGTGTCTATGTACCATAGGCTTTGGCTGTAATATCCACCTGTGTCTATGTCACATAGGCTTTGGTTGTAATATCCACCTGTGTCTATGTACCATAGGCTTTGGCTGTAATATCCACCTGTGTCTATGTACCATAGGCATTGGCTGTAATATCCACCTGTGTCTATGTACCATAGGCTTTGGCTGTAATATCCACCTGTGTCTATGTACCATAGGCTTTGGTTGTAATATCCACCTGTGTCTATGTACCATAGGCTTTGGCTGTAATATCCACCTGTGTCTATGTACCATAGGCTTTGGCTGTAATATCCACCTGTGTCTATGTACCCAACGCTTTGGTTTTAATATCCACCTGTTTTCAGCTGTGTCTATGTATCTTATGCATGCTTACAACCCCAACAACATCATAAACAGCAAATGACATATACCATTCTTAATCCATAACAAAGACTAGCAAGGTGGGCAGAATACTTTCAAGAACTACTTAACCCCACATACAGCATAGAAAACCCAACTTGTGTGTCTAAACACTGGGAACAACATCCAAATTTCATACCTGCAAAAGTAAAATCAGTTCTACAGAAAAGTCATAAAAACAAATATCAGATCCAGGTGGAATAACCAAATAAGCTATTCAGTCTTGTGGCAAAACAGGAATTAAATGACTGACAAGATGCCTTTAATATATCATGGGAAGGAAAAAGTCTCAGATGATTGGTAACAGTCAATAATAGTACACATATGGAAAAAAGAAAGGCAATATGAGAGAGTGTGAAACATAAAGAGGTATATTACTCATGGGTCATATATGAAAAATGTATGCCAAAAGCTATTGGAACAAAGAGCTTGACCCACAGCTGAGCAACAATTAAGCAAAGTACATTTGTTTTCAGGAAGCTCAAAGTTGTACTGATGCACTATTCACACTTAGAGAAATATGTGAAAACACCATTGAATATAGTGACCAGCAAAATACTGTGTTTGTTGATCAGGAAAAGGCTTTCGATAGAGTAGATAGATACAAATTAGGGACCATCCTTGAAAACTACGAGATGCAAGGAAAATTGCTAGAAAACACCATAACCATGTACCACTCGAGCCAAAGTGCAATATGAACACCACAACAACATATATCAAATATGTTCACATTCAACACATGAGTGAGGCAGGGATGTGTGCTCACTCCTCTGATATTTAATATCTACATAGACAGAATATCCAGAGAAGCAAGACTTGACAAAACAGATTCAGAAAAGTTTCAAACTCATTACTTAAGATGAAGCAACAGATCCATTCCAAATAAATTAGCTTTCATTTGCAGATGATCAGTGCCTGTTTTATAGTGGCGGTGGCATACGTCAAAATCATATTAATAAGCTGAGTTAAACATGCAACACCCAAAATAAATGAGCTACAGGCAACACCCAAAATAAATTAACTTTCATTTGCAGATGATCAGTACTTGTATAGTGACAATGGCATACTGTAAAATCATATTAATCAGCTGAGTTCAACATGCAACATGCAATTTTGCAGAAATTTTTGTAATTTGCAGATGCTCAGTGCTTGTTGTATAGTGAGAGAGGCATACTGTAAAATCATATTAATCAGCTGAGTTCATGCAACATCCAAAATAAATGAGCTACATGCAACACCCATAATGAATTAGCTTTCATTTGCAGACGATCAGTGCCTGTGTTATAGTGACGATGGCATACTACAAAATAATATTAAAATGCTGAGTTCAATATGCAGTAGATACAATATGAATGTAAATACAGCCAAAACTTAAGTAATGCAAGTTAGCAGATCTCCTGGTTCAATAAGTATACTGATACATAGTACGTCTCTAGAATTAGTTAAAGAATTTAAACATCTTAGAAGTATGTATGTAACATAGGCTTTGGCTGAAATATTCACCTGTGTCTATGTAACAGGCTTTGGATGTAATATCCACCTGTGTCTATGTACCATAGGCTTTGGCTGTAATATCCACCTGTGTCTATGTACCATAGGCTTTGGCTGTAATATCCACCTGTGTCTATGTCACATAGGCTTTGGCTGTAATATCCACCTGTGTCTATGTACCATAGGCTTTGACTGTAATATCCACCTGTGTCTATGTACCATAGGCTTTGGCTGTAATATCCACCTGTGTCTATGTACCATAGGCTTTGGTTTTAATATCCACCTGTGTCTATGTACCATAGGCTTTGGCTGTAATATCCACCTGTGTCTATGTACCATAGGCTTTGGCTGTAATATCCACCTGTGTCTATGTACCCAACGCTTTGGTTTTAATATCCACCTGTTTTCAGCTGTGTCTATGTATCTTATGCATGCTTACAACCCCAACAACATCATAAACAGCAAATGACATATACCATTCTTAATCCATAACAAAGACTAGCAAGGTGGGCAGAATACTTTCAAGAACTACTTAACCCCACATACAGCATAGAAAACCCAACTTGTGTGTCTAAACACTGGGAACAACATCCAAATTTCATACCTGCAAAAGTAAAATCAGTTCTACAGAAAAGTCATAAAAACAAATATCAGATCCAGGTGGAATAACCAAATAAGCTATTCAGTCTTGTGGCAAAACAGGAATTAAATGACTGACAAGATGCCTTTAATATATCATGGGAAGGAAAAAGTATCAGATGATTGGTAACAGTCAATAATAGTACACATATGGAAAAAAGAAAGGCAATATGAGAGAGTGTGAAACATAAAGAGGTATATTACTCATGGGTCATATATGAAAAATGTATGCCAAAAGCTATTGGAACAAAGAGCTTGACCCACAGCTGAGCAAGAATTAAGCAAAGTACATTTGTTTTCAGGAAGCTCAAAGTTGTACTGATGCACTATTCACACTTAGAGAAATATGTGAAAACACCATTGAATATAGTGACCAGCAAAATACTGTGTTTGTTGATCAGGAAAAGGCTTTCGATAGAGTAGATAGATACAAATTAGGGACCATCCTTGAAAACTACGAGATGCAAGGAAAATTGCTAGAAAACACCATAACCATGTACCACTCGAGCCAAAGTGCAATATGAACACCACAACAACATATATCAAATATGTTCACATTCAACACATGAGTGGGGCAGGGATGTGTGCTCACTCCTCTGATATTTAATATCTACATAGACAGAATATCCAGAGAAGCAAGACTTGACAAAACAGATTCAGAAAAGTTTTAAACTCATTACTTAAGATGAAGCAACAGATCCATTCCAAATAAATTAGCTTTCATTTGCAGATGATCAGTGCCTGTTTTATAGTGGCGGTGGCATACGTCAAAATCATATTAATAAGCTGAGTTAAACATGCAACACCCAAAGTAAATGAGCTACAGGCAACACCCAAAATAAATTAGCTTTCATTTGCAGATGATCAGTACTTGTATAGTGACAATGGCATACTGTAAAATCATATTAATCAGCTGAGTTCAACATGCAACATGCAATTTTGCAGAAATGTTTGTAATTTGCAGATGCTCAGTGCTTGTTGTATAGTGAGAGAGGCATACTGTAAAATCATATTAATCAGCTGAGTTCAACATACAACATCCAAAATAAATGAGCTACATGCAACACCCATAATGAATTAGCTTTCATTTGCAGACGATCAGTGCCTGTGTTATGGTGACGATGGCATACTGCAAAATAATATTAATATGCTGAGTTCAATATGCAGTAGATACAATATGAATGTAAATACAGCCAAAACTTAAGTAATGCAAGTTAGCAGATCTCCTGGTTCAATAAGTATACTGATACATAGTACGTCTCTAGAATTATTTAAAGAATTTAAACATCTTAGAAGTATGTATGTAACATAGGCTTTGGCTGAAATATTCACCTGTGTCTATGTAACAGGCTTTGGATGTAATATCCACCTGTGTCTATGTCACATAGGCTTTGGCTATAATATCCACCTGTGTCTATGTACCATAGGCTTTGGCTGTAATATCCACCTGTGTCTATGTACCATAGGCTTTGGCTGTAATATCCACCTGTGTCTATGTCACATAGGCTTTGGTTGTAATATCCACCTGTGTCTATGTACCATAGGCTTTGGCTGTAATATCCACCTGTGTCTATGTACCATAGGCATTGGCTGTAATATCCACCTGTGTCTATGTACCATAGGCTTTGGATGTAATATCCACCTGTGTCTATGTACCATAGGCTTTGGCTGTAATATCCACCTGTGTCTATGTACCATAGGCTTTGGTTGTAATATCCACCTGTGTCTATGTACCATAGGCTTTGGCTGTAATATCCACCTGTGTCTATGTACCATAGGCTTTGGCTGTAATATCCACCTGTGTCTATGTACCCAACGCTTTGGTTTTAATATCCACCTGTTTTCAGCTGTGTCTATGTATCTTATGCATGCTTACAACCCCAACAACATCATAAACAGCAAATGACATATACCATTCTTAATCCATAACAAAGACTAGCAAGGTGGGCAGAATACTTTCAAGAACTACTTAACCCCACATACAGCATAGAAAACCCAACTTGTGTGTCTAAACACTGGGAACAACATCCAAATTTCATACCTGCAAAAGTAAAATCAGTTCTACAGAAAAGTCATAAAAACAAATATCAGATCCAGGTGGAATAACCAAATAAGCTATTCAGTCTTGTGGCAAAACAGGAATTAAATGACTGACAAGATGCCTTTAATATATCATGGGAAGGAAAAAGTCTCAGATGATTGGTAACAGTCAATAATAGTACACATATGGAAAAAAGAAAGGCAATATGAGAGAGTGTGAAACATAAAGAGGTATATTACTCATGGGTCATATATGAAAAATGTATGCCAAAAGCTATTGGAACAAAGAGCTTGACCCACAGCTGAGCAACAATTAAGCAAAGTACATTTGTTTTCAGGAAGCTCAAAGTTGTACTGATGCACTATTCACACTTAGAGAAATATGTGAAAACACCATTGAATATAGTGACCAGCAAAATACTGTGTTTGCTGATCAGGAAAAGGCTTTCGATAGAGTAGATAGATACAAATTAGGGACCATCCTTGAAAACTACGAGATGCAAGGAAAATTGCTAGAAAACACCATAACCATGTACCACTCGAGCCAAAGTGCAATATGAACACCACAACAACATATATCAAATATGTTCACATTCAACACATGAGTGAGGAAGGGATGTGTGCTCACTCCTCTGATATTTAATATCTACATAGACAGAATATCCAGAGAAGCAAGACTTGACAAAACAGATTCAGAAAAGTTTCAAACTCATTACTTAAGATGAAGCAACAGATCCATTCCAAATAAATTAGCTTTCATTTGCAGATGATCAGTGCCTGTTTTATAGTGGCGGTGGCATACGTCAAAATCATATTAATAAGCTGAGTTAAACATGCAACACCCAAAATAAATGAGCTACAGGCAACACCCAAAATAAATTAACTTTCATTTGCAGATGATCAGTACTTGTATAGTGACAATGGCATACTGTAAAATCATATTAATCAGCTGAGTTCAACATGCAACATGCAATTTTGCAGAAATGTTTGTAATTTGCAGATGCTCAGTGCTTGTTGTATAGTGAGAGAGGCATACTGTAAAATCATATTAATCAGCTGAGTTCAACATACAACATCCAAAATAAATGAGCTACATGCAACACCCATAATGAATTAGCTTTCATTTGCAGACGATCAGTGCCTGTGTTATAGTGACGATGGCATACTGCAAAATAATATTAATATGCTGAGTTCAATATGCAGTAGATACAATATGAATGTAAATACAGCCAAAACTTAAGTAATGCAAGTTAGCAGATCTCCTGGTTCAATAAGTATACTGATACATAGTACGTCTCTAGAATTAGTTAAAGAATTTAAACATCTTAGAAGTATGTATGTAACATAGGCTTTGGCTGAAATATTCACCTGTGTCTATGTAACAGGCTTTGGATGTAATATCCACCTGTGTCTATGTCACATAGGCTTTGGCTATAATATCCACCTGTGTCTATGTACCATAGGCTTTGGCTGTAATATCCACCTGTGTCTATGTACCATAGGCTTTGGCTGTAATATCCACCTGTGTCTATGTCACATAGGCTTTGGTTGTAATATCCACCTGTGTCTATGTACCATAGGCTTTGGCTGTAATATCCACCTGTGTCTATGTACCATAGGCATTGGCTGTAATATCCACCTGTGTCTATGTACCATAGGCTTTGGATGTAATATCCACCTGTGTCTATGTACCATAGGCTTTGGCTGTAATATCCACCTGTGTCTATGTACCATAGGCTTTGGTTGTAATATCCACCTGTGTCTATGTACCATAGGCTTTGGCTGTAATATCCACCTGTGTCTATGTACCATAGGCTTTGGCTGTAATATCCACCTGTGTCTATGTACCCAACGCTTTGGTTTTAATATCCACCTGTTTTCAGCTGTGTCTATGTATCTTATGCATGCTTACAACCCCAACAACATCATAAACAGCAAATGACATATACCATTCTTAATCCATAACAAAGACTAGCAAGGTGGGCAGAATACTTTCAAGAACTACTTAACCCCACATACAGCATAGAAAACCCAACTTGTGTGTCTAAACACTGGGAACAACATCCAAATTTCATACCTGCAAAAGTAAAATCAGTTCTACAGAAAAGTCATAAAAACAAATATCAGATCCAGGTGGAATAACCAAATAAGCTATTCAGTCTTGTGGCAAAACAGGAATTAAATGACTGACAAGATGCCTTTAATATATCATGGGAAGGAAAAAGTCTCAGATGATTGGTAACAGTCAATAATAGTACACATATGGAAAAAAGAAAGGCAATATGAGAGAGTGTGAAACATAAAGAGGTATATTACTCATGGGTCATATATGAAAAATGTATGCCAAAAGCTATTGGAACAAAGAGCTTGACCCACAGCTGAGCAACAATTAAGCAAAGTACATTTGTTTTCAGGAAGCTCAAAGTTGTACTGATGCACTATTCACACTTAGAGAAATATGTGAAAACACCATTGAATATAGTGACCAGCAAAATACTGTGTTTGCTGATCAGGAAAAGGCTTTCGATAGAGTAGATAGATACAAATTAGGGACCATCCTTGAAAACTACGAGATGCAAGGAAAATTGCTAGAAAACACCATAACCATGTACCACTCGAGCCAAAGTGCAATATGAACACCACAACAACATATATCAAATATGTTCACATTCAACACATGAGTGAGGAAGGGATGTGTGCTCACTCCTCTGATATTTAATATCTACATAGACAGAATATCCAGAGAAGCAAGACTTGACAAAACAGATTCAGAAAAGTTTCAAACTCATTACTTAAGATGAAGCAACAGATCCATTCCAAATAAATTAGCTTTCATTTGCAGATGATCAGTGCCTGTTTTATAGTGGCGGTGGCATACGTCAAAATCATATTAATAAGCTGAGTTAAACATGCAACACCCAAAATAAATGAGCTACAGGCAACACCCAAAATAAATTAACTTTCATTTGCAGATGATCAGTACTTGTATAGTGACAATGGCATACTGTAAAATCATATTAATCAGCTGAGTTCAACATGCAACATGCAATTTTGCAGAAATGTTTGTAATTTGCAGATGCTCAGTGCTTGTTGTATAGTGAGAGAGGCATACTGTAAAATCATATTAATCAGCTGAGTTCAACATACAACATCCAAAATAAATGAGCTACATGCAACACCCATAATGAATTAGCTTTCATTTGCAGACGATCAGTGCCTGTGTTATAGTGACGATGGCATACTGCAAAATAATATTAATATGCTGAGTTCAATATGCAGTAGATACAATATGAATGTAAATACAGCCAAAACTTAAGTAATGCAAGTTAGCAGATCTCCTGGTTCAATAAGTATACTGATACATAGTACGTCTCTAGAATTAGTTAAAGAATTTAAACATCTTAGAAGTATGTATGTAACATAGGCTTTGGCTGAAATATTCACCTGTGTCTATGTAACAGGCTTTGGATGTAATATCCACCTGTGTCTATGTCACATAGGCTTTGGCTATAATATCCACCTGTGTCTATGTACCATAGGCTTTGGCTGTAATATCCACCTGTGTCTATGTACCATAGGCTTTGGCTGTAATATCCACCTGTGTCTATGTCACATAGGCTTTGGTTGTAATATCCACCTGTGTCTATGTACCATAGGCTTTGGCTGTAATATCCACCTGTGTCTATGTACCATAGGCATTGGCTGTAATATCCACCTGTGTCTATGTACCATAGGCTTTGGATGTAATATCCACCTGTGTCTATGTACCATAGGCTTTGGCTGTAATATCCACCTGTGTCTATGTACCATAGGCTTTGGCTGTAATATCCACCTGTGTCTATGTCACATAGGCTTTGGCTGTAATATCCACCTGTGTCTATGTACCATAGGCTTTGGCTGTAATATCCACCTGTGTCTATGTACCATAGGCTTTGGCTGTAATATCCACCTGTGTCTATGTCACATAGGCTTTGGCTGTAATATCCACCTGTGTCTATGTACCATAGGCTTTGGCTGTAATATCCACCTGTGTCTATGTACCATAGGCTTTGGTTGTAATATCCACCTGTGTCTATGTACCATAGGCTTTGGCTGTAATATCCACCTGTGTCTATGTACCATAGGCTTTGGCTGTAATATCCACCTGTGTCTATGTACCCAACGCTTTGGTTTTAATATCCACCTGTTTTCAGCTGTGTCTATGTATCTTATGCATGCTTACAACCCCAACAACATCATAAACAGCAAATGACATATACCATTCTTAATCCATAACAAAGACTAGCAAGGTGGGCAGAATACTTTCAAGAACTACTTAACCCCACATACAGCATAGAAAACCCAACTTGTGTGTCTAAACACTGGGAACAACATCCAAATTTCATACCTGCAAAAGTAAAATCAGTTCTACAGAAAAGTCATAAAAACAAATATCAGATCCAGGTGGAATAACCAAATAAGCTATTCAGTCTTGTGGCAAAACAGGAATTAAATGACTGACAAGATGCCTTTAATATATCATGGGAAGGAAAAAGTCTCAGATGATTGGTAACAGTCAATAATAGTACACATATGGAAAAAAGAAAGGCAATATGAGAGAGTGTGAAACATAAAGAGGTATATTACTCATGGGTCATATATGAAAAATGTATGCCAAAAGCTATTGGAACAAAGAGCTTGACCCACAGCTGAGCAACAATTAAGCAAAGTACATTTGTTTTCAGGAAGCTCAAAGTTGTACTGATGCACTATTCACACTTAGAGAAATATGTGAAAACACCATTGAATATAGTGACCAGCAAAATACTGTGTTTGTTGATCAGGAAAAGGCTTTCGATAGAGTAGATAGATACAAATTAGGGACCATCCTTGAAAACTACGAGATGCAAGGAAAATTGCTAGAAAACACCATAACCATGTACCACTCGAGCCAAAGTGCAATATGAACACCACAACAACATATATCAAATATGTTCACATTCAACACATGAGTGAGGCAGGGATGTGTGCTCACTCCTCTGATATTTAATATCTACATAGACAGAATATCCAGAGAAGCAAGACTTGACAAAACAGATTCAGAAAAGTTTCAAACTCATTACTTAAGATGAAGCAACAGATCCATTCCAAATAAATTAGCTTTCATTTGCAGATGATCAGTGCCTGTTTTATAGTGGCGGTGGCATACGTCAAAATCATATTAATAAGCTGAGTTAAACATGCAACACCCAAAATAAATGAGCTACAGGCAACACCCAAAATAAATTAACTTTCATTTGCAGATGATCAGTACTTGTATAGTGACAATGGCATACTGTAAAATCATATTAATCAGCTGAGTTCAACATGCAACATGCAATTTTGCAGAAATTTTTGTAATTTGCAGATGCTCAGTGCTTGTTGTATAGTGAGAGAGGCATACTGTAAAATCATATTAATCAGCTGAGTTCATGCAACATCCAAAATAAATGAGCTACATGCAACACCCATAATGAATTAGCTTTCATTTGCAGACGATCAGTGCCTGTGTTATAGTGACGATGGCATACTACAAAATAATATTAAAATGCTGAGTTCAATATGCAGTAGATACAATATGAATGTAAATACAGCCAAAACTTAAGTAATGCAAGTTAGCAGATCTCCTGGTTCAATAAGTATACTGATACATAGTACGTCTCTAGAATTAGTTAAAGAATTTAAACATCTTAGAAGTATGTATGTAACATAGGCTTTGGCTGAAATATTCACCTGTGTCTATGTAACAGGCTTTGGATGTAATATCCACCTGTGTCTATGTACCATAGGCTTTGGCTGTAATATCCACCTGTGTCTATGTACCATAGGCTTTGGCTGTAATATCCACCTGTGTCTATGTCACATAGGCTTTGGCTGTAATATCCACCTGTGTCTATGTACCATAGGCTTTGACTGTAATATCCACCTGTGTCTATGTACCATAGGCTTTGGCTGTAATATCCACCTGTGTCTATGTACCATAGGCTTTGGTTTTAATATCCACCTGTGTCTATGTACCATAGGCTTTGGCTGTAATATCCACCTGTGTCTATGTACCATAGGCTTTGGCTGTAATATCCACCTGTGTCTATGTACCCAACGCTTTGGTTTTAATATCCACCTGTTTTCAGCTGTGTCTATGTATCTTATGCATGCTTACAACCACAACAACATCATAAACAGCAAATGACATATACCATTCTTAATCCATAACAAAGACTAGCAAGGTGGGCAGAATACTTTCAAGAACTACTTAACCCCACATACAGCATAGAAAACCCAACTTGTGTGTCTAAACACTGGGAACAACATCCAAATTTCATACCTGCAAAAGTAAAATCAGTTCTACAGAAAAGTCATAAAAACAAATATCAGATCCAGGTGGAATAACCAAATAAGCTATTCAGTCTTGTGGCAAAACAGGAATTAAATGACTGACAAGATGCCTTTAATATATCATGGGAAGGAAAAAGTCTCAGATGATTGGTAACAGTCAATAATAGTACACATATGGAAAAAAGAAAGGCAATATGAGAGAGTGTGAAACATAAAGAGGTATATTACTCATGGGTCATATATGAAAAATGTATGCCAAAAGCTATTGGAACAAAGAGCTTGACCCACAGCTGAGCAAGAATTAAGCAAAGTACATTTGTTTTCAGGAAGCTCAAAGTTGTACTGATGCACTATTCACACTTAGAGAAATATGTGAAAACACCATTGAATATAGTGACCAGCAAAATACTGTGTTTGTTGATCAGGAAAAGGCTTTCGATAGAGTAGATAGATACAAATTAGGGACCATCCTTGAAAACTACGAGATGCAAGGAAAATTGCTAGAAAACACCATAACCATGTACCACTCGAGCCAAAGTGCAATATGAACACCACAACAACATATATCAAATATGTTCACATTCAACACATGAGTGGGGCAGGGATGTGTGCTCACTCCTCTGATATTTAATATCTACATAGACAGAATATCCAGAGAAGCAAGACTTGACAAAACAGATTCAGAAAAGTTTTAAACTCATTACTTAAGATGAAGCAACAGTTCCATTCCAAATAAATTAGCTTTCATTTGCAGATGATCAGTGCCTGTTTTATAGTGGCGGTGGCATACGTCAAAATCATATTAATAAGCTGAGTTAAACATGCAACACCCAAAGTAAATGAGCTACAGGCAACACCCAAAATAAATTAGCTTTCATTTGCAGATGATCAGTACTTGTATAGTGACAATGGCATACTGTAAAATCATATTAATCAGCTGAGTTCAACATGCAACATGCAATTTTGCAGAAATGTTTGTAATTTGCAGATGCTCAGTGCTTGTTGTATAGTGAGAGAGGCATACTGTAAAATCATATTAATCAGCTGAGTTCAACATACAACATCCAAAATAAATGAGCTACATGCAACACCCATAATGAATTAGCTTTCATTTGCAGACGATCAGTGCCTGTGTTATAGTGACGATGGCATACTGCAAAATAATATTAATATGCTGAGTTCAATATGCAGTAGATACAATATGAATGTAAATACAGCCAAAACTTAAGTAATGCAAGTTAGCAGATCTCCTGGTTCAATAAGTATACTGATACATAGTACGTCTCTAGAATTAGTTAAAGAATTTAAACATCTTAGAAGTATGTATGTAACATAGGCTTTGGCTGAAATATTCACCTGTGTCTATGTAACAGGCTTTGGATGTAATATCCACCTGTGTCTATGTCACATAGGCTTTGGCTATAATATCCACCTGTGTCTATGTACCATAGGCTTTGGCTGTAATATCCACCTGTGTCTATGTACCATAGGCTTTGGCTGTAATATCCACCTGTGTCTATGTCACATAGGCTTTGGCTGTAATATCCACCTGTGTCTATGTACCATAGGCTTTGGCTGTAATATCCACCTGTGTCTATGTACCATAGGCTTTGGCTGTAATATCCACCTGTGTCTATGTACCATAGGCTTTGGTTGTAATATCCACCTGTGTCTATGTACCATAGGCTTTGGCTGTAATATCCACCTGTGTCTATGTACCATAGGCTTTGGCTGTAATATCCACCTGTGTCTATGTCACATAGGCTTTGGCTGTAATATCCACCTGTGTCTATGTACCATAGGCTTTGGCTGTAATATCCACCTGTGTCTATGTACCATAGGCTTTGGCTGTAATATCCACCTGTGTCTATGTACCATAGGCTTTGGCTGTAATATCCACCTGTGTCTATGTCACATAGGCTTTGGCTGTAATATCCACCTGTGTCTATGTACCATAGGCTTTGGCTGTAATATCCACCTGTGTCTATGTACCCAACGCTTTGGTTTTAATATCCACCTGTTTTCAGCTGTGTCTATGTATCTTATGCATGCTTACAACCCCAACAACATCATAAACAGCAAATGACATATACCATTCTTAATCCATAACAAAGACTAGCAAGGTGGGCAGAATACTTTCAAGAACTACTTAACCCCACATACAGCATAGAAAACCCAACTTGTGTGTCTAAACACTGGGAACAACATCCAAATTTCATACCTGCAAAAGTAAAATCAGTTCTACAGAAAAGTCATAAAAACAAATATCAGATCCAGGTGGAATAACCAAATAAGCTATTCAGTCTTGTGGCAAAACAGGAATTAAATGACTGACAAGATGCCTTTAATATATCATGGGAAGGAAAAAGTCTCAGATGATTGGTAACAGTCAATAATAGTACACATATGGAAAAAAGAAAGGCAATATGAGAGAGTGTGAAACATAAAGAGGTATATTACTCATGGGTCATATATGAAAAATGTATGCCAAAAGCTATTGGAACAAAGAGCTTGACCCACAGCTGAGCAACAATTAAGCAAAGTACATTTGTTTTCAGGAAGCTCAAAGTTGTACTGATGCACTATTCACACTTAGAGAAATATGTGAAAACACCATTGAATATAGTGACCAGCAAAATACTGTGTTTGTTGATCAGGAAAAGGCTTTCGATAGAGTAGATAGATACAAATTAGGGACCATCCTTGAAAACTACGAGATGCAAGGAAAATTGCTAGAAAACACCATAACCATGTACCACTCGAGCCAAAGTGCAATATGAACACCACAACAACATATATCAAATATGTTCACATTCAACACATGAGTGAGGCAGGGATGTGTGCTCACTCCTCTGATATTTAATATCTACATAGACAGAATATCCAGAGAAGCAAGACTTGACAAAACAGATTCAGAAAAGTTTCAAACTCATTACTTAAGATGAAGCAACAGATCCATTCCAAATAAATTAGCTTTCATTTGCAGATGATCAGTGCCTGTTTTATAGTGGCGGTGGCATACGTCAAAATCATATTAATAAGCTGAGTTAAACATGCAACACCCAAAATAAATGAGCTACAGGCAACACCCAAAATAAATTAACTTTCATTTGCAGATGATCAGTACTTGTATAGTGACAATGGCATACTGTAAAATCATATTAATCAGCTGAGTTCAACATGCAACATGCAATTTTGCAGAAATTTTTGTAATTTGCAGATGCTCAGTGCTTGTTGTATAGTGAGAGAGGCATACTGTAAAATCATATTAATCAGCTGAGTTCATGCAACATCCAAAATAAATGAGCTACATGCAACACCCATAATGAATTAGCTTTCATTTGCAGACGATCAGTGCCTGTGTTATAGTGACGATGGCATACTACAAAATAATATTAAAATGCTGAGTTCAATATGCAGTAGATACAATATGAATGTAAATACAGCCAAAACTTAAGTAATGCAAGTTAGCAGATCTCCTGGTTCAATAAGTATACTGATACATAGTACGTCTCTAGAATTAGTTAAAGAATTTAAACATCTTAGAAGTATGTATGTAACATAGGCTTTGGCTGAAATATTCACCTGTGTCTATGTAACAGGCTTTGGATGTAATATCCACCTGTGTCTATGTACCATAGGCTTTGGCTGTAATATCCACCTGTGTCTATGTACCATAGGCTTTGGCTGTAATATCCACCTGTGTCTATGTCACATAGGCTTTGGCTGTAATATCCACCTGTGTCTATGTACCATAGGCTTTGACTGTAATATCCACCTGTGTCTATGTACCATAGGCTTTGGCTGTAATATCCACCTGTGTCTATGTACCATAGGCTTTGGTTTTAATATCCACCTGTGTCTATGTACCATAGGCTTTGGCTGTAATATCCACCTGTGTCTATGTACCATAGGCTTTGGCTGTAATATCCACCTGTGTCTATGTACCCAACGCTTTGGTTTTAATATCCACCTGTTTTCAGCTGTGTCTATGTATCTTATGCATGCTTACAACCACAACAACATCATAAACAGCAAATGACATATACCATTCTTAATCCATAACAAAGACTAGCAAGGTGGGCAGAATACTTTCAAGAACTACTTAACCCCACATACAGCATAGAAAACCCAACTTGTGTGTCTAAACACTGGGAACAACATCCAAATTTCATACCTGCAAAAGTAAAATCAGTTCTACAGAAAAGTCATAAAAACAAATATCAGATCCAGGTGGAATAACCAAATAAGCTATTCAGTCTTGTGGCAAAACAGGAATTAAATGACTGACAAGATGCCTTTAATATATCATGGGAAGGAAAAAGTCTCAGATGATTGGTAACAGTCAATAATAGTACACATATGGAAAAAAGAAAGGCAATATGAGAGAGTGTGAAACATAAAGAGGTATATTACTCATGGGTCATATATGAAAAATGTATGCCAAAAGCTATTGGAACAAAGAGCTTGACCCACAGCTGAGCAAGAATTAAGCAAAGTACATTTGTTTTCAGGAAGCTCAAAGTTGTACTGATGCACTATTCACACTTAGAGAAATATGTGAAAACACCATTGAATATAGTGACCAGCAAAATACTGTGTTTGTTGATCAGGAAAAGGCTTTCGATAGAGTAGATAGATACAAATTAGGGACCATCCTTGAAAACTACGAGATGCAAGGAAAATTGCTAGAAAACACCATAACCATGTACCACTCGAGCCAAAGTGCAATATGAACACCACAACAACATATATCAAATATGTTCACATTCAACACATGAGTGGGGCAGGGATGTGTGCTCACTCCTCTGATATTTAATATCTACATAGACAGAATATCCAGAGAAGCAAGACTTGACAAAACAGATTCAGAAAAGTTTTAAACTCATTACTTAAGATGAAGCAACAGTTCCATTCCAAATAAATTAGCTTTCATTTGCAGATGATCAGTGCCTGTTTTATAGTGGCGGTGGCATACGTCAAAATCATATTAATAAGCTGAGTTAAACATGCAACACCCAAAGTAAATGAGCTACAGGCAACACCCAAAATAAATTAGCTTTCATTTGCAGATGATCAGTACTTGTATAGTGACAATGGCATACTGTAAAATCATATTAATCAGCTGAGTTCAACATGCAACATGCAATTTTGCAGAAATGTTTGTAATTTGCAGATGCTCAGTGCTTGTTGTATAGTGAGAGAGGCATACTGTAAAATCATATTAATCAGCTGAGTTCAACATACAACATCCAAAATAAATGAGCTACATGCAACACCCATAATGAATTAGCTTTCATTTGCAGACGATCAGTGCCTGTGTTATAGTGACGATGGCATACTGCAAAATAATATTAATATGCTGAGTTCAATATGCAGTAGATACAATATGAATGTAAATACAGCCAAAACTTAAGTAATGCAAGTTAGCAGATCTCCTGGTTCAATAAGTATACTGATACATAGTACGTCTCTAGAATTAGTTAAAGAATTTAAACATCTTAGAAGTATGTATGTAACATAGGCTTTGGCTGAAATATTCACCTGTGTCTATGTAACAGGCTTTGGATGTAATATCCACCTGTGTCTATGTCACATAGGCTTTGGCTATAATATCCACCTGTGTCTATGTACCATAGGCTTTGGCTGTAATATCCACCTGTGTCTATGTACCATAGGCTTTGGCTGTAATATCCACCTGTGTCTATGTCACATAGGCTTTGGCTGTAATATCCACCTGTGTCTATGTACCATAGGCTTTGGCTGTAATATCCACCTGTGTCTATGTACCATAGGCTTTGGCTGTAATATCCACCTGTGTCTATGTACCATAGGCTTTGGTTGTAATATCCACCTGTGTCTATGTACCATAGGCTTTGGCTGTAATATCCACCTGTGTCTATGTACCATAGGCTTTGGCTGTAATATCCACCTGTGTCTATGTCACATAGGCTTTGGCTGTAATATCCACCTGTGTCTATGTACCATAGGCTTTGGCTGTAATATCCACCTGTGTCTATGTACCATAGGCTTTGGCTGTAATATCCACCTGTGTCTATGTACCATAGGCTTTGGCTGTAATATCCACCTGTGTCTATGTCACATAGGCTTTGGCTGTAATATCCACCTGTGTCTATGTACCATAGGCTTTGGCTGTAATATCCACCTGTGTCTATGTACCCAACGCTTTGGTTTTAATATCCACCTGTTTTCAGCTGTGTCTATGTATCTTATGCATGCTTACAACCCCAACAACATCATAAACAGCAAATGACATATACCATTCTTAATCCATAACAAAGACTAGCAAGGTGGGCAGAATACTTTCAAGAACTACTTAACCCCACATACAGCATAGAAAACCCAACTTGTGTGTCTAAACACTGGGAACAACATCCAAATTTCATACCTGCAAAAGTAAAATCAGTTCTACAGAAAAGTCATAAAAACAAATATCAGATCCAGGTGGAATAACCAAATAAGCTATTCAGTCTTGTGGCAAAACAGGAATTAAATGACTGACAAGATGCCTTTAATATATCATGGGAAGGAAAAAGTCTCAGATGATTGGTAACAGTCAATAATAGTACACATATGGAAAAAAGAAAGGCAATATGAGAGAGTGTGAAACATAAAGAGGTATATTACTCATGGGTCATATATGAAAAATGTATGCCAAAAGCTATTGGAACAAAGAGCTTGACCCACAGCTGAGCAACAATTAAGCAAAGTACATTTGTTTTCAGGAAGCTCAAAGTTGTACTGATGCACTATTCACACTTAGAGAAATATGTGAAAACACCATTGAATATAGTGACCAGCAAAATACTGTGTTTGTTGATCAGGAAAAGGCTTTCGATAGAGTAGATAGATACAAATTAGGGACCATCCTTGAAAACTACGAGATGCAAGGAAAATTGCTAGAAAACACCATAACCATGTACCACTCGAGCCAAAGTGCAATATGAACACCACAACAACATATATCAAATATGTTCACATTCAACACATGAGTGGGGCAGGGATGTGTGCTCACTCCTCTGATATTTAATATCTACATAGACAGAATATCCAGAGAAGCAAGACTTGACAAAACAGATTCAGAAAAGTTTTAAACTCATTACTTAAGATGAAGCAACAGATCCATTCCAAATAAATTAGCTTTCATTTGCAGATGATCAGTGCCTGTTTTATAGTGGCGGTGGCATACGTCAAAATCATATTAATAAGCTGAGTTAAACATGCAACACCCAAAGTAAATGAGCTACAGGCAACACCCAAAATAAATTAGCTTTCATTTGCAGATGATCAGTACTTGTATAGTGACAATGGCATACTGTAAAATCATATTAATCAGCTGAGTTCAACATGCAATTTTGCAGAAATGTTTGTAATTTGCAGATGCTCAGTGCTTGTTGTATAGTGAGAGAGGCATACTGTAAAATCATATTAATCAGCTGAGTTCAACATACAACATCCAAAATAAATGAGCTACATGCAACACCCATAATGAATTAGCTTTCATTTGCAGACGATCAGTGCCTGTGTTATAGTGACGATGGCATACTGCAAAATAATATTAATATGCTGAGTTCAATATGCAGTAGATACAATATGAATGTAAATACAGCCAAAACTTAAGTAATGCAAGTTAGCAGATCTCCTGGTTCAATAAGTATACTGATACATAGTACGTCTCTAGAATTAGTTAAAGAATTTAAACATCTTAGAAGTATGTATGTAACATAGGCTTTGGCTGAAATATTCACCTGTGTCTATGTAACAGGCTTTGGATGTAATATCCACCTGTGTCTATGTACCATAGGCTTTGGCTGTAATATCCACCTGTGTCTATGTACCATAGGCTTTGGCTGTAATATCCACCTGTGTCTATGTCACATAGGCTTTGGCTGTAATATCCACCTGTGTCTATGTACCATAGGCTTTGGCTGTAATATCCACCTGTGTCTATGTACCATAGGCTTTGGCTGTAATATCCACCTGTGTCTATGTACCATAGGCTTTGGTTGTAATATCCACCTGTGTCTATGTACCATAGGCTTTGGCTGTAATATCCACCTGTGTCTATGTACCATAGGCTTTGGCTGTAATATCCACCTGTGTCTATGTCACATAGGCTTTGGCTGTAATATCCACCTGTGTCTATGTCCCATAGGCTTTGGCTGCAATATCCACCTGTGTCTATGTACCATAGGCTTTGGCTGTAATATCCACCTGTGTCTATGTACCCAACGCTTTGGTTTTAATATCCACCTGTTTTCAGCTGTGTCTATGTATCTTATGCATGCTTACAACCCCAACAACATCATAAACAGCAAATGACATATACCATTCTTAATCCATAACAAAGACTAGCAAGGTGGGCAGAATACTTTCAAGAACTACTTAACCCCACATACAGCATAGAAAACCCAACTTGTGTGTCTAAACACTGGGAACAACATCCAAATTTCATACCTGCAAAAGTAAAATCAGTTCTACAGAAAAGTCATAAAAACAAATATCAGATCCAGGTGGAATAACCAAATAAGCTATTCAGTCTTGTGGCAAAACAGGAATTAAATGACTGACAAGATGCCTTTAATATATCATGGGAAGGAAAAAGTCTCAGATGATTGGTAACAGTCAATAATAGTACACATATGGAAAAAAGAAAGGCAATATGAGAGAGTGTGAAACATAAAGAGGTATATTACTCATGGGTCATATATGAAAAATGTATGCCAAAAGCTATTGGAACAAAGAGCTTGACCCACAGCTGAGCAACAATTAAGCAAAGTACATTTGTTTTCAGGAAGCTCAAAGTTGTACTGATGCACTATTCACACTTAGAGAAATATGTGAAAACACCATTGAATATAGTGACCAGCAAAATACTGTGTTTGTTGATCAGGAAAAGGCTTTCGATAGAGTAGATAGATACAAATTAGGGACCATCCTTGAAAACTACGAGATGCAAGGAAAATTGCTAGAAAACACCATAACCATGTACCACTCGAGCCAAAGTGCAATATGAACACCACAACAACATATATCAAATATGTTCACATTCAACACATGAGTGGGGCAGGGATGTGTGCTCACTCCTCTGATATTTAATATCTACATAGACAGAATATCCAGAGAAGCAAGACTTGACAAAACAGATTCAGAAAAGTTTTAAACTCATTACTTAAGATGAAGCAACAGATCCATTCCAAATAAATTAGCTTTCATTTGCAGATGATCAGTGCCTGTTTTATAGTGGCGGTGGCATACGTCAAAATCATATTAATAAGCTGAGTTAAACATGCAACACCCAAAGTAAATGAGCTACAGGCAACACCCAAAATAAATTAGCTTTCATTTGCAGATGATCAGTACTTGTATAGTGACAATGGCATACTGTAAAATCATATTAATCAGCTGAGTTCAACATGCAACTTTGCAGAAATTTTTGTAATTTGCAGGTGCTCAGTGCTTGTTGTATAGTGAGAGAGGCATACTGTAAAATCATATTAATCAGCTGAGTTCATGCAACATCCAAAATAAATGAGCTACATGCAACACCCATAATGAATTAGCTTTCATTTGCAGACGATCAGTGCCTGTGTTATAGTGACGATGGCATACTGCAAAATAATATTAATATGCTGAGTTCAATATGCAGTAGATACAATATGAATGTAAATACAGCCAAAACTTAAGTAATGCAAGTTAGCAGATCTCCTGGTTCAATAAGTATACTGATACATAGTACGTCTCTAGAATTAGTTAAAGAATTTAAACATCTTAGAAGTATGTATGTAACATAGGCTTTGGCTGAAATATTCACCTGTGTCTATGTAACAGGCTTTGGATGTAATATCCACCTGTGTCTATGTACCATAGGCTTTGGCTGTAATATCCACCTGTGTCTATGTACCATAGGCTTTGGCTGTAATATCCACCTGTGTCTATGTCACATAGGCTTTGGCTGTAATATCCACCTGTGTCTATGTACCATAGGCTTTGGCTGTAATATCCACCTGTGTCTATGTACCATAGGCTTTGGCTGTAATATCCACCTGTGTCTATGTACCATAGGCTTTGGTTGTAATATCCACCTGTGTCTATGTACCATAGGCTTTGGCTGTAATATCCACCTGTGTCTATGTACCATAGGCTTTGGCTGTAATATCCACCTGTGTCTATGTCACATAGGCTTTGGCTGTAATATCCACCTGTGTCTATGTCCCATAGGCTTTGGCTGCAATATCCACCTGTGTCTATGTACCATAGGCTTTGGCTGTAATATCCACCTGTGTCTATGTACCCAACGCTTTGGTTTTAATATCCACCTGTTTTCAGCTGTGTCTATGTATCTTATGCATGCTTACAACCCCAACAACATCATAAACAGCAAATGACATATACCATTCTTAATCCATAACAAAGACTAGCAAGGTGGGCAGAATACTTTCAAGAACTACTTAACCCCACATACAGCATAGAAAACCCAACTTGTGTGTCTAAACACTGGGAACAACATCCAAATTTCATACCTGCAAAAGTAAAATCAGTTCTACAGAAAAGTCATAAAAACAAATATCAGATCCAGGTGGAATAACCAAATAAGCTATTCAGTCTTGTGGCAAAACAGGAATTAAATGACTGACAAGATGCCTTTAATATATCATGGGAAGGAAAAAGTCTCAGATGATTGGTAACAGTCAATAATAGTACACATATGGAAAAAAGAAAGGCAATATGAGAGAGTGTGAAACATAAAGAGGTATATTACTCATGGGTCATATATGAAAAATGTATGCCAAAAGCTATTGGAACAAAGAGCTTGACCCACAGCTGAGCAACAATTAAGCAAAGTACATTTGTTTTCAGGAAGCTCAAAGTTGTACTGATGCACTATTCACACTTAGAGAAATATGTGAAAACACCATTGAATATAGTGACCAGCAAAATACTGTGTTTGTTGATCAGGAAAAGGCTTTCGATAGAGTAGATAGATACAAATTAGGGACCATCCTTGAAAACTACGAGATGCAAGGAAAATTGCTAGAAAACACCATAACCATGTACCACTCGAGCCAAAGTGCAATATGAACACCACAACAACATATATCAAATATGTTCACATTCAACACATGAGTGGGGCAGGGATGTGTGCTCACTCCTCTGATATTTAATATCTACATAGACAGAATATCCAGAGAAGCAAGACTTGACAAAACAGATTCAGAAAAGTTTTAAACTCATTACTTAAGATGAAGCAACAGATCCATTCCAAATAAATTAGCTTTCATTTGCAGATGATCAGTGCCTGTTTTATAGTGGCGGTGGCATACGTCAAAATCATATTAATAAGCTGAGTTAAACATGCAACACCCAAAGTAAATGAGCTACAGGCAACACCCAAAATAAATTAGCTTTCATTTGCAGATGATCAGTACTTGTATAGTGACAATGGCATACTGTAAAATCATATTAATCAGCTGAGTTCAACATGCAATTTTGCAGAAATGTTTGTAATTTGCAGATGCTCAGTGCTTGTTGTATAGTGAGAGAGGCATACTGTAAAATCATATTAATCAGCTGAGTTCAACATACAACATCCAAAATAAATGAGCTACATGCAACACCCATAATGAATTAGCTTTCATTTGCAGACGATCAGTGCCTGTGTTATAGTGACGATGGCATACTGCAAAATAATATTAATATGCTGAGTTCAATATGCAGTAGATACAATATGAATGTAAATACAGCCAAAACTTAAGTAATGCAAGTTAGCAGATCTCCTGGTTCAATAAGTATACTGATACATAGTACGTCTCTAGAATTAGTTAAAGAATTTAAACATCTTAGAAGTATGTATGTAACATAGGCTTTGGCTGAAATATTCACCTGTGTCTATGTAACAGGCTTTGGATGTAATATCCACCTGTGTCTATGTACCATAGGCTTTGGCTGTAATATCCACCTGTGTCTATGTACCATAGGCTTTGGCTGTAATATCCACCTGTGTCTATGTCACATAGGCTTTGGCTGTAATATCCACCTGTGTCTATGTACCATAGGCTTTGGCTGTAATATCCACCTGTGTCTATGTACCATAGGCTTTGGCTGTAATATCCACCTGTGTCTATGTACCATAGGCTTTGGTTGTAATATCCACCTGTGTCTATGTACCATAGGCTTTGGCTGTAATATCCACCTGTGTCTATGTACCATAGGCTTTGGCTGTAATATCCACCTGTGTCTATGTCACATAGGCTTTGGCTGTAATATCCACCTGTGTCTATGTCCCATAGGCTTTGGCTGCAATATCCACCTGTGTCTATGTACCATAGGCTTTGGCTGTAATATCCACCTGTGTCTATGTACCCAACGCTTTGGTTTTAATATCCACCTGTTTTCAGCTGTGTCTATGTATCTTATGCATGCTTACAACCCCAACAACATCATAAACAGCAAATGACATATACCATTCTTAATCCATAACAAAGACTAGCAAGGTGGGCAGAATACTTTCAAGAACTACTTAACCCCACATACAGCATAGAAAACCCAACTTGTGTGTCTAAACACTGGGAACAACATCCAAATTTCATACCTGCAAAAGTAAAATCAGTTCTACAGAAAAGTCATAAAAACAAATATCAGATCCAGGTGGAATAACCAAATAAGCTATTCAGTCTTGTGGCAAAACAGGAATTAAATGACTGACAAGATGCCTTTAATATATCATGGGAAGGAAAAAGTCTCAGATGATTGGTAACAGTCAATAATAGTACACATATGGAAAAAAGAAAGGCAATATGAGAGAGTGTGAAACATAAAGAGGTATATTACTCATGGGTCATATATGAAAAATGTATGCCAAAAGCTATTGGAACAAAGAGCTTGACCCACAGCTGAGCAACAATTAAGCAAAGTACATTTGTTTTCAGGAAGCTCAAAGTTGTACTGATGCACTATTCACACTTAGAGAAATATGTGAAAACACCATTGAATATAGTGACCAGCAAAATACTGTGTTTGTTGATCAGGAAAAGGCTTTCGATAGAGTAGATAGATACAAATTAGGGACCATCCTTGAAAACTACGAGATGCAAGGAAAATTGCTAGAAAACACCATAACCATGTACCACTCGAGCCAAAGTGCAATATGAACACCACAACAACATATATCAAATATGTTCACATTCAACACATGAGTGGGGCAGGGATGTGTGCTCACTCCTCTGATATTTAATATCTACATAGACAGAATATCCAGAGAAGCAAGACTTGACAAAACAGATTCAGAAAAGTTTTAAACTCATTACTTAAGATGAAGCAACAGATCCATTCCAAATAAATTAGCTTTCATTTGCAGATGATCAGTGCCTGTTTTATAGTGGCGGTGGCATACGTCAAAATCATATTAATAAGCTGAGTTAAACATGCAACACCCAAAGTAAATGAGCTACAGGCAACACCCAAAATAAATTAGCTTTCATTTGCAGATGATCAGTACTTGTATAGTGACAATGGCATACTGTAAAATCATATTAATCAGCTGAGTTCAACATGCAACTTTGCAGAAATTTTTGTAATTTGCAGGTGCTCAGTGCTTGTTGTATAGTGAGAGAGGCATACTGTAAAATCATATTAATCAGCTGAGTTCATGCAACATCCAAAATAAATGAGCTACATGCAACACCCATAATGAATTAGCTTTCATTTGCAGACGATCAGTGCCTGTGTTATAGTGACGATGGCATACTGCAAAATAATATTAATATGCTGAGTTCAATATGCAGTAGATACAATATGAATGTAAATACAGCCAAAACTTAAGTAATGCAAGTTAGCAGATCTCCTGGTTCAATAAGTATACTGATACATAGTACGTCTCTAGAATTAGTTAAAGAATTTAAACATCTTAGAAGTATGTATGTAACATAGGCTTTGGCTGAAATATTCACCTGTGTCTATGTAACAGGCTTTGGCTGTAATATCCACCTGTGTCTATGTCACATAGGCTTTGGCTGTAATATCCACCTGTGTCTATGTACCATAGGCTTTGGCTGTAATATCCACCTGTGTCTATGTACCATAGGCTTTGGCTGTAATATCCACCTGTGTCTATGTACCATAGGCTTTGGTTGTAATATCCACCTGTGTCTATGTACCATAGGCTTTGGCTGTAATATCCACCTGTGTCTATGTACCATAGGCTTTGGCTGTAATATCCACCTGTGTCTATGTCACATAGGCTTTGGCTGTAATATCCACCTGTGTCTATGTCCCATAGGCTTTGGCTGCAATATCCACCTGTGTCTATGTACCATAGGCTTTGGCTGTAATATCCACCTGTGTCTATGTACCCAACGCTTTGGTTTTAATATCCACCTGTTTTCAGCTGTGTCTATGTATCTTATGCATGCTTACAACCCCAACAACATCATAAACAGCAAATGACATATACCATTCTTAATCCATAACAAAGACTAGCAAGGTGGGCAGAATACTTTCAAGAACTACTTAACCCCACATACAGCATAGAAAACCCAACTTGTGTGTCTAAACACTGGGAACAACATCCAAATTTCATACCTGCAAAAGTAAAATCAGTTCTACAGAAAAGTCATAAAAACAAATATCAGATCCAGGTGGAATAACCAAATAAGCTATTCAGTCTTGTGGCAAAACAGGAATTAAATGACTGACAAGATGCCTTTAATATATCATGGGAAGGAAAAAGTCTCAGATGATTGGTAACAGTCAATAATAGTACACATATGGAAAAAAGAAAGGCAATATGAGAGAGTGTGAAACATAAAGAGGTATATTACTCATGGGTCATATATGAAAAATGTATGCCAAAAGCTATTGGAACAAAGAGCTTGACCCACAGCTGAGCAACAATTAAGCAAAGTACATTTGTTTTCAGGAAGCTCAAAGTTGTACTGATGCACTATTCACACTTAGAGAAATATGTGAAAACACCATTGAATATAGTGACCAGCAAAATACTGTGTTTGTTGATCAGGAAAAGGCTTTCGATAGAGTAGATAGATACAAATTAGGGACCATCCTTGAAAACTACGAGATGCAAGGAAAATTGCTAGAAAACACCATAACCATGTACCACTCGAGCCAAAGTGCAATATGAACACCACAACAACATATATCAAATATGTTCACATTCAACACATGAGTGGGGCAGGGATGTGTGCTCACTCCTCTGATATTTAATATCTACATAGACAGAATATCCAGAGAAGCAAGACTTGACAAAACAGATTCAGAAAAGTTTTAAACTCATTACTTAAGATGAAGCAACAGATCCATTCCAAATAAATTAGCTTTCATTTGCAGATGATCAGTGCCTGTTTTATAGTGGCGGTGGCATACGTCAAAATCATATTAATAAGCTGAGTTAAACATGCAACACCCAAAGTAAATGAGCTACAGGCAACACCCAAAATAAATTAGCTTTCATTTGCAGATGATCAGTACTTGTATAGTGACAATGGCATACTGTAAAATCATATTAATCAGCTGAGTTCAACATGCAACTTTGCAGAAATTTTTGTAATTTGCAGGTGCTCAGTGCTTGTTGTATAGTGAGAGAGGCATACTGTAAAATCATATTAATCAGCTGAGTTCATGCAACATCCAAAATAAATGAGCTACATGCAACACCCATAATGAATTAGCTTTCATTTGCAGACGATCAGTGCCTGTGTTATAGTGACGATGGCATACTGCAAAATAATATTAATATGCTGAGTTCAATATGCAGTAGATACAATATGAATGTAAATACAGCCAAAACTTAAGTAATGCAAGTTAGCAGATCTCCTGGTTCAATAAGTATACTGATACATAGTACGTCTCTAGAATTAGTTAAAGAATTTAAACATCTTAGAAGTATGTATGTAACATAGGCTTTGGCTGAAATATTCACCTGTGTCTATGTAACAGGCTTTGGATGTAATATCCACCTGTGTCTATGTACCATAGGCTTTGGCTGTAATATCCACCTGTGTCTATGTACCATAGGCTTTGGCTGTAATATCCACCTGTGTCTATGTCACATAGGCTTTGGCTGTAATATCCACCTGTGTCTATGTACCATAGGCTTTGGCTGTAATATCCACCTGTGTCTATGTACCATAGGCTTTGGCTGTAATATCCACCTGTGTCTATGTACCATAGGCTTTGGTTGTAATATCCACCTGTGTCTATGTACCATAGGCTTTGGCTGTAATATCCACCTGTGTCTATGTACCATAGGCTTTGGCTGTAATATCCACCTGTGTCTATGTCACATAGGCTTTGGCTGTAATATCCACCTGTGTCTATGTCCCATAGGCTTTGGCTGCAATATCCACCTGTGTCTATGTACCATAGGCTTTGGCTGTAATATCCACCTGTGTCTATGTACCCAACGCTTTGGTTTTAATATCCACCTGTTTTCAGCTGTGTCTATGTATCTTATGCATGCTTACAACCCCAACAACATCATAAACAGCAAATGACATATACCATTCTTAATCCATAACAAAGACTAGCAAGGTGGGCAGAATACTTTCAAGAACTACTTAACCCCACATACAGCATAGAAAACCCAACTTGTGTGTCTAAACACTGGGAACAACATCCAAATTTCATACCTGCAAAAGTAAAATCAGTTCTACAGAAAAGTCATAAAAACAAATATCAGATCCAGGTGGAATAACCAAATAAGCTATTCAGTCTTGTGGCAAAACAGGAATTAAATGACTGACAAGATGCCTTTAATATATCATGGGAAGGAAAAAGTCTCAGATGATTGGTAACAGTCAATAATAGTACACATATGGAAAAAAGAAAGGCAATATGAGAGAGTGTGAAACATAAAGAGGTATATTACTCATGGGTCATATATGAAAAATGTATGCCAAAAGCTATTGGAACAAAGAGCTTGACCCACAGCTGAGCAACAATTAAGCAAAGTACATTTGTTTTCAGGAAGCTCAAAGTTGTACTGATGCACTATTCACACTTAGAGAAATATGTGAAAACACCATTGAATATAGTGACCAGCAAAATACTGTGTTTGTTGATCAGGAAAAGGCTTTCGATAGAGTAGATAGATACAAATTAGGGACCATCCTTGAAAACTACGAGATGCAAGGAAAATTGCTAGAAAACACCATAACCATGTACCACTCGAGCCAAAGTGCAATATGAACACCACAACAACATATATCAAATATGTTCACATTCAACACATGAGTGGGGCAGGGATGTGTGCTCACTCCTCTGATATTTAATATCTACATAGACAGAATATCCAGAGAAGCAAGACTTGACAAAACAGATTCAGAAAAGTTTTAAACTCATTACTTAAGATGAAGCAACAGATCCATTCCAAATAAATTAGCTTTCATTTGCAGATGATCAGTGCCTGTTTTATAGTGGCGGTGGCATACGTCAAAATCATATTAATAAGCTGAGTTAAACATGCAACACCCAAAGTAAATGAGCTACAGGCAACACCCAAAATAAATTAGCTTTCATTTGCAGATGATCAGTACTTGTATAGTGACAATGGCATACTGTAAAATCATATTAATCAGCTGAGTTCAACATGCAACATGCAATTTTGCAGAAATGTTTGTAATTTGCAGATGCTCAGTGCTTGTTGTATAGTGAGAGAGGCATACTATAAAATCATATTAATCAGCTGAGTTCAACATACAACATCCAAAATAAATGAGCTACATGCAACACCCATAATGAATTAGCTTTCATTTGCAGACGATCAGTGCCTGTGTTATAGTGACGATGGCATACTGCAAAATAATATTAATATGCTGAGTTCAATATGCAGTAGACACAATATGAATGTAAATACAGCCAAAACTTAAGTAATGCAAGTTAGCAGATCTCCTGGTTCAATAAGTATACTGATACATAGTACGTCTCTAGAATTAGTTAAAGAATTTAAACATCTTAGAAGTATGTATGTAACATAGGCTTTGGCTGAAATATTCACCTGTGTCTATGTAACAGGCTTTGGATGTAATATCCACCTGTGTCTATGTCACATAGGCTTTGGCTATAATATCCACCTGTGTCTATGTACCATAGGCTTTGGCTGTAATATCCACCTGTGTCTATGTACCATAGGCTTTGGCTGTAATATCCACCTGTGTCTATGTCACATAGGCTTTGGCTGTAATATCCACCTGTGTCTATGTACCATAGGCTTTGGCTGTAATATCCACCTGTGTCTATGTACCATACGCTTTGGCTGTAATATCCACCTGTGTCTATGTACCATAGGCTTTGGTTGTAATATCCACCTGTGTCTATGTACCATAGGCTTTGGCTGTAATATCCACCTGTGTCTATGTACCATAGGCTTTGGCTGTAATATCCACCTGTGTCTATGTCACATAGGCTTTGGCTGTAATATCCACCTGTGTCTATGTACCATAGGCTTTGGCTGTAATATCCACCTGTGTCTATGTACCATAGGCTTTGGCTGTAATATCCACCTGTGTCTATGTACCATAGGCTTTGGCTGTAATATCCACCTGTGTCTATGTCACATAGGCTTTGGCTGTAATATCCACCTGTGTCTATGTACCATAGGCTTTGGCTGTAATATCCACCTGTGTCTATGTACCCAACGCTTTGGTTTTAATATCCACCTGTTTTCAGCTGTGTCTATGTATCTTATGCATGCTTACAACCCCAACAACATCATAAACAGCAAATGACATATACCATTCTTAATCCATAACAAAGACTAGCAAGGTGGGCAGAATACTTTCAAGAACTACTTAACCCCACATACAGCATAGAAAACCCAACTTGTGTGTCTAAACACTGGGAACAACATCCAAATTTCATACCTGCAAAAGTAAAATCAGTTCTACAGAAAAGTCATAAAAACAAATATCAGATCCAGGTGGAATAACCAAATAAGCTATTCAGTCTTGTGGCAAAACAGGAATTAAATGACTGACAAGATGCCTTTAATATATCATGGGAAGGAAAAAGTCTCAGATGATTGGTAACAGTCAATAATAGTACACATATGGAAAAAAGAAAGGCAATATGAGAGAGTGTGAAACATAAAGAGGTATATTACTCATGGGTCATATATGAAAAATGTATGCCAAAAGCTATTGGAACAAAGAGCTTGACCCACAGCTGAGCAACAATTAAGCAAAGTACATTTGTTTTCAGGAAGCTCAAAGTTGTACTGATGCACTATTCACACTTAGAGAAATATGTGAAAACACCATTGAATATAGTGACCAGCAAAATACTGTGTTTGTTGATCAGGAAAAGGCTTTCGATAGAGTAGATAGATACAAATTAGGGACCATCCTTGAAAACTACGAGATGCAAGGAAAATTGCTAGAAAACACCATAACCATGTACCACTCGAGCCAAAGTGCAATATGAACACCACAACAACATATATCAAATATGTTCACATTCAACACATGAGTGGGGCAGGGATGTGTGCTCACTCCTCTGATATTTAATATCTACATAGACAGAATATCCAGAGAAGCAAGACTTGACAAAACAGATTCAGAAAAGTTTTAAACTCATTACTTAAGATGAAGCAACAGATCCATTCCAAATAAATTAGCTTTCATTTGCAGATGATCAGTGCCTGTTTTATAGTGGCGGTGGCATACGTCAAAATCATATTAATAAGCTGAGTTAAACATGCAACACCCAAAGTAAATGAGCTACAGGCAACACCCAAAATAAATTAGCTTTCATTTGCAGATGATCAGTACTTGTATAGTGACAATGGCATACTGTAAAATCATATTAATCAGCTGAGTTCAACATGCAACATGCAATTTTGCAGAAATGTTTGTAATTTGCAGATGCTCAGTGCTTGTTGTATAGTGAGAGAGGCATACTATAAAATCATATTAATCAGCTGAGTTCAACATACAACATCCAAAATAAATGAGCTACATGCAACACCCATAATGAATTAGCTTTCATTTGCAGACGATCAGTGCCTGTGTTATAGTGACGATGGCATACTGCAAAATAATATTAATATGCTGAGTTCAATATGCAGTAGACACAATATGAATGTAAATACAGCCAAAACTTAAGTAATGCAAGTTAGCAGATCTCCTGGTTCAATAAGTATACTGATACATAGTACGTCTCTAGAATTAGTTAAAGAATTTAAACATCTTAGAAGTATGTATGTAACATAGGCTTTGGCTGAAATATTCACCTGTGTCTATGTAACAGGCTTTGGATGTAATATCCACCTGTGTCTATGTCACATAGGCTTTGGCTATAATATCCACCTGTGTCTATGTACCATAGGCTTTGGCTGTAATATCCACCTGTGTCTATGTACCATAGGCTTTGGCTGTAATATCCACCTGTGTCTATGTCACATAGGCTTTGGCTGTAATATCCACCTGTGTCTATGTACCATAGGCTTTGGCTGTAATATCCACCTGTGTCTATGTACCATACGCTTTGGCTGTAATATCCACCTGTGTCTATGTACCATAGGCTTTGGTTGTAATATCCACCTGTGTCTATGTACCATAGGCTTTGGCTGTAATATCCACCTGTGTCTATGTACCATAGGCTTTGGCTGTAATATCCACCTGTGTCTATGTCACATAGGCTTTGGCTGTAATATCCACCTGTGTCTATGTACCATAGGCTTTGGCTGTAATATCCACCTGTGTCTATGTACCATAGGCTTTGGCTGTAATATCCACCTGTGTCTATGTACCATAGGCTTTGGCTGTAATATCCACCTGTGTCTATGTCACATAGGCTTTGGCTGTAATATCCACCTGTGTCTATGTACCATAGGCTTTGGCTGTAATATCCACCTGTGTCTATGTACCCAACGCTTTGGTTTTAATATCCACCTGTTTTCAGCTGTGTCTATGTATCTTATGCATGCTTACAACCCCAACAACATCATAAACAGCAAATGACATATACCATTCTTAATCCATAACAAAGACTAGCAAGGTGGGCAGAATACTTTCAAGAACTACTTAACCCCACATACAGCATAGAAAACCCAACTTGTGTGTCTAAACACTGGGAACAACATCCAAATTTCATACCTGCAAAAGTAAAATCAGTTCTACAGAAAAGTCATAAAAACAAATATCAGATCCAGGTGGAATAACCAAATAAGCTATTCAGTCTTGTGGCAAAACAGGAATTAAATGACTGACAAGATGCCTTTAATATATCATGGGAAGGAAAAAGTCTCAGATGATTGGTAACAGTCAATAATAGTACACATATGGAAAAAAGAAAGGCAATATGAGAGAGTGTGAAACATAAAGAGGTATATTACTCATGGGTCATATATGAAAAATGTATGCCAAAAGCTATTGGAACAAAGAGCTTGACCCACAGCTGAGCAACAATTAAGCAAAGTACATTTGTTTTCAGGAAGCTCAAAGTTGTACTGATGCACTATTCACACTTAGAGAAATATGTGAAAACACCATTGAATATAGTGACCAGCAAAATACTGTGTTTGTTGATCAGGAAAAGGCTTTCGATAGAGTAGATAGATACAAATTATGGACCATCCTTGAAAACTACGAGATGCAAGGAAAATTGCTAGAAAACACCATAACCATGTACCACTCGAGCCAAAGTGCAATATGAACACCACAACAACATATATCAAATATGTTCACATTCAACACATGAGTGAGGAAGGGATGTGTGCTCACTCCTCTGATATTTAATATCTACATAGACAGAATATCCAGAGAAGCAAGACTTGACAAAACAGATTCAGAAAAGTTTCAAACTCATTACTTAAGATGAAGCAACAGATCCATTCCAAATAAATTAGCTTTCATTTGCAGATGATCAGTGCCTGTTTTATAGTGGCGGTGGCATACGTCAAAATCATATTAATAAGCTGAGTTAAACATGCAACACCCAAAATAAATGAGCTACAGGCAACACCCAAAATAAATTAACTTTCATTTGCAGATGATCAGTACTTGTATAGTGACAATGGCATACTGTAAAATCATATTAATCAGCTGAGTTCAACATGCAACATGCAATTTTGCAGAAATGTTTGTAATTTGCAGATGCTCAGTGCTTGTTGTATAGTGAGAGAGGCATACTGTAAAATCATATTAATCAGCTGAGTTCAACATACAACATCCAAAATAAATGAGCTACATGCAACACCCATAATGAATTAGCTTTCATTTGCAGACGATCAGTGCCTGTGTTATAGTGACGATGGCATACTGCAAAATAATATTAATATGCTGAGTTCAATATGCAGTAGATACAATATGAATGTAAATACAGCCAAAACTTAAGTAATGCAAGTTAGCAGATCTCCTGGTTCAATAAGTATACTGATACATAGTACGTCTCTAGAATTAGTTAAAGAATTTAAACATCTTAGAAGTATGTATGTAACATAGGCTTTGGCTGAAATATTCACCTGTGTCTATGTAACAGGCTTTGGATGTAATATCCACCTGTGTCTATGTCACATAGGCTTTGGCTATAATATCCACTCTATGTACCATAGGCTTTGGCTGTAATATCCACCTGTGTCTATGTACCATAGGCTTTGGCTGTAATATCCACCTGTGTCTATGTCACATAGGCTTTGGCTGTAATATCCACCTGTGTCTATGTACCATAGGCTTTGGCTGTAATATCCACCTGTGTCTATGTACCATAGGCTTTGGCTGTAATATCCACCTGTGTCTATGTACCATAGGCTTTGGTTGTAATATCCACCTGTGTCTATGTACCATAGGCTTTGGCTGTAATATCCACCTGTGTCTATGTACCATAGGCTTTGGCTGTAATATCCACCTGTGTCTATGTCACATAGGCTTTGGCTGTAATATCCACCTGTGTCTATGTACCATAGGCTTTGGCTGTAATATCCACCTGTGTCTATGTACCATAGGCTTTGGCTGTAATATCCACCTGTGTCTATGTACCATAGGCTTTGGCTGTAATATCCACCTGTGTCTATGTCACATAGGCTTTGGCTGTAATATCCACCTGTGTCTATGTCCCATAGGCTTTGGCTGTAATATCCACCTGTGTCTATGTACCATAGGCTTTGGCTGTAATATCCACCTGTGTCTATGTACCCAACGCTTTGGTTTTAATATCCACCTGTTTTCAGCTGTGTCTATGTATCTTATGCATGCTTACAACCCCAACAACATCATAAACAGCAAATGACATATACCATTCTTAATCCATAACAAAGACTAGCAAGGTGGGCAGAATACTTTCAAGAACTACTTAACCCCACATACAGCATAGAAAACCCAACTTGTGTGTCTAAACACTGGGAACAACATCCAAATTTCATACCTGCAAAAGTAAAATCAGTTCTACAGAAAAGTCATAAAAACAAATATCAGATCCAGGTGGAATAACCAAATAAGCTATTCGGTCTTGTGGCAAAACAGGAATTAAATGACTGACAAGATGCCTTTAATATATCATGGGAAGGAAAAAGTCTCAGATGATTGGTAACAGTCAATAATAGTACACATATGGAAAAAAGAAAGGCAATATGAGAGAGTGTGAAACATAAAGAGGTATATTACTCATGGGTCATATATGAAAAATGTATGCCAAAAGCTATTGGAACAAAGAGCTTGACCCACAGCTGAGCAACAATTAAGCAAAGTACATTTGTTTTCAGGAAGCTCAAAGTTGTACTGATGCACTATTCACACTTAGAGAAATATGTGAAAACACCATTGAATATAGTGACCAGCAAAATACTGTGTTTGTTGATCAGGAAAAGGCTTTCGATAGAGTAGATAGATACAAATTAGGGACCATCCTTGAAAACTACGAGATGCAAGGAAAATTGCTAGAAAACACCATAACCATGTACCACTCGAGCCAAAGTGCAATATGAACACCACAACAACATATATCAAATATGTTCACATTCAACACATGAGTGGGGCAGGGATGTGTGCTCACTCCTCTGATATTTAATATCTACATAGACAGAATATCCAGAGAAGCAAGACTTGACAAAACAGATTCAGAAAAGTTTTAAACTCATTACTTAAGATGAAGCAACAGATCCATTCCAAATAAATTAGCTTTCATTTGCAGATGATCAGTGCCTGTTTTATAGTGGCGGTGGCATACGTCAAAATCATATTAATAAGCTGAGTTAAACATGCAACACCCAAAGTAAATGAGCTACAGGCAACACCCAAAATAAATTAGCTTTCATTTGCAGATGATCAGTACTTGTATAGTGACAATGGCATACTGTAAAATCATATTAATCAGCTGAGTTCAACATGCAACTTTGCAGAAATTTTTGTAATTTGCAGGTGCTCAGTGCTTGTTGTATAGTGAGAGAGGCATACTGTAAAATCATATTAATCAGCTGAGTTCATGCAACATCCAAAATAAATGAGCTACATGCAACACCCATAATGAATTAGCTTTCATTTGCAGACGATCAGTGCCTGTGTTATAGTGACGATGGCATACTGCAAAATAATATTAATATGCTGAGTTCAATATGCAGTAGATACAATATGAATGTAAATACAGCCAAAACTTAAGTAATGCAAGTTAGCAGATCTCCTGGTTCAATAAGTATACTGATACATAGTACGTCTCTAGAATTAGTTAAAGAATTTAAACATCTTAGAAGTATGTATGTAACATAGGCTTTGGCTGAAATATTCACCTGTGTCTATGTAACAGGCTTTGGCTGTAATATCCACCTGTGTCTATGTCACATAGGCTTTGGCTGTAATATCCACCTGTGTCTATGTACCATAGGCTTTGGCTGTAATATCCACCTGTGTCTATGTACCATAGGCTTTGGCTGTAATATCCACCTGTGTCTATGTACCATAGGCTTTGGTTGTAATATCCACCTGTGTCTATGTACCATAGGCTTTGGCTGTAATATCCACCTGTGTCTATGTACCATAGGCTTTGGCTGTAATATCCACCTGTGTCTATGTCACATAGGCTTTGGCTGTAATATCCACCTGTGTCTATGTCCCATAGGCTTTGGCTGTAATATCCACCTGTGTCTATGTACCATAGGCTTTGGCTGTAATATCCACCTGTGTCTATGTACCCAACGCTTTGGTTTTAATATCCACCTGTTTTCAGCTGTGTCTATGTATCTTATGCATGCTTACAACCCCAACAACATCATAAACAGCAAATGACATATACCATTCTTAATCCATAACAAAGACTAGCAAGGTGGGCAGAATACTTTCAAGAACTACTTAACCCCACATACAGCATAGAAAACCCAACTTGTGTGTCTAAACACTGGGAACAACATCCAAATTTCATACCTGCAAAAGTAAAATCAGTTCTACAGAAAAGTCATAAAAACAAATATCAGATCCAGGTGGAATAACCAAATAAGCTATTCAGTCTTGTGGCAAAACAGGAATTAAATGACTGACAAGATGCCTTTAATATATCATGGGAAGGAAAAAGTCTCAGATGATTGGTAACAGTCAATAATAGTACACATATGGAAAAAAGAAAGGCAATATGAGAGAGTGTGAAACATAAAGAGGTATATTACTCATGGGTCATATATGAAAAATGTATGCCAAAAGCTATTGGAACAAAGAGCTTGACCCACAGCTGAGCAACAATTAAGCAAAGTACATTTGTTTTCAGGAAGCTCAAAGTTGTACTGATGCACTATTCACACTTAGAGAAATATGTGAAAACACCATTGAATATAGTGACCAGCAAAATACTGTGTTTGTTGATCAGGAAAAGGCTTTCGATAGAGTAGATAGATACAAATTAGGGACCATCCTTGAAAACTACGAGATGCAAGGAAAATTGCTAGAAAACACCATAACCATGTACCACTCGAGCCAAAGTGCAATATGAACACCACAACAACATATATCAAATATGTTCACATTCAACACATGAGTGGGGCAGGGATGTGTGCTCACTCCTCTGATATTTAATATCTACATAGACAGAATATCCAGAGAAGCAAGACTTGACAAAACAGATTCAGAAAAGTTTTAAACTCATTACTTAAGATGAAGCAACAGATCCATTCCAAATAAATTAGCTTTCATTTGCAGATGATCAGTGCCTGTTTTATAGTGGCGGTGGCATACGTCAAAATCATATTAATAAGCTGAGTTAAACATGCAACACCCAAAGTAAATGAGCTACAGGCAACACCCAAAATAAATTAGCTTTCATTTGCAGATGATCAGTACTTGTATAGTGACAATGGCATACTGTAAAATCATATTAATCAGCTGAGTTCAACATGCAACTTTGCAGAAATTTTTGTAATTTGCAGGTGCTCAGTGCTTGTTGTATAGTGAGAGAGGCATACTGTAAAATCATATTAATCAGCTGAGTTCATGCAACATCCAAAATAAATGAGCTACATGCAACACCCATAATGAATTAGCTTTCATTTGCAGACGATCAGTGCCTGTGTTATAGTGACGATGGCATACTGCAAAATAATATTAATATGCTGAGTTCAATATGCAGTAGATACAATATGAATGTAAATACAGCCAAAACTTAAGTAATGCAAGTTAGCAGATCTCCTGGTTCAATAAGTATACTGATACATAGTACGTCTCTAGAATTAGTTAAAGAATTTAAACATCTTAGAAGTATGTATGTAACATAGGCTTTGGCTGAAATATTCACCTGTGTCTATGTAACAGGCTTTGGATGTAATATCCACCTGTGTCTATGTACCATAGGCTTTGGCTGTAATATCCACCTGTGTCTATGTACCATAGGCTTTGGCTGTAATATCCACCTGTGTCTATGTCACATAGGCTTTGGCTGTAATATCCACCTGTGTCTATGTACCATAGGCTTTGGCTGTAATATCCACCTGTGTCTATGTACCATAGGCTTTGGCTGTAATATCCACCTGTGTCTATGTCACATAGGCTTTGGCTGTAATATCCACCTGTGTCTATGTCCCATAGGCTTTGGCTGCAATATCCACCTGTGTCTATGTACCATAGGCTTTGGCTGTAATATCCACCTGTGTCTATGTACCCAACGCTTTGGTTTTAATATCCACCTGTTTTCAGCTGTGTCTATGTATCTTATGCATGCTTACAACCCCAACAACATCATAAACAGCAAATGACATATACCATTCTTAATCCATAACAAAGACTAGCAAGGTGGGCAGAATACTTTCAAGAACTACTTAACCCCACATACAGCATAGAAAACCCAACTTGTGTGTCTAAACACTGGGAACAACATCCAAATTTCATACCTGCAAAAGTAAAATCAGTTCTACAGAAAAGTCATAAAAACAAATATCAGATCCAGGTGGAATAACCAAATAAGCTATTCAGTCTTGTGGCAAAACAGGAATTAAATGACTGACAAGATGCCTTTAATATATCATGGGAAGGAAAAAGTCTCAGATGATTGGTAACAGTCAATAATAGTACACATATGGAAAAAAGAAAGGCAATATGAGAGAGTGTGAAACATAAAGAGGTATATTACTCATGGGTCATATATGAAAAATGTATGCCAAAAGCTATTGGAACAAAGAGCTTGACCCACAGCTGAGCAACAATTAAGCAAAGTACATTTGTTTTCAGGAAGCTCAAAGTTGTACTGATGCACTATTCACACTTAGAGAAATATGTGAAAACACCATTGAATATAGTGACCAGCAAAATACTGTGTTTGTTGATCAGGAAAAGGCTTTCGATAGAGTAGATAGATACAAATTAGGGACCATCCTTGAAAACTACGAGATGCAAGGAAAATTGCTAGAAAACACCATAACCATGTACCACTCGAGCCAAAGTGCAATATGAACACCACAACAACATATATCAAATATGTTCACATTCAACACATGAGTGGGGCAGGGATGTGTGCTCACTCCTCTGATATTTAATATCTACATAGACAGAATATCCAGAGAAGCAAGACTTGACAAAACAGATTCAGAAAAGTTTTAAACTCATTACTTAAGATGAAGCAACAGATCCATTCCAAATAAATTAGCTTTCATTTGCAGATGATCAGTGCCTGTTTTATAGTGGCGGTGGCATACGTCAAAATCATATTAATAAGCTGAGTTAAACATGCAACACCCAAAGTAAATGAGCTACAGGCAACACCCAAAATAAATTAGCTTTCATTTGCAGATGATCAGTACTTGTATAGTGACAATGGCATACTGTAAAATCATATTAATCAGCTGAGTTCAACATGCAACATGCAATTTTGCAGAAATGTTTGTAATTTGCAGATGCTCAGTGCTTGTTGTATAGTGAGAGAGGCATACTGTAAAATCATATTAATCAGCTGAGTTCAACATACAACATCCAAAATAAATGAGCTACATGCAACACCCATAATGAATTAGCTTTCATTTGCAGACGATCAGTGCCTGTGTTATAGTGACGATGGCATACTGCAAAATAATATTAATATGCTGAGTTCAATATGCAGTAGATACAATATGAATGTAAATACAGCCAAAACTTAAGTAATGCAAGTTAGCAGATCTCCTGGTTCAATAAGTATACTGATACATAGTACGTCTCTAGAATTAGTTAAAGAATTTAAACATCTTAGAAGTATGTATGTAACATAGGCTTTGGCTGAAATATTCACCTGTGTCTATGTAACAGGCTTTGGATGTAATATCCACCTGTGTCTATGTACCATAGGCTTTGGCTGTAATATCCACCTGTGTCTATGTACCATAGGCTTTGGCTGTAATATCCACCTGTGTCTATGTCACATAGGCTTTGGCTGTAATATCCACCTGTGTCTATGTACCATAGGCTTTGGCTGTAATATCCACCTGTGTCTATGTACCATAGGCTTTGGCTGTAATATCCACCTGTGTCTATGTACCATAGGCTTTGGTTGTAATATCCACCTGTGTCTATGTACCATAGGCTTTGGCTGTAATATCCACCTGTGTCTATGTACCATAGGCTTTGGCTGTAATATCCACCTGTGTCTATGTCACATAGGCTTTGGCTGTAATATCCACCTGTGTCTATGTCCCATAGGCTTTGGCTGCAATATCCACCTGTGTCTATGTACCATAGGCTTTGGCTGTAATATCCACCTGTGTCTATGTACCCAACGCTTTGGTTTTAATATCCACCTGTTTTCAGCTGTGTCTATGTATCTTATGCATGCTTACAACCCCAACAACATCATAAACAGCAAATGACATATACCATTCTTAATCCATAACAAAGACTAGCAAGGTGGGCAGAATACTTTCAAGAACTACTTAACCCCACATACAGCATAGAAAACCCAACTTGTGTGTCTAAACACTGGGAACAACATCCAAATTTCATACCTGCAAAAGTAAAATCAGTTCTACAGAAAAGTCATAAAAACAAATATCAGATCCAGGTGGAATAACCAAATAAGCTATTCAGTCTTGTGGCAAAACAGGAATTAAATGACTGACAAGATGCCTTTAATATATCATGGGAAGGAAAAAGTCTCAGATGATTGGTAACAGTCAATAATAGTACACATATGGAAAAAAGAAAGGCAATATGAGAGAGTGTGAAACATAAAGAGGTATATTACTCATGGGTCATATATGAAAAATGTATGCCAAAAGCTATTGGAACAAAGAGCTTGACCCACAGCTGAGCAACAATTAAGCAAAGTACATTTGTTTTCAGGAAGCTCAAAGTTGTACTGATGCACTATTCACACTTAGAGAAATATGTGAAAACACCATTGAATATAGTGACCAGCAAAATACTGTGTTTGTTGATCAGGAAAAGGCTTTCGATAGAGTAGATAGATACAAATTAGGGACCATCCTTGAAAACTACGAGATGCAAGGAAAATTGCTAGAAAACACCATAACCATGTACCACTCGAGCCAAAGTGCAATATGAACACCACAACAACATATATCAAATATGTTCACATTCAACACATGAGTGGGGCAGGGATGTGTGCTCACTCCTCTGATATTTAATATCTACATAGACAGAATATCCAGAGAAGCAAGACTTGACAAAACAGATTCAGAAAAGTTTTAAACTCATTACTTAAGATGAAGCAACAGATCCATTCCAAATAAATTAGCTTTCATTTGCAGATGATCAGTGCCTGTTTTATAGTGGCGGTGGCATACGTCAAAATCATATTAATAAGCTGAGTTAAACATGCAACACCCAAAGTAAATGAGCTACAGGCAACACCCAAAATAAATTAGCTTTCATTTGCAGATGATCAGTACTTGTATAGTGACAATGGCATACTGTAAAATCATATTAATCAGCTGAGTTCAACATGCAACATGCAATTTTGCAGAAATGTTTGTAATTTGCAGATGCTCAGTGCTTGTTGTATAGTGAGAGAGGCATACTGTAAAATCATATTAATCAGCTGAGTTCAACATACAACATCCAAAATAAATGAGCTACATGCAACACCCATAATGAATTAGCTTTCATTTGCAGACGATCAGTGCCTGTGTTATAGTGACGATGGCATACTGCAAAATAATATTAATATGCTGAGTTCAATATGCAGTAGATACAATATGAATGTAAATACAGCCAAAACTTAAGTAATGCAAGTTAGCAGATCTCCTGGTTCAATAAGTATACTGATACATAGTACGTCTCTAGAATTAGTTAAAGAATTTAAACATCTTAGAAGTATGTATGTAACATAGGCTTTGGCTGAAATATTCACCTGTGTCTATGTAACAGGCTTTGGATGTAATATCCACCTGTGTCTATGTCACATAGGCTTTGGCTATAATATCCACCTGTGTCTATGTACCATAGGCTTTGGCTGTAATATCCACCTGTGTCTATGTACCATAGGCTTTGGCTGTAATATCCACCTGTGTCTATGTCACATAGGCTTTGGCTGTAATATCCACCTGTGTCTATGTACCATAGGCTTTGGCTGTAATATCCACCTGTGTCTATGTACCATAGGCTTTGGCTGTAATATCCACCTGTGTCTATGTACCATAGGCTTTGGTTGTAATATCCACCTGTGTCTATGTACCATAGGCTTTGGCTGTAATATCCACCTGTGTCTATGTACCATAGGCTTTGGCTGTAATATCCACCTGTGTCTATGTCACATAGGCTTTGGCTGTAATATCCACCTGTGTCTATGTACCATAGGCTTTGGCTGTAATATCCACCTGTGTCTATGTACCATAGGCTTTGGCTGTAATATCCACCTGTGTCTATGTACCATAGGCTTTGGCTGTAATATCCACCTGTGTCTATGTCACATAGGCTTTGGCTGTAATATCCACCTGTGTCTATGTCCCATAGGCTTTGGCTGTAATATCCACCTGTGTCTATGTACCATAGGCTTTGGCTGTAATATCCACCTGTGTCTATGTACCCAACGCTTTGGTTTTAATATCCACCTGTTTTCAGCTGTGTCTATGTATCTTATGCATGCTTACAACCCCAACAACATCATAAACAGCAAATGACATATACCATTCTTAATCCATAACAAAGACTAGCAAGGTGGGCAGAATACTTTCAAGAACTACTTAACCCCACATACAGCATAGAAAACCCAACTTGTGTGTCTAAACACTGGGAACAACATCCAAATTTCATACCTGCAAAAGTAAAATCAGTTCTACAGAAAAGTCATAAAAACAAATATCAGATCCAGGTGGAATAACCAAATAAGCTATTCAGTCTTGTGGCAAAACAGGAATTAAATGACTGACAAGATGCCTTTAATATATCATGGGAAGGAAAAAGTCTCAGATGATTGGTAACAGTCAATAATAGTACACATATGGAAAAAAGAAAGGCAATATGAGAGAGTGTGAAACATAAAGAGGTATATTACTCATGGGTCATATATGAAAAATGTATGCCAAAAGCTATTGGAACAAAGAGCTTGACCCACAGCTGAGCAACAATTAAGCAAAGTACATTTGTTTTCAGGAAGCTCAAAGTTGTACTGATGCACTATTCACACTTAGAGAAATATGTGAAAACACCATTGAATATAGTGACCAGCAAAATACTGTGTTTGTTGATCAGGAAAAGGCTTTCGATAGAGTAGATAGATACAAATTAGGGACCATCCTTGAAAACTACGAGATGCAAGGAAAATTGCTAGAAAACACCATAACCATGTACCACTCGAGCCAAAGTGCAATATGAACACCACAACAACATATATCAAATATGTTCACATTCAACACATGAGTGAGGAAGGGATGTGTGCTCACTCCTCTGATATTTAATATCTACATAGACAGAATATCCAGAGAAGCAAGACTTGACAAAACAGATTCAGAAAAGTTTCAAACTCATTACTTAAGATGAAGCAACAGATCCATTCCAAATAAATTAGCTTTCATTTGCAGATGATCAGTGCCTGTTTTATAGTGGCGGTGGCATACGTCAAAATCATATTAATAAGCTGAGTTAAACATGCAACACCCAAAATAAATGAGCTACAGGCAACACCCAAAATAAATTAGCTTTCATTTGCAGATGATCAGTACTTGTATAGTGACAATGGCATACTGTAAAATCATATTAATCAGCTGAGTTCAACATGCAACATGCAATTTTGCAGAAATGTTTGTAATTTGCAGATGCTCAGTGCTTGTTGTATAGTGAGAGAGGCATACTGTAAAATCATATTAATCAGCTGAGTTCAACATACAACATCCAAAATAAATGAGCTACATGCAACACCCATAATGAATTAGCTTTCATTTGCAGACGATCAGTGCCTGTGTTATAGTGACGATGGCATACTGCAAAATAATATTAATATGCTGAGTTCAATATGCAGTAGATACAATATGAATGTAAATACAGCCAAAACTTAAGTAATGCAAGTTAGCAGATCTCCTGGTTCAATAAGTATACTGATACATAGTACGTCTCTAGAATTAGTTAAAGAATTTAAACATCTTAGAAGTATGTATGTAACATAGGCTTTGGCTGAAATATTCACCTGTGTCTATGTAACAGGCTTTGGATGTAATATCCACCTGTGTCTATGTCACATAGGCTTTGGCTATAATATCCACCTGTGTCTATGTACCATAGGCTTTGGCTGTAATATCCACCTGTGTCTATGTACCATAGGCTTTGGCTGTAATATCCACCTGTGTCTATGTCACATAGGCTTTGGCTGTAATATCCACCTGTGTCTATGTACCATAGGCTTTGGCTGTAATATCCACCTGTGTCTATGTACCATAGGCTTTGGCTGTAATATCCACCTGTGTCTATGTACCATAGGCTTTGGTTGTAATATCCACCTGTGTCTATGTACCATAGGCTTTGGCTGTAATATCCACCTGTGTCTATGTACCATAGGCTTTGGCTGTAATATCCACCTGTGTCTATGTCACATAGGCTTTGGCTGTAATATCCACCTGTGTCTATGTACCATAGGCTTTGGCTGTAATATCCACCTGTGTCTATGTACCATAGGCTTTGGCTGTAATATCCACCTGTGTCTATGTACCATAGGCTTTGGCTGTAATATCCACCTGTGTCTATGTCACATAGGCTTTGGCTGTAATATCCACCTGTGTCTATGTCCCATAGGCTTTGGCTGTAATATCCACCTGTGTCTATGTACCATAGGCTTTGGCTGTAATATCCACCTGTGTCTATGTACCCAACGCTTTGGTTTTAATATCCACCTGTTTTCAGCTGTGTCTATGTATCTTATGCATGCTTACAACCCCAACAACATCATAAACAGCAAATGACATATACCATTCTTAATCCATAACAAAGACTAGCAAGGTGGGCAGAATACTTTCAAGAACTACTTAACCCCACATACAGCATAGAAAACCCAACTTGTGTGTCTAAACACTGGGAACAACATCCAAATTTCATACCTGCAAAAGTAAAATCAGTTCTACAGAAAAGTCATAAAAACAAATATCAGATCCAGGTGGAATAACCAAATAAGCTATTCAGTCTTGTGGCAAAACAGGAATTAAATGACTGACAAGATGCCTTTAATATATCATGGGAAGGAAAAAGTCTCAGATGATTGGTAACAGTCAATAATAGTACACATATGGAAAAAAGAAAGGCAATATGAGAGAGTGTGAAACATAAAGAGGTATATTACTCATGGGTCATATATGAAAAATGTATGCCAAAAGCTATTGGAACAAAGAGCTTGACCCACAGCTGAGCAACAATTAAGCAAAGTACATTTGTTTTCAGGAAGCTCAAAGTTGTACTGATGCACTATTCACACTTAGAGAAATATGTGAAAACACCATTGAATATAGTGACCAGCAAAATACTGTGTTTGTTGATCAGGAAAAGGCTTTCGATAGAGTAGATAGATACAAATTAGGGACCATCCTTGAAAACTACGAGATGCAAGGAAAATTGCTAGAAAACACCATAACCATGTACCACTCGAGCCAAAGTGCAATATGAACACCACAACAACATATATCAAATATGTTCACATTCAACACATGAGTGAGGAAGGGATGTGTGCTCACTCCTCTGATATTTAATATCTACATAGACAGAATATCCAGAGAAGCAAGACTTGACAAAACAGATTCAGAAAAGTTTCAAACTCATTACTTAAGATGAAGCAACAGATCCATTCCAAATAAATTAGCTTTCATTTGCAGATGATCAGTGCCTGTTTTATAGTGGCGGTGGCATACGTCAAAATCATATTAATAAGCTGAGTTAAACATGCAACACCCAAAATAAATGAGCTACAGGCAACACCCAAAATAAATTAGCTTTCATTTGCAGATGATCAGTACTTGTATAGTGACAATGGCATACTGTAAAATCATATTAATCAGCTGAGTTCAACATGCAACATGCAATTTTGCAGAAATGTTTGTAATTTGCAGATGCTCAGTGCTTGTTGTATAGTGAGAGAGGCATACTGTAAAATCATATTAATCAGCTGAGTTCAACATACAACATCCAAAATAAATGAGCTACATGCAACACCCATAATGAATTAGCTTTCATTTGCAGACGATCAGTGCCTGTGTTATAGTGACGATGGCATACTGCAAAATAATATTAATATGCTGAGTTCAATATGCAGTAGATACAATATGAATGTAAATACAGCCAAAACTTAAGTAATGCAAGTTAGCAGATCTCCTGGTTCAATAAGTATACTGATACATAGTACGTCTCTAGAATTAGTTAAAGAATTTAAACATCTTAGAAGTATGTATGTAACATAGGCTTTGGCTGAAATATTCACCTGTGTCTATGTAACAGGCTTTGGATGTAATATCCACCTGTGTCTATGTCACATAGGCTTTGGCTATAATATCCACCTGTGTCTATGTACCATAGGCTTTGGCTGTAATATCCACCTGTGTCTATGTACCATAGGCTTTGGCTGTAATATCCACCTGTGTCTATGTCACATAGGCTTTGGCTGTAATATCCACCTGTGTCTATGTACCATAGGCTTTGGCTGTAATATCCACCTGTGTCTATGTACCATAGGCTTTGGCTGTAATATCCACCTGTGTCTATGTACCATAGGCTTTGGTTGTAATATCCACCTGTGTCTATGTACCATAGGCTTTGGCTGTAATATCCACCTGTGTCTATGTACCATAGGCTTTGGCTGTAATATCCACCTGTGTCTATGTCACATAGGCTTTGGCTGTAATATCCACCTGTGTCTATGTACCATAGGCTTTGGCTGTAATATCCACCTGTGTCTATGTACCATAGGCTTTGGCTGTAATATCCACCTGTGTCTATGTACCATAGGCTTTGGCTGTAATATCCACCTGTGTCTATGTCACATAGGCTTTGGCTGTAATATCCACCTGTGTCTATGTCCCATAGGCTTTGGCTGTAATATCCACCTGTGTCTATGTACCATAGGCTTTGGCTGTAATATCCACCTGTGTCTATGTACCCAACGCTTTGGTTTTAATATCCACCTGTTTTCAGCTGTGTCTATGTATCTTATGCATGCTTACAACCCCAACAACATCATAAACAGCAAATGACATATACCATTCTTAATCCATAACAAAGACTAGCAAGGTGGGCAGAATACTTTCAAGAACTACTTAACCCCACATACAGCATAGAAAACCCAACTTGTGTGTCTAAACACTGGGAACAACATCCAAATTTCATACCTGCAAAAGTAAAATCAGTTCTACAGAAAAGTCATAAAAACAAATATCAGATCCAGGTGGAATAACCAAATAAGCTATTCAGTCTTGTGGCAAAACAGGAATTAAATGACTGACAAGATGCCTTTAATATATCATGGGAAGGAAAAAGTCTCAGATGATTGGTAACAGTCAATAATAGTACACATATGGAAAAAAGAAAGGCAATATGAGAGAGTGTGAAACATAAAGAGGTATATTACTCATGGGTCATATATGAAAAATGTATGCCAAAAGCTATTGGAACAAAGAGCTTGACCCACAGCTGAGCAACAATTAAGCAAAGTACATTTGTTTTCAGGAAGCTCAAAGTTGTACTGATGCACTATTCACACTTAGAGAAATATGTGAAAACACCATTGAATATAGTGACCAGCAAAATACTGTGTTTGTTGATCAGGAAAAGGCTTTCGATAGAGTAGATAGATACAAATTAGGGACCATCCTTGAAAACTACGAGATGCAAGGAAAATTGCTAGAAAACACCATAACCATGTACCACTCGAGCCAAAGTGCAATATGAACACCACAACAACATATATCAAATATGTTCACATTCAACACATGAGTGAGGAAGGGATGTGTGCTCACTCCTCTGATATTTAATATCTACATAGACAGAATATCCAGAGAAGCAAGACTTGACAAAACAGATTCAGAAAAGTTTCAAACTCATTACTTAAGATGAAGCAACAGATCCATTCCAAATAAATTAGCTTTCATTTGCAGATGATCAGTGCCTGTTTTATAGTGGCGGTGGCATACGTCAAAATCATATTAATAAGCTGAGTTAAACATGCAACACCCAAAATAAATGAGCTACAGGCAACACCCAAAATAAATTAGCTTTCATTTGCAGATGATCAGTACTTGTATAGTGACAATGGCATACTGTAAAATCATATTAATCAGCTGAGTTCAACATGCAACATGCAATTTTGCAGAAATGTTTGTAATTTGCAGATGCTCAGTGCTTGTTGTATAGTGAGAGAGGCATACTGTAAAATCATATTAATCAGCTGAGTTCAACATACAACATCCAAAATAAATGAGCTACATGCAACACCCATAATGAATTAGCTTTCATTTGCAGACGATCAGTGCCTGTGTTATAGTGACGATGGCATACTGCAAAATAATATTAATATGCTGAGTTCAATATGCAGTAGATACAATATGAATGTAAATACAGCCAAAACTTAAGTAATGCAAGTTAGCAGATCTCCTGGTTCAATAAGTATACTGATACATAGTACGTCTCTAGAATTAGTTAAAGAATTTAAACATCTTAGAAGTATGTATGTAACATAGGCTTTGGCTGAAATATTCACCTGTGTCTATGTAACAGGCTTTGGATGTAATATCCACCTGTGTCTATGTCACATAGGCTTTGGCTATAATATCCACCTGTGTCTATGTACCATAGGCTTTGGCTGTAATATCCACCTGTGTCTATGTACCATAGGCTTTGGCTGTAATATCCACCTGTGTCTATGTCACATAGGCTTTGGCTGTAATATCCACCTGTGTCTATGTACCATAGGCTTTGGCTGTAATATCCACCTGTGTCTATGTACCATAGGCTTTGGCTGTAATATCCACCTGTGTCTATGTACCATAGGCTTTGGTTGTAATATCCACCTGTGTCTATGTACCATAGGCTTTGGCTGTAATATCCACCTGTGTCTATGTACCATAGGCTTTGGCTGTAATATCCACCTGTGTCTATGTCACATAGGCTTTGGCTGTAATATCCACCTGTGTCTATGTACCATAGGCTTTGGTTGTAATATCCACCTGTGTCTATGTACCATAGGCTTTGGCTGTAATATCCACCTGTGTCTATGTACCATAGGCTTTGGCTGTAATATCCACCTGTGTCTATGTCACATAGGCTTTGGCTGTAATATCCACCTGTGTCTATGTCCCATAGGCTTTGGCTGCAATATCCACCTGTGTCTATGTACCATAGGCTTTGGCTGTAATATCCACCTGTGTCTATGTACCCAACACTTTGGTTTTAATATCCACCTGTTTTCAGCTGTGTCTATGTATCTTATGCATGCTTACAACCCCAACAACATCATAAACAGCAAATGACATATACCATTCTTAATCCATAACAAAGACTAGCAAGGTGGGCAGAATACTTTCAAGAACTACTTAACCCCACATACAGCATAGAAAACCCAACTTGTGTGTCTAAACACTGGGAACAACATCCAAATTTCATACCTGCAAAAGTAAAATCAGTTCTACAGAAAAGTCATAAAAACAAATATCAGATCCAGGTGGAATAACCAAATAAGCTATTCAGTCTTGTGGCAAAACAGGAATTAAATGACTGACAAGATGCCTTTAATATATCATGGGAAGGAAAAAGTCTCAGATGATTGGTAACAGTCAATAATAGTACACATATGGAAAAAAGAAAGGCAATATGAGAGAGTGTGAAACATAAAGAGGTATATTACTCATGGGTCATATATGAAAAATGTATGCCAAAAGCTATTGGAACAAAGAGCTTGACCCACAGCTGAGCAACAATTAAGCAAAGTACATTTGTTTTCAGGAAGCTCAAAGTTGTACTGATGCACTATTCACACTTAGAGAAATATGTGAAAACACCATTGAATATAGTGACCAGCAAAATACTGTGTTTGTTGATCAGGAAAAGGCTTTCGATAGAGTAGATAGATACAAATTAGGGACCATCCTTGAAAACTACGAGATGCAAGGAAAATTGCTAGAAAACACCATAACCATGTACCACTCGAGCCAAAGTGCAATATGAACACCACAACAACATATATCAAATATGTTCACATTCAACACATGAGTGGGGCAGGGATGTGTGCTCACTCCTCTGATATTTAATATCTACATAGACAGAATATCCAGAGAAGCAAGACTTGACAAAACAGATTCAGAAAAGTTTTAAACTCATTACTTAAGATGAAGCAACAGATCCATTCCAAATAAATTAGCTTTCATTTGCAGATGATCAGTGCCTGTTTTATAGTGGCGGTGGCATACGTCAAAATCATATTAATAAGCTGAGTTAAACATGCAACACCCAAAGTAAATGAGCTACAGGCAACACCCAAAATAAATTAGCTTTCATTTGCAGATGATCAGTACTTGTATAGTGACAATGGCATACTGTAAAATCATATTAATCAGCTGAGTTCAACATGCAACATGCAATTTTGCAGAAATGTTTGTAATTTGCAGATGCTCAGTGCTTGTTGTATAGTGAGAGAGGCATACTGTAAAATCATATTAATCAGCTGAGTTCAACATACAACATCCAAAATAAATGAGCTACATGCAACACCCATAATGAATTAGCTTTCATTTGCAGACGATCAGTGCCTGTGTTATAGTGACGATGGCATACTGCAAAATAATATTAATATGCTGAGTTCAATATGCAGTAGATACAATATGAATGTAAATACAGCCAAAACTTAAGTAATGCAAGTTAGCAGATCTCCTGGTTCAATAAGTATACTGATACATAGTACGTCTCTAGAATTAGTTAAAGAATTTAAACATCTTAGAAGTATGTATGTAACATAGGCTTTGGCTGAAATATTCACCTGTGTCTATGTAACAGGCTTTGGATGTAATATCCACCTGTGTCTATGTACCATAGGCTTTGGCTGTAATATCCACCTGTGTCTATGTACCATAGGCTTTGGCTGTAATATCCACCTGTGTCTATGTCACATAGGCTTTGGCTGTAATATCCACCTGTGTCTATGTACCATAGGCTTTGGCTGTAATATCCACCTGTGTCTATGTACCATAGGCTTTGGCTGTAATATCCACCTGTGTCTATGTACCATAGGCTTTGGTTGTAATATCCACCTGTGTCTATGTACCATAGGCTTTGGCTGTAATATCCACCTGTGTCTATGTACCATAGGCTTTGGCTGTAATATCCACCTGTGTCTATGTCACATAGGCTTTGGCTGTAATATCCACCTGTGTCTATGTCCCATAGGCTTTGGCTGCAATATCCACCTGTGTCTATGTACCATAGGCTTTGGCTGTAATATCCACCTGTGTCTATGTACCCAACGCTTTGGTTTTAATATCCACCTGTTTTCAGCTGTGTCTATGTATCTTATGCATGCTTACAACCCCAACAACATCATAAACAGCAAATGACATATACCATTCTTAATCCATAACAAAGACTAGCAAGGTGGGCAGAATACTTTCAAGAACTACTTAACCCCACATACAGCATAGAAAACCCAACTTGTGTGTCTAAACACTGGGAACAACATCCAAATTTCATACCTGCAAAAGTAAAATCAGTTCTACAGAAAAGTCATAAAAACAAATATCAGATCCAGGTGGAATAACCAAATAAGCTATTCAGTCTTGTGGCAAAACAGGAATTAAATGACTGACAAGATGCCTTTAATATATCATGGGAAGGAAAAAGTCTCAGATGATTGGTAACAGTCAATAATAGTACACATATGGAAAAAAGAAAGGCAATATGAGAGAGTGTGAAACATAAAGAGGTATATTACTCATGGGTCATATATGAAAAATGTATGCCAAAAGCTATTGGAACAAAGAGCTTGACCCACAGCTGAGCAACAATTAAGCAAAGTACATTTGTTTTCAGGAAGCTCAAAGTTGTACTGATGCACTATTCACACTTAGAGAAATATGTGAAAACACCATTGAATATAGTGACCAGCAAAATACTGTGTTTGTTGATCAGGAAAAGGCTTTCGATAGAGTAGATAGATACAAATTAGGGACCATCCTTGAAAACTACGAGATGCAAGGAAAATTGCTAGAAAACACCATAACCATGTACCACTCGAGCCAAAGTGCAATATGAACACCACAACAACATATATCAAATATGTTCACATTCAACACATGAGTGGGGCAGGGATGTGTGCTCACTCCTCTGATATTTAATATCTACATAGACAGAATATCCAGAGAAGCAAGACTTGACAAAACAGATTCAGAAAAGTTTCAAACTCATTACTTAAGATGAAGCAACAGATCCATTCCAAATAAATTAGCTTTCATTTGCAGATGATCAGTGCCTGTTTTATAGTGGCGGTGGCATACGTCAAAATCATATTAATAAGCTGAGTTAAACATGCAACACCCAAAGTAAATGAGCTACAGGCAACACCCAAAATAAATTAGCTTTCATTTGCAGATGATCAGTACTTGTATAGTGACAATGGCATACTGTAAAATCATATTAATCAGCTGAGTTCAACATGCAACATGCAATTTTGCAGAAATGTTTGTAATTTGCAGATGCTCAGTGCTTGTTGTATAGTGAGAGAGGCATACTGTAAAATCATATTAATCAGCTGAGTTCAACATACAACATCCAAAATAAATGAGCTACATGCAACACCCATAATGAATTAGCTTTCATTTGCAGACGATCAGTGCCTGTGTTATAGTGACGATGGCATACTGCAAAATAATATTAATATGCTGAGTTCAATATGCAGTAGATACAATATGAATGTAAATACAGCCAAAACTTAAGTAATGCAAGTTAGCAGATCTCCTGGTTCAATAAGTATACTGATACATAGTACGTCTCTAGAATTAGTTAAAGAATTTAAACATCTTAGAAGTATGTATGTAACATAGGCTTTGGCTGAAATATTCACCTGTGTCTATGTAACAGGCTTTGGATGTAATATCCACCTGTGTCTATGTCACATAGGCTTTGGCTATAATATCCACCTGTGTCTATGTACCATAGGCTTTGGCTGTAATATCCACCTGTGTCTATGTACCATAGGCTTTGGCTGTAATATCCACCTGTGTCTATGTCACATAGGCTTTGGCTGTAATATCCACCTGTGTCTATGTACCATAGGCTTTGGCTGTAATATCCACCTGTGTCTATGTACCATAGGCTTTGGCTGTAATATCCACCTGTGTCTATGTACCATAGGCTTTGGTTGTAATATCCACCTGTGTCTATGTACCATAGGCTTTGGCTGTAATATCCACCTGTGTCTATGTACCATAGGCTTTGGCTGTAATATCCACCTGTGTCTATGTCACATAGGCTTTGGCTGTAATATCCACCTGTGTCTATGTACCATAGGCTTTGGCTGTAATATCCACCTGTGTCTATGTACCATAGGCTTTGGCTGTAATATCCACCTGTGTCTATGTACCATAGGCTTTGGCTGTAATATCCACCTGTGTCTATGTCACATAGGCTTTGGCTGTAATATCCACCTGTGTCTATGTCCCATAGGCTTTGGCTGTAATATCCACCTGTGTCTATGTACCATAGGCTTTGGCTGTAATATCCACCTGTGTCTATGTACCCAACGCTTTGGTTTTAATATCCACCTGTTTTCAGCTGTGTCTATGTATCTTATGCATGCTTACAACCCCAACAACATCATAAACAGCAAATGACATATACCATTCTTAATCCATAACAAAGACTAGCAAGGTGGGCAGAATACTTTCAAGAACTACTTAACCCCACATACAGCATAGAAAACCCAACTTGTGTGTCTAAACACTGGGAACAACATCCAAATTTCATACCTGCAAAAGTAAAATCAGTTCTACAGAAAAGTCATAAAAACAAATATCAGATCCAGGTGGAATAACCAAATAAGCTATTCAGTCTTGTGGCAAAACAGGAATTAAATGACTGACAAGATGCCTTTAATATATCATGGGAAGGAAAAAGTCTCAGATGATTGGTAACAGTCAATAATAGTACACATATGGAAAAAAGAAAGGCAATATGAGAGAGTGTGAAACATAAAGAGGTATATTACTCATGGGTCATATATGAAAAATGTATGCCAAAAGCTATTGGAACAAAGAGCTTGACCCACAGCTGAGCAACAATTAAGCAAAGTACATTTGTTTTCAGGAAGCTCAAAGTTGTACTGATGCACTATTCACACTTAGAGAAATATGTGAAAACACCATTGAATATAGTGACCAGCAAAATACTGTGTTTGTTGATCAGGAAAAGGCTTTCGATAGAGTAGATAGATACAAATTAGGGACCATCCTTGAAAACTACGAGATGCAAGGAAAATTGCTAGAAAACACCATAACCATGTACCACTCGAGCCAAAGTGCAATATGAACACCACAACAACATATATCAAATATGTTCACATTCAACACATGAGTGAGGAAGGGATGTGTGCTCACTCCTCTGATATTTAATATCTACATAGACAGAATATCCAGAGAAGCAAGACTTGACAAAACAGATTCAGAAAAGTTTCAAACTCATTACTTAAGATGAAGCAACAGATCCATTCCAAATAAATTAGCTTTCATTTGCAGATGATCAGTGCCTGTTTTATAGTGGCGGTGGCATACGTCAAAATCATATTAATAAGCTGAGTTAAACATGCAACACCCAAAATAAATGAGCTACAGGCAACACCCAAAATAAATTAGCTTTCATTTGCAGATGATCAGTACTTGTATAGTGACAATGGCATACTGTAAAATCATATTAATCAGCTGAGTTCAACATGCAACATGCAATTTTGCAGAAATGTTTGTAATTTGCAGATGCTCAGTGCTTGTTGTATAGTGAGAGAGGCATACTGTAAAATCATATTAATCAGCTGAGTTCAACATACAACATCCAAAATAAATGAGCTACATGCAACACCCATAATGAATTAGCTTTCATTTGCAGACGATCAGTGCCTGTGTTATAGTGACGATGGCATACTGCAAAATAATATTAATATGCTGAGTTCAATATGCAGTAGATACAATATGAATGTAAATACAGCCAAAACTTAAGTAATGCAAGTTAGCAGATCTCCTGGTTCAATAAGTATACTGATACATAGTACGTCTCTAGAATTAGTTAAAGAATTTAAACATCTTAGAAGTATGTATGTAACATAGGCTTTGGCTGAAATATTCACCTGTGTCTATGTAACAGGCTTTGGATGTAATATCCACCTGTGTCTATGTCACATAGGCTTTGGCTATAATATCCACCTGTGTCTATGTACCATAGGCTTTGGCTGTAATATCCACCTGTGTCTATGTACCATAGGCTTTGGCTGTAATATCCACCTGTGTCTATGTCACATAGGCTTTGGCTGTAATATCCACCTGTGTCTATGTACCATAGGCTTTGGCTGTAATATCCACCTGTGTCTATGTACCATAGGCTTTGGCTGTAATATCCACCTGTGTCTATGTACCATAGGCTTTGGTTGTAATATCCACCTGTGTCTATGTACCATAGGCTTTGGCTGTAATATCCACCTGTGTCTATGTACCATAGGCTTTGGCTGTAATATCCACCTGTGTCTATGTCACATAGGCTTTGGCTGTAATATCCACCTGTGTCTATGTACCATAGGCTTTGGCTGTAATATCCACCTGTGTCTATGTACCATAGGCTTTGGCTGTAATATCCACCTGTGTCTATGTACCATAGGCTTTGGCTGTAATATCCACCTGTGTCTATGTCACATAGGCTTTGGCTGTAATATCCACCTGTGTCTATGTCCCATAGGCTTTGGCTGTAATATCCACCTGTGTCTATGTACCATAGGCTTTGGCTGTAATATCCACCTGTGTCTATGTACCCAACGCTTTGGTTTTAATATCCACCTGTTTTCAGCTGTGTCTATGTATCTTATGCATGCTTACAACCCCAACAACATCATAAACAGCAAATGACATATACCATTCTTAATCCATAACAAAGACTAGCAAGGTGGGCAGAATACTTTCAAGAACTACTTAACCCCACATACAGCATAGAAAACCCAACTTGTGTGTCTAAACACTGGGAACAACATCCAAATTTCATACCTGCAAAAGTAAAATCAGTTCTACAGAAAAGTCATAAAAACAAATATCAGATCCAGGTGGAATAACCAAATAAGCTATTCAGTCTTGTGGCAAAACAGGAATTAAATGACTGACAAGATGCCTTTAATATATCATGGGAAGGAAAAAGTCTCAGATGATTGGTAACAGTCAATAATAGTACACATATGGAAAAAAGAAAGGCAATATGAGAGAGTGTGAAACATAAAGAGGTATATTACTCATGGGTCATATATGAAAAATGTATGCCAAAAGCTATTGGAACAAAGAGCTTGACCCACAGCTGAGCAACAATTAAGCAAAGTACATTTGTTTTCAGGAAGCTCAAAGTTGTACTGATGCACTATTCACACTTAGAGAAATATGTGAAAACACCATTGAATATAGTGACCAGCAAAATACTGTGTTTGTTGATCAGGAAAAGGCTTTCGATAGAGTAGATAGATACAAATTAGGGACCATCCTTGAAAACTACGAGATGCAAGGAAAATTGCTAGAAAACACCATAACCATGTACCACTCGAGCCAAAGTGCAATATGAACACCACAACAACATATATCAAATATGTTCACATTCAACACATGAGTGAGGAAGGGATGTGTGCTCACTCCTCTGATATTTAATATCTACATAGACAGAATATCCAGAGAAGCAAGACTTGACAAAACAGATTCAGAAAAGTTTCAAACTCATTACTTAAGATGAAGCAACAGATCCATTCCAAATAAATTAGCTTTCATTTGCAGATGATCAGTGCCTGTTTTATAGTGGCGGTGGCATACGTCAAAATCATATTAATAAGCTGAGTTAAACATGCAACACCCAAAATAAATGAGCTACAGGCAACACCCAAAATAAATTAGCTTTCATTTGCAGATGATCAGTACTTGTATAGTGACAATGGCATACTGTAAAATCATATTAATCAGCTGAGTTCAACATGCAACATGCAATTTTGCAGAAATGTTTGTAATTTGCAGATGCTCAGTGCTTGTTGTATAGTGAGAGAGGCATACTGTAAAATCATATTAATCAGCTGAGTTCAACATACAACATCCAAAATAAATGAGCTACATGCAACACCCATAATGAATTAGCTTTCATTTGCAGACGATCAGTGCCTGTGTTATAGTGACGATGGCATACTGCAAAATAATATTAATATGCTGAGTTCAATATGCAGTAGATACAATATGAATGTAAATACAGCCAAAACTTAAGTAATGCAAGTTAGCAGATCTCCTGGTTCAATAAGTATACTGATACATAGTACGTCTCTAGAATTAGTTAAAGAATTTAAACATCTTAGAAGTATGTATGTAACATAGGCTTTGGCTGAAATATTCACCTGTGTCTATGTAACAGGCTTTGGATGTAATATCCACCTGTGTCTATGTCACATAGGCTTTGGCTATAATATCCACCTGTGTCTATGTACCATAGGCTTTGGCTGTAATATCCACCTGTGTCTATGTACCATAGGCTTTGGCTGTAATATCCACCTGTGTCTATGTCACATAGGCTTTGGCTGTAATATCCACCTGTGTCTATGTACCATAGGCTTTGGCTGTAATATCCACCTGTGTCTATGTACCATAGGCTTTGGCTGTAATATCCACCTGTGTCTATGTACCATAGGCTTTGGTTGTAATATCCACCTGTGTCTATGTACCATAGGCTTTGGCTGTAATATCCACCTGTGTCTATGTACCATAGGCTTTGGCTGTAATATCCACCTGTGTCTATGTCACATAGGCTTTGGCTGTAATATCCACCTGTGTCTATGTACCATAGGCTTTGGTTGTAATATCCACCTGTGTCTATGTACCATAGGCTTTGGCTGTAATATCCACCTGTGTCTATGTACCATAGGCTTTGGCTGTAATATCCACCTGTGTCTATGTCACATAGGCTTTGGCTGTAATATCCACCTGTGTCTATGTCCCATAGGCTTTGGCTGTAATATCCACCTGTGTCTATGTACCATAGGCTTTGGCTGTAATATCCACCTGTGTCTATGTACCCAACGCTTTGGTTTTAATATCCACCTGTTTTCAGCTGTGTCTATGTATCTTATGCATGCTTACAACCCCAACAACATCATAAACAGCAAATGACATATACCATTCTTAATCCATAACAAAGACTAGCAAGGTGGGCAGAATACTTTCAAGAACTACTTAACCCCACATACAGCATAGAAAACCCAACTTGTGTGTCTAAACACTGGGAACAACATCCAAATTTCATACCTGCAAAAGTAAAATCAGTTCTACAGAAAAGTCATAAAAACAAATATCAGATCCAGGTGGAATAACCAAATAAGCTATTCAGTCTTGTGGCAAAACAGGAATTAAATGACTGACAAGATGCCTTTAATATATCATGGGAAGGAAAAAGTCTCAGATGATTGGTAACAGTCAATAATAGTACACATATGGAAAAAAGAAAGGCAATATGAGAGAGTGTGAAACATAAAGAGGTATATTACTCATGGGTCATATATGAAAAATGTATGCCAAAAGCTATTGGAACAAAGAGCTTGACCCACAGCTGAGCAACAATTAAGCAAAGTACATTTGTTTTCAGGAAGCTCAAAGTTGTTCTGATGCACTATTCACACTTAGAGAAATATGTGAAAACACCATTGAATATAGTGACCAGCAAAATACTGTGTTTGTTGATCAGGAAAAGGCTTTCGATAGAGTAGATAGATACAAATTAGGGACCATCCTTGAAAACTACGAGATGCAAGGAAAATTGCTAGAAAACACCATAACCATGTACCACTCGAGCCAAAGTGCAATATGAACACCACAACAACATATATCAAATATGTTCACATTCAACACATGAGTGAGGAAGGGATGTGTGCTCACTCCTCTGATATTTAATATCTACATAGACAGAATATCCAGAGAAGCAAGACTTGACAAAACAGATTCAGAAAAGTTTCAAACTCATTACTTAAGATGAAGCAACAGATCCATTCCAAATAAATTAGCTTTCATTTGCAGATGATCAGTGCCTGTTTTATAGTGGCGGTGGCATACGTCAAAATCATATTAATAAGCTGAGTTAAACATGCAACACCCAAAATAAATGAGCTACAGGCAACACCCAAAATAAATTAACTTTCATTTGCAGATGATCAGTACTTGTATAGTGACAATGGCATACTGTAAAATCATATTAATCAGCTGAGTTCAACATGCAATTTTGCAGAAATGTTTGTAATTTGCAGATGCTCAGTGCTTGTTGTATAGTGAGAGAGGCATACTGTAAAATCATATTAATCAGCTGAGTTCAACATACAACATCCAAAATAAATGAGCTACATGCAACACCCATAATGAATTAGCTTTCATTTGCAGACGATCAGTGCCTGTGTTATAGTGACGATGGCATACTGCAAAATAATATTAATATGCTGAGTTCAATATGCAGTAGATACAATATGAATGTAAATACAGCCAAAACTTAAGTAATGCAAGTTAGCAGATCTCCTGGTTCAATAAGTATACTGATACATAGTACGTCTCTAGAATTAGTTAAAGAATTTAAACATCTTAGAAGTATGTATGTAACATAGGCTTTGGCTGAAATATTCACCTGTGTCTATGTAACAGGCTTTGGATGTAATATCCACCTGTGTCTATGTCACATAGGCTTTGGCTATAATATCCACCTGTGTCTATGTACCATAGGCTTTGGCTGTAATATCCACCTGTGTCTATGTACCATAGGCTTTGGCTGTAATATCCACCTGTGTCTATGTCACATAGGCTTTGGCTGTAATATCCACCTGTGTCTATGTACCATAGGCTTTGGCTGTAATATCCACCTGTGTCTATGTACCATAGGCTTTGGCTGTAATATCCACCTGTGTCTATGTACCATAGGCTTTGGTTGTAATATCCACCTGTGTCTATGTACCATAGGCTTTGGCTGTAATATCCACCTGTGTCTATGTACCATAGGCTTTGGCTGTAATATCCACCTGTGTCTATGTCACATAGGCTTTGGCTGTAATATCCACCTGTGTCTATGTACCATAGGCTTTGGCTGTAATATCCACCTGTGTCTATGTACCATAGGCTTTGGCTGTAATATCCACCTGTGTCTATGTACCATAGGCTTTGGCTGTAATATCCACCTGTGTCTATGTCACATAGGCTTTGGCTGTAATATCCACCTGTGTCTATGTCCCATAGGCTTTGGCTGTAATATCCACCTGTGTCTATGTACCATAGGCTTTGGCTGTAATATCCACCTGTGTCTATGTACCCAACGCTTTGGTTTTAATATCCACCTGTTTTCAGCTGTGTCTATGTATCTTATGCATGCTTACAACCCCAACAACATCATAAACAGCAAATGACATATACCATTCTTAATCCATAACAAAGACTAGCAAGGTGGGCAGAATACTTTCAAGAACTACTTAACCCCACATACAGCATAGAAAACCCAACTTGTGTGTCTAAACACTGGGAACAACATCCAAATTTCATACCTGCAAAAGTAAAATCAGTTCTACAGAAAAGTCATAAAAACAAATATCAGATCCAGGTGGAATAACCAAATAAGCTATTCAGTCTTGTGGCAAAACAGGAATTAAATGACTGACAAGATGCCTTTAATATATCATGGGAAGGAAAAAGTCTCAGATGATTGGTAACAGTCAATAATAGTACACATATGGAAAAAAGAAAGGCAATATGAGAGAGTGTGAAACATAAAGAGGTATATTACTCATGGGTCATATATGAAAAATGTATGCCAAAAGCTATTGGAACAAAGAGCTTGACCCACAGCTGAGCAACAATTAAGCAAAGTACATTTGTTTTCAGGAAGCTCAAAGTTGTACTGATGCACTATTCACACTTAGAGAAATATGTGAAAACACCATTGAATATAGTGACCAGCAAAATACTGTGTTTGTTGATCAGGAAAAGGCTTTCGATAGAGTAGATAGATACAAATTAGGGACCATCCTTGAAAACTACGAGATGCAAGGAAAATTGCTAGAAAACACCATAACCATGTACCACTCGAGCCAAAGTGCAATATGAACACCACAACAACATATATCAAATATGTTCACATTCAACACATGAGTGAGGAAGGGATGTGTGCTCACTCCTCTGATATTTAATATCTACATAGACAGAATATCCAGAGAAGCAAGACTTGACAAAACAGATTCAGAAAAGTTTCAAACTCATTACTTAAGATGAAGCAACAGATCCATTCCAAATAAATTAGCTTTCATTTGCAGATGATCAGTGCCTGTTTTATAGTGGCGGTGGCATACGTCAAAATCATATTAATAAGCTGAGTTAAACATGCAACACCCAAAATAAATGAGCTACAGGCAACACCCAAAATAAATTAACTTTCATTTGCAGATGATCAGTACTTGTATAGTGACAATGGCATACTGTAAAATCATATTAATCAGCTGAGTTCAACATGCAACATGCAATTTTGCAGAAATGTTTGTAATTTGCAGATGCTCAGTGCTTGTTGTATAGTGAGAGAGGCATACTGTAAAATCATATTAATCAGCTGAGTTCAACATACAACATCCAAAATAAATGAGCTACATGCAACACCCATAATGAATTAGCTTTCATTTGCAGACCATCAGTGCCTGTGTTATAGTGACGATGGCATACTGCAAAATAATATTAATATGCTGAGTTCAATATGCAGTAGATACAATATGAATGTAAATACAGCCAAAACTTAAGTAATGCAAGTTAGCAGATCTCCTGGTTCAATAAGTATACTGATACATAGTACGTCTCTAGAATTAGTTAAAGAATTTAAACATCTTAGAAGTATGTATGTAACATAGGCTTTGGCTGAAATATTCACCTGTGTCTATGTAACAGGCTTTGGATGTAATATCCACCTGTGTCTATGTCACATAGGCTTTGGCTATAATATCCACCTGTGTCTATGTACCATAGGCTTTGGCTGTAATATCCACCTGTGTCTATGTACCATAGGCTTTGGCTGTAATATCCACCTGTGTCTATGTCACATAGGCTTTGGCTGTAATATCCACCTGTGTCTATGTACCATAGGCTTTGGTTGTAATATCCACCTGTGTCTATGTACCATAGGCTTTGGCTGTAATATCCACCTGTGTCTATGTCACATAGGCTTTGGCTGTAATATCCACCTGTGTCTATGTACCATAGCTTTGGCTGTAATATCCACCTGTGTCTATGTACCATAGGCTTTGGCTGTAATATCCACCTGTGTCTATGTACCATAGGCTTTGGCTGTAATATCCACCTGTGTCTATGTCACATAGGCTTTGGCTGTAATATCCACCTGTGTCTATGTCCCATAGGCTTTGGCTGTAATATCCACCTGTGTCTATGTACCATAGGCTTTGGCTGTAATATCCACCTGTGTCTATGTACCCAACGCTTTGGTTTTAATATCCACCTGTTTTCAGCTGTGTCTATGTATCTTATGCATGCTTACAACCCCAACAACATCATAAACAGCAAATGACATATACCATTCTTAATCCATAACAAAGACTAGCAAGGTGGGCAGAATACTTTCAAGAACTACTTAACCCCACATACAGCATAGAAAACCCAACTTGTGTGTCTAAACACTGGGAACAACATCCAAATTTCATACCTGCAAAAGTAAAATCAGTTCTACAGAAAAGTCATAAAAACAAATATCAGATCCAGGTGGAATAACCAAATAAGCTATTCAGTCTTGTGGCAAAACAGGAATTAAATGACTGACAAGATGCCTTTAATATATCATGGGAAGGAAAAAGTCTCAGATGATTGGTAACAGTCAATAATAGTACACATATGGAAAAAAGAAAGGCAATATGAGAGAGTGTGAAACATAAAGAGGTATATTACTCATGGGTCATATATGAAAAATGTATGCCAAAAGCTATTGGAACAAAGAGCTTGACCCACAGCTGAGCAACAATTAAGCAAAGTACATTTGTTTTCAGGAAGCTCAAAGTTGTACTGATGCACTATTCACACTTAGAGAAATATGTGAAAACACCATTGAATATAGTGACCAGCAAAATACTGTGTTTGTTGATCAGGAAAAGGCTTTCGATAGAGTAGATAGATACAAATTAGGGACCATCCTTGAAAACTACGAGATGCAAGGAAAATTGCTAGAAAACACCATAACCATGTACCACTCGAGCCAAAGTGCAATATGAACACCACAACAACATATATCAAATATGTTCACATTCAACACATGAGTGAGGAAGGGATGTGTGCTCACTCCTCTGATATTTAATATCTACATAGACAGAATATCCAGAGAAGCAAGACTTGACAAAACAGATTCAGAAAAGTTTCAAACTCATTACTTAAGATGAAGCAACAGATCCATTCCAAATAAATTAGCTTTCATTTGCAGATGATCAGTGCCTGTTTTATAGTGGCGGTGGCATACGTCAAAATCATATTAATAAGCTGAGTTAAACATGCAACACCCAAAATAAATGAGCTACAGGCAACACCCAAAATAAATTAACTTTCATTTGCAGATGATCAGTACTTGTATAGTGACAATGGCATACTGTAAAATCATATTAATCAGCTGAGTTCAACATGCAACATGCAATTTTGCAGAAATGTTTGTAATTTGCAGATGCTCAGTGCTTGTTGTATAGTGAGAGAGGCATACTGTAAAATCATATTAATCAGCTGAGTTCAACATACAACATCCAAAATAAATGAGCTACATGCAACACCCATAATGAATTAGCTTTCATTTGCAGACGATCAGTGCCTGTGTTATAGTGACGATGGCATACTGCAAAATAATATTAATATGCTGAGTTCAATATGCAGTAGATACAATATGAATGTAAATACAGCCAAAACTTAAGTAATGCAAGTTAGCAGATCTCCTGGTTCAATAAGTATACTGATACATAGTACGTCTCTAGAATTAGTTAAAGAATTTAAACATCTTAGAAGTATGTATGTAACATAGGCTTTGGCTGAAATATTCACCTGTGTCTATGTAACAGGCTTTGGATGTAATATCCACCTGTGTCTATGTAACAGGCTTTGGATGTAATATCCACCTGTGTCTATGTCACATAGGCTTTGGCTATAATATCCACCTGTGTCTATGTACCATAGGCTTTGGCTGTAATATCCACCTGTGTCTATGTACCATAGGCTTTGGCTGTAATATCCACCTGTGTCTATGTCACATAGGCTTTGGCTGTAATATCCACCTGTGTCTATGTACCATAGGCTTTGGCTGTAATATCCACCTGTGTCTATGTACCATAGGCTTTGGCTGTAATATCCACCTGTGTCTATGTACCATAGGCTTTGGTTGTAATATCCACCTGTGTCTATGTACCATAGGCTTTGGCTGTAATATCCACCTGTGTCTATGTACCATAGGCTTTGGCTGTAATATCCACCTGTGTCTATGTCACATAGGCTTTGGCTGTAATATCCACCTGTGTCTATGTACCATAGGCTTTGGCTGTAATATCCACCTGTGTCTATGTCACATAGGCTTTGGCTGTAATATCCACCTGTGTCTATGTCCCATAGGCTTTGGCTGTAATATCCACCTGTGTCTATGTACCATAGGCTTTGGCTGTAATATCCACCTGTGTCTATGTACCCAACGCTTTGGTTTTAATATCCACCTGTTTTCAGCTGTGTCTATGTATCTTATGCATGCTTACAACCCCAACAACATCATAAACAGCAAATGACATATACCATTCTTAATCCATAACAAAGACTAGCAAGGTGGGCAGAATACTTTCAAGAACTACTTAACCCCACATACAGCATAGAAAACCCAACTTGTGTGTCTAAACACTGGGAACAACATCCAAATTTCATACCTGCAAAAGTAAAATCAGTTCTACAGAAAAGTCATAAAAACAAATATCAGATCCAGGTGGAATAACCAAATAAGCTATTCAGTCTTGTGGCAAAACAGGAATTAAATGACTGACAAGATGCCTTTAATATATCATGGGAAGGAAAAAGTCTCAGATGATTGGTAACAGTCAATAATAGTACACATATGGAAAAAAGAAAGGCAATATGAGAGAGTGTGAAACATAAAGAGGTATATTACTCATGGGTCATATATGAAAAATGTATGCCAAAAGCTATTGGAACAAAGAGCTTGACCCACAGCTGAGCAACAATTAAGCAAAGTACATTTGTTTTCAGGAAGCTCAAAGTTGTACTGATGCACTATTCACACTTAGAGAAATATGTGAAAACACCATTGAATATAGTGACCAGCAAAATACTGTGTTTGTTGATCAGGAAAAGGCTTTCGATAGAGTAGATAGATACAAATTAGGGACCATCCTTGAAAACTACGAGATGCAAGGAAAATTGCTAGAAAACACCATAACCATGTACCACTCGAGCCAAAGTGCAATATGAACACCACAACAACATATATCAAATATGTTCACATTCAACACATGAGTGGGGCAGGGATGTGTGCTCACTCCTCTGATATTTAATATCTACATAGACAGAATATCCAGAGAAGCAAGACTTGACAAAACAGATTAAGAAAAGTTTTAAACTCATTACTTAAGATGAAGCAACAGATCCATTCCAAATAAATTAGCTTTCATTTGCAGATGATCAGTGCCTGTTTTATAGTGGCGGTGGCATACGTCAAAATCATATTAATAAGCTGAGTTAAACATGCAACACCCAAAGTAAATGAGCTACAGGCAACACCCAAAATAAATTAGCTTTCATTTGCAGATGATCAGTACTTGTATAGTGACAATGGCATACTGTAAAATCATATTAATCAGCTGAGTTCAACATGCAACATGCAATTTTGCAGAAATTTTTGTAATTTGCAGGTGCTCAGTGCTTGTTGTATAGTGAGAGAGGCATACTGTAAAATCATATTAATCAGCTGAGTTCAACATACAACATCCAAAATAAATGAGCTACATGCAACACCCATAATGAATTAGCTTTCATTTGCAGACGATCAGTGCCTGTGTTATAGTGACGATGGCATACTGCAAAATAATATTAATATGCTGAGTTCAATATGCAGTAGATACAATATGAATGTAAATACAGCCAAAACTTAAGTAATGCAAGTTAGCAGATCTCCTGGTTCAATAAGTATACTGATACATAGTACGTCTCTAGAATTAGTTAAAGAATTTAAACATCTTAGAAGTATGTATGTAACATAGGCTTTGGCTGAAATATTCACCTGTGTCTATGTAACAGGCTTTGGATGTAATATCCACCTGTGTCTATGTACCATAGGCTTTGGCTGTAATATCCACCTGTGTCTATGTACCATAGGCTTTGGCTGTAATATCCACCTGTGTCTATGTCACATAGGCTTTGGCTGTAATATCCACCTGTGTCTATGTACCATAGGCTTTGGCTGTAATATCCACCTGTGTCTATGTACCATAGGCTTTGGCTGTAATATCCACCTGTGTCTATGTACCATAGGCTTTGGTTGTAATATCCACCTGTGTCTATGTACCATAGGCTTTGGCTGTAATATCCACCTGTGTCTATGTACCATAGGCTTTGGTTGTAATATCCACCTGTGTCTATGTACCATAGGCTTTGGCTGTAATATCCACCTGTGTCTATGTACCATAGGCTTTGGCTGTAATATCCACCTGTGTCTATGTCACATAGGCTTTGGCTGTAATATCCACCTGTGTCTATGTCCCATAGGCTTTGGCTGTAATATCCACCTGTGTCTATGTCACATAGGCTTTGGCTGTAATATCCACCTGTGTCTATGTCCCATAGGCTTTGGCTGTAATATCCACCTGTGTCTATGTACCATAGGCTTTGGCTGTAATATCCACCTGTGTCTATGTACCCAACGCTTTGGTTTTAATATCCACCTGTTTTCAGCTGTGTCTATGTATCTTATGCATGCGTACAACCCCAACAACATCATAAACAGCAAATGACATATACCATTCTTAATCCATAACAAAGACTAGCGGGTTCCAAATGTTGCTGTATGTAGCCGAGGCGCGGTGTTGGGGTGAGCGCCCAACATTGCTCAAATACCTCAATGGCTCGTGAATACATAACCTATGCAGCAAAAGTCCAACTCCTGGCCTTCACGTGGCGGGCCTGTTTAAACTAACAGGAGAAGGGGCGACGGCGAGTCTCTGGCGCCGGAAAATAACCAGTATGCTCTAGATGTGTATGCACGGACATGCATGCGCAGACAGGCGTGTGCACGCGTACACATCTACACTCGAGTGAGACCACAGTCTGCTCTAGCAAAGAAAGGCGCTGAAGACGGAGGCAACCAGCCAAGAGGCGCACCACAGAAATCAGGATGCCACGCAATCACGCAAAATGGAATATGTCGACTACTGCTAATCGTTATGGTGCTCGCCCTGCTTTGGACCCCCAGGCAGGTGCAGTGCCGGGCCCTATGTCTCGAAAGGGTCCAACCCCAACTACTGGAGGTCCTTCTCAGATGTCCTGTGGAGCCAGGGGACATGAGAATAGGACGACTGGCCATACTAAACTAAGACTTAAAATAATGCACTGGAATGCGGAGGGAGTCAGCAACAAAAAAGTTGAATTAGAAAACATCCTGGACAAAGAGAAAGTAAGCATATGTTGCTTGCAAGAAACTCACCTCAATGAAAATATAGCCTTCAAAATCAGAGGCTACCAGTGTTACCGATCTGACCGAAAGAACAGGCGAAAAGGTGGGATACTGACCCTTGTAAGAAATAACATCATGGCTTCCCAAATCAAAGTCTACATGGAAGGGGCTGAGTATCAGACACTTAAACTTAAGACAGGTAATACAGATCTACATCTGATCAATTACTACTGTCCAAGTGACCGCCCACAGGCACTGGACACTCTACCACTAAAAGAAAAAATGATTGTGTGTGGCGATTTCAACAGCCACTCGCAGAGCTGGGGCTATGATCACATGGACCAGAGAGGAGAGAGACTGGAAGACTGGCAAGATGAGAATAGATTCATGTTGATTAACAAGCCGTCCGACCCACATACTTTCTACTCGAGATCATGGCACTCTTCAACTACACCTGACCTGGCTTTTCATTCACCAGACCTGGAGTGGAACATTACACGAACTGTTGGGAAACAACTTGGTGGCAGTGACCATCGGCCAGTCTTTCTAACCGTAGAAAATGAGCTTGTAAGTGAAAGCAGCACCCTCTCGAGGTGGAACTACAAGAAAGCAGACTGGGCAATGTACAAGCATCGCACCAGCATACTGGTTAGAAACCTGAACACTGAGAAAGACATAAATAAAGCAGTTGAAGAGTTTGGGAAATGCATACTACAGGCAGCGCGAGAAACAGTACCAAGAGGAGCCCGTAAACAATATAAACCCTACTGGAGTAGTGAACTGGAACAGTTGCATAATGATGTTGAAGTGTGTAGAAAGCAAGCAGAGGCCACACCCAGCCAAGAGCACCACAATAAATTCCAGCATGCAAAAGCCAAATTTCAAAGGGCCAAGCTGCAGGCTAGACGGAAAAGCTGGCAGGAGAAAACGGAGTCTCTGAACTTTGAAAGAGACACAAGGAAATTGTGGAAGCTAATAAAACAGCTTAATGACGAGGGCACAGGGAGAAACTCAAAAATTGCACTACATAAAGATGGAAAAATCTTAACAAGAAAGCAAGCAGCTGACCATTTTGCGGACTCGTTCGCACAAGATAGCAATATCAAAATTAGTCCAGAGAATCAACAAGAGATTCGAGAGAAACGACAACATACAGGACAGAAGGAAATAGTACATGAGGTTCTGGAGGCACCCATCACAATCAGCGAACTGGAGCTAGCCATATCAAAACTGAAAATGAGAAAGTCACCAGGAGCTGATGGTATCTCCAATGAAATGATCAGGAACCTAGGAACAGAGGCCAAAACAAAGCTGTTGCAGATCTTCAATAACAGCTGGACCTTAGGCAGTGTTCCACAAGCCTGGAGAGAAGCAATCATGATACCCCTCCTAAAATCAGGGAAAGATGGTTCCATTGCCTCTAGCTACAGACCAATTAGCCTCACCAGCTGTCTCTGCAAAACACTGGAGCGCATCATCAATCACAGACTGCAGTGGTACATTGAAAGTAAAAACATCCTTGTGCCACAGCAGGCTGGCTTTAGGCAGTGCTACTCTACGGAAGATCAGACAACCTACCTCTCTCAAGAAATTGAGGATGTATTCCAAGAGAAGAAGCTGGTGCTTGCGGCATGGATAGATCTGAAGAAAGCCTTTGACAAAGTCTGGAAAGAAGGTCTGATGAAGAAACTGAGAAACTGCAAAGTCAATGGAAGAATGTACAAATGGGTGAAAGCATACTTGCACAACAGAAGAGCCCGAGTACAGATAGACGGACTCAAGAGCAAGAAAGTACTACTGCGTCACGGTGTCCCCCAGGGCGGAGTCTTGTCCCCCACACTTTTTCTAATCTTCATCAATGATCTTGTTGCTCACCTACCGCATGGAATTAAAGCGGCAATGTACGCCGATGACCTGGTTCTATGGAGCACAAATGAATATGCATCAGTGGCCACCAGATTGCTACAAAGAGCTGTAGATACATTTGCTGCATGGGCAAATAGATGGTGTGTCAGCATAAACACTGACAAGTGCAGCACCACCCTATTTACCCTCTCTCCAAAACAAAAGGCAGGGATCATCCAGATAAATGGAACACCCCTAAGAGAAGATAAAGAACCAACATACCTTGGAGTAACATTTGATGGCAAGCTGACATGGAGAAAGCACATCAACAAAGCAGTAGCAAAAGCCAGAAGGAAAATAGCCATCCTGAGAAAGCTAAGTGGAACCACATGGGGAGCCAGTACGAAAATACTTAGCAAAGTTTACCAACAGAGCATACGACCACACCTGGAATATGGGTCAACTGCGTGGTGTTCAGCATCAAATACCACACTACAAGAGCTGGACAAGGTGCAAAATCAAGCACTTAGAGTCACCACAGGAGGGATGAGATCAACCCCTATAGTGGAAATGGAGAAGATGGGGAGGACACAGGCACTGAGTGAGCGCAGAGATACGAAAACGCTAATACAAGCAGAAAAGTTCCTCAGCTTGCCAGGCCACCCTATGAAGAACAGATTTGAAAACCTAGCTATGGGGCGGTTGAAAAGAAGTAGTTTTATCCACCAGGCCAAACGACTCTGCAGAGAAACCACTGATCTGCCCACAGTTGGTATCCCCCTAACAACTATTCCAGAGCGAACTCCATGGAAAGATGAGCATAGACTATCATTACAAATCCAGACAAAAGTGAGAGGAATATTTGACAAGGAAGAACAGAACAGTGTGCAGCGCAGAACAGCCACTCTCAGCTTCCTTGATGAAGAATACCCACAGGACCTCTGGATCCGAGTCTACACAGATGGGTCAGCACAAAATGCTGTTCGAAATGGAGGAGCGGGAGTGTACATAGAATACCCAAATAATACTAGGGACACAGCCAGAGTACCGACAGGAAAGTACTGCCATAACTATGATGCCGAAATTGAGGCAATCAAGATAGCAACAGAGAAATTACTAAATAACAGCAATGGTACACAACCTGTGGTGCTACTAACAGATGCAAAATCAGTACTCGAGGCGCTCCTCTCTGGGAAATTGCCAGTACTAAGGACACTACTTTCTGAACTTAGCAGTCAGCATAAAGTCACCATACAGTGGATACCATCCCACTGTGGAGTACCCGGAAACGACAGAGCTGATCAATTGGCTAAGGAAGGAGCCAAAGAGGAACAGCCTGATGTGCCCGTTACATACCACCAAAAGAAAAGAATGGTCAAATCAGTCAGAAAGCCACCAAAACCTGCTCAAGATGACTACCACATTATGGACAGACCAGAACAAGTCATTATTCTGCGCCTCAGAACAGGACACAATAGATTACGCAACCACATGTATACAAAATTCAAGATTGGTGAAACAGCCATGTGCACATGTGGATTGGCGTCGCAGACAGCAGAGCACATACTCCAAGACTGCCCAAAATATAACATATCTAGGCAAACCTTCTGGCCTAGAGAGACGACGGTGGAAGATAAACTCTATGGACCACTGTGTGAACTGAAAAAAACAGTTCAATACATGCAAGAGACGACATTGCAGATATAGACATATTTCAAGCGAACGAAAGAAGAAGAAGAACAAAGACTAGCAAGGTGGGCAGAATACTTTCAAGAACTACTTAACCCCACATACAGCATAGAAAACCCAACTTGTGTGTCTAAACACTGGGAACAACATCCAAATTTCATACCTGCAAAAGTAAAATCAGTTCTACAGAAAAGTCATAAAAACAAATATCAGATCCAGGTGGAATAACCAAATAAGCTATTCAGTCTTGTGGCAAAACAGGAATTAAATGACTGACAAGATGCCTTTAATATATCATGGGAAGGAAAAAGTCTCAGATGATTGGTAACAGTCAATAATAGTACACATATGGAAAAAAGAAAGGCAATATGAGAGAGTGTGAAACATAAAGAGGTATATTACTCATGGGTCATATATGAAAAATGTATGCCAAAAGCTATTGGAACAAAGAGCTTGACCCACAGCTGAGCAACAATTAAGCAAAGTACATTTGTTTTCAGGAAGCTCAAAGTTGTACTGATGCACTATTCACACTTAGAGAAATATGTGAAAACACCATTGAATATAGTGACCAGCAAAATACTGTGTTTGTTGATCAGGAAAAGGCTTTCGATAGAGTAGATAGATACAAATTAGGGACCATCCTTGAAAACTACGAGATGCAAGGAAAATTGCTAGAAAACACCATAACCATGTACCACTCGAGCCAAAGTGCAATATGAACACCACAACAACATATATCAAATATGTTCACATTCAACACATGAGTGAGGAAGGGATGTGTGCTCACTCCTCTGATATTTAATATCTACATAGACAGAATATCCAGAGAAGCAAGACTTGACAAAACAGATTCAGAAAAGTTTCAAACTCATTACTTAAGATGAAGCAACAGATCCATTCCAAATAAATTAGCTTTCATTTGCAGATGATCAGTGCCTGTTTTATAGTGGCGGTGGCATACGTCAAAATCATATTAATCAGCTGAGTTCAACATGCAACACCCAAAATAAATGAGCTACAGGCAACACCCAAAATAAATTAACTTTCATTTGCAGATGATCAGTACTTGTATAGTGACAATGGCATACTGTAAAATCATATTAATCAGCTGAGTTCAACATGCAACATGCAATTTTGCAGAAATGTTTGTAATTTGCAGATGCTCAGTGCTTGTTGTATAGTGAGAGAGGCATACTGTAAAATCATATTAATCAGCTGAGTTCAACATACAACATCCAAAATAAATGAGCTACATGCAACACCCATAATGAATTAGCTTTCATTTGCAGACGATCAGTGCCTGTGTTATAGTGACGATGGCATACTGCAAAATAATATTAATATGCTGAGTTCAATATGCAGTAGATACAATATGAATGTAAATACAGCCAAAACTTAAGTAATGCAAGTTAGCAGATCTCCTGGTTCAATAAGTATACTGATACATAGTACGTCTCTAGAATTAGTTAAAGAATTTAAACATCTTAGAAGTATGTATGTAACATAAGCTTTGGCTGAAATATTCACCTGTGTCTATGTAACAGGCTTTGGATGTAATATCCACCTGTGTCTATGTAACAGGCTTTGGATGTAATATCCACCTGTGTCTATGTCACATAGGCTTTGGCTATAATATCCACCTGTGTCTATGTACCATAGGCTTTGGCTGTAATATCCACCTGTGTCTATGTACCATAGGCTTTGGCTGTAATATCCACCTGTGTCTATGTCACATAGGCTTTGGCTGTAATATCCACCTGTGTCTATGTACCATAGGCTTTGGCTGTAATATCCACCTGTGTCTATGTACCATAGGCTTTGGCTGTAATATCCACCTGTGTCTATGTACCATAGGCTTTGGTTGTAATATCCACCTGTGTCTATGTACCATAGGCTTTGGCTGTAATATCCACCTGTGTCTATGTACCATAGGCTTTGGCTGTAATATCCACCTGTGTCTATGTCACATAGGCTTTGGCTGTAATATCCACCTGTGTCTATGTACCATAGGCTTTGGCTGTAATATCCACCTGTGTCTATGTCACATAGGCTTTGGCTGTAATATCCACCTGTGTCTATGTCCCATAGGCTTTGGCTGTAATATCCACCTGTGTCTATGTACCATAGGCTTTGGCTGTAATATCCACCTGTGTCTATGTACCCAACGCTTTGGTTTTAATATCCACCTGTTTTCAGCTGTGTCTATGTATCTTATGCATGCTTACAACCCCAACAACATCATAAACAGCAAATGACATATACCATTCTTAATCCATAACAAAGACTAGCAAGGTGGGCAGAATACTTTCAAGAACTACTTAACCCCACATACAGCATAGAAAACCCAACTTGTGTGTCTAAACACTGGGAACAACATCCAAATTTCATACCTGCAAAAGTAAAATCAGTTCTACAGAAAAGTCATAAAAACAAATATCAGATCCAGGTGGAATAACCAAATAAGCTATTCAGTCTTGTGGCAAAACAGGAATTAAATGACTGACAAGATGCCTTTAATATATCATGGGAAGGAAAAAGTCTCAGATGATTGGTAACAGTCAATAATAGTACACATATGGAAAAAAGAAAGGCAATATGAGAGAGTGTGAAACATAAAGAGGTATATTACTCATGGGTCATATATGAAAAATGTATGCCAAAAGCTATTGGAACAAAGAGCTTGACCCACAGCTGAGCAACAATTAAGCAAAGTACATTTGTTTTCAGGAAGCTCAAAGTTGTACTGATGCACTATTCACACTTAGAGAAATATGTGAAAACACCATTGAATATAGTGACCAGCAAAATACTGTGTTTGTTGATCAGGAAAAGGCTTTCGATAGAGTAGATAGATACAAATTAGGGACCATCCTTGAAAACTACGAGATGCAAGGAAAATTGCTAGAAAACACCATAACCATGTACCACTCGAGCCAAAGTGCAATATGAACACCACAACAACATATATCAAATATGTTCACATTCAACACATGAGTGGGGCAGGGATGTGTGCTCACTCCTCTGATATTTAATATCTACATAGACAGAATATCCAGAGAAGCAAGACTTGACAAAACAGATTCAGAAAAGTTGTAAACTCATTACTTAAGATGAAGCAACAGATCCATTCCAAATAAATTAGCTTTCATTTGCAGATGATCAGTGCCTGTTTTATAGTGGCGGTGGCATACGTCAAAATCATATTAATAAGCTGAGTTAAACATGCAACACCCAAAGTAAATGAGCTACAGGCAACACCCAAAATAAATTAGCTTTCATTTGCAGATGATCAGTACTTGTATAGTGACAATGGCATACTGTAAAATCATATTAATCAGCTGAGTTCAACATGCAACATGCAATTTTGCAGAAATTTTTGTAATTTGCAGGTGCTCAGTGCTTGTTGTATAGTGAGAGAGGCATACTGTAAAACCATATTAATCAGCTGAGTTCATGCAACATCCAAAATAAATGAGCTACATGCAACACCCATAATGAATTAGCTTTCATTTGCAGACGATCAGTGCCTGTATTATAGTGACGATGGCATACTGCAAAATAATATTAATATGCTGAGTTCAATATGCAGTAGATACAATATGAATGTAAATACAGCCAAAACTTAAGTAATGCAAGTTAGCAGATCTCCTGGTTCAATAAGTATACTGATACATAGTACGTCTCTAGAATTAGTTAAAGAATTTAAACATCTTAGAAGTATGTATGTAACATAGGCTTTGGCTGAAATATTCACCTGTGTCTATGTAACAGGCTTTGGATGTAATATCCACCTGTGTCTATGTCACATAGGCTTTGGCTATAATATCCACCTGTGTCTATGTACCATAGGCTTTGGCTGTAATATCCACCTGTGTCTATGTACCATAGGCTTTGGCTGTAATATCCACCTGTGTCTATGTCACATAGGCTTTGGTTGTAATATCCACCTGTGTCTATGTACCATAGGCTTTGGCTGTAATATCCACCTGTGTCTATGTACCATAGGCATTGGCTGTAATATCCACCTGTGTCTATGTACCATAGGCTTTGGATGTAATATCCACCTGTGTCTATGTACCATAGGCTTTGGCTGTAATATCCACCTGTGTCTATGTCACATAGGCTTTGGTTGTAATATCCACCTGTGTCTATGTACCATAGGCTTTGGCTGTAATATCCACCTGTGTCTATGTACCATAGGCTTTGGCTGTAATATCCACCTGTGTCTATGTACCATAGGCTTTGGTTGTAATATCCACCTGTGTCTATGTACCATAGGCTTTGGCTGTAATATCCACCTGTGTCTATGTACCATAGGCTTTGGCTGTAATATCCACCTGTGTCTATGTCACATAGGCTTTGGCTGTAATATCCACCTGTGTCTATGTCCCATAGGCTGTGGCTGTAATATCCACCTGTGTCTATGTACCATAGGCTTTGGCTGTAATATCCACCTGTGTCTATGTACCCAACGCTTTGGTTTTAATATCCACCTGTTTTCAGCTGTGTCTATGTATCTTATGCATGCTTACAACCCCAACAACATCATAAACAGCAAATGACATATACCATTCTTAATCCATAACAAAGACTAGCAAGGTGGGCAGAATACTTTCAAGAACTACTTAACCCCACATACAGCATAGAAAACCCAACGTGTGTGTCTAAACACTGGGAACAACATCCAAATTTCATACCTGCAAAAGTAAAATCAGTTCTACAGAAAAGTCATAAAAACAAATATCAGATCCAGGTGGAATAACCAAATAAGCTATTCAGTCTTGTGGCAAAACAGGAATTAAATGACTGACAAGATGCCTTTAATATATCATGGGAAGGAAAAAGTCTCAGATGATTGGTAACAGTCAATAATAGTACACATATGGAAAAAAGAAAGGCAATATGAGAGAGTGTGAAACATAAAGAGGTATATTACTCATGGGTCATATATGAAAAATGTATGCCAAAAGCTATTGGAACAAAGAGCTTGACCCACAGCTGAGCAACAATTAAGCAAAGTACATTTGTTTTCAGGAAGCTCAAAGTTGTACTGATGCACTATTCACACTTAGAGAAATATGTGAAAACACCATTGAATATAGTGACCAGCAAAATACTGTGTTTGTTGATCAGGAAAAGGCTTTCGATAGAGTAGATAGATACAAATTAGGGACCATCCTTGAAAACTACGAGATGCAAGGAAAATTGCTAGAAAACACCATAACCATGTACCACTCGAGCCAAAGTGCAATATGAACACCACAACAACATATATCAAATATGTTCACATTCAACACATGAGTGGGGCAGGGATGTGTGCTCACTCCTCTGATATTTAATATCTACATAGACAGAATATCCAGAGAAGCAAGACTTGACAAAACAGATTCAGAAAAGTTTTAAACTCATTACTTAAGATGAAGCAACAGATCCATTCCAAATAAATTAGCTTTCATTTGCAGATGATCAGTGCCTGTTTTATAGTGGCGGTGGCATACGTCAAAATCATATTAATAAGCTGAGTTAAACATGCAACACCCAAAGTAAATGAGCTACAGGCAACACCCAAAATAAATTAGCTTTCATTTGCAGATGATCAGTACTTGTATAGTGACAATGGCATACTGTAAAATCATATTAATCAGCTGAGTTCAACATGCAACATGCAATTTTGCAGAAATGTTTGTAATTTGCAGGTGCTCAGTGCTTGTTGTATAGTGAGAGAGGCATACTGTAAAACCATATTAATCAGCTGAGTTCATGCAACATCCAAAATAAATGAGCTACATGCAACACCCATAATGAATTAGCTTTCATTTGCAGACGATCAGTGCCTGTATTATAGTGACGATGGCATACTGCAAAATAATATTAATATGCTGAGTTCAATATGCAGTAGATACAATATGAATGTAAATACAGCCAAAACTTAAGTAATGCAAGTTAGCAGATCTCCTGGTTCAATAAGTATACTGATACATAGTACGTCTCTAGAATTAGTTAAAGAATTTAAACATCTTAGAAGTATGTATGTAACATAGGCTTTGGCTGAAATATTCACCTGTGTCTATGTAACAGGCTTTGGATGTAATATCCACCTGTGTCTATGTACCATAGGCTTTGGCTGTAATATCCACCTGTGTCTATGTACCATAGGCTTTGGCTGTAATATCCACCTGTGTCTATGTCACATAGGCTTTGGCTGTAATATCCACCTGTGTCTATGTACCATAGGCTTTGGCTGTAATATCCACCTGTGTCTATGTACCATAGGCTTTGGCTGTAATATCCACCTGTGTCTATGTACCATAGGCTTTGGTTGTAATATCCACCTGTGTCTATGTACCATAGGCTTTGGCTGTAATATCCACCTGTGTCTATGTACCATAGGCTTTGGCTGTAATATCCACCTGTGTCTATGTCACATAGGCTTTGGCTGTAATATCCACCTGTGTCTATGTCCCATAGGCTGTGGCTGTAATATCCACCTGTGTCTATGTACCATAGGCTTTGGCTGTAATATCCACCTGTGTCTATGTACCCAACGCTTTGGTTTTAATATCCACCTGTTTTCAGCTGTGTCTATGTATCTTATGCATGCTTACAACCCCAACAACATCATAAACAGCAAATGACATATACCATTCTTAATCCATAACAAAGACTAGCAAGGTGGGCAGAATACTTTCAAGAACTACTTAACCCCACATACAGCATAGAAAACCCAACGTGTGTGTCTAAACACTGGGAACAACATCCAAATTTCATACCTGCAAAAGTAAAATCAGTTCTACAGAAAAGTCATAAAAACAAATATCAGATCCAGGTGGAATAACCAAATAAGCTATTCAGTCTTGTGGCAAAACAGGAATTAAATGACTGACAAGATGCCTTTAATATATCATGGGAAGGAAAAAGTCTCAGATGATTGGTAACAGTCAATAATAGTACACATATGGAAAAAAGAAAGGCAATATGAGAGAGTGTGAAACATAAAGAGGTATATTACTCATGGGTCATATATGAAAAATGTTTGCCAAAAGCTATTGGAACAAAGAGCTTGACCCACAGCTGAGCAACAATTAAGCAAAGTACATTTGTTTTCAGGAAGCTCAAAGTTGTACTGATGCACTATTCACACTTAGAGAAATATGTGAAAACACCATTGAATATAGTGACCAGCAAAATACTGTGTTTGTTGATCAGGAAAAGGCTTTCGATAGAGTAGATAGATACAAATTAGGGACCATCCTTGAAAACTACGAGATGCAAGGAAAATTGCTAGAAAACACCATAACCATGTACCACTCGAGCCAAAGTGCAATATGAACACCACAACAACATATATCAAATATGTTCACATTCAACACATGAGTGGGGCAGGGATGTGTGCTCACTCCTCTGATATTTAATATCTACATAGACAGAATATCCAGAGAAGCAAGACTTGACAAAACAGATTCAGAAAAGTTTTAAACTCATTACTTAAGATGAAGCAACAGATCCATTCCAAATAAATAAGCTTTCATTTGCAGATGATCAGTGCCTGTTTTATAGTGGCGGTGGCATACGTCAAAATCATATTAATAAGCTGAGTTAAACATGCAACACCCAAAGTAAATGAGCTACAGGCAACACCCAAAATAAATTAGCTTTCATTTGCAGATGATCAGTACTTGTATAGTGACAATGGCATACTGTAAAATCATATTAATCAGCTGAGTTCAACATGCAACATGCAATTTTGCAGAAATTTTTGTAATTTGCAGATGCTCAGTGCTTGTTGTACAGTGAGAGAGGCATACTGTAAAATCATATTAATCAGCTGAGTTCAACATGCAACATCCAAAATAAATGAGCTACATGCAACACCCATAATGAATTAGCTTTCATTTGCAGACCATCAGTGCCTGTGTTATAGTGACGATGGCATACTGCAAAATAATATTAATATGCTGAGTTCAATATGCAGTAGATACAATATGAATGTAAATACAGCCAAAACTTAAGTAATGCAAGTTAGCAGATCTCCTGGTTCAATAAGTATACTGATACATAGTACGTCTCTAGAATTAGTTAAAGAATTTAAACATCTTAGAAGTATGTATGTAACATAGGCTTTGGCTGAAATATTCACCTGTGTCTATGTAACAGGCTTTGGATGTAATATCCACCTGTGTCTATGTACCATAGGCTTTGGCTGTAATATCCACCTGTGTCTATGTACCATAGGCTTTGGCTGTAATATCCACCTGTGTCTATGTCACATAGGCTTTGGCTGTAATATCCACCTGTGTCTATGTACCATAGGCTTTGGCTGTAATATCCACCTGTGTCTATGTACCATAGGCTTTGGCTGTAATATCCACCTGTGTCTATGTACCATAGGCTTTGGTTGTAATATCCACCTGTGTCTATGTACCATAGGCTTTGGCTGTAATATCCACCTGTGTCTATGTACCATAGGCTTTGGCTGTAATATCCACCTGTGTCTATGTACCCAACGCTTTGGTTTTAATATCCACCTGTTTTCAGCTGTGTCTATGTATCTTATGCATGCTTACAACCCCAACAACATCATAAACAGCAAATGACATATACCATTCTTAATCCATAACAAAGACTAGCAAGGTGGGCAGAATACTTTCAAGAACTACTTAACCCCACATACAGCATAGAAAACCCAACTTGTGTGTCTAAACACTGGGAACAACATCCAAATTTCATACCTGCAAAAGTAAAATCAGTTCTACAGAAAAGTCATAAAAACAAATATCAGATCCAGGTGGAATAACCAAATAAGCTATTCAGTCTTGTGGCAAAACAGGAATTAAATGACTGACAAGATGCCTTTAATATATCATGGGAAGGAAAAAGTCTCAGATGATTGGTAACAGTCAATAATAGTACACATATGGAAAAAAGAAAGGCAATATGAGAGAGTGTGAAACATAAAGAGGTATATTACTCATGGGTCATATATGAAAAATGTATGCCAAAAGCTATTGGAACAAAGAGCTTGACCCACAGCTGAGCAACAATTAAGCAAAGTACATTTGTTTTCAGGAAGCTCAAAGTTGTACTGATGCACTATTCACACTTAGAGAAATATGTGAAAACACCATTGAATATAGTGACCAGCAAAATACTGTGTTTGTTGATCAGGAAAAGGCTTTCGATAGAGTAGATAGATACAAATTAGGGACCATCCTTGAAAACTACGAGATGCAAGGAAAATTGCTAGAAAACACCATAACCATGTACCACTCGAGCCAAAGTGCAATATGAACACCACAACAACATATATCAAATATGTTCACATTCAACACATGAGTGAGGAAGGGATGTGTGCTCACTCCTCTGATATTTAATATCTACATAGACAGAATATCCAGAGAAGCAAGACTTGACAAAACAGATTCAGAAAAGTTTCAAACTCATTACTTAAGATGAAGCAACAGATCCATTCCAAATAAATTAGCTTTCATTTGCAGATGATCAGTGCCTGTTTTATAGTGGCGGTGGCATACGTCAAAATCATATTAATCAGCTGAGTTCAACATGCAACACCCAAAATAAATGAGCTACAGGCAACACCCAAAATAAATTAACTTTCATTTGCAGATGATCAGTACTTGTATAGTGACAATGGCATACTGTAAAATCATATTAATCAGCTGAGTTCAACATGCAACATGCAATTTTGCAGAAATGTTTGTAATTTGCAGATGCTCAGTGCTTGTTGTATAGTGAGAGAGGCATACTGTAAAATCATATTAATCAGCTGAGTTCAACATACAACATCCAAAATAAATGAGCTACATGCAACACCCATAATGAATTAGCTTTCATTTGCAGACGATCAGTGCCTGTGTTATAGTGACGATGGCATACTGCAAAATAATATTAATATGCTGAGTTCAATATGCAGTAGATACAATATGAATGTAAATACAGCCAAAACTTAAGTAATGCAAGTTAGCAGATCTCCTGGTTCAATAAGTATACTGATACATAGTACGTCTCTAGAATTAGTTAAAGAATTTAAACATCTTAGAAGTATGTATGTAACATAAGCTTTGGCTGAAATATTCACCTGTGTCTATGTAACAGGCTTTGGATGTAATATCCACCTGTGTCTATGTAACAGGCTTTGGATGTAATATCCACCTGTGTCTATGTCACATAGGCTTTGGCTATAATATCCACCTGTGTCTATGTACCATAGGCTTTGGCTGTAATATCCACCTGTGTCTATGTACCATAGGCTTTGGCTGTAATATCCACCTGTGTCTATGTCACATAGGCTTTGGCTGTAATATCCACCTGTGTCTATGTACCATAGGCTTTGGCTGTAATATCCACCTGTGTCTATGTACCATAGGCTTTGGCTGTAATATCCACCTGTGTCTATGTACCATAGGCTTTGGTTGTAATATCCACCTGTGTCTATGTACCATAGGCTTTGGCTGTAATATCCACCTGTGTCTATGTACCATAGGCTTTGGCTGTAATATCCACCTGTGTCTATGTCACATAGGCTTTGGCTGTAATATCCACCTGTGTCTATGTACCATAGGCTTTGGCTGTAATATCCACCTGTGTCTATGTCACATAGGCTTTGGCTGTAATATCCACCTGTGTCTATGTCCCATAGGCTTTGGCTGTAATATCCACCTGTGTCTATGTACCATAGGCTTTGGCTGTAATATCCACCTGTGTCTATGTACCCAACGCTTTGGTTTTAATATCCACCTGTTTTCAGCTGTGTCTATGTATCTTATGCATGCTTACAACCCCAACAACATCATAAACAGCAAATGACATATACCATTCTTAATCCATAACAAAGACTAGCAAGGTGGGCAGAATACTTTCAAGAACTACTTAACCCCACATACAGCATAGAAAACCCAACTTGTGTGTCTAAACACTGGGAACAACATCCAAATTTCATACCTGCAAAAGTAAAATCAGTTCTACAGAAAAGTCATAAAAACAAATATCAGATCCAGGTGGAATAACCAAATAAGCTATTCAGTCTTGTGGCAAAACAGGAATTAAATGACTGACAAGATGCCTTTAATATATCATGGGAAGGAAAAAGTCTCAGATGATTGGTAACAGTCAATAATAGTACACATATGGAAAAAAGAAAGGCAATATGAGAGAGTGTGAAACATAAAGAGGTATATTACTCATGGGTCATATATGAAAAATGTATGCCAAAAGCTATTGGAACAAAGAGCTTGACCCACAGCTGAGCAACAATTAAGCAAAGTACATTTGTTTTCAGGAAGCTCAAAGTTGTACTGATGCACTATTCACACTTAGAGAAATATGTGAAAACACCATTGAATATAGTGACCAGCAAAATACTGTGTTTGTTGATCAGGAAAAGGCTTTCGATAGAGTAGATAGATACAAATTAGGGACCATCCTTGAAAACTACGAGATGCAAGGAAAATTGCTAGAAAACACCATAACCATGTACCACTCGAGCCAAAGTGCAATATGAACACCACAACAACATATATCAAATATGTTCACATTCAACACATGAGTGGGGCAGGGATGTGTGCTCACTCCTCTGATATTTAATATCTACATAGACAGAATATCCAGAGAAGCAAGACTTGACAAAACAGATTCAGAAAAGTTTTAAACTCATTACTTAAGATGAAGCAACAGATCCATTCCAAATAAATTAGCTTTCATTTGCAGATGATCAGTGCCTGTTTTATAGTGGCGGTGGCATACGTCAAAATCATATTAATAAGCTGAGTTAAACATGCAACACCCAAAGTAAATGAGCTACAGGCAACACCCAAAATAAATTAGCTTTCATTTGCAGATGATCAGTACTTGTATAGTGACAATGGCATACTGTAAAATCATATTAATCAGCTGAGTTCAACATGCAACATGCAATTTTGCAGAAATTTTTGTAATTTGCAGGTGCTCAGTGCTTGTTGTATAGTGAGAGAGGCATACTGTAAAACCATATTAATCAGCTGAGTTCATGCAACATCCAAAATAAATGAGCTACATGCAACACCCATAATGAATTAGCTTTCATTTGCAGACGATCAGTGCCTGTATTATAGTGACGATGGCATACTGCAAAATAATATTAATATGCTGAGTTCAATATGCAGTAGATACAATATGAATGTAAATACAGCCAAAACTTAAGTAATGCAAGTTAGCAGATCTCCTGGTTCAATAAGTATACTGATACATAGTACGTCTCTAGAATTAGTTAAAGAATTTAAACATCTTAGAAGTATGTATGTAACATAGGCTTTGGCTGAAATATTCACCTGTGTCTATGTAACAGGCTTTGGATGTAATATCCACCTGTGTCTATGTCACATAGGCTTTGGCTATAATATCCACCTGTGTCTATGTACCATAGGCTTTGGCTGTAATATCCACCTGTGTCTATGTACCATAGGCTTTGGCTGTAATATCCACCTGTGTCTATGTCACATAGGCTTTGGTTGTAATATCCACCTGTGTCTATGTACCATAGGCTTTGGCTGTAATATCCACCTGTGTCTATGTACCATAGGCATTGGCTGTAATATCCACCTGTGTCTATGTACCATAGGCTTTGGATGTAATATCCACCTGTGTCTATGTACCATAGGCTTTGGCTGTAATATCCACCTGTGTCTATGTCACATAGGCTTTGGTTGTAATATCCACCTGTGTCTATGTACCATAGGCTTTGGCTGTAATATCCACCTGTGTCTATGTACCATAGGCTTTGGCTGTAATATCCACCTGTGTCTATGTACCATAGGCTTTGGTTGTAATATCCACCTGTGTCTATGTACCATAGGCTTTGGCTGTAATATCCACCTGTGTCTATGTACCATAGGCTTTGGCTGTAATATCCACCTGTGTCTATGTCACATAGGCTTTGGCTGTAATATCCACCTGTGTCTATGTCCCATAGGCTGTGGCTGTAATATCCACCTGTGTCTATGTACCATAGGCTTTGGCTGTAATATCCACCTGTGTCTATGTACCCAACGCTTTGGTTTTAATATCCACCTGTTTTCAGCTGTGTCTATGTATCTTATGCATGCTTACAACCCCAACAACATCATAAACAGCAAATGACATATACCATTCTTAATCCATAACAAAGACTAGCAAGGTGGGCAGAATACTTTCAAGAACTACTTAACCCCACATACAGCATAGAAAACCCAACGTGTGTGTCTAAACACTGGGAACAACATCCAAATTTCATACCTGCAAAAGTAAAATCAGTTCTACAGAAAAGTCATAAAAACAAATATCAGATCCAGGTGGAATAACCAAATAAGCTATTCAGTCTTGTGGCAAAACAGGAATTAAATGACTGACAAGATGCCTTTAATATATCATGGGAAGGAAAAAGTCTCAGATGATTGGTAACAGTCAATAATAGTACACATATGGAAAAAAGAAAGGCAATATGAGAGAGTGTGAAACATAAAGAGGTATATTACTCATGGGTCATATATGAAAAATGTATGCCAAAAGCTATTGGAACAAAGAGCTTGACCCACAGCTGAGCAACAATTAAGCAAAGTACATTTGTTTTCAGGAAGCTCAAAGTTGTACTGATGCACTATTCACACTTAGAGAAATATGTGAAAACACCATTGAATATAGTGACCAGCAAAATACTGTGTTTGTTGATCAGGAAAAGGCTTTCGATAGAGTAGATAGATACAAATTAGGGACCATCCTTGAAAACTACGAGATGCAAGGAAAATTGCTAGAAAACACCATAACCATGTACCACTCGAGCCAAAGTGCAATATGAACACCACAACAACATATATCAAATATGTTCACATTCAACACATGAGTGGGGCAGGGATGTGTGCTCACTCCTCTGATATTTAATATCTACATAGACAGAATATCCAGAGAAGCAAGACTTGACAAAACAGATTCAGAAAAGTTTTAAACTCATTACTTAAGATGAAGCAACAGATCCATTCCAAATAAATTAGCTTTCATTTGCAGATGATCAGTGCCTGTTTTATAGTGGCGGTGGCATACGTCAAAATCATATTAATAAGCTGAGTTAAACATGCAACACCCAAAGTAAATGAGCTACAGGCAACACCCAAAATAAATTAGCTTTCATTTGCAGATGATCAGTACTTGTATAGTGACAATGGCATACTGTAAAATCATATTAATCAGCTGAGTTCAACATGCAACATGCAATTTTGCAGAAATGTTTGTAATTTGCAGGTGCTCAGTGCTTGTTGTATAGTGAGAGAGGCATACTGTAAAACCATATTAATCAGCTGAGTTCATGCAACATCCAAAATAAATGAGCTACATGCAACACCCATAATGAATTAGCTTTCATTTGCAGACGATCAGTGCCTGTATTATAGTGACGATGGCATACTGCAAAATAATATTAATATGCTGAGTTCAATATGCAGTAGATACAATATGAATGTAAATACAGCCAAAACTTAAGTAATGCAAGTTAGCAGATCTCCTGGTTCAATAAGTATACTGATACATAGTACGTCTCTAGAATTAGTTAAAGAATTTAAACATCTTAGAAGTATGTATGTAACATAGGCTTTGGCTGAAATATTCACCTGTGTCTATGTAACAGGCTTTGGATGTAATATCCACCTGTGTCTATGTACCATAGGCTTTGGCTGTAATATCCACCTGTGTCTATGTACCATAGGCTTTGGCTGTAATATCCACCTGTGTCTATGTCACATAGGCTTTGGCTGTAATATCCACCTGTGTCTATGTACCATAGGCTTTGGCTGTAATATCCACCTGTGTCTATGTACCATAGGCTTTGGCTGTAATATCCACCTGTGTCTATGTACCATAGGCTTTGGTTGTAATATCCACCTGTGTCTATGTACCATAGGCTTTGGCTGTAATATCCACCTGTGTCTATGTACCATAGGCTTTGGCTGTAATATCCACCTGTGTCTATGTCACATAGGCTTTGGCTGTAATATCCACCTGTGTCTATGTCCCATAGGCTGTGGCTGTAATATCCACCTGTGTCTATGTACCATAGGCTTTGGCTGTAATATCCACCTGTGTCTATGTACCCAACGCTTTGGTTTTAATATCCACCTGTTTTCAGCTGTGTCTATGTATCTTATGCATGCTTACAACCCCAACAACATCATAAACAGCAAATGACATATACCATTCTTAATCCATAACAAAGACTAGCAAGGTGGGCAGAATACTTTCAAGAACTACTTAACCCCACATACAGCATAGAAAACCCAACGTGTGTGTCTAAACACTGGGAACAACATCCAAATTTCATACCTGCAAAAGTAAAATCAGTTCTACAGAAAAGTCATAAAAACAAATATCAGATCCAGGTGGAATAACCAAATAAGCTATTCAGTCTTGTGGCAAAACAGGAATTAAATGACTGACAAGATGCCTTTAATATATCATGGGAAGGAAAAAGTCTCAGATGATTGGTAACAGTCAATAATAGTACACATATGGAAAAAAGAAAGGCAATATGAGAGAGTGTGAAACATAAAGAGGTATATTACTCATGGGTCATATATGAAAAATGTTTGCCAAAAGCTATTGGAACAAAGAGCTTGACCCACAGCTGAGCAACAATTAAGCAAAGTACATTTGTTTTCAGGAAGCTCAAAGTTGTACTGATGCACTATTCACACTTAGAGAAATATGTGAAAACACCATTGAATATAGTGACCAGCAAAATACTGTGTTTGTTGATCAGGAAAAGGCTTTCGATAGAGTAGATAGATACAAATTAGGGACCATCCTTGAAAACTACGAGATGCAAGGAAAATTGCTAGAAAACACCATAACCATGTACCACTCGAGCCAAAGTGCAATATGAACACCACAACAACATATATCAAATATGTTCACATTCAACACATGAGTGGGGCAGGGATGTGTGCTCACTCCTCTGATATTTAATATCTACATAGACAGAATATCCAGAGAAGCAAGACTTGACAAAACAGATTCAGAAAAGTTTTAAACTCATTACTTAAGATGAAGCAACAGATCCATTCCAAATAAATAAGCTTTCATTTGCAGATGATCAGTGCCTGTTTTATAGTGGCGGTGGCATACGTCAAAATCATATTAATAAGCTGAGTTAAACATGCAACACCCAAAGTAAATGAGCTACAGGCAACACCCAAAATAAATTAGCTTTCATTTGCAGATGATCAGTACTTGTATAGTGACAATGGCATACTGTAAAATCATATTAATCAGCTGAGTTCAACATGCAACATGCAATTTTGCAGAAATTTTTGTAATTTGCAGATGCTCAGTGCTTGTTGTACAGTGAGAGAGGCATACTGTAAAATCATATTAATCAGCTGAGTTCAACATGCAACATCCAAAATAAATGAGCTACATGCAACACCCATAATGAATTAGCTTTCATTTGCAGACCATCAGTGCCTGTGTTATAGTGACGATGGCATACTGCAAAATAATATTAATATGCTGAGTTCAATATGCAGTAGATACAATATGAATGTAAATACAGCCAAAACTTAAGTAATGCAAGTTAGCAGATCTCCTGGTTCAATAAGTATACTGATACATAGTACGTCTCTAGAATTAGTTAAAGAATTTAAACATCTTAGAAGTATGTATGTAACATAGGCTTTGGCTGAAATATTCACCTGTGTCTATGTAACAGGCTTTGGATGTAATATCCACCTGTGTCTATGTACCATAGGCTTTGGCTGTAATATCCACCTGTGTCTATGTACCATAGGCTTTGGCTGTAATATCCACCTGTGTCTATGTCACATAGGCTTTGGCTGTAATATCCACCTGTGTCTATGTACCATAGGCTTTGGCTGTAATATCCACCTGTGTCTATGTACCATAGGCTTTGGCTGTAATATCCACCTGTGTCTATGTACCATAGGCTTTGGTTGTAATATCCACCTGTGTCTATGTACCATAGGCTTTGGCTGTAATATCCACCTGTGTCTATGTACCATAGGCTTTGGCTGTAATATCCACCTGTGTCTATGTACCCAACGCTTTGGTTTTAATATCCACCTGTTTTCAGCTGTGTCTATGTATCTTATGCATGCTTACAACCCCAACAACATCATAAACAGCAAATGACATATACCATTCTTAATCCATAACAAAGACTAGCAAGGTGGGCAGAATACTTTCAAGAACTACTTAACCCCACATACAGCATAGAAAACCCAACTTGTGTGTCTAAACACTGGGAACAACATCCAAATTTCATACCTGCAAAAGTAAAATCAGTTCTACAGAAAAGTCATAAAAACAAATATCAGATCCAGGTGGAATAACCAAATAAGCTATTCAGTCTTGTGGCAAAACAGGAATTAAATGACTGACAAGATGCCTTTAATATATCATGGGAAGGAAAAAGTCTCAGATGATTGGTAACAGTCAATAATAGTACACATATGGAAAAAAGAAAGGCAATATGAGAGAGTGTGAAACATAAAGAGGTATATTACTCATGGGTCATATATGAAAAATGTATGCCAAAAGCTATTGGAACAAAGAGCTTGACCCACAGCTGAGCAACAATTAAGCAAAGTACATTTGTTTTCAGGAAGCTCAAAGTTGTACTGATGCACTATTCACACTTAGAGAAATATGTGAAAACACCATTGAATATACACATTGGCACCTTGCCGTCTTGACAGACGATAGTTTGTGCTTTAAAAAGGCATAATAACTTTTAACTATGGCGGTAGCGAGTGTGACTGATAAGGCCAATTTGCGCTGTAAATGTCCGTTCACAGTGGGTGCATGTGAACACGTGGTCATTTCCACCATCATGCACCATCTTACGTCTCAAACGCTTGGTGTGTGACTTTTCTGCAATAATTTTCTCCTTTGACTTTATTCCATTTCTGATATTTGCCCTCCATGCAACACGTTCAGCGGCGACTTGCTCCCAATGTGCATTATCAATGCCTGTATCAATCATGTCCCGCTTACACACATCTTTGTATCGTAGTAGAGGCCGACCCTGAGATCTCTTACCCATCTGTAATTCACCAAAAAAGATATCCTTTGGTATTCTACCATCATCCATCCGCCTAAGATGTCCTATCCATCTAAGTCTACGAAGACTGAGCATGGAATAAACTGTCACACAACCTGATCTTTCCAATACTTCAGTATTTGTGATTTTGTCTTGCCACTTAATACCAAGAATTCTTCGCAGACACCGCATATGAAAGCTGTTTAAATTGTTCTCTTGGTGTGAGTAAGTTGTCCAGGTTTCACTGCCATAGAGAAGAGTACTAAGGACACAGGCTTGATAGACAAGGACTTTTGTTTTGGCAGTAAGCTTCCTGTTCTCCCAGACTCTTTTTCTTAACCTGTTCATTGTTGTTGCTGCCTTACCAATCCGGATGTTGATTTCCTGATCTAGGGATAATTTGCTATTTACCACCGATCCTAGATATGTAAAATGGTCTACTATCTCTAGTTCGGCGTCGTCAATAAAGATTGATGGTACCCCATGTGCACCTTGTGACATAATCTGTGTCTTCTTTTTGCTAATTGTTAAACCAAATTCAGAACAAGCATTGGAGAATGCAGATAGTAGACATTGCAATTCTTCCTCAGAGTGGGTCGTAACTGCAGCATCATCTGCAAAAAGCAACTCTCTGATCAGTACCCTCCTAATTTTGGTCTTAGCCTTCAATCTCTGAGCATTGTAGAGGCCGCCATCTGAGCGTGAGTGAATGTATATACCACCATCCTGATCACGAAATGCATATTTCAGTAGAAGTGAAAAGTATATTCCAAAGAGGGTGGGAGCTAGTACACAACCTTGCTTAACTCCACTCTTGATTTCAAATTCTTCAGAAGTTGCACCATCAAACTTGATTATACCCTTCATGCCTGTGTGGAACGATTCCACAATGGACAGAAGAGTTGGTGGGCAGCCAATCTTCTTTAGTGCCTTGAACAGACCCTCACGACTGACCAAATCAAATGCCTTTGTGAGGTCGATGAAGGCAATAAACAGTGGTTGATTCTGTTCACGGCATTTTTCTTGCATTTGTCGCAATGAGAATATCATATCAGTGGTAGACCGGTTCTGTCGAAAGCCACACTGTGATTCGGGGTAGACTTGATCTCCTAGGACTTGAAGTCTGCGCAGAACAATTCTGGCAAATACTTTTCCAACAATACACAGAAGTGAGATACCCCTATAGTTGTTGCAGTCGCTCCGATCGCCCTTGTTCTTGTACAGTGTTATGATGCTTGAATCTTTGAAATCCTGTGGGACTTGTCCTTCACGCCAGCATAGCTCTATTAGCTGGTGGATCTGTATAGTGAGTGTGTCTTGCCCACTCCTGATAACCTCTATTGGAATCCCATCCTTACCTGGAGCCTTGCCAGATGCAAGTTCATTTATAGCACACTTAACTTCTGTTATGGTGGGAAGTGTGTCCAGGTGGTCAAGAGTTGGTAGAGCCTCTATGGCGTTGAGGGCATTATCCGCTAGTTTGGTCTCACTTGAGTAAAGCTCCAAATAGTGCTCTACCCATCTGTCCATCTGCTGTTTCTTATCAGTGATGACTTCTCCAGTCAAGGTTTTCAATGGTGCACTTCTTTTGATCACTGGACCACAGGCTTTCTTTATTCCTTCATACATGCTTCTTATGTCTCCCTTATCACTTGCGATTTGAATGGACTCACATAACTTGATCCAATAATCATTTGCACACTGCCTGGCAGCCTTTTGCACATCCTTCCTAGCTTGCCTTAGCTCACTCAGAGTGTTACGCGTTGGTCTTTCCTTGTTTCTTAAGAGAGCTTTCTTCTTCTTATCAATCAAGGGCTGCAGAGTCTCGCTGTTGGCCGCAAACCAGTCCTGCCTCTTATGATCCACAGTGCCGTAAACCTTTACGGCAGTTTTACAAAGAGTTTCCTTAAGTTTATTCCATTTATCATTTACTGTACAATTTTCTGGTGTATCAGTGAAAGCGTCTTCAAGTTGCTGTTGAAACTGAAAGCACTTTTCAGGATCATGAGTGTTAATAATATTAATCCTGGGGCTAGATTTGTGTTTAGCTGTGTAGATTCTCTTTGGTCTCAGTCTAACCCTTGCAACAACCAAAGAATGATCCGTATCACAGTCAGCACTGTGGTAACTACGAGTCAATGATATATGGTTCAGATGTTGTCTCCGTGTGATGATGAAGTCCAGCTGGTGCCAATGGCCGGATCTTGGATGTTTCCATGTGACCTTATGCATCTCTTTTGTTTTAAAAAAAGAGTTTGTAATACATAGGTCATTACTGGTGCAATGCTCCAGCAGCCTTTGCCCATTTTCATTCATGCGACCGATGTTGTATTTTCCAAGGCACACTGGCCATGAACTCGAGTCCTTGCCCACACGAGCATTGAAATCACCGAGCATATAAATGTAGTCGGATTTTGGAACTGCCTTGATCACAGAGTCTAACTCCTCATAGAACAAATCCTTCACATCATCAGAGGAATCGAGTGTCGGTGCATATGCAGTAATAATGGTGGCAAACCCACAAGAGGTTGCCAAGCGCAGGGATAATAGTCTTTCATTTCCTCCTGCTGGAATTTCAATCATTCCCAGTAGCGAATTCTTCACTGCAAAGCCCACACCGTGTTGCCTTTTTTCTGCCTGCCCTTTACCCTTCCAGAAAAAGGTGTAGTTGTTTTCCCTGAGTGACCCTTCCTCAGCGAGGCGAGTCTCCTGCAGGCCAGCAATATCAATGTTAAGACGATTGAGTTCGGCATCAATCACAGCCGTTTTTCTCACATCGTCAATATTGGTCAAGTCGGTGGAAAATCCTGGACACATGGTTCTCACGTTCCAGGTTGCAAGCTGTAGCTTGAGGTTTCTATTTATATTTTTGTTTGTACCTGGTGCATTGGTTTTACAGCCTGCGATTCAGATTTTGTCCTAGCCCCAAGCACCCATTGAAGCAGGCAGGCTGTGGCGGATCAGCACCCAATTGGCTGGGGGCTGCCCAGCTTGAGGCGGGCGGTAGCTGATCAGTGACACCTATAGGTGTCTCCCACCGTCAGAGGCAACGCGTGGCGCCCCATGTCTACGCCAACTGACAAGGACTTATAACCCGTAACAGTTGCCTCTCGCTTTGATTCCGAGACCAGTTAAGACCAGGGATGGAGTTATTGCCTCTCCATAGCACAAAGCCTTTGAATATAGTGACCAGCAAAATACTGTGTTTGTTGATCAGGAAAAGGCTTTCGATAGAGTAGATAGATACAAATTAGGGACCATCCTTGAAAACTACGAGATGCAAGGAAAATTGCTAGAAAACACCATAACCATGTACCACTCGAGCCAAAGTGCAATATGAACACCACAACAACATATATCAAATATGTTCACATTCAACACATGAGTGGGGCAGGGATGTGTGCTCACTCCTCTGATATTTAATATCTACATAGACAGAATATCCAGAGAAGCAAGACTTGACAAAACAGATTCAGAAAAGTTTTAAACTCATTACTTAAGATGAAGCAACAGATCCATTCCAAATAAATTAGCTTTCATTTGCAGATGATCAGTGCCTGTTTTATAGTGGCGGTGGCATACGTCAAAATCATATTAATAAGCTGAGTTAAACATGCAACACCCAAAGTAAATGAGCTACAGGCAACACCCAAAATAAATTAGCTTTCATTTGCAGATGATCAGTACTTGTATAGTGACAATGGCATACTGTAAAATCATATTAATCAGCTGAGTTCAACATGCAACATGCAATTTTGCAGAAATTTTTGTAATTTGCAGGTGCTCAGTGCTTGTTGTATAGTGAGAGAGGCATACTGTAAAACCATATTAATCAGCTGAGTTCATGCAACATCCAAAATAAATGAGCTACATGCAACACCCATAATGAATTAGCTTTCATTTGCAGACGATCAGTGCCTGTATTATAGTGACGATGGCATACTGCAAAATAATATTAATATGCTGAGTTCAATATGCAGTAGATACAATATGAATGTAAATACAGCCAAAACTTAAGTAATGCAAGTTAGCAGATCTCCTGGTTCAATAAGTATACTGATACATAGTACGTCTCTAGAATTAGTTAAAGAATTTAAACATCTTAGAAGTATGTATGTAACATAGGCTTTGGCTGAAATATTCACCTGTGTCTATGTAACAGGCTTTGGATGTAATATCCACCTGTGTCTATGTCACATAGGCTTTGGCTATAATATCCACCTGTGTCTATGTACCATAGGCTTTGGCTGTAATATCCACCTGTGTCTATGTACCATAGGCTTTGGCTGTAATATCCACCTGTGTCTATGTCACATAGGCTTTGGTTGTAATATCCACCTGTGTCTATGTACCATAGGCTTTGGCTGTAATATCCACCTGTGTCTATGTACCATAGGCATTGGCTGTAATATCCACCTGTGTCTATGTACCATAGGCTTTGGATGTAATATCCACCTGTGTCTATGTACCATAGGCTTTGGCTGTAATATCCACCTGTGTCTATGTCACATAGGCTTTGGTTGTAATATCCACCTGTGTCTATGTACCATAGGCTTTGGCTGTAATATCCACCTGTGTCTATGTACCATAGGCTTTGGCTGTAATATCCACCTGTGTCTATGTACCATAGGCTTTGGTTGTAATATCCACCTGTGTCTATGTACCATAGGCTTTGGCTGTAATATCCACCTGTGTCTATGTACCATAGGCTTTGGCTGTAATATCCACCTGTGTCTATGTCACATAGGCTTTGGCTGTAATATCCACCTGTGTCTATGTCCCATAGGCTGTGGCTGTAATATCCACCTGTGTCTATGTACCATAGGCTTTGGCTGTAATATCCACCTGTGTCTATGTACCCAACGCTTTGGTTTTAATATCCACCTGTTTTCAGCTGTGTCTATGTATCTTATGCATGCTTACAACCCCAACAACATCATAAACAGCAAATGACATATACCATTCTTAATCCATAACAAAGACTAGCAAGGTGGGCAGAATACTTTCAAGAACTACTTAACCCCACATACAGCATAGAAAACCCAACGTGTGTGTCTAAACACTGGGAACAACATCCAAATTTCATACCTGCAAAAGTAAAATCAGTTCTACAGAAAAGTCATAAAAACAAATATCAGATCCAGGTGGAATAACCAAATAAGCTATTCAGTCTTGTGGCAAAACAGGAATTAAATGACTGACAAGATGCCTTTAATATATCATGGGAAGGAAAAAGTCTCAGATGATTGGTAACAGTCAATAATAGTACACATATGGAAAAAAGAAAGGCAATATGAGAGAGTGTGAAACATAAAGAGGTATATTACTCATGGGTCATATATGAAAAATGTATGCCAAAAGCTATTGGAACAAAGAGCTTGACCCACAGCTGAGCAACAATTAAGCAAAGTACATTTGTTTTCAGGAAGCTCAAAGTTGTACTGATGCACTATTCACACTTAGAGAAATATGTGAAAACACCATTGAATATAGTGACCAGCAAAATACTGTGTTTGTTGATCAGGAAAAGGCTTTCGATAGAGTAGATAGATACAAATTAGGGACCATCCTTGAAAACTACGAGATGCAAGGAAAATTGCTAGAAAACACCATAACCATGTACCACTCGAGCCAAAGTGCAATATGAACACCACAACAACATATATCAAATATGTTCACATTCAACACATGAGTGGGGCAGGGATGTGTGCTCACTCCTCTGATATTTAATATCTACATAGACAGAATATCCAGAGAAGCAAGACTTGACAAAACAGATTCAGAAAAGTTTTAAACTCATTACTTAAGATGAAGCAACAGATCCATTCCAAATAAATTAGCTTTCATTTGCAGATGATCAGTGCCTGTTTTATAGTGGCGGTGGCATACGTCAAAATCATATTAATAAGCTGAGTTAAACATGCAACACCCAAAGTAAATGAGCTACAGGCAACACCCAAAATAAATTAGCTTTCATTTGCAGATGATCAGTACTTGTATAGTGACAATGGCATACTGTAAAATCATATTAATCAGCTGAGTTCAACATGCAACATGCAATTTTGCAGAAATTTTTGTAATTTGCAGGTGCTCAGTGCTTGTTGTATAGTGAGAGAGGCATACTGTAAAACCATATTAATCAGCTGAGTTCATGCAACATCCAAAATAAATGAGCTACATGCAACACCCATAATGAATTAGCTTTCATTTGCAGACGATCAGTGCCTGTATTATAGTGACGATGGCATACTGCAAAATAATATTAATATGCTGAGTTCAATATGCAGTAGATACAATATGAATGTAAATACAGCCAAAACTTAAGTAATGCAAGTTAGCAGATCTCCTGGTTCAATAAGTATACTGATACATAGTACGTCTCTAGAATTAGTTAAAGAATTTAAACATCTTAGAAGTATGTATGTAACATAGGCTTTGGCTGAAATATTCACCTGTGTCTATGTAACAGGCTTTGGATGTAATATCCACCTGTGTCTATGTCACATAGGCTTTGGCTATAATATCCACCTGTGTCTATGTACCATAGGCTTTGGCTGTAATATCCACCTGTGTCTATGTACCATAGGCTTTGGCTGTAATATCCACCTGTGTCTATGTCACATAGGCTTTGGTTGTAATATCCACCTGTGTCTATGTACCATAGGCTTTGGCTGTAATATCCACCTGTGTCTATGTACCATAGGCATTGGCTGTAATATCCACCTGTGTCTATGTACCATAGGCTTTGGATGTAATATCCACCTGTGTCTATGTACCATAGGCTTTGGCTGTAATATCCACCTGTGTCTATGTCACATAGGCTTTGGTTGTAATATCCACCTGTGTCTATGTACCATAGGCTTTGGCTGTAATATCCACCTGTGTCTATGTACCATAGGCTTTGGCTGTAATATCCACCTGTGTCTATGTACCATAGGCTTTGGTTGTAATATCCACCTGTGTCTATGTACCATAGGCTTTGGCTGTAATATCCACCTGTGTCTATGTACCATAGGCTTTGGCTGTAATATCCACCTGTGTCTATGTCACATAGGCTTTGGCTGTAATATCCACCTGTGTCTATGTCCCATAGGCTGTGGCTGTAATATCCACCTGTGTCTATGTACCATAGGCTTTGGCTGTAATATCCACCTGTGTCTATGTACCCAACGCTTTGGTTTTAATATCCACCTGTTTTCAGCTGTGTCTATGTATCTTATGCATGCTTACAACCCCAACAACATCATAAACAGCAAATGACATATACCATTCTTAATCCATAACAAAGACTAGCAAGGTGGGCAGAATACTTTCAAGAACTACTTAACCCCACATACAGCATAGAAAACCCAACGTGTGTGTCTAAACACTGGGAACAACATCCAAATTTCATACCTGCAAAAGTAAAATCAGTTCTACAGAAAAGTCATAAAAACAAATATCAGATCCAGGTGGAATAACCAAATAAGCTATTCAGTCTTGTGGCAAAACAGGAATTAAATGACTGACAAGATGCCTTTAATATATCATGGGAAGGAAAAAGTCTCAGATGATTGGTAACAGTCAATAATAGTACACATATGGAAAAAAGAAAGGCAATATGAGAGAGTGTGAAACATAAAGAGGTATATTACTCATGGGTCATATATGAAAAATGTATGCCAAAAGCTATTGGAACAAAGAGCTTGACCCACAGCTGAGCAACAATTAAGCAAAGTACATTTGTTTTCAGGAAGCTCAAAGTTGTACTGATGCACTATTCACACTTAGAGAAATATGTGAAAACACCATTGAATATAGTGACCAGCAAAATACTGTGTTTGTTGATCAGGAAAAGGCTTTCGATAGAGTAGATAGATACAAATTAGGGACCATCCTTGAAAACTACGAGATGCAAGGAAAATTGCTAGAAAACACCATAACCATGTACCACTCGAGCCAAAGTGCAATATGAACACCACAACAACATATATCAAATATGTTCACATTCAACACATGAGTGGGGCAGGGATGTGTGCTCACTCCTCTGATATTTAATATCTACATAGACAGAATATCCAGAGAAGCAAGACTTGACAAAACAGATTCAGAAAAGTTTTAAACTCATTACTTAAGATGAAGCAACAGATCCATTCCAAATAAATTAGCTTTCATTTGCAGATGATCAGTGCCTGTTTTATAGTGGCGGTGGCATACGTCAAAATCATATTAATAAGCTGAGTTAAACATGCAACACCCAAAGTAAATGAGCTACAGGCAACACCCAAAATAAATTAGCTTTCATTTGCAGATGATCAGTACTTGTATAGTGACAATGGCATACTGTAAAATCATATTAATCAGCTGAGTTCAACATGCAACATGCAATTTTGCAGAAATTTTTGTAATTTGCAGGTGCTCAGTGCTTGTTGTATAGTGAGAGAGGCATACTGTAAAACCATATTAATCAGCTGAGTTCATGCAACATCCAAAATAAATGAGCTACATGCAACACCCATAATGAATTAGCTTTCATTTGCAGACGATCAGTGCCTGTATTATAGTGACGATGGCATACTGCAAAATAATATTAATATGCTGAGTTCAATATGCAGTAGATACAATATGAATGTAAATACAGCCAAAACTTAAGTAATGCAAGTTAGCAGATCTCCTGGTTCAATAAGTATACTGATACATAGTACGTCTCTAGAATTAGTTAAAGAATTTAAACATCTTAGAAGTATGTATGTAACATAGGCTTTGGCTGAAATATTCACCTGTGTCTATGTAACAGGCTTTGGATGTAATATCCACCTGTGTCTATGTACCATAGGCTTTGGCTGTAATATCCACCTGTGTCTATGTACCATAGGCTTTGGCTGTAATATCCACCTGTGTCTATGTCACATAGGCTTTGGCTGTAATATCCACCTGTGTCTATGTACCATAGGCTTTGGCTGTAATATCCACCTGTGTCTATGTACCATAGGCTTTGGCTGTAATATCCACCTGTGTCTATGTACCATAGGCTTTGGTTGTAATATCCACCTGTGTCTATGTACCATAGGCTTTGGCTGTAATATCCACCTGTGTCTATGTACCATAGGCTTTGGCTGTAATATCCACCTGTGTCTATGTCACATAGGCTTTGGCTGTAATATCCACCTGTGTCTATGTCCCATAGGCTGTGGCTGTAATATCCACCTGTGTCTATGTACCATAGGCTTTGGCTGTAATATCCACCTGTGTCTATGTACCCAACGCTTTGGTTTTAATATCCACCTGTTTTCAGCTGTGTCTATGTATCTTATGCATGCTTACAACCCCAACAACATCATAAACAGCAAATGACATATACCATTCTTAATCCATAACAAAGACTAGCAAGGTGGGCAGAATACTTTCAAGAACTACTTAACCCCACATACAGCATAGAAAACCCAACGTGTGTGTCTAAACACTGGGAACAACATCCAAATTTCATACCTGCAAAAGTAAAATCAGTTCTACAGAAAAGTCATAAAAACAAATATCAGATCCAGGTGGAATAACCAAATAAGCTATTCAGTCTTGTGGCAAAACAGGAATTAAATGACTGACAAGATGCCTTTAATATATCATGGGAAGGAAAAAGTCTCAGATGATTGGTAACAGTCAATAATAGTACACATATGGAAAAAAGAAAGGCAATATGAGAGAGTGTGAAACATAAAGAGGTATATTACTCATGGGTCATATATGAAAAATGTTTGCCAAAAGCTATTGGAACAAAGAGCTTGACCCACAGCTGAGCAACAATTAAGCAAAGTACATTTGTTTTCAGGAAGCTCAAAGTTGTACTGATGCACTATTCACACTTAGAGAAATATGTGAAAACACCATTGAATATAGTGACCAGCAAAATACTGTGTTTGTTGATCAGGAAAAGGCTTTCGATAGAGTAGATAGATACAAATTAGGGACCATCCTTGAAAACTACGAGATGCAAGGAAAATTGCTAGAAAACACCATAACCATGTACCACTCGAGCCAAAGTGCAATATGAACACCACAACAACATATATCAAATATGTTCACATTCAACACATGAGTGGGGCAGGGATGTGTGCTCACTCCTCTGATATTTAATATCTACATAGACAGAATATCCAGAGAAGCAAGACTTGACAAAACAGATTCAGAAAAGTTTTAAACTCATTACTTAAGATGAAGCAACAGATCCATTCCAAATAAATAAGCTTTCATTTGCAGATGATCAGTGCCTGTTTTATAGTGGCGGTGGCATACGTCAAAATCATATTAATAAGCTGAGTTAAACATGCAACACCCAAAGTAAATGAGCTACAGGCAACACCCAAAATAAATTAGCTTTCATTTGCAGATGATCAGTACTTGTATAGTGACAATGGCATACTGTAAAATCATATTAATCAGCTGAGTTCAACATGCAACATGCAATTTTGCAGAAATTTTTGTAATTTGCAGATGCTCAGTGCTTGTTGTACAGTGAGAGAGGCATACTGTAAAATCATATTAATCAGCTGAGTTCAACATGCAACATCCAAAATAAATGAGCTACATGCAACACCCATAATGAATTAGCTTTCATTTGCAGACCATCAGTGCCTGTGTTATAGTGACGATGGCATACTGCAAAATAATATTAATATGCTGAGTTCAATATGCAGTAGATACAATATGAATGTAAATACAGCCAAAACTTAAGTAATGCAAGTTAGCAGATCTCCTGGTTCAATAAGTATACTGATACATAGTACGTCTCTAGAATTAGTTAAAGAATTTAAACATCTTAGAAGTATGTATGTAACATAGGCTTTGGCTGAAATATTCACCTGTGTCTATGTAACAGGCTTTGGATGTAATATCCACCTGTGTCTATGTACCATAGGCTTTGGCTGTAATATCCACCTGTGTCTATGTACCATAGGCTTTGGCTGTAATATCCACCTGTGTCTATGTCACATAGGCTTTGGCTGTAATATCCACCTGTGTCTATGTACCATAGGCTTTGGCTGTAATATCCACCTGTGTCTATGTACCATAGGCTTTGGCTGTAATATCCACCTGTGTCTATGTACCATAGGCTTTGGTTGTAATATCCACCTGTGTCTATGTACCATAGGCTTTGGCTGTAATATCCACCTGTGTCTATGTACCATAGGCTTTGGCTGTAATATCCACCTGTGTCTATGTACCCAACGCTTTGGTTTTAATATCCACCTGTTTTCAGCTGTGTCTATGTATCTTATGCATGCTTACAACCCCAACAACATCATAAACAGCAAATGACATATACCATTCTTAATCCATAACAAAGACTAGCAAGGTGGGCAGAATACTTTCAAGAACTACTTAACCCCACATACAGCATAGAAAACCCAACTTGTGTGTCTAAACACTGGGAACAACATCCAAATTTCATACCTGCAAAAGTAAAATCAGTTCTACAGAAAAGTCATAAAAACAAATATCAGATCCAGGTGGAATAACCAAATAAGCTATTCAGTCTTGTGGCAAAACAGGAATTAAATGACTGACAAGATGCCTTTAATATATCATGGGAAGGAAAAAGTCTCAGATGATTGGTAACAGTCAATAATAGTACACATATGGAAAAAAGAAAGGCAATATGAGAGAGTGTGAAACATAAAGAGGTATATTACTCATGGGTCATATATGAAAAATGTATGCCAAAAGCTATTGGAACAAAGAGCTTGACCCACAGCTGAGCAACAATTAAGCAAAGTACATTTGTTTTCAGGAAGCTCAAAGTTGTACTGATGCACTATTCACACTTAGAGAAATATGTGAAAACACCATTGAATATAGTGACCAGCAAAATACTGTGTTTGTTGATCAGGAAAAGGCTTTCGATAGAGTAGATAGATACAAATTAGGGACCATCCTTGAAAACTACGAGATGCAAGGAAAATTGCTAGAAAACACCATAACCATGTACCACTCGAGCCAAAGTGCAATATGAACACCACAACAACATATATCAAATATGTTCACATTCAACACATGAGTGGGGCAGGGATGTGTGCTCACTCCTCTGATATTTAATATCTACATAGACAGAATATCCAGAGAAGCAAGACTTGACAAAACAGATTCAGAAAAGTTTTAAACTCATTACTTAAGATGAAGCAACAGATCCATTCCAAATAAATAAGCTTTCATTTGCAGATGATCAGTGCCTGTTTTATAGTGGCGGTGGCATACGTCAAAATCATATTAATAAGCTGAGTTAAACATGCAACACCCAAAGTAAATGAGCTACAGGCAACACCCAAAATAAATTAGCTTTCATTTGCAGATGATCAGTACTTGTATAGTGACAATGGCATACTGTAAAATCATATTAATCAGCTGAGTTCAACATGCAACATGCAATTTTGCAGAAATTTTTGTAATTTGCAGATGCTCAGTGCTTGTTGTACAGTGAGAGAGGCATACTGTAAAATCATATTAATCAGCTGAGTTCAACATGCAACATCCAAAATAAATGAGCTACATGCAACACCCATAATGAATTAGCTTTCATTTGCAGACCATCAGTGCCTGTGTTATAGTGACGATGGCATACTGCAAAATAATATTAATATGCTGAGTTCAATATGCAGTAGATACAATATGAATGTAAATACAGCCAAAACTTAAGTAATGCAAGTTAGCAGATCTCCTGGTTCAATAAGTATACTGATACATAGTACGTCTCTAGAATTAGTTAAAGAATTTAAACATCTTAGAAGTATGTATGTAACATAGGCTTTGGCTGAAATATTCACCTGTGTCTATGTAACAGGCTTTGGATGTAATATCCACCTGTGTCTATGTACCATAGGCTTTGGCTGTAATATCCACCTGTGTCTATGTACCATAGGCTTTGGCTGTAATATCCACCTGTGTCTATGTCACATAGGCTTTGGCTGTAATATCCACCTGTGTCTATGTACCATAGGCTTTGGCTGTAATATCCACCTGTGTCTATGTACCATAGGCTTTGGCTGTAATATCCACCTGTGTCTATGTACCATAGGCTTTGGTTGTAATATCCACCTGTGTCTATGTACCATAGGCTTTGGCTGTAATATCCACCTGTGTCTATGTACCATAGGCTTTGGCTGTAATATCCACCTGTGTCTATGTACCCAACGCTTTGGTTTTAATATCCACCTGTTTTCAGCTGTGTCTATGTATCTTATGCATGCTTACAACCCCAACAACATCATAAACAGCAAATGACATATACCATTCTTAATCCATAACAAAGACTAGCAAGGTGGGCAGAATACTTTCAAGAACTACTTAACCCCACATACAGCATAGAAAACCCAACTTGTGTGTCTAAACACTGGGAACAACATCCAAATTTCATACCTGCAAAAGTAAAATCAGTTCTACAGAAAAGTCATAAAAACAAATATCAGATCCAGGTGGAATAACCAAATAAGCTATTCAGTCTTGTGGCAAAACAGGAATTAAATGACTGACAAGATGCCTTTAATATATCATGGGAAGGAAAAAGTCTCAGATGATTGGTAACAGTCAATAATAGTACACATATGGAAAAAAGAAAGGCAATATGAGAGAGTGTGAAACATAAAGAGGTATATTACTCATGGGTCATATATGAAAAATGTATGCCAAAAGCTATTGGAACAAAGAGCTTGACCCACAGCTGAGCAACAATTAAGCAAAGTACATTTGTTTTCAGGAAGCTCAAAGTTGTACTGATGCACTATTCACACTTAGAGAAATATGTGAAAACACCATTGAATATAGTGACCAGCAAAATACTGTGTTTGTTGATCAGGAAAAGGCTTTCGATAGAGTAGATAGATACAAATTAGGGACCATCCTTGAAAACTACGAGATGCAAGGAAAATTGCTAGAAAACACCATAACCATGTACCACTCGAGCCAAAGTGCAATATGAACACCACAACAACATATATCAAATATGTTCACATTCAACACATGAGTGGGGCAGGGATGTGTGCTCACTCCTCTGATATTTAATATCTACATAGACAGAATATCCAGAGAAGCAAGACTTGACAAAACAGATTCAGAAAAGTTTTAAACTCATTACTTAAGATGAAGCAACAGATCCATTCCAAATAAATTAGCTTTCATTTGCAGATGATCAGTGCCTGTTTTATAGTGGCGGTGGCATACGTCAAAATCATATTAATAAGCTGAGTTAAACATGCAACACCCAAAGTAAATGAGCTACAGGCAACACCCAAAATAAATTAGCTTTCATTTGCAGATGATCAGTACTTGTATAGTGACAATGGCATACTGTAAAATCATATTAATCAGCTGAGTTCAACATGCAACATGCAATTTTGCAGAAATTTTTGTAATTTGCAGATGCTCAGTGCTTGTTGTACAGTGAGAGAGGCATACTGTAAAATCATATTAATCAGCTGAGTTCAACATGCAACATCCAAAATAAATGAGCTACATGCAACACCCATAATGAATTAGCTTTCATTTGCAGACCATCAGTGCCTGTGTTATAGTGACGATGGCATACAGCAAAATAATATTAATATGCTGAGTTCAATATGCAGTAGATACAATATGAATGTAAATACAGCCAAAACTTAAGTAATGCAAGTTAGCAGATCTCCTGGTTCAATAAGTATACTGATAAATAGTACGTCTCTAAAATTAGTTAAAGAATTCAAACATCTTAGAAGTATGTTCACATTCAACACATGAGTGAGGCAGGGATGTGTGCTCACTCCTCTGCTATTTAATATCTACATAGACAGAATATCCAGAGAAGCAACACTTGACAAAACAGATTCAGAAAGTTTCAAACTCTTTACTTCGGCACTCTTCTGAATAATGGTTCCAAATTATTTAGTTGTAAAATGTATCCCTTACAGGGCTTCATTAGTTGATGTTGTTGATCACATAAATTTCATTGTGTCATGTACTCCAGGTTTCAGAGCCATACAGCACAACTGGTCTGATCAGTGTTTTGTATATTGTGATCTTGGTGTTACGAGATAGCGCATCTGATTTTAGTAGATGTTGTAGTGCATAGTATATCTTATTTCCAGAGTTGATTCTAGTTTGTATTTCTTCCCTTATGAGGTTGGAGCAGTTGAAGATTGTACCCAGGTATTTGAATGTTTCCGTTCTTTTAATGGTCATATTATCTATTTGTATATGGCCAGAGTTTTTAGCCATTCCGTCTCTTGAAATTACCATATATTCTGTCTTTTCTTGGTTGATAACCAGCCCCATCTGTTGTGCTTTTTCCTTTAAGTGAGTAAATATTTCCAATGTCTTTTGTTCTCTTTGCCCTATAATATTTATATCATCTGCACAACCAAGCAGCTTGGATGTTCCTCCAATATCACATTCTTCCTTTACCTTCCTTACAACTTTCTCTAGAGCCAGATTGAAGAGTAGCGGCGATAGTGCATCACCCTGTTTCAAGCCAGATGTTATTTGGAAAGGGTCTGATCTAGCCTTTATATGTTACTATATTATAAGTATCTTCCATGCATAGTCTGGTCATGTTTGATTAACTTCCTTGGTATTCCAAATTCCTGCACAGCATTCCATAGACTATTCCTATGGACACTATCATAAGCCTTTTTAAAATCCACAAAAATGTTATGGAGATCTCTTTTATATTCCCGATGTTTCTCGGCTATTTGTCGTAAGATAAATATCTGATCTATTGTTGATCTGTTTTGTCTAAAACCCACCTGGTAGTCACCTAATATGTCTTCTGAATATGGTTTTAGTCTATTTAGTAATACTGCGGATAGTAACTTACAGCTTGTGGACAGTAGTGATATTCCTCTATAATTTTCAAATTGGAACATGTCTCCTTTCTTAAAGATAGGTATCAATAATAGTTAGTTAGTTAGTCGACAGATCATCCTCGTTGCACATCGGACCATTCAGTCCATAAGTGCTCGGATCCCCTCCTCAGCAAATCCCGCAACGTGTAGCGGCTAACGACGCCAGTTCTGTGTTGGTTTATCAATCTTGTTTGGCTTCCTGCGTAGTGTTCTTGTTTGGCCACCCCTCTTTTAATTTGCTGCTCTCGCAGTCTGGCCATTGTTGTAGATTCACAGTCATCACTTGGTTCTTGCAAAAGTCTCACTTCTCGTAGAGCATTCAGAATGTCAGCCTGGTCCATGGCGCGTCCGCCCTCCACAGTAGCCTCACCTGCGAGCTTGTCAGCCCGCTCAGGTATCAATAATGACTCTTTCCAGTCATGGGGTAATTCTTCTGTCCTCCAGATTTTTATTATTAGTTCATATAGCTTTAGATGTAATGCATGGCCACCTGCCTTTATAAATTCAGTAGCAATTCCACCAGTCCCAGTTGCCTTGTTGTTTTTAAGTCATGTGATTACATATAGGATTTCTTCAAATGTAGGTTCTTCAATTTGTGGTTCACATGTTAGAACCTCTTCCTGTGGGAAAGTGTTACTTGGAGCTTCACAATTTAGTAATTCAACAAAATATTCTTTCCATTGGTTGCACATTTCCTCATTGGTATTTATCATATTCCCATTTTTGTCTTTTAAACCATATGTGTTTTGTTGGTGCCCTCGTTTCATTGATTTCAGTTCTTTAAACAACTTTCTGGATTCATTTTTCTGGTGATTAGTTTCCATATCTTTGATTACATTACTAATATATTCTCGCTTCTGCTGTTGGACTATTTTTGTAGCCTCTTTACATTCATTTCTATAATGCTCTTCCTTTTGGATGTTGTTGATGTCATTTAACCATAAATGTCTGGCATTCTTTTTCCTAATGGCTGCTTCTTCACATTTTTGAAAGAACCATCTGTTCTTTCTATGCATAGTTAACACACCGAGACATTCTTCTGCCGTAGATTTAATTGTATTCTTGATGTTCAACCAAGTTTGGTCAACGCTTTCCTCCAAAGGGTTTTGCAGAGTTTCAAGCTTACATTTTATTTCATCTGTAAATTTCTCTTTGACTGTAATTTCTTGTAGTTTTTCTCTGTTATATGTTGGGTGTAATCTTTGTAATTTAGTATAGAAAGCTCTCTTTAAGTTTTATTTTAAATTTTGCTCCAACGAGGAAGTGGTCACTGTGGCACTCAGCTCCTCTATAACTTCTAACTTGCTGTATGTTTGGTGCATTTCTGTTGTTAATTAAAATGTGATCTATATGATTATAGGTTCTCTTGTCACATGACTTCCAAGTTTGTTTATGTATATCCTTTCTTTGTAGTCTGGTACTGCTAATCTGCAGTCCTTTGGCTTCTGCCAGGTTGGTGACTCTCCATCCATTATCATTTGAAGTTGTATGTAGGCTTTCCAAACAGATCAATGGATGTAATAAATGTTTCCTGGGCCCAGAGCGCCCTCAGTGTCGTCAGAGTGTGTATCTATTTCCACATATAACTGATAGATATACACTCCGATGACAGTGAGGGTCCCCCGGGCCCAAAAACATTTATTGCATCCACCGATCTGTCTAGATGTCCACCAACACTATCGGAAGTGATCGACAACACATTCAATGCTCGTTTCGATATGTAAATATTTTTTCACAAAGAACATGCTTTTGGACAGTATCTACAACTTTTATGCCTCAATTTCTACATATAACTGTGAAATATTGGTACATAATTCCATTTTCTCAGTTCTATATTTCAGTTAGTAGCATTTAATATTTTGTTTTGTTATATCAACTAATGAGGCCCTGTAAGGGATGCTTTTTACACTAAATAATTTGGGACCGTTATTCGAAAAAGTGCCCTTTACTTTAGATGAAGCAACAGATCCACTCAAAATAAATGAGCTTTTATATGAGACGATAAGTGCCTGTTTTACAGTGAGGAAGGCATATTGCAAAATCATATTAATAAGCTATCATATTAATAAGCTGAGTTCAACATGCAGTATATGAGTAGATACAATATGAATATAAATACAGCCAAAACTTAAGTAATGCAAGTTAGCAGATCTCCTGGTTCACTAAGTATACTAATAAATAGTACATCTCTAAAATTAGTTAAAGAATTGAAATATTTTAGAAGTATGTATTATCATATGCTTTGGTTGAAATATGCACCTGTGTCTATGTATCTTATGCATGCTACAACCCCAACACCATCATAAATTTAAAATAATAGCAAAAGCAGTGGTATACCTTAAACCAGTGGTTCCCAAGCTTTTCAAGCAGAGGACCATATCTACTATTTTCGGTAGTTAAGAGGTCCACAAAGTTATAAAATTATAGCAGTCGTGCAAATATGATTCTTACCTTTTTTAACTTTCGTCAAATAATTCTAGAACTTTAAAGGCAGTCAGAGTAAATACTACACTGCTGTCATTTTTTTGTTTTAAAATCAAAAGTTCATTTAACAATAAATTTTTTATCAGTTTCGAAAATCACTATTAATGTAATTAATTTACATAACCAGTTACTTAAGTTCAGATGCCAGTTTATCAATGTGGTGCCCAAAGTCATAAGCGCAGCTAGGTTACTGTCGGTGAGTCTGGAACATTGTTTTTATTTTTTTTTATATAACAGTCATTGCGGAACATGACTGCTCGCATCAACCAAAAGGACAAACGTATCTCTGGGCGAAGTGTTCAAATTGTTCGACAGACAATAGTCGCCAGAGTGAAATCATCTTATCAGCTGAAGGTGAAGCAGGCATCTTCGTACGACACAACAACAGCACTCTTGCTCAGTTCGTTAGCCTTGATGAAAAATTACTGCTGCCTGGTCAGAGAACTTTCTTTTTTTAGCTATCTTTTCTTAATTCCGAACTGATCAGATTTTGAGCATTTATGACTGAATGTGCGGTTATGAAGTGTCGTTCCAGATTAAATTTTTTTTCTAACCGAAACACAAAATCCCCAGATTAAGCAAGCTGGTATACCAATACGGCTAGGCATAAACATAAATTTCTCCGCCCAATCTTCGTTGAATTCATGACAAGCAACGTCTTCACATTTTCACTTTTTACCATTGTTTGATTTTAGATTTTCCACACTCTTAATTATAGGCTTTAACAGTAAATTTTTATTTGAAAAAAATATAATTTCAAGACAATACTGCCGACTCTGCTAAACTGTTGTAACAGACGACAACATGGCGCCTTGTGCACTCTGATAGGTCGACAAGGCTGGGATATGGGAACTTCATGTTTCGTTGCAAACTGAACAGGTGTATTCGATATCTGAGCATAACAACCAGAGCAGAGTAAATTATCGCATGCTGACGAGTGTATTTTTGAAATTATCAAAATAAATTATATTAAATAACGAGGTCTCGTGAGACACTTTCTGACAGCTGGCGGGCCACTTGTGGCCCACGGTCCGTGGTTTAGGAACCTCTGCCTTAAACCATAACAAAGACTAGCAAGGTGGGCAGAATAATTTCAAGAACTAAGAAGAAAAAGTCACCCGTTTATCTAGGTGAGTCCTTTAATTTTAAATCGAGCTCCTGACAAACTGAATAATTTCTTTATTAGCGGCAGAATTCTCTATTCAGGTAATTTCACAACATTACGGTCGTTACCTGCTGAATTATATTATTTACACAATGAATTACACAACACATCAATTTATAAATCCCGGGTAAATAGTTAGTAAATTAAATAGCCTTAAAATGCGAACGAAAACAATTAACTAAACTAAAATACTCACGTGAGATCTGTAGTCTGTAGCAATCTTGCTTGATTTCTCCGACAACACAACGAATTTAGCTGAGCGCAATAAATTCCAAATCAGATGTCAAAAAGAAGGGCTTTATATTATATCAAGTATGCGGTGTTGAACTTACAATGTTGTCAAATGTTGGTGGCCAGGTGCTCGTCGACAGCTGATTCCTGAGTATTGTTGCCAAATGTTAATGGCCAGGTACGCGTCAACAACTGATTCCTGAGTATTGTTGCCAAATGTTAATGGCCAGGTACGCGTCAACAACTGATTCCTGAGTAGTGTTGCCAAATGTTAATGGCCAGGTACGCGTCAACAACTGATTCCTGAGTAGTGTTGCCAAATGTTAATGGCCAGGTAAGCGTCAACAAATGAATCCTGAGTCCATCCATCCATCATGTGCCATGCCGGAAAGCGTGGGCGGTCATGACTCGCCATTTCACTCGATCACCACAGTCGTAGATCAGCTCAGTGTTTCTGTCTCGACCATGCCATGGGGCCAAGCCATCCAGGTATTTACTTCTCGGTCTTCCCCTTGGTCTGTTCCCTTCGATCTTGCCAGTTGTTAATGCTGTCATGATTATAAACTACCTAAGGATATTCTGCGAAAAATTGGATCACAGGAGGCATATACATGTGTCAAAGTCCTAGATCTCTAGGGGATTGAAACTCGGGCTCATACAGGCAACAAACTCCGTTCAGATACAATCGAGCATCATTTATTTACAGTTATATTACAGTACGCTGGCGAAGTGAGTTTTCACAAGCCAGCATTTAACAGGTTGCGTATCACAGGAGTGTACAATGAACATGATTATCACAACAACTCTAGCAGCTATCTAACATATAATAATGTATGCATAAGACCCCTAAAACACTTGGGTCTGAAACTATCAAGTCCCCTTAAGGTAAGCCCTGTTGCTTCCTCGAAGTCCAGTCCGTGTCTGTCCTTCCACACGTGTCGCAATCCGACACGGGTGGTAACTCTCTCGGAGTTTCTCGTGGACCCCGCAATCGGCGGGCCCCATCAGTGTCCACGTGGCTGTGGACCCACTGACCGTTCCTTCGAGAAGGCTCTAGATTATTCGAGCCTTCGAGTGACTCGGTTCTTTCCCTTTAGCTGGATTTATATCCCTTTGCCAGTGTCCCGTTCTTTTAGGTTGGTACCGCCCTTTAGGTGAGTCTGTGACAGGAGTCCCCCCCCCCCCTGCTTTGATGGGTTATTCTATGGTAATTAGTTATGTACTAATTCTGTCACAGTATCACGTAAAGTCGGTGTTAGTAGTTTGGTGGATAGTAACTTGGCAACTTACATATCTGCATCGCCAACTCATGTATTCTCCCATACACCACTTTAAGATCATTGCTGAAGAGGTTTCTCTCTTCTATGTTCTTAAGTATGCTTATCTGACCGAAGTACCGTGACGTTTCCCAGTTGTTTTTACAACCGCGCCCTTCTCAAGTATCCATATGATACCAAGATATTAAAAACTCTGTGTGAGAGAGTTTTAACAAGACAAATGTCTTGGCCATTTAAGTACACCTGCAAATCTCGTCTTGTGTGTGTATTTCAATACATTTTTACTTCCGTATGTTGTATGATGCTGAATATGTAGCTATGCTGTTGTTTTATCACATCTGACTACGTGTTCCTGTTGGCTTGTTTGTGTATTGACTGATATGTTGCTGTTTCTAATAAAGTGACTGTATTTTAATTGTTAGTGTTTAGTTTTTAGTTTGTATAAAGTGTGTGCTCACTGTGTGGTTTCTCCAAGCGTCACGAGTTGGGATATCCTTTGTCATGAATTACCCCAATGTGTGTAATGCATGATCGGGGCATTCCAAGCAGTGGCGCTTAGATGTAATGTATTAAACATGTATCAACAATTTAGACAGGTAATACATTTTTACATGAAGACGCAGACAAATTAAAATAAATACGTTTTGCGTACAATTTGTCCGCTCAGTATATCGCTCTCTCATTTAATTCATTCACTCTCTCATTCATTCGTCTTTCATACACAATAGTCTTTGGTTAAAATATATAGATAAAGTTGAGGTAAGTGTTATTGCCCTTCAAAAAAATGGATTAGGCGATATGTTCCCTTTAAGGTAACAAGTAATTTTTTTGTACGTGTAATCAAAGAAAATGGTTTATAATTTAAATAGCAAAAAATTGTATAGGAAAAATATTTCACCTATGAGTGGAAATACTTGTAATAATATGGTAGCAAATCTACAAGTTATAGGTTGACATACTTTATATACATAATAATTAAATACAAGTGTAATACATATTACCTAATAGTAACTTAACTAACTAACTAACTAACTAACTCCAGCGACGATGTGTGTTGTCCTCCTGTTGTCCGTGTGTCGTGTCATCAATGTTAATAGTTAATATAGCTCTCCATTGCATGTTGTATTCGACGTAGTTCTATTCCGGCTGTTTGCGAAGTTTCTTAGCAATAGCGAGTATGCAGTGTTCTTAATCTTTACAGATGAATGTCAGTTCAATGGTTGAGCTCATTTCACAGATATTATATATATCGCTCGGATTGTTTTTAACACCTTGGCAATTGGTAAAATAGGGTTCTCAAAGTGTCATGTTCGTGGGTGTTATACGTCACGTATTCACTTGGGCGTTGTTACTTCTAAATGAAAGTTCTTTAGTAGGTGTAGAGGTACACTGTTCTATGCAACAGACTAAAATATCACAGCTGCTTATATGGCGACTAGTTAATGTGCCTAATGTTTGTCTGCTGGTGCATTCGTTTGCCGTGATAAAAAGTCAGCAATAATGTTATCAGTGCCCTTGATATGGCGGATTTCGAAGTCGAAATCCTGGAGAAGAAGACACCATCTTTCCAAACGATGGTTCTTTGGAACACCTTGCTTAAGTACCAGCAGTGGCGAACTATCGGTTAAAACAACAAAATGCGAACCTAAGAGGAACTTAGATAATCGACGCATACAAAAAAGTAGACTTAGTGCCTCCAATTCAACTGTGGCGTAATGAATCTCTGCCTTTTTTAGCTTGCGACTGACGTAGAGTATCGGATGTCTCGTGCCTTGATATTCTTGCATCAGGCACCCTCCAATAGCGATAGCACTCGCATCTGTGGTTAGAATAAAGGGTATAGCTATGTTTGGTAATCTTAATACTGGTGGGTTCGAAAAAATTGATTTCAATTTGCACATTGCATCCTCTAAGCGGATACTCTTACAAAATTTGTCTGGATGATCTTTTGTCAACAGATTAGAAAAAACTGATGTGAGTTCTGCCCAGTTTGGTATAAACTTGGCATAATAGTTATGAGACCTAATAGGCTTCTAACCTGTTTTTTTTTTTTTTGTAGTTGGAACTTCTAGGTTGAGAATTTTTGATACTATTTTATCATCTGTCAATAGTTTGCCTTCGGAAATCCTATGACCTAGGAAGTCTATCTCTTTATAGCCTATTTCAACCTTGGAAGGTTTGATAGTAAGTCCAAAAAGTAAGATTTGGTTCAAGACTTGTTGGAGAGTAAGTAAGTGAGAAGTTATGTTTGAAGAATGGATGCATATATCATCAATATAAGATTGCACGTCCTTTATGTCGTGTAATAGAAGTCTGGTTAACCTGACAAATGTGGCGGGAGCGTTCTTGAGACCAAACGGAAGATATCTCCATTCGTACAGCCCAAGGGGTGTAGCGAATGCTGTTATATGCCTTGAAGAGGGTTCTAGTGGCACTTGCCAGTAACCTTTAACTAATTCAAGCTTTGAAAATAAGGATGATTGAGACATATTCAAGATGATGTCTTCACAGCTGCTCATTGGCTCAGCATCTGTCGTGGTTATGGTATTTAATTTCCTATAATCTATGCACAAACGAATGGTTTTGTCCTTCTTTTTCACCAGAACAATCGGCGAAGAATATTGGGACACAGATTTCTGGATTATTCTATTTTTCTCTAAGTCAAAAATTTCTTTATCTAAATTCGCTCTATAATGTAAAGGAATCGAATATGGTCTACATTTGATCGGTGTCAGATCTGTCAACACAATTGAATGTGTTATTTTGTCAGTCCGTCCAGGTTTGTTTGAGAAGATAGTTCTATAGTCGTTCAGAAGAGACAAAATGTCTTGTCGCTGCTGTTGTGTCAAGGTGTCAGAGATTTGTATGTCATTCATAGTAATGTCGTCGTTCATAGTTGGTACTGGAATTTCTGTAATGTCTGAGTCCGTCTGATTTATTACTGACGCTACTGTTTGTAAATTGTCTTCAATGTCATTGTCGTCGTCGTCAAGACTAATAGTTGTCAATGTGTCGTTAACTTGGTCGTATTTGTCGTTATGCCATATTGTCGGTACCGTAAATATGTTTTCGTCGTCTTCGTTGTTACAAGAATGAGTCGTTAACGATGCTTTGTTTGTCGGGGTGTCATTCAGTCGGGTACCTGTCGTTTCGTTTCTGTTGTCATTCTTGTCAGTCTGGTTATTGTCATCTGTTATCTGCGTCTGCTTGTTCGTGTCCCTGTCATTTCTAGAATAGTAAGGTTTTAACATATTTACATGGAATATTTTCAACTTTCCATTCACAAAAATTTCGTAGTCAACTTCCGAAATTCTTCTCACAACTTTAAATGGTCCCTGCCAAGAGGTTGATAGTAAATCTCTCTTGTCAGGTAGTAATAGTAAAATATCTTGATCTGGTTGTAATACTATCGTTTGTTCTTCTATAAACTCGGTGGTGGTAATAATAGGTGAGATGATTTGTAGTGCTTCCTGAAGTTGGTCAGTGTGGGTTTTGTGTGTCGTTTGTCTTGTTATTATATTGGTGTGATGTGTGTGTTGTTGCACATTTACAGGCTCACTAATTTGTGGATCGATGGCGTCCTCAGTTCGAGGTGTTAATCTGATGGTATCTTTGAAAGATTCGACCGCCCTTGTATTCTGCACCTCTGTGCATTCATTTTGAATTACGTCATCGGTTGTCTCCCTTGTGCTTTTGGCAGTTTGAGACAAGCACGCATGGTTTTTCACTTTGGAATAGTTGCTTGGTTTTTTGACACAGTTTTTCTGTTCCCATTTTCTGATTTCCTTTTCAGAGCAAGATCTTATGTTGGGAAGATTCCCAAGGATAATTTCGGCGACAGGATTTTCTAGTACTGCGCATAGCACTTGTCCTGATATAAAAGGTGTCCGAATTTCGGCAAGTGCAAGGGGGTATCTTTCGATCGTGCCTGCGAATGTGCGACACCTTACGTATTTGTGTGTGTAGTCTTTGTCACTAACTAATGTTCTCTTAATTCCACAAAGAGTCGCCCCGGAATCTCGTATTAATGTACATTGTTTGTTATTTACAAAACCTGTTGCATAATTTAATTTGCCTGATGGTGTTAAGGATAAGTTGGCCATTTCGTTGGCAACTGGGATTGTGTGGCCACATAACAGAGTTGTATCTAACTGAAATTTTGCACAGGTATTACATTTGTTATCAGTGATGGTGTCAATGATCTGTACTGCATTGCCTAGCTCACTCGAACTTTCATTCTGGATGTCGCATTCATTCTGTTGTTCACCCTCTTCATCTGAGGTTGTGTCTATTAATGCGGCATTGGCCTGCTTCAACATCTTTCTACCATTACAAACTGAAGAAAAATGGCCATAGCTCGAGCAAAAAAAAACATTTAACCGCTCTCTGATATGCGTTTCTTTTGTTCTTTTGTTTTTCCACTACCATTTGGAGATGATGTGGATAATTTGGTGATTTGTCGCACATCGCGTACTCTTCGTGTGTCAGATGACAATACTGAAATTTGATTGGTTTGTGGACTTAGAACGTTGTTTGAACTTATATTCGTTTGGTTTTGAGTACTTGGTGTTTGTAACCGCTGCTGTTTCATTTTGGCTCATGTTTAATTGGAAAATATCACGGTTCGCTGTAAAATATGCGCTCCCTTTGGTTTCAATTTCTTGGATAGTTTTACAATCCATTTGTCTCAAAAATTTAGAAAATGGTGTTGGAATTGTAGTAATAATTTTATCAATTATAATTAATTCTTTCAGTTTATCATGGTTGTTATTTGTTTTTGCTGAGGATATCCATTTTGTACAAATATCCTGCACAGTAGACACGTAGTCAATGAAGGTTTGATTAGGTCGAGGGGCTAATTTTGAGAACTGAAGTTGATAGCCTGCTGTATCTAGTGAGAAATGTTGGAGTATTCTTTGCTTTAAATAATCATAATCTTTCCTCATATCTTGTGGAACTGTCTCTATCACTTTTAAGGGCTCTAATGCCAAATTTCTCATCAGAATAAATGACCAGTCGACTTTTGCGACCTTATGGTAAGTCATCAAACACTCGAAGTTCTCTAAGTATGCGCTTATAGAGTCTCCTGAACAAAACGCTTTGACAAGGCCTTTATATTTGTTGTATTTTTGTTCATCTTCTTTGCTTTTACTTTTGTTCACTGACATTTCTACGTTAGAGTCAATTTCCATTTGTTTTAGTTTTATCTGTGTCTCTGCATTTAATTGGGCTTGTTTGGTTGCGGCCTCAAGCTCCATTTTCTTCTCTTCCATTTGCATCTGCATCTTTTTCTCTTCCGCCTCAATTTGCATTTTTCTCTCCTCTCTTTCTGCTAGCATCTTTTTCTCTTCTGCCTCAATTTGCATTTTTCTCTCCTCTCTTTCTGCTAGCATATTTTTCTCTTCTGCCTCAATTTGCATCTGTATCTTTTTCTCTTCTCTTTCTGCTTGTATCTTCTTCTCTTCTCTTTCCGTTGCTCTTTCTTCTCGTGCAATATTTTCTAAATGTGTCTTTTGTGCCCATTCTGAAAGTTTTTCTTCTTTATATCCTAACTTAATGCCTAATTCAATGCACTGTTCTAATGTTGACATCTTGTATTTTAGTTATTGTTGACTTTCTTGAAATTAAATCCCTTTGAAATTAGTTTGGGTGTGCAAAAGTTGGTTATTTCCCCTCAATGTTTACATTCAAATTTATATGAAAAGATTTACTTGATTACGACATTAGCATATACATACAAATCAATACATAGAAAAAATGTTACAATGGATGAGGGTGAGTATCGCTTAGGGATGTAATGAGCATGAAATGAAACTCATCTTATTTTCCCTGAGCTCTCGACTGTAGTCTTCACCAAATTATCCACATCATCTCCAAATGGTAGTGGAAAAACAAAAGAACAAAAGAAACGCATATCAGAGAGCGGTTAAATGTTTTTTTTTGCTCGAGCTATGGCCATTTTTCTTCAGTTTGTAATGGTAGAAAGATGTTGAAGCAGGCCAATGCCGCATTAATAGACACAACCTCAGATGAAGAGGGTGAACAACAGAATGAATGCGACATCCAGAATGAAAGTTCGAGTGAGCTAGGCAATGCAGTACAGATCATTGACACCATCACTGATAACAAATGTAATACCTGTGCAAAATTTCAGTTAGATACAACTCTGTTATGTGGCCACACAATCCCAGTTGCCAACGAAATGGCCAACTTATCCTTAACACCATCAGGCAAATTAAATTATGCAACAGGTTTTGTAAATAACAAACAATGTACATTAATACGAGATTCCGGGGCGACTCTTTGTGGAATTAAGAGAACATTAGTTAGTGACAAAGACTACACACACAAATACGTAAGGTGTCGCACATTCGCAGGCACGATCGAAAGATACCCCCTTGCACTTGCCGAAATTCGGACACCTTTTATATCAGGACAAGTGCTATGCGCAGTACTAGAAAATCCTGTCGCCGAAATTATCCTTGGGAATCTTCCCAACATAAGATCTTGCTCTGAAAAGGAAATCAGAAAATGGGAACAGAAAAACTGTGTCAAAAAACCAAGCAACTATTCCAAAGTGAAAAACCATGCGTGCTTGTCTCAAACTGCCAAAAGCACAAGGGAGACAACCGATGACGTAATTCAAAATGAATGCACAGAGGTGCAGAATACAAGGGCGGTCGAATCTTTCAAAGATACCATCAGATTAACACCTCGAACTGAGGACGCCATCGATCCACAAATTAGTGAGCCTGTAAATGTGCAACAACACACACATCACACCAATATAATAACAAGACAAACGACACACAAAACCCACACTGACCAACTTCAGGAAGCACTACAAATCATCTCACCTATTATTACCACCACCGAGTTTATAGAAGAACAAACGATAGTATTACAACCAGATCAAGATATTTTACTATTACTACCTGACAAGAGAGATTTACTATCAACCTCTTGGCAGGGACCATTTAAAGTTGTGAGAAGAATTTCGGAAGTTGACTACGAAATTTTTGTGAATGGAAAGTTGAAAATATTCCATGTAAATATGTTAAAACCTTACTATTCTAGAAATGACAGGGACACGAACAAGCAGACGCAGATAACAGATGACAATAACCAGACTGACAAGAATGACAACAGAAACGAAACGACAGGTACCCGACTGAATGACACCCCGACAAACAAAGCATCGTTAACGACTCATTCTTGTAACAACGAAGACGACGAAAACATATTTACGGTACCGACAATATGGCATAACGACAAATACGACCAAGTTAACGACACATTGACAACTATTAGTCTTGACGACGACGACAATGACATTGAAGACAATTTACAAACAGTAGCGTCAGTAATAAATCAGACGGACTCAGACATTACAGAAATTCCAGTACCAACTATGAACGACGACATTACTATGAATGACATACAAATCTCTGACACCTTGACACAACAGCAGCGACAAGACATTTTGTCTCTTCTGAACGACTATAGAACTATCTTCTCAAACAAACCTGGACGGACTGACAAAATAACACATTCAATTGTGTTGACAGATCTGACACCGATCAAATGTAGACCATATTCGATTCCTTTACATTATAGAGCGAATTTAGATAAAGAAATTTTTGACTTAGAGAAAAATAGAATAATCCAGAAATCTGTGTCCCAATATTCTTCGCCGATTGTTCTGGTGAAAAAGAAGGACAAAACCATTCGTTTGTGCATAGATTATAGGAAATTAAATACCATAACCACGACAGATGCTGAGCCAATGAGCAGCTGTGAAGACATCATCTTGAATATGTCTCAATCATCCTTATTTTCTAAGCTTGAATTAGTTAAAGGTTACTGGCAAGTGCCACTAGAACCCTCTTCAAGGCATATAACAGCATTCGCTACACCCCTTGGGCTGTACGAATGGAGATATCTTCCGTTTGGTCTCAAGAACGCTCCCGCCACATTTGTCAGGTTAACCAGACTTCTATTACACGACATAAAGGACGTGCAATCTTATATTGATGATATATGCATCCATTCTTCAAACATAACTTCTCACTTACTTACTCTCCAACAAGTCTTGAACCAAATCTTACTTTTTGGACTTACTATCAAACCTTCCAAGGTTGAAATAGGCTATAAAGAGATAGACTTCCTAGGTCATAGGATTTCCGAAGGCAAACTATTGACAGATGATAAAATAGTATCAAAAATTCTCAACCTAGAAGTTCCAACTACAAAAAAAAAAAAAACAGGTTAGAAGCCTATTAGGTCTCATAACTATTATGCCAAGTTTATACCAAACTGGGCAGAACTCACATCAGTTTTTTCTAATCTGTTGACAAAAGATCATCCAGACAAATTTTGTAAGAGTATCCGCTTAGAGGATGCAATGTGCAAATTGAAATCAATTTTTTCGAACCCACCAGTATTAAGATTACCAAACATAGCTATACCCTTTATTCTAACCACAGATGCGAGTGCTATCGCTATTGGAGGGTGCCTGATGCAAGAATATCAAGGCACGAGACATCCGATACTCTACGTCAGTCGCAAGCTAAAAAAGGCAGAGATTCATTACGCCACAGTTGAATTGGAGGCACTAAGTCTACTTTTTTGTATGCGTCGATTATCTAAGTTCCTCTTAGGTTCGCATTTTGTTGTTTTAACCGATAGTTCGCCACTGCTGGTACTTAAGCAAGGTGTTCCAAAGAACCATCGTTTGGAAAGATGGTGTCTTCTTCTCCAGGATTTCGACTTCGAAATCCGCCATATCAAGGGCACTGATAACATTATTGCTGACTTTTTATCACGGCAAACGAATGCACCAGCAGACAAACATTAGGCACATTAACTAGTCGCCATATAAGCAGCTGTGATATTTTAGTCTGTTGCATAGAACAGTGTACCTCTACACCTACTAAAGAACTTTCATTTAGAAGTAACAACGCCCAAGTGAATACGTGACGTATAACACCCACGAACATGACACTTTGAGAACCCTATTTTACCAATTGCCAAGGTGTTAAAAACAATCCGAGCGATATATATAATATCTGTGAAATGAGCTCAACCATTGAACTGACATTCATCTGTAAAGATTAAGAACACTGCATACTCGCTATTGCTAAGAAACTTCGCAAACAGCCGGAATAGAACTACGTCGAATACAACATGCAATGGAGAGCTATATTAACTATTAACATTGATGACACGACACACGGACAACAGGAGGACAACACACATCGTCGCTGGAGTTAGTTAGTTAGTTAGTTAGTTAAGTTACTATTAGGTAATATGTATTACACTTGTATTTAATTATTATGTATATAAAGTATGTCAACCTATAACTTGTAGATTTGCTACCATATTATTACAAGTATTTCCACTCATAGGTGAAATATTTTTCCTATACAATTTTTTGCTATTTAAATTATAAACCATTTTCTTTGATTACACGTACAAAAAAATTACTTGTTACCTTAAAGGGAACATATCGCCTAATCCATTTTTTTGAAGGGCAATAACACTTACCTCAACTTTATCTATATATTTTAACCAAAGACTATTGTGTATGAAAGACGAATGAATGAGAGAGTGAATGAATTAAATGAGAGAGCGATATACTGAGCGGACAAATTGTACGCAAAACGTATTTATTTTAATTTGTCTGCGTCTTCATGTAAAAATGTATTACCTGTCTAAATTGTTGATACATGTTTAATACATTACATCTAAGCGCCACTGCTTGGAATGCCCCGATCATGCATTACACACATTGGGGTAATTCATGACAAAGGATATCCCAACTCGTGACGCTTGGAGAAACCACACAGTGAGCACACACTTTATACAAACTAAAAACTAAACACTAACAATTAAAATACAGTCACTTTATTAGAAACAGCAACATATCAGTCAATACACAAACAAGCCAACAGGAACACGTAGTCAGATGTGATAAAACAACAGCATAGCTACATATTCAGCATCATACAACATACGGAAGTAAAAATGTATTGAAATACACACACAAGACGAGATTTGCAGGTGTACTTAAATGGCCAAGACATTTGTCTTGTTAAAACTCTCTCACACAGAGTTTTTAATATCTTGGTATCATATGGATACTTGAGAAGGGCGCGGTTGTAAAAACAACTGGGAAACGTCACGGTACTTCGGTCAGATAAGCATACTTAAGAACATAGAAGAGAGAAACCTCTTCAGCAATGATCTTAAAGTGGTGTATGGGAGAATACATGAGTTGGCGATGCAGATATGTAAGTTGCCAAGTTACTATCCACCAAACTACTAACACCGACTTTACGTGATACTGTGACAGAATTAGTACATAACTAATTACCATAGAATAACCCATCAAAGCAGGGGGGGGGGGACTCCTGTCACAGACTCACCTAAAGGGCGGTACCAACCTAAAAGAACGGGACACTGGCAAAGGGATATAAATCCAGCTAAAGGGAAAGAACCGAGTCACTCGAAGGCTCGAATAATCTAGAGCCTTCTCGAAGGAACGGTCAGTGGGTCCACAGCCACGTGGACACTGATGGGGCCCGCCGATTGCGGGGTCCACGAGAAACTCCGAGAGAGTTACCACCCGTGTCGGATTGCGACACGTGTGGAAGGACAGACACGGACTGGACTTCGAGGAAGCAACAGGGCTTACCTTAAGGGGACTTGATAGTTTCAGACCCAAGTGTTTTAGGGGTCTTATGCATACATTATTATATGTTAGATAGCTGCTAGAGTTGTTGTGATAATCATGTTCATTGTACACTCCTGTGATACGCAACCTGTTAAATGCTGGCTTGTGAAAACTCACTTCGCCAGCGTACTGTAATATAACTGTAAATAAATGATGCTCGATTGTATCTGAACGGAGTTTGTTGCCTGTATGAGCCCGAGTTTCAATCCCCTAGAGATCTAGGACTTTGACACATGTATATGCCTCCTGTGATCCAATTTTTCGCAGAATATCCTTAGGTAGTTTATAATCATGACAGCATTTGCCACATCTTTTCATTCCATATCTAATAGTCAAAACAGCTGTCAAACTCTTTATGCTAAGTCTATTCCGCAATTTTGATTTTATAACTCCCATCTCACTGAAAATACGCTCCACGTCTGCATTAGAATGAGGTGAAATGAGCACAGTTAAAGCTAAATCTGAAAGATCTTGGAAAGGATTTTCACCTGTGGCATCCCTGTATGAGGCTATTTCTGCCCACAGTCCAAGTGTGTCAGAGGTCTGTGTCCACTGCATATGATGAAGTTTTCTCCACTGGAAATCGATGCGGGTGAGAGTAGCTGCATCTTCTACAAACATTTTAGCAAGATCCAATATACAGGGCTTCATTGGCTGTAGACATTCACTTCCACTAAGACATGACATGGACTGCAACACTCGAACTTTATCGGGTGTACGTAAACGCAGCTGTGTCAATAGCTCTATTAAAAACTGGATACACCTTCTTTCTCATCGGGAAAATTGTAGTCTGCTATTTCTTTCTCAAACTCATAACCTAGATTGGGATTAGGATCTAAATAATCTTGAATAGCATCACTTTCTGTTATTTTGTCCCCAGGAATAGCAATCTTTGAACTGATAGAATCAATGAGCTGGACAAGATCGCTGAGTAGTTTTGTTGGATTCTGTATATCTGCTTCGAATTTCTTATTCACACTTTGAACTTCTCCGAGAATATGCGTGAGAAATATGAGATACACATAGTTTTTCATGTCGCTAAACATAGAATGTAGAAGTTCTGCTGTATAACAGCGCTCGTTGAGTCTTGCTACATCAAAATGAGTTCTGAGCTCGATCCACTGCTGCAATATTCTGACAATGGCAGATAGAATGGACATCCATCGTGTCTGGCTTAATTGAACAATCTTTAGCGGATGCTGTCCATCAATTATCGAAGCAAAAAGCTCCCTGTACTTTGCTTGACGAAGACTTAAGTGAGAAAACCAGTTATATGTTTCTCTAATCATGAACTCGATGTTCCTGGGCAGACAAGCAGCTGCAGCCTGTGACACTGCCAGCTGAAGGGAATGACATACACACCTAATTAGTACCAGATGAGGAACTTCGGATTTTAATTTTGTATATACTCCATTGTTTACACCTGTCTTGACAGACGCATTGTCAGTCCCGAGTGCAACTAGTCTTTGCAACTCAAGTCCATTCTTGTTTAAACAATCTTTTAACGCATTGCATATTGCCTGTGCGTTGCAGTCACTCAGTTCAACTAAATCTAAGTAAGTAACCACAAACTGCGTTCTTGTCTCTGAATAGTACTAATAGCTACTCCAAGTAGCATAGTTTCAGAAATGTCATTGCTCTCATCAATCAATAAGCTGTATTTACTTTTGCCAATATCAGCTGTCAAGTCTGTAGTGAAATATGGTGCATGTACATTTGAAATAACTGCTCTGCACTTAGTTCTCCTAAGCTTAAAGTTCTTGCAACCTTTGCTGTCACCAAAGTGTACCTTGCAGAGTTCACTTAAATGTTCAACAAAGCGAAGCGAACAATGGCCAGCTATGAACAAACTCATGCATCCTTCTGTTTCTTTGACATCATCTTTCAGTTTTTCAAATGCAATTGTTGTTTGCCTTTGTGTACTGAATGGTTGTTCGGCTTTCTGATGTTTCGTTGTATTCTTGTGCCTCTCAATATCATTTAACCTGGCTGCAATGGAACATTTGCAATATTTGCAAAAACACTTAGTATTATCCCCTTCTACTTTTAACAACCATTTTTGAAATCTCGTGTCACTGAGCCACTGCTCTCTGAAATGTTGACAATATTTCTTGCTCATGGTGAAACACAAATAAGCTTAAATGAAAGGATAATGTAAACACCACAAAATTATGAACTCGATTACAAGCTAATATATTGACGTTTAGACTTGTTTGCAAGATGGCGTTCGCTTTCAGCTAAATCGTATTAAAGGGAGTTAAATTAGTTGGATATTGCGCGGTAACGTACTAAGACTGTTTTATTCCCTTGCTTCAGTTCAAATTCGGCTTTTTAGTGTTCCCAAAATGAATTGTAAAGTAATTTTTACCCACCCCAAAAAAGCACCAAAAAATTTTGTGAAGCACTAAATTTACGCGGCCGCGCTAAAAGCAAAAATTTCCCACTAAATGATTTGAAAAAGCACTAAATTTAGCGCGAAAAGTACTAAAATGGCAACACTGGTTATCTTCCCACTTGTATCTTGTCTGCCTCTTGTTGGCTTGCAATCAACCTTTCCCCCCACCTCTCCCCAGTATGGTTTTATAAGAGTGTTATGTCTTTTAACGTGTCCGAACTATTTCACTTCTTTTTTATTTCTTTCAGTTACGATCGCGACCACTCTTCGCTCTTGTGGCGCCTAAGATCACAAGGAAGCTCTAAACCAACAAGAAGAATGGTGACTCAACCACCATGGTGGACACCAGAGGTCGAGAATTCATGGAGGGAAAAGAGGGTAGCCATAAGGAATAGGCAGAGGGTGCGGAGAGCAACAATTCAGTTGAGACATAATTGGAAGAGGCTGAAATGTGTAAAAAAGTAAAGGTGCAGGATTTCAAACTCCAGGCAAAAGCAGAGGCAAAGAGGATTAAGTGGGAACAGTTTATCAATGAAGTCGGTGGGGATGTTACATTGGGAAAATTCTGAAGGCTGCACAGGCAGATGAAGAGACAGGTGATGCCTGGTACACATGGCACCGTTTATGATGATAACAACCGACCTATGACAACTGACAAGGACAAAGGGGAGGCTTTACTTGCGCAATTTTTAAAACAGACGGATCAGCAAGACAGGGCTATTAGAGATAACGTCAGAGAAGCCTTGTCACGGGTCACTAGGAAGGAGGAACGTGAGATTAAAGTGGAGGACATTAGAGGGTACTGAAGCGGGCTAAAGACACAGCGCCAGGTCCAGATGGGGTGAAATACTCCCATATGAGGAACATAAATGATGGGACTTGGAGGAGATGGCTCTTTGTTTCAACCTAGCATCGATTGAATGCAGGACTTGGTAAAGGCAAAAGCTTGACTGCAAGTAGCTCTTTGGTGATAGCAGCCGCTTTGCTAATTGCTCTGTGAGAGAGTAGGGCAGAACCAAATCCACCTGCGAAGAGTTCCAGTTGTTTTAGGAGAGGTTAACATTTCTTTAAACATGACTTACCTACCAAACATGGAAATCTAGAGCCACTTAGAATATCATAAAACCGGGAAGAAATAACACACTGAAGAGGAACATAAAACACAGTGACAACTTGAAGCAAGAATCCACAACCCACAAGTCTAGACATAAGAGGCTGGCAAAATTTCTTTTTTAGATTTCTACCACAGAAGATCTGTAGGAAAAGTAAAGACTAAGTTACCTGTATTCTCAATGTTATGTGAGGAGTGAAGTAGCTGTAGAAACTATGTGTAACAATTGGGATGAACATGATTTCTAATTTTTCATGGATGTAATTGATGCATTTGTAATTAGTTGTTTCAAACATTTCTGTTTATTACTCAATATATAGTTAATAAATGATGAAAAATTAAGGAAGTTATGTTCTCTCATGAGTGTGAATTTTACTTGTGAAAGTCAAATGGTTTTTAATTTAAACTACTCTTTGACAGAATTAATTAGTTGGTAGAGGAGAGGCAAGGAACCACTCAAGGGATATTTTGGGTGTAAAAGGGAATAAAACTTTTCAAGTTATTTCCTGAAGGTATTTCTTGGTTCTCTAAAACTCTATTTCTGGTCTCAAATAATTGAGTCAGCACAGCTAAATTAATTAAACGGGCAGGATCACATTGAAAAAAAGGACTTTGTGACTTTTCTCTCTTTGGGGTTGAGCCATCAATCTCTACGTATCCGACAAATTGGGGGCTAAGTCCAGGTATTTCTTGAATCAGAAAGTATGATATAGCAGGTTAGGATAGTAACATTCACCTAGTCAGAAGTTATCATATCATTAAGATATTGGTAAAGTTAGGTAGATAACTCTAATCAGACATACGTGCTTTGCCTATTCTCCAGGTATACTTGTATTCACCTTCAGAGAAGAAAAGAAAAAGATAAGAATGGCAGACATCGCCAGACTGAGAAATCTTTTCATGGAGACTGGTAAGCAGTGCGACGTATCAGGTAAGGAGTTAGCTCAGTATGTTAGTGATGAATTCGAGAAACACGAACGTCTACAAGTTGAGAAGGAAAAGGAGGAAAGACGGCTACAAGCTGAAAAGAAAAGGAGGAACGACGTCTACAAGCTGAGAGGGAAAAGGAGGAAAGGAGACTACAAGTTGAATTGGAAAATAAGGAGAAGGATAGACAAGCTGAAAGAGAAAGACTACATGCAGACAGAGAACAAGAAGAAAGAAGACAAAACATGAACTGGAAATGAGGAGGCTGGACAATGAAACAGACTTACGATGTCTGGAAATCATGAACCAACATAACTCCTCATCAGATCAAACGAGATCTTCAGCTGAACCACAAGGTTAAGCAGCTTCAGTTCAAGTCAACGCCATGTCTTTTCCGTGGGATCCCTTCAACGAACAAATAGACATCATCGAAAACTACTTATCAAGATTCGAGAGGATGTGTGTGATGTGCGGATTGGAGGAGACCAAATGGGCAGTTAAATTGTCACAAGGATTTCGTGGAATTTCTTACGAAGTATTTTCTTGGATACGTCCGGATGAGTTGGGCAATTATAACATCCTAAAACAAGCCTTATTAGCCAGATTTGAAATAGACCGAGAGAACTACAAGGGACAGCATAGGACTGCTTGGAAGGAAGCCGGAGAGAACTTTTCTCAATATATAGAACGACTAAAATCCTACCTAAACAAATGGTGTACCATGTCTAGATTTGAGGAAACCTACCAAGATCTAGAAGAAATGTTTCTAATAGATCAACTAAAACAGAAAATGTCTCAGGACATGAGAGCATTTTTAACACAAAACGGAGCTGAGAGATTTGAGTCTATCGTTACTTTGGCAGAGAGATATGAAAAGTCGCAGAAAGAGGTGGGAGGTAATCAAATCACTACCAACAATCTTCCTCGCGAATACCCTCAGAAGACCAAAGATAAAGTAGAACCGAAATCCAGCAAACCAAATGGATCTAATGGATCAAATAAGACTACCACAACTCAGAACCAGCAGGTCAAGTGGGAGAAGAAGACCTACTGCAGCCATTGTAACACTCATACCCATAACACACATGATTGCAGAAAGAAGCCTCAACCTCTTACCACAGTCTGTGCGGTAAAACCTAAAGTAGCGAGAAGGAACCGTAATGCTCGTTCCAATATGGACACGCAACGGAACACAAACTCCAAACTGCCAGTCATATAATCTGTCAACCTGAACGTATGGACAGTGGACGGTCTCTGTGATACAGGTTTATGTTTCGACGCAATTTTACAAGCCTCATTGGTAAACCCAGAGCAAGTTACAGATGAAACCGTCAAAATACAGGGATTTCTGAAAAGTTCCGTACCTATGACACTTCCTGTTGCCAAGGTCAGCATAACTTCACGCTATGTTACGGGAGAAATCAGAGCAGCGGTCACGGAAGACCCAATTTACCCTGTCATGCTCGAATGTTGCTACGTCATTTTGGGAGAATGTGGCATATTAAAACGTCCTTACCCTTTCCTAGCATTGACTCCGTTAAAAATAACAATCCCTTACAACTACTGTTTAAGTATCTTACTTAATGTAGGAGAAAAAGTAACCTGTAGGGTAGCTAAATTAATTTGGCCTTAGTTTCGTTCACGTACCTGGCCAACCGTCGTCGACTTTTGAAGCCATTTTTACTTCAGGATATCAAAGGAGACAGACGCGTTTGACTTAGACGTGAAAACCTATCCCTTCGGGGATAGGCAGTTTAGAGTAAAAATATGTCATTCTCTGCAAACCAAGGTACGTTAAATCTACATTATTAACACGTATTTATGTATTACACATACCATTGTGTTTAATTAAGAATTAGTTAGAATGATAAATCAACAATTCTTGTAAACCAGAGTCTTGAATGATTTTTACCACAAAGCGCCATGCGGTAACACGCTGTAATTTTTCCTATGTTTTACTATTTCAAATCCCTATGTTAAAACCTTTTATAGGCATTATGAACTTATATCTAACTAATAGTGCTTATAACCTATAAAGATTATGTGTACTGTAGAGTATCAACTCTCATGTCAGAAACACATTCAGAAACTCTTCTCAAATTGGGAGCAGACTCCTGATTCATACTTCATAGTAGAAGTTTCTGCCAATTTCATAGTCCTATGAAAAATAACTTCTATGCATTGTGAACTATATATCACTATTTAAGCTTAAAAATCTGCAAATAATCTATGTATTATAGAGATTGAATTCTAAAGAACATTTTCAAATGAATTCTTATCCATGCGGAGACATACAAATTATTACGTATATTCCGGACTCGTAGTCAGGGGATAAAATGCTTTGCCACATTCTAATCTGTAACTTGGAACTATAGTGCTAAATTTTAGTACAATCCTTTTGTTAACAGATTAGTAACCACTCAGCATGAGCGATGAACATATAATCATTTCATAAATAGTGCTAGGGAATTGCCATGTTTGAGAATATAAATTCAAGAACAAAGAAAGTAAACTCTTGATATAACTGAAGGTTCGGATAGGATGTGCCTTCAATCCGCATCACCTCACTGTAGTAGGAACAGAAGCGAAGATTGATGTGAATAAATTGCTTGCAATATTCAGAAGACTGGACCGTGCGGCATAAGTTATTCTAATAAATACACTCCGAATAATAGCAGTAATTGGCAAAATATATCACAGCGGTCACTATCCTTATACTGCCGTACGCAGTGGGGGAAAACAATGTATGTTTTAGTTTATGGATTAACCCCTGAGGAAATCCAAAAACATAGGCTCATTGCATCATCATTATGATTAATTGTTATGTATGATTATCATGTACTTAATATCAGAGAAATGTACATGCTGGCTTTCTCTGTTATGAGAATTTTTCTCTGTTCTAATTGTTACTATTCACTGTTGGAAATACACATTGTAATTTGACTCCTGTGGAAACATGAGTTGATGTAAGAATCCTTATGCATGTCAGTACACAAGAAAAGGTGAACCGTATGGTCATTAGCCTTGGCCTAATGCTGATTATAGTGCCAGAAGGAAGACGCGGCATTAGAAACCACAGAGATTATGTATAGGATATTCTCTTCAAGTAGATAGAGAAAGAGGCAATATCAACATGTTCGGATGGACAGAATGGCTTCGCCCATCAACTAGTTCCCAGTAACAATCTCAACAAAACATAGAGTGAAAAGATACCTCACTCACTATTATGGTCAGAATGGCTCTACACCAAGCAACGAGGGACAGTGGAACATGGACACCCACTCCTTTCCCCTTCTCGTCTTGTTGGTTGTACTTTTGTTTGTAATGATGTCATAACCATGTTAACATAACACAGTAGGTTAATGCTCGTGTTGTATTCTTTGTCATCCCTTTTCTATAGTGAGTGGTGGATTTTATGGGACTGTATTGCATCACTATCAACTGGAAACTGGGTAAAAAGCCAGGCGAGAGTGAACATGGCAACTTGTCGTAAACAAAGTCTGGACCAATACCTCAATGTTTACTGCTGCACTCATAAGCTGCAAACGCCAGCAAAAGAGACACACTCGAAGACAACTGACTGCGTGATTGAGTAAGTCCTATTTCAGTAGGAATATCCAGGATGGACTTCAAGATCTAATAATTTACAAAGATGAAGATCAACAGAGTAACTGACAACAGTGTATCATCTGCTTTACTTCTGAGAAGTACCACCTATAGCCTCATCATTCAACAAAATCAGTGAAACTATGGGAAATCCTACTATAAGTTTAATAAAACTAACAACAGTGAGTAACCTTCAACTGTTGGTTGGATTACCAAGTTGATATCCAACAATGGATAAGCCTTCGAAAGAAAAGTCACAGAGCAGCAAGTCAACATAAGGTTAGAGGCACCAAACACCAAGTTCTAGAATACTAACACCAACTCAAACAAATTGGGAGAAGACACTGAAACCACATAAGCCAGGACAACCAAGGTACCAACTGAAAACCATAACTACACCAGATTACCTCAAGGTTCCAAAATCTGAACCACCTGAAATAAACCAGGTCAACTCCAGATCTCAGACCTAAACACCATTAATAAGACCACATGAAAGCAGCTAGCGGAGTAAATGCCTTTACGCCTGCAACCAAAGAAAGCATCTGATTGCTTGCAACCCTGGGTATATGTGTTGAAAGTAATATTCTTCAGAAAAATCCTGGAAAATATTTCCAGATGAACCAAATGAATAACAAGCAGCCTTGTATGTCTACACTGAAAGGAAATACTGAATCAGAACTCTGTGCTGGTCCCATGTCAGCCAACATGCCATCAACGGTGGAATAGGGTATAGACTGGTGACTAGGTGGGTGAAACCTCTGTTTGAGCAAATTTAGGATTCGGATATTTAAAGCCGAAAAGCTGAATGGACGTCGACTTTTCATCAGACCTGATGATAAAAGGAATTACCTTCTGCATAGCTTAAGTGGAACCCCTGAAGTACGACCAACCTGAGGCACCAAATTGTCACAAAGGCACCGAGCCATTTGCAACAGAAGATTCGTGAATTCAGCCCCAATGGAGGGGATATGTGGTGAATTTATTTCCTAATAGGTGTTATAATTATTCAGCAGAAACTTCAGTGGACATTAGAACATGACTGTGAGTATTTTATTTCTGTCCCAGATAAATATGGGCATTAACTGCTTCGCACTGGAGAAGAATACCCAACCGCAATGCCTAAAGGAAGACTATAATTAATTAGTTTAATTATCAGTACAAACTGCTTTTGATATGTGTTTTTTTCTATGCCAGGGAGGTAACAGGTCAGGAGCCCTGTTTTTTTTTCAATGAAGGTTAGGGTATAGTATGTTGACACCAACTCATTATTTTTAAACATGAGACTTGTAAAGGGTGTCAAAGCAACTGTTTTATATGTTAGGTTTTCTGCTCTTAGACCAATGTTGTGTTTTTATCTAGGTAAAAATCAAGTTAGCAGAACCAATTTGTGGTTGTTGTGTTGTTTGTAATAACACTGTTATTTTCTTGGGGCAAAAAGGGTGTAAATGTATTGAGATAATGCAAATCATTCCCATGCCTGTCATGAATTCAATCAGACTATTACACTTGCATGTATGTAAACTGCAGATCTTGATTTAATACTTGAACTGTTTGTCCAAAATTTGTTGATGTGTACATCAAGTAAATGTGGTGTTCACCAGTGGTTGTTTATATGCTGTGAACAATCAATGTCTTCTAGCACTATAGTAAATTTAAAGGGTGATGAAGTGGGAAGGGAAACCGACACACAGATGCCAATGTTTCAAGGATTGAATTGTTTTCTCCTGGGGTTTGTGGTAAATATCCCTGATCACCCTGCATTCTAACAGTGACCAGATAATCAATAAAATCCCCTAGACACTTTTAACAAAATATTCTCATAAATTAAAATCCACATCCCACAGAGAACCAGTACAACTAATGATAGCATCAGCGGTGACTACGCGCCAACAGGTCAAGGAAACTCCAATGACCACGACACCAGCAAATCTTCAACCAGAAGATTTAAAACAAGCCCAGTCAACGGATAGTTCACTTGGGACGTGCTTCCGTAAGTTGCCCAAATCACATACACCTCCTAGGAAAGGTGATTTCTACACGAAGAACGGAATTCTTCACCGGAAGGCAGGAAAGTTAGGACAAGAGTACTCACAGCTTGTTGTACCAACTACTTACATAACGCAAATACTTGAGATGGGACATAGTATGCCGTTTACCGTACATATGGGAATCAACGCAACCATGCAACGAATCTCAGCCCACTACTACTGGCCGGGAATTAACATGGACATCCAACGATATGTCAAATCATGCCCAGAATGTTAGAAAGTAGCCCCAAAGAACTGGATACCACCAGGGAAAATTAGGGGAAATGCCCATCACCAGAACTTTCAACAAGAAAGCAAAAGATCGAGAGTTAGAGGTGGGAGAAAAAGTACTAGTACTTCTTCTCACAAGACAAAATCAGTTGCAGATCGGTTGGAAAGGTCCTTATGTAGTAAAGGAGAAAATTTCCAGAACAAACTACAAGATCTCTATAAAGGGGAAAGAGAAAGTCTTTCATCTCAACCTGTTACGAAAGTACAACGAGAGACCCACCACCGAGACAGCACATTTGATAGCAATTGCCGTAGCAACAGAAGTTGAACATGGAAACTCAATGGGAGTGGAGTATCATCTGCAGTTCAACGAGACTTATTGAGATGTGGACATTTGCTCAACATTAACGACAGATCAGCAGCAGCAGATTCGTGAGTGCTTAGAGAATTATGCAGAGATACTAACAGACAAGCCAGGAATGACAGATCTTGAAGAATTCGACATGAAGTTGAAGGATCCAACACCTGTGCGAGTCAAAACTTACCTCTCAAAGATGAAATTCAACAATTGCTTTCAGCTGGGATAATATCACCTTCTGATTCACCTTATTCACCTTATAATGCAAGTGTAGTTCTATCGAGGAAACCCAGTGGTGAACATAGATTGTGCATTGATTATAGGCAACTGATCGCTGTAACAGAGTTCCATCCGCAACCACTGCTAGATCAAAATCAACTTTTCACCAGCCTCAACAGAGCAAAATACTTCACAAAGATGGATCTCAGCAAAGGATATTATCAAATCCCAGTGAAAAGGGAAGTAAGACCGTGGTTAGCCTTCAGCACTCCTGATGGACACTACGAATTTAACGTTCTTCCTTTCGGATTAAGCAATGCACCTAGTGTCTTCGCTCGCATGATGAGGAAACTATTAGGATCATTGGAAAATCCACGTCTTAGCAACTTCATGGATGACATCCTGATTGCTACAGAAACATTCGAGAAACATCTTGAGACACTGATGGTATTGTTCAATTGCCTGAAAGAAGTGGGGTTGACAGCAAGACCAAAGAAGTGCCAGATTAGGTTCAGGCAATTAGATTTTTTGGGACACACAATATCTCAAGGCAAAATGCAACCTCATGATGGTAATGTGGAGAAACTAAGGAATGCACCGCGACCCAGAAACAAAAAGGATGTTCGATCTTTTGTATCCCTCTGCGGATTTTACGAAAGATACTCCCTGAACTTCAATTCCCTCGCATCTCCGTTGACAAATCTTACTCGGAAAGGGGAACCAGAGAATGTCGTTTGGTCTGCTGACTGCGAGAAAGCATACGCGGATTTAAAGAAAGCTTTAACAGCAAAACCAGTTCTTCATCTGCCAGATCTATCGCGTCCATGGATTATTAGGACGGATGCAAGCAACATAGGAATTGGTGCCACCTTGTTACAAGGAATGGATGAGGATCAATCAATGCTCTTTCCAGTTGCCTATGCCATTATAAAATTGAATTCAGCCGAACGCAATTATTCTACCATAGAAAAAGAATGGTTAGCTTTAGTTTGGGCAGTAGAGAAGTTCCAGGCGTACCTGTATGGGAAACACTTCACAATACAGTGCGATCATCAACCTCTCACGTTCCTGGCAGCATCCATAAACTTAAACGCTGGACTTATGAGATGATCATTACTTCTACAACCGTATTCTTTTCAAGTAGAATATGTCCCAGGAAGGATAAATGTAGGAGCAACTTTCTCAGCAGACATCCTATTGAAGATTCTATACAAGAATCAGAGGAGGAAAGAAAGAATAGGAGTAGAAAGGATTAGAGGAAATATAAGCTTGTTACGCTTGCACACAGCTACTGTTTTTCAAGCGAACAACAGTCTGAGAGGAGAGCCATGTAATATAATTTTTCACAAGCGTAACATCGTGGTAAATTTTTCCCGTCGACAATTAAAGTTTGACACCGCCTGTCACGAATTGGCAGCCTTTACTTCCCATAACAATTTTCGGTTCACTTTTGATGGGCCATGTAGAGGATCAACAGACGAACAAAACCGTTTTCTCTATATTCAAGGCTATACTGTCTTGACGTAAGCTTGCAAAACCTGCAAGTAAACAAACCACCAGGAATGGCTTTCTATTTGGGAAGTTAATTTGACACCAGTACCGGTCACCCCCAGATCAGTTTCACAGTCTTATCAATCCAGCCAGACGGGAGGGCAGACTCAGGGGACTGAATAGTAATTAAAACCAACCAGGCATGACGCAAGCAAACCTGGATTACCAACAGAGTTGTAAACTGGCTGTTGACCATGAGAACCTAATTGTTCCCTTGACATGACACCTGATAAGAATAGCTAGGAAATCGCCCAACCGCGATGGCTGACCCCATCTGGTAGAGACTAGAGGCGCAAGGTGCGAAATCACTGATAAGACTTAGGGGGCTAATAATTGTCAGACCCACAGGTGTGAAGGCTAGTGTGCATTCAGAATAGATTTATGGCTGCCAGGGGGAGATAAGTCAGTCTGCATGAGAAAAGAGGTGTGAACTGGCCCCACACTTGAATAGAATTAATAACCTTAGGAGGTCAGCATGTTTCTGTCATACCAGACAGAAAGGTGCCAAGGAGATAATAGGGTATACTGGACTCAGCTTAAATAAGGGTCCCTAGCTCTGGTCATGTTAGATTAAGTCTGACTTCAGAACAGGTAGGCAGCCAGCTCAATGTTTGGTAGTCATATGTATGATTCTTATGTTGCTAGATTTAACTAGGAGAATTATTTCTTAGTAACTAGTCAGTCTATATCGGTCATAGGTTACTTGAGTGTTTTTTCTAAGTTCTGTGTTCAATATCATTGTGCTTTAAGTGTTACTCTTCTGAGAAGTAGAAACTTATGTGAGGCAGGTCTTGTCTAGATATACTTGAGGTGTCGTAGCAGATGCTTGCCATCTCTTTCTAAACTAGACTAGTCTCATTTTGGTGTGTGCATTTGTTGTACAGAATATAGTCAACTGACTATTTATTTAATTCTTACAACAGCAGGTGATTAAACCGGGCAGCTCAGCAAATATAGCTGGTCTGTGTGGTCACTTCAATTAGACTTGTTGTATATCTCATTTTGTAGCTATACAATATTAGTACTCATTAATAATGCCTGATGCTATTATGTTGAGTATCATTAGATGTCCATCTTGAAGTAATATAATGTTTACGGATATGTTGGATGTATGTATGTGTAATTTCATAAACTAACTAGTGCATTATTCTAGGATGTTAAAGTATCATAATATGTCTAGTTTAATCAATATGTTTATGTGTATTGGATGTTTGATATATTGATTTGTCATATGCAAACCTACCAATATGAAGTGTTATGCTATTGTCTGCGCATTGGCACATTGGCCAATGATTGTGTTGGAAGCAGAGGTGTAAGGGTACAGACCTTACCCACAATTGGTATATGGTGCTAAACTTTCTCAGTGTATTGTGGGCGTGCGTCCACGGTAATGCTTGGAAACCTGGCACAGCTACTGGTCACGGCTTGCAAGCCCGGATGATCAGGCATTATTATAATACCATTACCGACCCTGTGAGCTGCTAAACTAACATTGGACGGAGCGGCTGTACGACACAGAATTTCTGTATTAGCGACATGGATATGGGGCGGCAGAAATGTAATCATTACAGGCGTGTGAGACAATTGAAAAGTCCGTCCCAGACTAAAGACAGTAGGAAGAAGGAGGATGGTGAACACAGTAGAGCTGGAAGATAAACTTGGCCAGACTGGTCATTGTATATGTTTGTGTTATGATATATTTTAATTAGGATTGCGCTGATGTAGAACTGATATAACACATTCTTGACTTTCTTTCAAGCTCTCACAAGGAGCACCTATGTTGTAGATCTCAAGGACGAGTGAAGACTAGGAGTGTCAGGACTGACAGGATCGTCAGAATACCGGCAAGCTGTTTCTTTTTTTGAGTCTACTGGAGAGTGGGGATCTGGACCACAGTTCCAGATAGATGAAGTAACAAGTAAAGTTACGTAATGTTTCTCATCACAATATGTTATATGATTTCATCATCCTCATATTAAAAACCATCAGATGTCTATGATTAGTAAATAAATGTTGTAATATTGTAACTCATAGTTCCCTCGTTATATTTTAATTCCAATTGTGCATACGTGTTGTTGTGTACATTGGTGGGGGTTCACTTACACACCAAGGAAGGGAGCAGTCAGGGAGAAAAACCTGTACTGAGATAGTCGTCTATATTCATATATTTAGACTTAAACATCTATCTTAACTAAACTTCTCTTTCCTATTCCTTGGCGAATATTCAGCACAGTTCATTTCATTTTGTAACGAGCCACTTGGAGCTGTACGTTGGATATTCAGGGCTTAATCTATAGTTCAGCCATATAGATTTTGTCCCTAGTCAGTTTCTGACTATTTGGGGTTGCTCGCCAGTGAATAATACTTTCATCTAGCCGGTGGGGCACCCCAACTTATGACACCGCCTCACGGATAATTTGTTCCTCGTTGCGATAGATCCTACTTTTTCATCGACCCATTGTGACGTCACCGGCGGAACACAACTAATCAAATAAAAAGGCATGACAGCAGTGTAAGCGGTCTGTTTTATAGTCAGCCCAACAAGAGAAAGGACCACTGGGTCCGACGGCATGGCAAAATTGTAGCAACCTCAATACTGAAACTAAATCAACGTGGGAGAAGAAATTAACTACATGCTATACGCCGCATTTTTGAGGCTTGGATCCTGAACTTTGTGTTGGAAACGTCCTGTTCGGATGATGGTAAATAGTATATTTATTTTAAATGTTAGTTAGTCTGTGAGTCTTTTTCCTAGAAGAAGAGTGGTAAATCAGTATTGTTAAAACCATGTGGTAAGTTCTTAAATTAATTTAGTAAGAAATAAATAATATATTCAGTTCTCATAGCCTATGGGTAAACTGTCCATTAAGAATAACCATAGTGAGTTTTATTTTCCTCCCAAAGTAAACAACTGATTTAATGTATAAACAATGGACACATGTTGAACATTTTATTTCTTAAGCATGAAACTCAGTCAGTAGTGCTTTCTTAAGACTTAAGAAAACCCAGAATTCTTAGTGCAGTGGTAAGGATATATGGTACATGTAAGATTTAAAACTAGTTTACCTGTGCCCGCACTGATAAAGAAACTAGTGTAATGTGTATAGTCAAGTAGATTTGAGCACATGCAAAGACAAGTAGATTTTCTTATATTTCTTGAACACATGGGAACCAAAAAGAGTTCCATAGGTATCATAATTTGTGTGATTTCAGGTCAGGTCTTAGTCAGATATGACTGAGCTACCGTATAACAGTAGACGGTACTACCTGGTTTCTGTTAGCGCCGAACGTTGGGCGGCGCTTACCAAACCCGACACCCCACATTGTGCCAACGGCTTCGGGCGGAAGAGCGCAATTGGGAGGGTACAAGCCTTACCTGGTGCGAGGAAATGCAAGCTAAAGACAAAATTGTCATGGCAGGGCAGACCAGGCCCTAAGCCTTGGTTGGCTACTGGTCTAGGATCGAAGCTCTGACAGGCGGACAGTTAGAGCATTGCTTTTCTGATCCGGCAGCTTCTGCAGCTTGTCTTGTTCCAGATGTAGGGGTGTTACCTTTCCTCTGGAGTGAACTAGGCAGGCCGAGAGAGGGATCATGCTGCATGGGCAACACATGATCTCTATATTTTAGCCCAGGCTTTGTGCTATGGAGAGGCAATAACTCCATCCCTGGTCTTAACTGGTCTCGGAATCAAAGCGAGAGGCAACTGTTACGGTTTATAAGTCCTTGTCAGTTGGCGTAGACATGGGGCGCCACGCGTTGCCTCTGACGGTGGGAGACACCTATAGGTGTCACTGATCAGCTACCGCCCGCCTCAAGCTGGGCAGCCCCCAGCCAATTGGGTGCTGATCCGCCACAGCCTGCCTGCTTCAATGGGTGCTAGGGGCTAGGACAAAATCTGAATCGCAGGCTATAAAACCAATGCACCAGGTACAAACAAAATTAAAAATAGAAACCTCAAGCTACGGCTTGCAAACTGGAACGTGAGAACCATGTGTCCAGGATTTTCCACTGACTTGACCAATATTGACGATGTGAGAAAAACGGCTGTGATTGATGCCGAACTCAATCGTCTTAACATTGATATTGCTGGCCTGCAGGAGACTCGCCTCGCTGAGGAAGGGTCACTCAGGGAAAACAACTACACCTTTTTCTGGAAGTGTAGAGGGCAGGCAGAAAAAAGGCAACACGGTGTGGGCTTTGCAGTGAAGAATTCGCTACTGGGAATGATTGAAATTCCAGCAGGAGGAAATGAAAGACTATTATCCCTGCGCTTGGCAACCTCTTGTGGGTTTGCCACCATTATTACTGCATATGCACCGACACTCGATTCCTCTGATGATGTGAAGGATTTGTTCTATGAGGAGTTAGACTCCGTGATCAAGGCAGTTCCAAAATCTGACTACATTTATATGCTCGGTGATGTCAATGCTCGTGTGGGCAAGGACTCGAGTTCATGGCCAGTGTGCCTTGGAAAATACAACATCGGTCGCATGAATGAAAATGGGCAAAGGCTGCTGGAGCATTGCACCAGTAATGACCTATGTATTACAAACTCTTTTTTTTAAACAAAAGAGATGCATAAGGTCACATGGAAACGTCCAAGATCCGGCCATTGGCACCAGCTGGACTTCATCATCACACGGAGACAACATCTGAACCATATATCATTGACTCGTAGTTACCACAGTGCTGACTGTGATACGGATCATTCTTTGGTTGTTGCAAGGGTTAGACTGAGACCAAAGAGAATCTACACAGCTAAACACAAATCTAGCCCCAGGATTAATATTATTAACACTCATGATCCTGAAAAATGCTTTCAGTTTCAACAGCAACTTGAAGACGCTTTCACTGATACACCAGAAAATTGTACAGTAAATGAAAAGTGGGGTTAAATTAAGGAAACTCTTTATAAAACTGCCGTAGGGGTTTACGGCACTGTGGATCATAAGAGGCAGGACTGGTTTGCGGCCAACAGCGAGACTCTGCAGCCCTTGATTGATAAGAAGAAGAAAGCTTTCTTAAGAAACAAGGAAAGACCAACGCGTAACACTCTGAGTGAGCTAAGGCAAGCTAGGAAGGATGTGCAAAAGGCTGCCAGGCAGTGTGCAAATGATTATTGGATCAAGTTATGTGAGTCCATTCAAATCGCAAGTGATAAGGGAGACATAAGAAGCATGTATGAAGGAATAAAGAAAGCCTGTGGTCCAGTGATCAAAAGAAGTGCACCATTGAAAACCTTGACTGGAGAAATCATCACTGACAAGAAACGGCAGATGGACAGATGGGTTGAGCACTATTTGGAGCTTTACTCAAGTGAGACCAAACTAGCGGATGATGCCCTCAACGCCATAGAGGCTCTACCAACTCTTGACCACCTGGACACACTTCCCACCATAACAGAAGTTAAGTGTGCTATAAATGAACTTGCATCTGGCAAGGCTCCAGGTAAGGATGGGATTCCAATAGAGGTTATTAGGAGTGGGCAAGACACACTCACTATACAGATCCACCAGCTAATAGAGCTATGCTGGCGTGAAGGACAGGATTTCAAAGATTCAAGCATCATAACACTGTACAAGAACAAGGGCGATCGGAGCGACTGCAACAACTATAGGGGTATCTCACTTCTGTGTATTGTTGGAAAAGTATTTGCCAGAATTGTTCTGCGCAGACCTCAAGTCCTAGGAGATCAAGTCTACCCCGAATCACAGTGTGGCTTTCGACAGAACCGGTCTACCACTGATATGATATTCTCATTGCGACAAATGCAAGAAAAATGCCGTGAACAGAATCAACCACTGTTTATTGCCTTCATCGACCTCACAAAGGGATTAAAGAAGATTGGCTGCCCACCAACTCTTCTGTCCATTGTGGAATCGTTCCACACAGGCGTGAAGGGTATAATCAAGTTTGATGGTGCAACTTCTGAAGAATTTGAAATCAAGAGTGGAGTTAAGCAAGGTTGTGTACTAGCTCCCACCCTCTTTGGAATATACTTTTCACTTCTACTGAAATATGCATTTCGTGATCAGGATGGTGGTATATACACTCACTCACGCTCAGATGGCGGCCTCTATAATGCTCAGAGATTGAAGGCTAAGACCAAAATTAGGAGGGTACTGATCAGAGAGTTGCTTTTTGCAGATGATGCTGCAGTTACGACCCACTCTGAGGAAGAATTGCAATGTCTACTATCTGCATTCTCCAATGCTTGTTCTGAATTTGGTTTAACAATTAGCAAAAAGAAGACACAGATTATGTCACAAGGTGCACATGGGGTACCATCAATCTTTATTGACGACGCCGAACTAGAGATAGTAGACCATTTTACATATCTAGGATCAGTGGTAAATAGCAAATTATCCCTAGATCAGGAAATCAACATCCGGATTGGTAAGGCAGCAACAACAATGAACAGGTTAAGAAAAAGAGTCTGGGAGAACAGGAAGCTTACTGCCAAAACAAAAGTCCTTGTCTATCAAGCCTGTGTCCTTAGTACTCTTCTCTATGGCAGTGAAACCTGGACAACTTACTCACACCAAGAGAACAATTTAAACAGCTTTCATATGCTGTGTCTGCGAAGAATTCTTGGTATTAAGTGGCAAGACAAAATCACAAATACTGAAGTATTGGAAAGATCAGGTTGTGTGACAGTTTATTCCATGCTCAGTCTTCGTAGATGGTAGAATACCAAAGGATATCTTTTTGGTGAATTACAGACGGGTAAGAGATCTCAGGGTCAGCCTCTACTACGCTACAAAGATGTGTGTAAGCGGGACATGATTGATGCAGGCATTGATAATGCACATTGGGAGCAAGTCGCCGCTGAACGTGTTGCATGGAGGGCAAATATCAGAAATGGAATAAAGTCAAAGGAGAAAATTATTGCAGAAAAGTGACACACCAAGCGTTTGAGACGTAAGATGGTGCATGATGGTGGAAATGACCACGTGTTCAGATGCACCCACTGTGGACGGACATTTACAGCGCAAATTGGCCTCATCAGTCACACTCGCTACCGCCATAGTTAAAAGTTATTATGCCTTTTTAAAGCACAAACTATCGTCTGTCAAGACGGCAAGGTGCCAATGGAAATGGAAAGCACACATGTGGTAAGGCAAATATATTTTCATGTTGTCAAACATGGGGAATAATAATATTTGTGCCACATAATAGTGTGTAATCAACTGCCATAAAAGAATGATTATTATTCATAATGAATGAATGCGGATGAGGGTATCACATAAATTGTATGTATTTGAAGAAAGCATGTGGTGACTCATGGATTTAATGTTGCTAAATCCTTGTTAAATGTCATAAGTATGTCTAATGATCACATAAATTTATGTCATTGCTGATAGCATGTCTGTGAGGATTCATGTGTGATTTCATTATTGTTAAACAAATGTGAATATATCATTTGGTAACAACACATCAGTTTGACTATTCATCATCCAGACAATATTATAATTTCTGAGGAAAGATGAGCATGATTGAGATTCTAATGTAATGTCATAGTGGTTAAATCTGCTTTTTATCATGTGTAAAGCACAGACATATATTAATTTTCATTCCTACAGATATGATGTGTCTGGTGAATAATTGTGAAATGAGAGATTTCATTGTGATATCAATGATGTTAAACATTTTATGTTGTCATGGGAAATCACATAAGTATAATTACCCACTTCACATGCAAGTATTCTGTTTAACGCATACCCTAAGTATTAATTTAGTACACTCTGACACATGACAATCCTTCGTATAAAATATCATTCATGCTACAATCATCTCGTTTTGTGCGCTAAGCATGACACAAACCATATAATACATTACGCACACCACAAGCATTGGTTTTGTAACTTAAGCAAAATCCCACTTTGTAGTTCACGTCACTCCTGTTAACACATATGGTCTAGTGTAATGATAAGAATGTACTACAATGATGATGATGATGATGATGATGATGATGATGATGACTGTAATGTAATGATAATAATGTAATAATGATGATAATGAGAATGATAGAATGATGTAATGATTTATAATGTCATATAATGATAATGATTGTAATGATATTGATATAAGGAAACCATGATGATGTACTTATGTTGTTTATACGTAACTACTTATTACAATGTGAAATGAGTTAAAACCCATTAATGTATGAGACCCCTTTTTTTAAGTAGAAGAAGAGTTAGAGAAATTAACTAGGTATAGGAGAAGATTGTAAACACAGTTGTCAATCCCAAATCAATCAAGTTATTACTCAACCTGGAAACCACGAGGACAGGCACAGGTGAAGAGGAAACTGCGCATCTGCTAGTCTAAACGTTGAACACCCTGTAATAGAAGATTGAATAGAGGACAACCATTATAGGTCGATAACTATTAGAGAGCACCAAGACTCCTTTCCCCCCACTGTTTATTTTTCTCTAGGAACAACATTCCTTTTATTGATTTCACTTGTGTTCTAAGGCTGTTACAACATTTCATTTCTAATGTCATATTGATGATATCATTAGATGTATATAAATGCTGGAATTTCAGGTAGTGGTCATACTCCTGTAGATACAGACCTGACTAGATTGAATGCAGGACTTGGTGAAGGCAAAAGCCTGACTGCAAGTAGCTCTTTGGTGATAGCAGCCACTTTGCTAATTGCTCTGTGAGAGAGTAGGACAGAACCAAATCCACCTGGGAAGATTTCCAGTTGTTTTAGGAGAGGTAACATTTCTTTAAACATGACTTACCTGCCAAACATGGAAATCTAGAGCCACTTAGAATATCCTAAAACCGGGAAGAAATAACACACTGAATAGGAACATAAAACACAGTTACAACTTGAAGCAGGAATCCACAACCCACAAGTCTAGACATAAGAGGCTGGCAAAATTTCTTTTTCAGATTTCTACCACAGAAGATCTGTAGGAAAAGTAAAGACTAAGTTACCTGTATTCTCAATGTTATGTGAGGAGTGGAGTAGCTGTGGAAACTATGTGTAACAATTTGAATGTACATGATTTCTGATTTTTCATGGATGTAATTGATGCATTTATAATTAGTTGTTTCAAACATTTCTGTTTATTACTCAATATATAGTTAATAAAGGATGAAACATTAAGGAAGTTATGTTCTCTCATGAGTGTGAATTTTATTTGTCAAAGTCAAATGGTTTTTAATTTAAACTACTCTTAGACATAATTAATTAGTTGGTAGAGGAGAGGCAAGGAACCACTTAAAGGATATTTTGGGTGTAAAAGGGAATACAACTTTTCACGTTATTTCCTGAAGGTATTCCTTGGTTCTCTAAAACTCTATTTCTGGTCTCAAATAATTGAGTCAGCACAGCTAAATTAATTAAACGGGAAGGATCACATTGGGAAAAATGACTTTGCGTCTTTTCTCTCTTTGGGGTTGAGCCAATCTATATATATATATATATATATATATATATATATATATATATATATATATATATATATATATATATATATATATATATATATATGTTTAACACACATAATAGTCGCTTGTTACAATTTGCAGAAACCATCATGATGTTTTCTACATAGGTCAGTTTTGTGCAAACAGAAAGACGTGATAGTTTAAAATTACCGTGGGGTACTTTTCTGTTAATTCACCCCAAACAAAAAAGCATCCCTTACAGAGCCTTATAATACTTATATGCATCGGTCCATAAATCACTTTCGGTTAGCTTTCGGTGGACTTCTGGACCGATCGATGGATGTTTTGTTAGTTTATTTTTGGGCCTGTAGGGCCCTCACTGTTGTCGGATTTTCGGGTCCAGGGCCCTCACTGTCGTCTGAATACTCCGACGACAGTGAGGGCCCTACGGGCCCAAAAACTAACAAAACATCCATCGATCGGTCAAGCAGTCCACCGAAAACTTAACCGGAAGTGATTGCTGGACCGATGCAAATGAGGTCCTGTAAGGGATGTTTTTTTCTGTTTGGGGTGAATTAACAGAAAAGTACCTTTCCGTGGTAGATAATTGACATTACTGTGCGAACATGTTTATATTTAAGCTTGAAGGATGTATCTAGTTATTTTACTCTATGTTGTGTGAATTCTGCAACATGTACCTGACGAGTTGGAGCGAAATATGCCAGGCAATAAATCGTACAGTCTATTGTTTGTGTCTTCGTTATTCAAATAAAGAGAGTTGATGAAATGAAATAAAAAAAAGTCAAGTGAAATATTTCGGTCACGTTAAAAGACATATTTTTGGTATATCCCTTACAGGACGTTGCAGTCAACATCAGCATTTTTCAGCTGCTGTTGATGTACTAGGCTAGATTATGCTCAGTAGTTTGCCATTGCTTTCTGAGCGACCGGCTGACATACCCCGTAAGATAGGCCTACCAACGTGGTTAGAATCGAAAAGACATAACACTCTTATAAAAACCATACTGGAGGGCAAGGTTGAGGGCAAGGGATAGACAAGCGATACAATTGGGAAGATAACATCAAGTAATGGACGAATATGAGTCTGACAGAATGAATAGACAAGACGATAGACGGTCTTCATTGTGAAGACGGCACCTGATTGATTGAATCAATTTTGGCCCTTACAGGCCGGTCAAAATATCGGTTTTCCCCGATGGGGAAAGTTTTTATTTTTTTTAATCACTGATGTTTTTTTAATAATAAATCTTTAGTAAAAGGCGAAAGAACATAAAATCACACATAGCTAAGTTATACTAACGTTGATTGAGAGTAAATATCTAAAAACCGCTCACTTTCATAAATATTTTCATTATTTACAAAATCAGTGCCTGCAAAAAAAATGACCAGCAAAAAAAGTGACCCGCAAAAAAAATATGTTTCGAACGCGTATTCCATACGGGTACTTCAATTTTAATTCACCGCAACAAAGAAGAATCCCTTCGAGCCTCATTTGCATCGGTCCGGCAATCATTTTCCGGTTTAGTGTTCGGTGGACTGCTAGCCCAATCGATGGATGTTTTTTTAAGTTTTGGGCCCGTAGGGCCCTAACTGTCGTCGACAGTGAGGGCCCTACGGGCCCAAAAACTTAAAAACATCCATCGATCGGTCTAGCAGTCCACCGAACACTAAACCGGAAAATGATTGCCGGACCGATGCAAATGAGGCTCGAAGGGATTCTTCTTTGTTTGCGGTTGTTTGCGGTGAATTAAAATTGAAGTACCTCCATACGTCCTTTTTTTTTTTTTTTTTGAAGAAATTAAACGTTTATTTCATACAAAGCAATGTATATTTACAAGGTGTAATGTGTGTTTCATTTGTTTGTGTATATTACAGAGCGTTGCCGTTTGTTAGTGTTAGGTGTCACATGTGTGAATAAAACAAATGCATACATATATACAGTTATCATAATATAACATTTATGGCATTGTGCATGTAAACACACATGCCTTGCATATGATTCATTTCCACTTCCAGAAGCGGAATGTATGTAACACTTGTCCATCTCTCCCTCCCCCCCCCCCCCCCCCCCTCTCTCTCTCTCTCACACACACACACACACTCACACACACACACACACACACATTTTGCATTTTATCTTAATCTATCTCATGCTTTCTGGAGACAGCAGTACATTGAATGCTTGGGCAATAAACTTTAAATTATTCCCATTAAAATGTGGCTTCTTTGTAATTTCTGGGTCACTTAGCTACCGAGGTGAAGGTTCACATTGTTGGTGTTGTTGGCCTGATGTCAAATTACAGGATGACGCTCTAGTGTCCTGTAAATGTCCATGACTCCTTTTGTTTGGGGGACAAGAATCAGGGATTTATAACTAGCAATTAGAGTCCATGGCCTGTCCCCAGGGAGGTAATTGGTTCAAAGCTGTGATAGTGACTGGATTTCAGATACAATGGGAAGGACTTAAAATCTGACCACTACAAGCCACTTTAGCTTAGGGTACTTAAAGGGCTTATTTAATTAGTTTATACATGGTTGTGCATATTTTTGTTCTTTTCAAAATTATCATTACCATATAACATTATTTTAATACTTGAGATATCGCTTTGGTTTAAAGGCTGCTACACGCGCGCACACACACACACAAACACACACTCGTACACATGCGCGTGCAAATGCACACACACACACACACACACACACACACACACACACACACACGAGCATCCACACCCAGACGCATACATATGTTACTGCCAACGACACAGACACACATCTACAATATATTTCATGTTGCACATTCAAATATAATAATGGGAAAAATAATAATAATGGTAGCAGTAGTAATAAACGTATTAATAATAATAATAATAATAATAATAATAATAATAATAATAATAATAATAATAATAATATTTGTAAGATTGTTAATACCGTCAATAAACACATTTACATCCCCTTTACAGACACACATCCGCACTATATTTCATTTTACATATATGCAACAATAACAACAATGTTAACAGTAACAATGGTGATAGTAATAATACAAACAACAATAATAATGATAGTAGTAATTGTCGCGAAACGCAAGTGGGTCTCAGATGGGACAACACATTACCCACTCTGTCCCACCCCGTCTCGGTGGCTAGGCCACATTTTAAGGCGGTTGAGGGGGATTTCCGAGTAAAAAGAGTTAGGACCATCTTCTGGGTCCTTGAGATGTTATGTATCGGGAGTATCATGAACTTCACTGACCCGGAGAAATATAACGCAACTCTTTGAATGTGCGCAGATACTGGATGTTGTAAATCGCACATTCTGATAAACCTCGGGGAATCGTGAATAGCCATCACTTTCGTGTGATAATACTCGGAACTATTCGACGGGTTCCGTGAGTGTGTCCTTCCGGACCCGATCCGACCTGGTCATTCGGTAGCCAGTCATCAAGAAGGGAGGCTGCTTCTATAGCCAGCTGTAGACTAGGCATCTGGGAGAATGTTCTACAGCGGAGGTTATTGTTGTTGAAGCTATCCTTTCATGGCCCTGTCCGCCAGCTGTAATCTATGCAACTCTTATGGAATCAGAGATTGATCTACAGGGGTGGCATTGTTGTCCTTGAGACGAGACCAGCTGTATCATGTTGTACCTTTGGGATCAAGAGAGTTGACCTAAAGCCCAGGGCTTGTTGAACCTACCGGGTCGCTGTCTGTTGCATAATTGTTTCTAAGTTGTAAAGGTACCACACTTCTACTTGGCGTCGCTTAAATTAAGTTTTATTTCAGTTGTGGGTCAATTATCGACCAGGCCGGCAGTTGTGCCGTAATTCTGGGCCTGGACTTAAGATGTACACGTTGACCTCGGGTCAGCGGACATCAGCTGTAAGTTAGTTTCGACCAGGCCTACCAGCTGTGTAGCAAGCCTGTGTGTTTACTATAACTTAGATTAACGCGTGAGGTAAGGTCAACAGACAAGACGGAATGTATTGTGCGAGCCAGCTCAGTGGAGCAGTCTGGTTTAAGCGAATTAACAATACATTCGACGCCCTATCTCAATAATGGAGTACATGAGGGAATTATTGTTCTGACAGAAGAATTCCCCCTGAACAGAGCTTTAATTTGATTCCCTTAATGGATGAAGTTGACATTAGTACGTTTCAGTCATCATCAGGTGGCAGGTTGAAACCAGTACTTGTCAAGCACTCATGTGACGCGCGAGAACCACATGCGTTTCTCGTTAAGGTGAAACCCAACTATGTAGGAGGCTATAAGCGGTGAAGTGATTATCTCCACATAGGCCCGTTTTTCTTTAACTGGGCTTAGTCAGAATGGGGAAAGATATCTTCACACCTACTAGGGTTAATACACCGTGGGCCAGTATAGCGGTGGGGAGACATCCACATACGCGGGTACATTTCATCAGTGTTATCGGACTCAACACTTCATTTGATGAGAAAGGAATAACATGTCAGGCGTGTCTATCTTTCTATTGTCTCTATACTTTCATGGAAACCAGATTGTGTGTGTGTGGGGGGGGGGGGGGGGGGTTGAATTTACCCAATTCCTAAGCAGCCAAAGGAATATATGTATGTGATGATTGTTAAAATAGATATACACACAATAGAAATCCGGTTACCCGAGACAGTGGAGAGCGATGAACACAAGAACACAAAACTCTTCTGTTGTGTGTCTGGTCTTTAATTCAGTATTTCAGGTTGGTTATCATTGTAGCTTGAGTATCTTCCAGTAACCTTGGAGGTGCCATAGAGTACGTACCTGAGATATCCTGAGATGCTGATCTACCTTTCCAATGAGACAGAGGTAAAGATGTATTGAAGGAAAAGGGACATAATATGCAAGATATACATTAAGAACACTAATAGATAGATCAAAATAGAAGAGAAAAGTCGTAATCAAGTGGATAATTTTATATACTTGAGGTCATTTATAACCTCAGATGGTAGATACACAAAAGAGCTTAAGAACAGAATACGGCCAACAAAAGAGTTATTTCAGAAAACGAAACGTATCTTATGCGATAAGTCACTATCATTGAAGGAAAAAATAAATAAACTGTCAACAAAAAACATTAAAAATTAATTTTCGACAATAAGATTTAAAAATTAAATTGCTACGTGAAACATTCAAATTGGAAACAATGAAGATTGTTGCGGTGCTACATAGAACCTGTACTTTTGTATGAATGTGAAGACACTGAGCAGTCACGCTGAATCTTCTGGCTGTAGAACTAGTGTTTCTGAGGAGAAGGCAAAGCAACACAGCGGGATTCGAACCACCTGGGCCTATGTTGGCTATAGTTATCCACCAGGCGCATTATTTGAATCTCAAACGATGGCTACGGTACCACCTAGCGCCGTTAAATACTCTACCACTACCACACTACCCCAACCACACAGTGAGATTAAAACCTGTCAAGCGCAATGGCAGCAACCAGACACCCCTGTTATACACAGATTAAACCCCTATGACCCAATAGACACCCCCACACGCTGCTTATTGGTAATCTTACCAACGAAAATGCATCGAGATTCGAACCCGACACCCACCACGACATGTAGGGCCTAGGATACCAACAAGACCAGTTAGACACCACAGCTACACATTGGTGCTACCCCACCACACTCTGCCTTATCGGTTAACGCACCATCTGCAATGGGTTTGTGGTACCAACTAGCCACGTGTCTCAATTCATTTCTCATTGTTAACATATAACGATGATCTGATTAAAAACGACACCTGTCGCCAACAAGTGTAATTTACAATACACATTATTTAAGGTACGGGCAATATCGACTTGTTCGTCACAGATGTTCACCGATATTAACAAAGATACGAATACAACAAACGGTAACAGCCCGCACATACAAATCAATTATGCATACATTATGTTCCCCCGCTCCTCCTTCTTTGCGCTTACTAAAAATGCGGGTCCTCACGTGTCCTCCCGCTCGTGCTTCTATACCTATATACCTCATACCTCAAAACGACTCGTAGAACTCGTGACCTACTACTCAGATGGCAGGGCACTTAATGATGATGAATCTGTCGCGCTAAATATCTGATTTATGTGGCTAATTCTAAGCGCTTGCATTTTTGTTTGTATGTCCTGAAGTGCTAAGCCTCCTTGATTCTTGTACTGTCTGAGGTGAGTTCTTCTTCTTCTTCTTCTTCTTCTTCTTCTTCTTCTTCTTCTTCTTCTTCTTCTTCTTCTTCTTCTTCTTTTTTCGATCGCTTGAAATATGTCTATAACTGCAATGTTGTTTCTTGTATGAATTTAACTGTCTTTTTTTTTTCGTTTAGTTCATTCAATGATCCATAGAGTTTATCTTCCACTGTCGTCTCTCAAGGCAATAAATTTTGCCTAGATATGTTGTATTTTGGGCAGTCTGGAAGTATGTGCTCTGCTGTCTGCGACGCCAATCCACATGTGCACATGGCTGATTCTCCCATCTTGAATTGTGTATACATACATACTTCACCTCGACACCGCAAGGTACAAGAGGAACATGATGAGATGAGATGAGATGAGTGGTTGGGTAATCTATTGTGTTCTGTTTTGAGGCGCAGAATAATGACTTGTTCTGGTCTGTCCATAACGTGGTAGACGCCTTGAACAGGTGTAAGTTGCTTTCTGACTGATTTGATCATTCTTTTCTTTTGGTGGCATGTAACGGGCACATCAGGCTGTTCTTCTTTTGCTACTTCCTTAGCCAATCGATCAGCTCTGTCGTTCCCGGGTATTCCACAGTGGGATGGACAGAAGAGCCTCGAGTACTGATTTTGCAGCTGTCAATGACAATATCACCACAGGTTGTGTACCATGGCTTGTATTTAGTAATTTCTCCGTTGCAGTCTTGATTGAATCAATTTCAGCATCATTGTTATGTCAGTACTTTCCTGTTGGTGTACTAGCCGTTTCCCTAGTATTATTTGGGTATTATATGTATACTCCTGCTCCTCCATTTCGAACAGCATTTTTGTGCTGACCCATCTGTGTAGACTCGGATCCAGAGATCCTGTGGGTATTTGTGACATATTGGGAGTTGGAAGCAGTACCCACCTCGACTTACCCCACAATGAAGTATCGCTATGAGGATGGGACTGATTTCATTTGCAGGGGATGGGTCTTTGGAAGCCAAAGTGTCCCATAATAGCTCTGGAAATCTAGGGGTTTCCCCAGGAAAATTAATTTCTTCCCTCCAAAATCTTCCTTCCCGAAAAGGAGAAACTTAATTAGCTCGAGAGTCCCCCACCTATGATCATTTTCCCTTTTAGGTGAAATGGTCACAGGAATTAACAAAATTTAAAGTTCCCTTTTCTGAGTAACCTGGAACCTGGGAGATTACAATAGAACAGAATTTAGCTGTCTATTAGAGTTTACCCAGTCACCTGTAGTTCCAGATACTACCTTTATGTGAAGTAGTTTCACTAACTAAACACATAGATAATAAAATGTTTTGCTACACCACAATGGACTTGGCAGAAGAATGCAGGAACAGTTAATTTGGTTTATTAATCAAAATAAAAACCTGTGGAAGTAACCAGTGATGCATTATGACATATATGAAATACATCAAGACATTGAGATAATGTTCATATTCAACATTAGAAATAAGAACTCTCATGTTCAGAGATGATTTCAGTCATTTGGCCACTAAGCCGTCCCATCAGTTAGCCTGCTATTGTTTCTGTAATAAATACCCCCAGATGGTACTGGAACATTTCTCAAGGATGTGTAAAACAAATAGTCTAAACAGTCTCTACACACTGTATGAATCAGAGGAGTTCATGACTACTCTCTGTTCCTGAAAGTTATTGATTGTTCTCACAAGTATAAAGTTTCACTGAGTAAAATCAAAGTATAGCAGTGATGAAATGTTGCCAAACTTCTGCCATATTTGTAAGTAATTTGCATTGAGGTATAAAATTGATCCTAATGATCTTAGAACTGTTTCTACACTTCAGATATATCAATCACCAGATCAATCATGAAACACAGATCAGGTTTGGGCACAGTTCAGTGGGGACTCATTGAATATTCTTGGTCCTGGCCACAGATTCCTGTTGCACCTTTATATTACAGATCTGCTCTAGGTTGACAGCCATTGTACATTATTGGGCAATGTTCTGCACCTCTGGATCATGACAATCTGCGAACACCGCCATCCTCACCTGACTCTGAAATAAACAAACTCAGGCATAATTTAGTCTGAAGCTTTCCTTCTGAATCAGGATGAGGGACATACAGAGACCTAAACCACATCTGGATGCTTTGCCGGTCGCTCTGCAAGTGCTTGAAATCTAACGTCGCTGGACCCAAAACATTTCGCGGGCGATGCGATTATTCTAGGTTAACCAATGAACAGAACGGGCCTAGACCACATGATCTGTCCATCATTGGGTGTCACAGCTATTAATACTGTTGACGCCACATTCCTAGCATTCCAATTCTCCCTAGTGCAAACCTTTAGTGAGAAGTGTGTTCTGAAATTGTGATGTGCAGCAGTGAACAAGACGGAGTGCGCAATCATGCGACAGTATTCGTCATCAAAGAAGCTGAGAGTGGCTGTTCTGTGCTGTACACTGTTCTGTTGTTCCTTGTCACATATTCCTATTGAGTGTTTTGTGTTGTATATCTCATCTCATCTTATCAGGTTCCTCTTGTACCTTGCGGTGTCGAGGTGAAGTATAAACAGCGGGAAAGTACCCGCTTATGGGCTTCATGTATCGATCGATATATGCTGTTTCAATCCATCCATCTATCATGTGCCATGCCGGTAAGCGTGGGCGGTCATGTTCTGCCATCTCACTCGATCACCAGAGTCGTGGATCAGCTCTGTGTTCCTGTCTCGACCATGCCACGTGGCCAAGTCATCCAGGTATTTGCTTCTAGGTCTTCCCCTTGGTCGCTTCCCTTCGATCTTGCCAGTTGTCACAAAGTTCTCCAATTCATTTCTTCTCATAACATACTTAAAATATTTTGACTGTCTACGCTTAATGACTAATCAATTTACGATCTTCATTTGTTTCTTGAAGGACTTGTTCGTTGGTTTTTCTATCTGTCCATGATATACTTTGCATTTTCCTCAGAAACCACATTTCTACAGCCATTAGCTGTTTTTCAGCTTAACTGCTTATTGTCCACGCTTCATATCCATACAAAAGTATAGGTTCTATGTAGCATCTCAACACTCTTTTTCTCGTTTCAATTGATATCTTTTTGTTGATCAGTATGTTTTTCATCTTGCAAAAGGCTACCTTCGCAATGGCAATTCTTGTTCTAATCTCTTCAAGGCATCTCCCGTCAGATGTTATGACTGTGCCGAGATAACAGTATCGATTCACTTGTTTAAGAATATGTCCATCTACTGGTATATCACATTGTGGTATTTCCTTCTTCCCAGTGACGACCATAATCTGTGTCTTCTTAATATTCAGTTCTAACCCTAGTTGTTCACTATATGCAACAACCTCATCTACTAAATTTTGCAGGTCCTGTTCATTGTCTGCTATCAAGACTGTATCATCTGTATATCTAATGTTATTGATGTATCGTCCCCCAATGTTTATTCCTTCCATATCTTCTATATTTCTTAATCTATTTTAACTGTACAGGGAAAAAAAGATCTGGGGACTTTACACATAATTATCTCAAACCTTACATATGCTGTGTATTGTCCTGCAAATTAGGCCTTACAGACCATTCAAAGAAAAAAGCTTTCCCCAAAGGGAAAAGTCACGAAACTCAAGCTAGTCTCGGACAAGTCAACATTATAGCTGAACAACTTTAAATAAAAGCTATTATTTCGTAACAATAAATAAAAATAGGTTGTAATATCTAAATACTAATAAATTTCTTTATAAAATATAGTTAATTCGATAAAATTTACGATAAGTTTTAAAAATTTTAATTAAACTCAATTTCTGAAGTTAATTTTTAAAACAGATTTAGATTTAAGAAATATTTGACTTAGAAAATATAAAATTCATATTCTATATATTTATAGCATAGTTTTGCCCCTTGGAAATTTAATATAATGCATTATGTCCCTTAACTAAATGTTTTCGTTTTTCTTAACATATCTGCATGCATGTTTTCCGCTAGTATGTATCTATGTTCTTTGTGTACTTTCACATCATGGGTTGATCTTTGTATGTTTTGTCATGTGCATACAATTACACTTTTATATTTCTCATATATACTTAGCTATTTACAATCACATTTTACCAAGGATTTGCACGACAATCCAGAGCGTTCGTTCTAGTTCTTGTTCCAAATGATTTGCTGTTTTTATTTACACGATCCCTGCGACTTCAACATCTCGTCACTATGACACCCCCTCCTCCCCCCCCCCCCCTCCCTTTTCGTTTTCCCCATCTCCCTTTCTTGATTGGATATGAATAAAATTTGGTGGAACTGTGGTAAAGCTGTGAAAATTTAAACAATATAAAATGACACAAAGTAGTGCAGCTTTACATAACAGAATTACGACACATAGCCTACAGGACGTTGCGGCGACTTGCCTTCATCAGCAAACAAATACACACACAAAACACAACACATAGCCACGGAGAAGACCCTCCGGTAACTACATTAAAGCGTGACGACGGGATGAGAAGAACAAAAAGATGAAAAAATGACAGCAAAGAAGAGAAAATAAAAATTTGAAAAAATGTTACTACTCACCTGGGAATCCGCATTCTCGGCGATACACGTTCGGATGCCCAGGTGAGTAGTAACATTTTTTCAAATTTGTATTTTCTCTTCTTTGCTTTCATTTTTTCATCTTTTTGTTCCATTATTGAAAAAAATAAAAATTAGTTGCATGTCCTATATAGGACGTAGCAGTCAACCCCAGCATTTCCTGGCTGTTCGTGATTCCTGGGGAAGTTTACGTTCAGTAGTTTCCCCTTGATTTCTGAACGACCGGCACCCATACCATTTCATTAAAAAAAAAAAAAACCCAACACAGCTGTGTTTCGAACGCCGATATGCGAGATTACGACCTGAGTCCGTAACATTAAAAGGCAGAAGATTAAATGGTTTGACAAATTAAGATCTGATACTTCTTCTTCTTTCGTTCGCTTAAAATATGTCTATAACTGCAGTGCTGTCTCTTGTATGAATTGAACTGTCTTTTTCAGTTCACACAGCGGTCCATAGAGTTTATCTTCCACTGTCGTCTCTCTAGGCCAGAAGGTTTGCCTAGATATGTTATATTTTGGGCAGTCTTGGAGTATGTGCTCTGCTGTCTGCGACGCCAATCCACATGTACACATGGCTGTTTCACCAATCTTGAATTTTGTATACATGTGGTTGCGTAATCTATTGTGCCCTGTTCTGAGGCGCAGAATAATGACTTGTTCTGGTCTATCCATAATGTGGTAGTCATCTTGAGCAGGTTTTGATGGCTTTCTGACTGATTTGATCATTCTTTTCTTTTGGTGGTATGTTACAGGCACATCAGGCTGTTCTTCTTTGGCTCCTTCCTTAGCCAATTGATCAGCTCTGTCGTTCCCGGGTAGTCCACAGTGGGATGGTATCCACTGTATGGTGACCTTATGCTGACTGCTAAGTTCAGAAAGTAGTGCCCTTAGTACTGGCAATTTCCCAGACAGGAGCGCCTCGAGTACTGATTTTGCATCTGCCAATAGCACCACAGGTTGTGTACCATTGCTGGTATTTAGTAATTTCTCTGTTGCTATCTTGATTGCCTCAATTTCAGCATCGTAGTTATGGCAGTACTTTCCTGTCGGTACTCTAGCTGTGTCCCTGGTATTATTTGGATATTCTATGTACACTCCCGCTCCTCCATTTCGAACAGCATTTTGTGCTGACCCATCTGTGTAGACTCGGATCCAGAGGTCCTGTGGGTATTCTTCATCAAGGAAGCTGAGAGTGGCTGTTCTGCACTGCACACTGTTCTGATCTTCCTTGTCAAATATTCCTCTCACTTTTGTCTGGATTTGTAATGATAGTCTATGCTCATCTTTCCATGGAGTTCGCTCTGGAATAGTTGTTAGGGGGATACCATTTGTGGGCAGATCGGTGGTTTCTCTGCAGAGTCGTTTGGCCTGGTGGATAAAACTACTTCTTTTCAACCGCCCTGACATAAGCCTGGGTCACTGACATTGAGTTGAGTGACCGGGCAGGAGGAAGAATGGAGATGAGAGGGGGAGACAGTAAATTGACTGACCTGGCTACGAGGAAAACAATCAACCCTCAGAAATAATGGGGCGGATATGAGTGGAAATCCCCAGGGGGGATGGGTCGAAAGACAGTGGTGTGTTGTGTGAAGTGAGGAGACTGAAAAGTCAGTGAGAGAAGAGACCGACTGCGGGTCAGGTCGTTTAAGAGAGAGCTCCGTGTTGTGTTGTTCTTCGAGTGGTGAAGACAGGCCTGAACCCAGAGTGGGTTCTGTATTGAGTGTGGGCCTAAACCCAGAGTGGGTTCTATAGTTGAGCAGTGGCTCCAACCCAATGTGTGGGTTGTATTGTGGGAGACCCAGCCGTGGATAGTAGCTGGATTACCTGTCTTGTGGATTGAGATTAGAAGCCAGCCGTGAGAAGGCATTGATGTGTGCTGGTTAAATTGTGAGGAGGATATTTCTATTCTATGGATTACGTTATGTTCCTGGATGTATAAACCTGTTCCGTTTGTCCGTCTTATTTTTGTAATAAAGGATTATGTGCGCCAACGGAATCTTGTTTAATGCCTGGTGAATATGCACTGCGGGGGTGAGTTACATTGCAAGACAGATATCTCCATTGACACACCATGAACATCGTTACCTAGACAACGACCATCACACAAAACTTATCATCAATATCATGAACAGTATCATCGTGAGAACTTCGTGATATTATCATCAAGAGAAAACGTGTGACATCTGGGCGCTCGTCACTTAGTAAGGAGTATCTGTGGGCTCTTCGCTGAAAGAGAGGAGTTATTATCTGTGACTTCGTTCCATCAATTTATACAGTACTGCGTCAAGAGAGTAACAGCAATTCTGTTGTGTGTGTAAGACGCCACATCGAAGAAAAAACTGTCAGCGCGCGGGGAGGGTACGCGGCGGAAATCACCAGCTAGCAGACAGTTCAAGTGAAGGTCATACTACAGGTAAATTAACGACAGTCAGCACACGTCATTGCGACGCTAGCGGGCACCCCAGAAGAATTAACGCAGGAAAAAAAAAATCGACTGGGAAAGTCGATTGCAGTAGCAGGGGTGTTTGGTAACGGACAGCACAGAGGAAATGTCGAGGGGACAAAACGGTGGTTGCAACAAGTGCGGTCAGTCCTGGAGTGTGTGTGTTTGACAGGATTGAACCAAAGATTGAAGACAGCGAGTAATTTCGTCTCAACATCCTGTGTGTGGTGGGATATTTGGTGTGTGTGTGCTGGAGGCAAGCGCACTGTGTTGTTGCAAGTTGACTGGTCAAGATTTTTCGAGGCAGTAAATAGGACGGGTGGGTACACCAGCGTCCAGGTACGAGGGGAAAGTTACGTTAACCCCCACCACAGCCGTGCTAGGGCAGCAGTGGAAAGTGTGATTTTCCACGAAGTTAATACCGCAGCCGGGTGGGGCTGTCAAGTTTGTGTGAAAACTGTTTTACGGAGGAATTTTTCACTGAGAGATAAGAGAAATTGAGGTGTCCGGCAAGGCCAAGGCCGTGGACAGTGGAAAGTTACTGAGATGTTCCATAGTGGAACTGGATAAACAAGCTGTTTTTGTGTGAAACCAGACTTGATTGTTCGTCTTTGTTCAAGCCTTTGTCATCATTATTCTGTTATGAGCAAACAGTTTTAACTTATCGTCATCGCAACCATTGTCGTATTTCTTTGCCAATAAGGATCTATATATCCAAATTTAAAGCGCTGAACATTGGCTGCCATTCTTCTTTTCTTTTTGGTGAATCTTGTCGGATAACGGAAATCCATAACATTAATGATACAGCGAAGCGCCATCTCCGCAACGAGAGTAACAACAAATCGAAAGAACACTTTGGATTATTACCACGTACAGAGAAAGTACAATAACGTTACGGATATCACTATCATCTTCAACTTTTGTCGACAGTTGGAACTTTTGATCACCACGTGAATTCAATAACCACTCAACAAAACAAGAAGTCGGTTTGAAATCTAGCGTCGTAGACATTGAATAAAAAGAACTTTTGGCGACGGATTAGTGGGCACATATTTATCGGCCAACGATGTGGACATTCTGTTTGCTGCTCATTGTCTTATAAATATTGTTTTCGGTTGTTAAGCTGTTACTTGTATGTGGTCCAGTGTTTGTCAAGAGTAGGGGATTTGTTGGGGTGTTTCTCGAGAGTCGGGATACAGCACAATAATTTATTTGTCTTTCTGGTGCTTACGATATTTTTGTAAGAAAAACGTTAATGAGTTGACGTATCGTGCAGGGGCATTGAAATAGTCTTAACCAATATCTAGAGCCGAGTTGTCTGACGTCAGATCTGTGTATATTTTCAGTATATATTCTTTTTCTTTCTCTCTTTCTTTTCGTTATATTTACATATAATATTTGTTGTGTTCGGATATATGTTTTTATTGTGATCTTTCGTCATTTCTGCTGTCTAGTGGTCTTGGTCAATTTATATTTTTATTTTACGCGCACTGTGGATGTCTCTACACAAGCTTGTGGTTGTTACTGTGGTTTATTTCTGTGTCATCATCGTCTCCGTGTACTCAGCTTGTGAAGTCTAGCGTTGGATAGTCATCACTTAGTGTTATCATCCATTTGTTTGTATACGTATTTATATGTATGTGTAACAATATTTTCAGGGACTTTATGAACTTTTGGTCATAGATATATAGATATAAGGGAGTATAGGTGATACTTCCCCCCCCCTCACTACCTAGTGCTTATAGAGTGACTGGGTGAGTACAGAGTGAGATTGTAGCACTACGGATTTACGTACACAGGGAGTGCGGGTGTACTTAGGGAAGTGACACAAAGACTAACAGCAGAGTCTGTACATTTATAGTTGGCTGATTCACAGCAACGTGTCCACAAGTACAAGATGCCTACTTTAATGGATTATATTGAAGCAGGTGAAAGAATAGGCCTGAAAGGTAAAGAGTTACAGGAGTATGCCGAAGCAAAAGAACAACAACAGACGGAAAGAGAGGAGAGGCATAATGAACGCGAGGCAAAGCGTCTACAGGAAGAAAAGTTAGCTGAGAGAGAACAAAGACAGGCTGAAATGGAAGCCAAGCGTCTACAGGAAGAGAAAGAGACACAAGTAAAACTAGCTGAAATAGAAAACAAGCGTCTACAGGAAGAGAGAGAGACACAAATGGAACTTGAAAAGTTAAAACACACAAATGCGGTGGAAATTGAGAAAGAGAAGATTAAGATGGAAGCTGAAATTGCTCTCAGAAAACTAGAACTATCTTCAAAGGGTCAAAGTGAGGAAAGCGGAAAACCTTCGCAGTCGTCACAGAGATTAAAACTGCCATACTTTACGGACCGAGACAACCTTGAATCTTATTTGGACAGATTTCAAGCAAGTGCGAAAGTGTTAGGCATCCCCGAAGAACAGTATGCTATTAGACTAGGGGAGCTGCTTACGGGCAAGGCACTAGACACCATGTTCAATTTACCTGTAGAAGAAAGGAACAACTACACTATCTTACGTCAACGTTTGCTGACTAAGTTCCAACTAACTGAACATGGATATAGGACAAAGTTTAGACAGTTAGTGCCAGAGACAAATCAAGATTTCACAGACTTTGCTAACACTGTAAAGAATACATTTAACAAATGGATGGAGCTTGCAGAAGTAGGGAAAGATTTTAATAAATTAGTAGATCTAATGTTAAGAGACAAGGTAGTATCTGCATGCAATTCTAATTTAGTGGCGTTCTTTGAGGAACGGAAGCCAAAGGACATAGACACAATGTCTCAGTTAGGGCAAAACTACATGACTGCACATCCTAACGTATCTATTGGGAAACTAATGAGTGAGGAAATAGTCTGTGCAGAGTACACTAAACAGAACCAGAATCCAGTTATCAGACCAAGGGCGAAAAGTGTGGATTCAGCACAGAAAGGTGAGCAGCAAGAACTTCAAGATAATGGTTTCCGAGGAAACAATGTTGGTAGAGTAGGACGGTACCCATATAGAAGAGGGAACTTCCAGAGACGTCCAAATTATGCCGGATGTTGGAATTGTGGGAGCTGGAGACACAAGGCAGCACAGTGTGATGCACAACCATCAGATGGACCAACGAACAGCAGTAAAAGGGAGATTATCTGTTTCAAATGTGGAAAGAAGGGGCATGTCAGCCATCAATGTAGGATGAGAGAAACAGAGCACTCAAATGCAGCGCAAGTAATTGAGACGCTGAACAATGAAGATTGTAATGGGTGCAAACCTCTTTTTGAAAAAGACAGTCAGCCAGTCCTAATATGTGGTCATACAGTGAAAGCAGGATCAGCAGTGCATGAAGGAGGAAGCCTTAAGCTGCATCAGGGATTCGTCAATGATAGGCCAGCGTTAACAATTAGGGATTCCGGATGTACGTCTATCGGAGTGAAGAGAAGTTTAATAGATCCCTCGGATTATACAGGGAAAAAGATTAGATGCATAACATTCAACGGCACAGTAGAGTTCTACCCAGTAGCCATAATAACAGTAAAAACACCATATATCACTGGAAGAGTGACAGCGTGTGTTTTGGACTCACCAGTGGCTGATTTGATCATAGGAAATGTTATAGGAGTTAAAGAGTGTACAGAAGAGGAAGTAGTTTATTGGGACCGAAAATATAGTGTAAACAGTAATGAGGTAGTTACCACAAGAGAACCTAAATTAGAGAGTATAGCTGAGGTAGAAGAGGCACTTGAAGTAGACACAGGAACTCAGGACAAGGATAGTACAGCTGAGCAGATGAGAATGGATCCCAAATATAGTGCTAGTGAATCCCAGAGACAAGATACTACTCTGAACAAATGTTCCCAAGGGTGTAGGAGAGTAGAACATAGGCAGTCAAAGAAAGGTAGATGGTGCTTCGAGAGGAAGAACAATGTTCTCACTCGCAGGTTTTCAGATAGCAGAACTGCACGTGGGCAAGGAGCAGTACCTTTAGCACATAGAGACCGATATACTAGAACAGCTCAGGATAGTGCATGTGCAGGGCACATAGGCAAAAGGCGTATGCAGCAGAAAGAAAGGTGCCAGATATATGGGCCAAGATTGAATAAAGAGTTCAGACTAAACAGAGACTCAAGTGTAACGGTGCAATATGCAGATAGGAAAGTTGACTCACGTCAAAAGAGTTTTCGCGACATTACTGACCCAGGGCTAGGGATATCAAACAGATGTTGTAATTGTAGAGGTACCATGAGTCATGGGTACATGAAAGGGAGACACAGCATCGACAAAAATCAGAGGTGGGTTAATGAAAGAACAGAACCACCTGATATTGGGTCGGTACACAAATAGTATTGTGTGGTCGTGAAGTAGTAAGAGACCTGTGGTTACATAAGTATAATGCTTTCCTATGATGTATTATTATTATGTGATGTATTATTATTATGTGATGTATTAGTTCATGCATTGGTACACAAGATAGAAAGTTGTTTGTATTTATGTGTGGGGAATATGGGAGTGTACTATGAGCATTTGAGGTATCATTTAGGGTGGTAGCTAGAGTAAGGTGCAGCCATACTTAGGGCTACCCAGGCTATATGTCTGGGTCACATGTTTAGTAAGTTTTAGTCTCCCAATATTTGAAAACGAAGTTTTCTTTTAAGAGGGGGGTAATGACATAAGCCTGGGTCACTGACATTGAGTTGAGTGACCGGGCAGGAGGAAGAATGGAGATGAGAGGGGGAGACAGTAAATTGACTGACCTGGCTACGAGGAAAACAATCAACCCTCAGAAATAATGGGGCGGATATGAGTGGAAATCCCCAGGGGGGGATGGGTCGAAAGACAGTGGTGTGTTGTGTGAAGTGAGGAGACTGAAAAGTCAGTGAGAGAAGAGACCGACTGCGGGTCAGGTCGTTTAAGAGAGAGCTCCGTGTTGTGTTGTTCTTCGAGTGGTGAAGACAGGCCTGAACCCAGAGTGGGTTCTGTATTGAGTGTGGGCCTAAACCCAGAGTGGGTTCTATAGTTGAGCAGTGGCTCCAACCCAATGTGTGGGTTGTATTGTGGGAGACCCAGCCGTGGATAGTAGCTGGATTACCTGTCTTGTGGATTGAGATTAGAAGCCAGCCGTGAGAAGGCATTGATGTGTGCTGGTTAAATTGTGAGGAGGATATTTCTATTCTATGGATTACGTTATGTTCCTGGATGTATAAACCTGTTCCGTTTGTCCGTCTTATTTTTGTAATAAAGGATTATGTGCGCCAACGGAATCTTGTTTAATGCCTGGTGAATATGCACTGCGGGGGTGAGTTACATTGCAAGACAGATATCTCCATTGACACACCATGAACATCGTTACCTAGACAACGACCATCACACAAAACTTATCATCAATATCATGAACAGTATCATCGTGAGAACTTCGTGATATTATCATCAAGAGAAAACGTGTGACACGCCCCATAGCTAGGTTTTCAAATCTGTTCTTCATAGGGTGGCCTGGCAAGCTGAGGAACTTTTCTGCTTGTATTAGCGTTTTCGTATCTCTGCGCTCACTCAGTGCTTGTGTCCTCCCCATTTTCTCCATTTCCACTATAGGAGTTGATCTCATCCCTCCTGTGGTGACTCTAAGTGCTTGATTTTGCACTTTGTCCAGCTCTTGTAGTGTGGTTTTTGCTGCCGAACACCATGCAGTTGACCCGTATTCCAGGTGTGGCCGTATGCTCTGTTGATAAACTTTGCTAAGTATTTTCCCACTGGCTCCCCATGTGGTTCCACTTAGCTTTCTCAGGATGGCTATTTTCCTTCTGGCTTTTGCTACTGCTTTGTTGATGTGCTTTCTCCATGTCAGCCTGCCATCAAATGTTACTCCAAGGTATGTTGGTTCTTTATCTTCTCGTAGGGGTGTTCCATTTATCTGGATGGTCCCTGCCTTTTGTTTTGGAGAGAGGGTAAATAGGGTGGTGTTGCACTTGTCAGTGTTTATGCTGACACACCATCTATTTGCCCATGCAACAAATGTATCTACAGCTCTTTGTAGTAATCTGGTTGCCACTGATGCATGTTCATTTGTGCTCCATAGAACCAGGTCATCGGCATACATTGCGGCTTTAATTCCATGCGGTAGATTAGCAACGAGATCATTGATGAAGATTAGAAAGAGTGTGGGGGACAATACTCCGCCCTGGGGAACTCCGTGACGCAGTAGTACTTTCTTGCTCTTTAGTCCGTCTATCTGTACTCGGGCTCTTCTGTTGTGCAAGTATGCTTTCACCCATTTGTACATTCTTCCATTGACTTTGCAGTTTCTCAGTTTATTCATCAGACCTTCTTTCCAGACTTTGTCAAAAGCTTTCTTCAAATCTATTCATGCCGCAAGCACCAGGTTCTTCTCTTGGAATGCATCCTCAATTTCTTGAGAGAGGTAGGTTGTCTGATCTTCCGTAGAGTAGCACTGCCTAAAGCCAGCCTGCTGTGGCACAAGGATGTTTTCACTTTCAATGTACCACTGCAGTCTGTGATTGATGATGCGCTCCAGTGTTTTGCAGAGACAGCTGGTGAGGCTAATTGGTCTGTAGCTAGAGGCAATGGAACTATCTTTCCCTGATTTTAGGAGGGGTATCATGATTGCTTCTCTCCAGGCTTGTGGAACACTGCCTAAGGTCCAACTGTTATTGAAGATCTGCAACAGCTTTGCTTTGGCCTCTGTTCCTAGGTTCCTGATCATTTCATTGGAGATACCATCAGCTCCTGGTGACTTTCTCATTTTCAGTTTTGATATGGCTAGCTCCAGTTCGCTGATTGTGATGGGTGCCTCCAGAACCTCATGTACTATTTCCTTCTGTCCTGTATGTTGCCGTTTCTCTTGAATCTCTTGTTGTTTCTCTGTACTAATTTTGATATTGTTATCTTGTGTGAATGAGTCCGCAAAATGGTCAGCTGCTTGCTTTCTTGTTAAGATGTTTCCATCTTTATGTAGTGCAATTTTTGAGTTTCTCCCTGTGCCCTCATCGTTAAGTTGTTTTATTAGCTTCCACAATTTCCTTGTGTCTCTTTCAAAGTTCAGAGACTCTGTTTTTTCCTGCCAGCTTTTCCGTCTAGCCTGCAGCTTGGCCCTTTAAATTTGGCTTTTGCATGCTGGAATTTATTGTGGTGCTCTTGGCTGGGTGTGACCTCTGCTTGCTTTCTACATACTTCCACATCATTATGCAACTGTTCCAATTCACTACTCCAGTATGGTTTATATTGTTTACGGGCTCCTCTTGGTACTGTTTCTCGTGCTGCCTGTAGTATGCATTTCCCAAACTCTTCAACTACTTTATTTATGTCTTTCTCAGTGTTCAGGTTTCTAACCAGTATGCTGGTTCGATGCTTGTACACTGCCCAGTCTGCTTTCTTGTAGTTCCACCTCGAGAGGGTGCTGCTTTCACTTACAAGCTCATTTTCTACAGTTAGAAAGACTGGTCGATGGTCGCTGCCACCAAGCTGTTTCCCAACAATTCGTGTAATGTTCCACTCCAGGTCTGGTGAATGAAAAGCCAGGTCAGGTGTAGTTGTAGAGTGCCATGATCTCGAGTAGAAAGTATGTGGGTCGGACGGCTTGTTAACCAAGATGAATCTATTCTCATCCTGCCAGTCTTCCAGTCTCTCTCCTCTCTGGTCCATGTGATCATATCCCCAACTCTGCGAGTGGCTGTTGAAATCGCCGCACACAATCATTTTTTCTGTTAATGGTAGTGTGTCCAGTGCCTGTGGACGGTCACTTGGACAGTAGTAATTGATCAGATGTAGGTCTGTATAGCCTGTTTTAAGTTTAAGTGTCTGATACTCAGCCCCTTCCATATAGACTTCGATTTGGGAAGCAGTGATGTTATTTTTTACAAGGGTAAGTATCCCACCTTTTCGCCTGTCCTTTCGGTCAGATCGGTAACACTGGTAGCCTCTGATTTTGAAGGCTATATTTTCGTTGAGGTGAGTTTCTTGCAAGCAACATATGCTTACTTTTTCTTTGTCCAGGATGTTTTCTAATTCTACTTTTTTGTTGCTGACTCCCTCCGCATTCCAGTGCATTATTTTAAGTCTTAGTTTAGTATGGCCAATTGTTCTATTCTCATGTCCCCTGGCTCCACGGGACATCTGAGAAGGACCTCCAGTAGTTGGGGTTGGACCCTTTCGAGACATAGGGCCCGGCACTGCACCTGCCTGGGAGTCCAAAGCAGGGTGAGCACCATAACGTTTAGCAGCAGTCGACATATTCCATTTTGCGTAATTGCGTGGCATCCTGATTTCTGTGGTGCGCCTCCTGGCTGGTTGCCTCCGTCTTCAGCACCTTTCCTTTGCTAGAGCAGACTGTGGTCTCACTTGAGTTTAGATGTGTACTCACGTGTCTGCACATGCATGTATGTGTATACACATTTAGAGCACACTGGTTATTTTCCGGCGCCAGATACTCGCCGTCGCCCCTTCTCCTGTTAGTTAAAACAGTTCCGCCACGTGAAGGCCAGGAGTTGGACCTTTGCTGCAGAGGTTATGTATTCACGAGCCATTGGGGTATTTAAGCAATGTTGGGCGCTCACCCCAACACTGCGCCCCGGCTACATACAGCAATTTGGAACCAAGATCTGATACGAAAGCAAGAGGGCGACACAGAAGAAAATGAACAGACGACATCAATAACATTGTACAACCACACGGAATGACAATATTCAGTGCCACCTATTCGGCGCTGGAACATCAACGATTCCTCCCCACGCCGCTTGAAAACAAAAGTTTAAGAAGACGGTGATGATTGTCCCTTCAATTTCTCTAACAACACAGTGTGTAGAGTGTTAAAGAAACATTGCGCTATTCAAAGGATAATGTGAGATGCATTTCTGTGGAACTGCTACTGTCAAACTCAACAATGTATTATTATTATTTTTGTTGTTGTGTTGCGTTCGCTTAGATCTCGAGCGTCGTACACACACACTACTTCTATTAGCACTGGACTGAATTTTCCGTTATTACCAGTGTCCCTCGTCATCAGGCGAACCCACTTCGACTTCTGAGGTACTTGTAATTTACGTCCCCCAAGTCAAACACGAGAAGTCACCATTTTAATCCAACTGACCGGTGTAGGAGTTGAACCCGCTACCTCGGCATCAGCGCACCAGAAGTTTAAGCGCGAGCGCATTAGTCCGTTCGGCCAGGTCGATCTCTGAAAATATGAAACCCATACACACGTGAAACAGAAGTGTCGGCGTCTGTGGCTTTGGGGATAGTAGGACGCAGTTGCACAACTCCCCGACATACTTGTAACACGTGGATGGTTCGAAACCAGCAGTGAAGGTATGTAGCGTTGATCATTCAGAAACCAATGGAAAAACTACTTAACGTAACACTGCCATCTAAGTCACAAAAAGGCAATAAATGCTGGGATAGCCTGCAATATTCTGCAAAGGACACGCAATTTTAATCACATATAGACATCTATTGTTGACAGATTTCATAAATGTCTCTTGCATTTCATTTAGTTACACGTAAAGTCTTGTGATCATGAAATGCTTGTATTGTATTATTTCTATGAACACATGTTCGCTTCAAAAATAATTATTCATCAATGTACATGAACATCCAGGCGTTGTGGCTCAGGAGCGGTGAACGCGTTTCAGAATTCCCCGACATACAGAGTCATGGGTTCGAAATCAGCCGTAGACGTATTGTGAGCAGACCGACTTGCGTTGATATCGATGGTATGAATGTCGGTCGTTCAGAAATCAATGGCAAACTACTGAAAAAATAACACTGTGTAGTAAATTACATACAGCCAAAATCCAGGGGCTGATTGGAATGTACTGTAAACGGCATGCAACAAAGTTAACATACTCATCTGCTGAAACCATCTAAACAATGTTGTCTCACATGTTTTGTGGAGGTCGCTCATTTCAGCCTGGGATTCTGAAATAACTATCAACATTTTGTATTTCAAATTCTCATTTGCATTTTTTCTTCATTGTTCTCATGTTTTCATATTTTCATTCTTCTCATCCCGTTCTTATGCCTTGATGTAGTCACTTGAGGATCTTCTCCGTGATTATATGTTGTACTTTGTGTATGCATTTGTTTGCTGATGAAGGCTAGTCGTCCCAACGTCCTGTATTTTTCGTAATTCTGTTCTGTAAAGCTGCATTACTTTGTGTTATTTTATATTGTTTACATTTCCACAGCTTTACCGCAATTCCCCTATTTTTTTTATTCAATTCATCTAGTGCTTGTACAGTGTGAAGCTTTGCCAGTTTGTGAACATGTTGATCTATCATTCATCCTTTCTTATTGCGCCATAGCACTGATTTAGTATTTGTTACTGTCATGTCAGTAATTGAATGCAACAAAAAACAAGATTCTTTACAGTCTATGCTCAATACGAAGACGACACTTGATTTCATTGTAGAAACAAACATAAAGCAGGGGGATGTAAAGTGACGTAATCAAAGGCCCTTAACACCGCCGCATTCGGACAGAATAAACTCAGGATGATGATGAATGACAACATCATTTATTCATTTGTATATCGTATTTATTGTTTTAGTACGCGGGGAAGTCAATAAGTACGTCACAAATGGCTGTAGAAAAATAACTAAATATGATAACAACTTGAAACAAGTTTATTTTTATACATACATTGTCTCTTTATTTCTCAACATAATTTTCACCAATATTGATGTACTTATCCTATCGTTTTATCAGTCCTCCCAAACCGGCTGCATAGAACTACGTGCTCTGTATGCTAAACCACGTTTTCACTTCACATTCAACTTCGGCGTCATTCGCGAAATGTCTTCCGCCATAGTGGGTTTTCAGTGGACCAATAAGGTGGAAATCTCTAAGGGCTAATTCGGGGCTGTAAGGTGGATGTTCCAGAACTTCCCACCTTAGTTGGTTAATTTTTTTCCTGAGTTAATCGAGCTGTATGTGGCTTGGCATTGTCAGGAAGAAGCAACACCTCTAGTCAGCAGTCCTGGAAATTTCAATCGATCGTGCATTATGTTGTATGCTGAACCATGTGAGCACCCTATTGCAGGTGCTACAGAGTCTATCGTTACTCGACTGTCACCTCTAATCATCTCCTCCATCCGCTGCACGGATGCTTCTGTTGCAATCTCAACAGGACGACCAGATCGGATTTCATCAACCATTTTAGAGCGTCCTTGAGAAAATTTTTCTATCCAGCTATGCACCGCTTTACGGGACAAACATTTGTCAGCATAAATGAATGTCCTTTGCAGGCAGTCCTTTAGCCTACCAAAAAAAACGCACAACAACACGTTGCTCTTTGGTTTTAGTTTTACACTCTGTAAGTACAGTCGCCATTTTGTTTATGAGCTGCGCGTGCGCGTGCGCATACGCATGAGACACCTAGCGCCACCTGACGAACGGGAAATAAATTTCGATGTTGCTGTTAACTAATGACACCTGTAGAAAATACCAACTACATTAGCCTGCCATCCCACAGAACTGTGTGACTTACTTATTGACTCGCCCTCGCATTCGCTCGCTTTGATCTCAAGCGTGCTACTACTTCTAGTGCACTGGACTGATTCTTTGCCTGTGGATTAGCTTTTCCTATTACTAATGTCCTTCTCGTTCAGGCGCACCCACCCCGACTTCCGAGGCACTTGTAATTTAAATCCCCAAGTCAAGGACGAGCCGTCAACATATTTTAGTTCAACTGAACGGTGCAAGAGTTGAACCCGCTACCTCGGTATCAGCACACCGGAAGTTTATGAGCAAGCGCTCTTATCCATGCTGGCCTCGAGGATAATTTATTATTCACAAAGACTACAGAGGAAGCTGCAGTAGTGCAGCGTCTGGCACACTTACCTGTCGGCCCGGCGGTCATAAGGTTGAATACCCATCTAGGCAGGCATCTATTTTTCCCCATTGACCTGGGCTCTAGATCAACCCAACTGACAAACGGGTACAAGAAAGCCTGGTCATAAGTTCGAATCCGCAGAGGGGCGGAAATTGTTTTTTTTTTTTCTGGGGGGAGGGGGGGGGGGGCTCTCTCTCGCTTTGTACTCAAGAGTAGTTCATACATACTACTTCTAGTATCGCTGGACTGGATTTTGCTTGTGGATTAGTTTTGACTATTAACAGTGTCCCTGGCTATCAGGCGAACCCACTCCGACTTCAGAGGTACTTGTAATTTACGTCCCCAAGTCAAGGACGATAGGTCAAAATTTTAGTCCAACTGAACCCCTTTCCTCGGCATCGGCACACCGGATGTTTAAGAACAAGCGTTCTTATACATTCGGACATGCTGACCAATGGGCGGAATTTTGAAACTGACCTGGTCAGCGACGTTGACCCAGTCTAAAACAGGAACCAGGAAATGACTTGGGAAATAAAGGCGACAGGTGAGATACTGACCATAACGCCTATCGAGTGCCAGTTGATGTGTACAAATATCGGTCTATCACAATATCCACCCATCCATCATGTGTCATGCCGGAAATCGTGGGCGGTCATGATTCGCCATTTTACTTGATCACCAGAGTTGTGGATCAGCTCAGTGTTCTTGTTTCGACCATGCCACGTGGTCAAGCTTTCCAGGTATTTACTTCTCTGTCTTCCCCTTATTATATTTCCCTCGATCTTGCCAGTTGTCACCAAGTTCTTTAATTTATTTCTTCTCATAACACGTCCAAAACATGTTGACTGTCTACGTCTAATTTCTCTAATAAATTTACGATTTTCATGTTTTTCTTGTAGGCTGTGATCGTGGGTTTTTCTCTGTTCATGGCATTCTTTGCATTCTCCTCAGAAACCATATTTCCACAGCCTTCAAGTGTTTTTCAGCTTGACTATTCATTGTCCAAGTTTCACATCCATACAAAAGTACAGGCTCTATGAAGCACATCAACCCTCTTTTTCTTGTAGCAATTAACATTTTTTTTATTCTATCATCATATGCTTAGAGCGAATTGAAGCCTGTAAAAGGAATTATTAATTTTATTTAAAACACCATATATCCACTGCGCCTAAAAGCGTTAAATATAATAATTTACTTTTACTTAGATACAGTCTTTCTCCGTAATCCCGTATATTCTCGTGAGTAACGCAACCTACACGAGAATCGGTAGTGGTTCTCTCCGCGTTGGTAACTTACGGGGTATGTGAGCCGGTCGCTCAGAAAGCAATGGCAAACTACTGAGCGTAATCTTGCCTAGTACATCAATAGCAGCTGGAAAATGCTGGTGTTGACTGCAACGTCCTGTAAGGGATATGCAACGTAAACAAAAAAGACGGAGGTTAGCTTGGCCTAATGGATATAAGAGCTCGTTATTCAACATCCGGTGTGCCGATGCCAAGGTAGCGGTCAACGAATACACCGGTCAGCTGGCCTAAAATGTTAACTTCTCCTCCTTGACTTGGATGAGTAAATTACCAGTACGAGGGGCTTCAAATGAAAAGTTTGAAAGTGTGATAGAAATTACAACAACCGTGCTATTGTCTTAAAACCTGTGAGTATTGTTGTTAAGAATGTCAAGAATGTTGAGCAGGTGAGATCACGGTGCAGACGAACACGGTGAGGTCATAAGGACAGTGTAAAGATGGCCGCCGCACTATTGACATGCATCAAAGAGAGAATACAAGGTTGCAGGGCACGCGCCTACCTCAGAATTAACGCAAACACACAACATCCACTGCATAGTGACATTAGGAAGGTGAAGGGCAGCAGGTTAAAAAGAGGACGGTCATGGATGGGTCAAGCCGAAGACATTCTTCAACAGGTGTGTTCACTTGAGGACTTAGAACCTGGCGAGGAGTGGGTGCAAGTGCCAACATACTTCTGCACATCCTTTTCAGTTTGCATCCAACTAGATAGAAAATGCAGGCAAGAAAATCCGACTGCTGTTGAGGCTGAAGTACAAGCGTTGATTTTCGAGAATTCGCTAGACGGTGACGCGGTCATCTACACAGATGGGTCAGTCGTCCGACATGTGAGAAGCTCATGGGCCTTTACAGCTCGGGCCGGAGGGAGAATTGTGAAGGAGGACTCTGGTGCTTTCACTGAAACCACAAGTAGCCTGACCATGGAAGTCATGGCAGTAAGTAAAGCAATAACATGGCTCGAGACACAGACATTCACTAGGGCTTGATTCCTTAGCGACTCAATTAACATGATCAAGAGGATAGAGGAAGGGTCGATCCGAAGAGAATGGTTGCTGCCTCTGGAGCGGTCTCGACTGGCAAAGATTAGTTTCATCTTCGTGCCAGGGCATGCGGGAGTACAAGGAAATGAGCGGGCTGACAAGCTCGCAGGTGAGGCTACGGTGGAGGGCGGACGCGCCATGGACCAGGCCGACATTCTGAATGCTCTACGAGAAGTGAGACTTTTGCGAGAACCAAGTGATGACTGTGAATCTACAACAATGGCCAGACTGCGAGAGCAGCAAATTAAAAGAGGGGTGGCCAAACAAGAACACTACGCAGGAAGCCAAAGAAGATTGATAAACCAACACAGAACTGGCGTCGTTAGCCGCTACACGCTGCGGGATTTGCTGAGGAGGGGATCCGAGCACTTATGGACTGAATGGTTCGATGTGCAATGAGGATGATCTGTCGACTAACTAACTAACTAACTATCAAAGAGGAGCAGCGAACCTCAGAAGCTGGAATAGGTTCGTATGATGGCGGGGAACCCTGGTCATAGGGAAAGATAATCCACACGCAAAGGTCAGTCCAGTGCACTAAAGGTAGTAGCACGGGTATGGACTACGCTTGAGATCAACGTAAGCGAAAGCAGCAAAACAAAACAAAACAAACAAACAAACAAAGAAACAAATAAACAAACAAATATAAATTTACAGTAGATTTCTGAAGGGTTTAATACAATTCACACAAGTTTCTTACGCGATGAAAATGTTGAAGATCCCCACATAATCTATATTCCAATAACGAAGAAACCAAAACTAGATTGCACGATTTATTGCCTGGCATATTTCGATGCATCTCGTCCTAGACATACTGCAGAAATCACACGACATAAACTACAGTAATTAGATAAATCCTTCAAGCTGAAATATACAACACACATATTCACACAGTAATTTTACCTGTTTACCACTGTAATTTTAAACTGACTATCATTTCCTTTTGTTTGCAAAAAGTTGGTTTCTGTAAATGAATGGCAAATGCCTCCGCCAGCTCTAACATACCAGGCAAAAGTCTAGATTTGTTGACTTAAATACAACGATTATTTTATTCGAAATTCTCTGACAGTTGTAACAGACTTTAAGTCAAAAATTCACGGGTTTCACAGATTATTTTTTTTTTTTTTTTAAACATTGGTAAACAAACCATTTGACAGATTTATTTCTGTGCAATGAATAAAGAAAATAATAACAAAAATGTGATAAAGGTAAACTTCACCGGAACAAGAGTGTTGAAATGGTATTTAGAACCCATAATTTTGTATGAATGCGAAATATGGACAATAAGCAGACAAGTTGAGATCTAATGGTAGCGGTAATGTAGCTTCCGGTGAAAATACAAAGAATACCATGGACTGTCAAATAATAATAATAATAATAATAATAATAATAATAATAATAATAATAATAATAATAATAATAATAATAAGATAGTCATTCAAGAAATAAATTAAATCATAATTGAGTGGAATTAGACGTAATTCAGTCAAGATTGTTTGAGAATGTTGTGAAAACAGATTTTGACAATTTTGTGACAACTGGCAAACTTAATGGGAAAAGACCAAGGATAAAGTAAAGAGATACATACCCTGGTGGCTTGACCATATGCCATTATCTTGTCAAGAAATACACAGCTACTCTATGAAGATATTCGATAAAGTAGAACATGACAACACAATAACGATGCTTACAGATTGACAAATTGGTGAGAAAGGCCTTAGACTTGTTAAAAACATATATTGGAAACAACAAGCCTTAAATATTGATAATGACGTATGTTAATATCGTCTATTAAGAGAGGTGTGTGACAGCGATGTGTAATGTCTCCAGATCTTTTTGTTTTCGTATACAGTGAAAATATGTTTACACAGTTAGAAGAAATGGAAGGAATCACAATTGGGGAACATAACATAATTACAATTATATATGCGGTTGATACAGTGTTGATTGCAGACAATGAACAGGATATGCACAGGCTTGGCCATAGGAATGTTATTCCCATGGGAATCCCATAGGAAAGGTCCCATGGGAAAGGTCCCATCCCATGGTAAGTTATGCCTGTCCAATCCCATCCCATCCCATGGGACCTTTCCTATGGGATTCCCATGGGATGGGATGGGATTGAACAGGCATAACTTACCATGGGATGGGAAGGAAAAATATGTCCCATGGACACGCCTGCCAGACTTGGCCATGGAATGTTATTCCCATGGGACTCCCATGGGAAAGGTCTCATGGGATGGGATGGAGCAGGCATAAATTACCATGGGATGGAACAGAAAAAATATGTCCCGTGGACAGGCCTGGATATGCAACATTTAGTTCTGTTGTTTGTCCATCAAGAATGATGATGACCATTCATTTAATCCAGTGGGGTTGAAAGTATGGAGCCGTGAGTTCTAAGATGGCTGATAAGGCCTATTTTGGCTCGAAATGTTCTTTGACAATGTGGACAAAGAATGCTAGACGTTTCTTGAGGAAGATTTCCTGCAGTGGTTTTTATGTCCTGCCTTTTCTTCACAGCTCTTGCAGTCCTGGTTGCCTCACATATGACTTCACCTTTGCGTAATGATGTACGCCACGAATTTCGGTCTCTGGCTGCAGCCTCCCAGGTGTCATGATGAATTCCAAAAGCATTCAGTGAGATTATCAGTGTCTTTAAAGCGTTTCCTCTGGCCGCCTCGGGAGCGTTTGCCAAAATGCAACTCGCCGTAAAAAATTCGTTTAGGGAGCCTGTAATCTGGCATGCGAGTTAAGTGACCAGTCCAGCGAATCTGATTCTTCATTAGTAGAGTGTGGACACTGGGCATGGATGCTCTTTCTAGGACTTCAGTGTCTGGGATCTTGTCTTACCATTTAATCTTCAGTAGCTTCCTAAAACAGACTGTGTGGAAGTGGTTTAATTTCCTAGCGTGTCGCTGATAAACAGTCCAGGTTTCACAAGCATATAGCAGTGTGGATAATACAACTGCTTTGTAGACTTTCAGCTTTGTTTGCAGGCTTATTCCATTTCTGTCCCATACATTCTTGTACAGTCTGCCAAAGGCCGCGCTGGCTTTGGAGATTATTTCATTCACTTCGTCATCAATTGTGGCAGCTTGTGACACAAAGCTGCCAAGATAGGTAAATTTGTCCACAACACTTAGTCTTTGACCATTCACTTTGATATTCGGCACAGCGTGATTATTCCCTGGAGCTGGCTGGTACATACCTACAGTCTGCTCCAAGTTAATATTGAGCCCAAAGTTGGCACAGGCATGTGAGAAAGCTGAAACATTGTGTTGCGTGTCTGCCTCCGAGTTGGCATATAGAGCGCAATCATAAGCAAAACATTTTGTAGATGTGGTTGTTGCACACAGTGAATAACTAGAGTTAGAATTATTTTGTAAGAAGACATATTTTATGGCCATCTGTAAGAAGAATGAATAACCACAATGTAATATACGGGTAAATGAAATATTCTTAAAGTGAATAGATACAACAATCTCGGAACAGTTATAATATTTGTTTGGAGGTACCTTGAAAAGGTTAGAACAAGAATCGCCATGGTAAAGGTAACCTTTTGCAAGACGGAAAACATACTGGTCACTAACAAGATGTCAATTGCAAAGAGAAACAGAGTGTTGAAGTGCTACAAAGAACCTATGCTTTTGTATAGTTGTAAAACGTGGACAATGAGCAGACAAACTGAAAAACATCTAATGGTCACGGAAATGTGGTTTCAGAGGAAATGCAAAGAACACCATGGACAGACAGAAAAACCAATGATCAATTCCTACAAGAAGCAGATAAAAACCGTAAATTAATTAGAAAAATTAGACGTAGGCAGTCAACAATTTTTGGGCACGTCATGAGAAGAAATAAACTAGATAATTTGATAAAAACAGATAAGATGGACGGGACAAGAACAAGGGGAAGGCAAAGACGTAAATATCTGGCACGGCATCATGGCATGGTCGAGACAAGAACACACATTGACCCTAGTGATCGCGTGAGATGACGAAACATGACCGCCCACGCTTATCGCATATCGCATGGCGCATGATGAAGATGATTGTCATATCATGATTATAAATGACAGAATAAGCGTTGCTGCTAAAATTCTTTTATCAGCAAACGCAATGATGGCATAATGTCATAAATAAAACTGCATGCTGTCATAACTATGTGTAAACGCGTGTAAGGGAAAAATGTATTTATCTAATTGAAGTGAATCAAGAAAAATGACAGTTCCCATTTTCTATTTCTTGCCTTCACTCAGGGCATTTTGTTAACTGTATCATGGCTACTTTCACTTGGAAACGGCTGGCCGAGTGTTTAGCGTATCTGCCTCACAAATTGGGGAATGTGTGTTCAATTTTTGGAAAGACTCGGGATGTAAACACAAAGATTCTTATTCACTACGTGGGCAAGTCAACTCTATACGTCAGTGGAATTTGCGTGAAGTTTAGAATTGTTCCTACTATTAGTGTCCCTCTCAACAGATAAACTCACTCTGACTTGTAATTTACGTCTCCAAGTAAAGGATGGTAAGTCAACATTGAAGTCAAACTGACCAGTGTGTGGTGCAGAAGATTAACACTTTACTATAATTTGTCATGGGTGAAGCAGTACAGTAGTAGGGCTTCATATCTATAGTCACAAATGACTTTATATTTACCGATTTTAATATTCATATACATCTGTGTGAGGAGACAACTTTTCAAACAGTGTTTGTAGGTATTTTAACATGTACTCTGTTACATTGACACGTTACATCTGGTTTAAAATAATATAAACTGCTCAAAATAGTTACTTTTGAGCTTCTTAAAAATGTGGCATGCAAGTGTTACACCTTGCAAGATTGCTACTTTATGTTAGAGATATTTTACAGTTTTCTTCAACTTCACGAATGTGATATGGTTCTTTAAAAAAACTAAATACACACACACACGCACACACACACACACACACACACACACACACACACACACATACGCACACGCATACACACGTGCACTCATTATTATTATCATCGTCCCCATCATAACATTCCTCATCATCCTGTACCCTGCCAGCTGACACATCCGTTCTGGTCTCTCCACAGACTTCAGTTCCTGTTGTACTGTATCAACTCTGCGCATGATATCCCTCCATGCCACCCTCTCAGTCTACACTACATCATCTTCCCCGTGATCTTTCGAGTCACCACGATATTTTCCAATGCTTTTCTTCTCATTACATGCCCAGAGAATGTTGCTTATCTCTTAGAATAAATCACACACATCAAAATTTTAAAAAAAATAAAAACTGGCAGCGGGTATATTTAAGACTGTTGCTCTAGGTTGTTTTCTTCATTCTCCTCAACTGAACATAAGTGATCATCAGAAGGACTATTGCGTGGATCAGTAGAGCCATATGGTTCAGCCACAAGTCCCAAGGATCCTTATAGCTAATTTGTTGTTCCTCCAGGTAGGTATCGCCGGATTTACTGCATTTTGAGAAAAAGAAAATTGATACAGATAACTATGGCTATGTACCTATCTTCTCTCGGTACAACTATATCAGAAAGTCATAACATCTGATGGGAGGTGGCTTGAACAGATTAGAACAATAAACGCCATGGCGAAGGTAGCCTTCTGCAAGATGGAAAACATAATGACCAATAAACAGATGTCAATTGTAACAAGAAAAAGAGTGTTGAAATGCTACATAGAATCTGTACTTTTAAATGGGTGTGAAACGTGGACAATAAGCAGACAAGCTGAAGAAATCTAAAGGCAATGGAAATGTAGGTTCTTTGGAAAATTTAAAGAATACTATGGGCAGACAGAAAAACAATGAGCAAGTCCTACAAGCAGGAAGGGAAACCCATAAACTAATTAGAGAGATGAGAACATCGACATTTTTGGGCACGTAGTGAAACGAAATAAACTAGAGAACTTGGTGACAACTGCAAGATGGCAAGATGGAGGGAAAAAACAAGGGTAAGGCAGAGAAATAAATTCTGTATGACTTGGCCACATAACACTGCCGAGACAAGATCACAGAGCCGATCCACGATTTTGGTGATCGTGTAAGATGGCGAAACATGACCGCCCGCGCTTATCGGCATGGCACATGATGATGATGATGATGATGATGATGATGATGATGATGATGATGATGATGATGATCTATCTTCCCCTGAAGTGATTCCACCCATCTATCCATTATCGTTATCATGTGCCATAGTGATAAGCTTGGGCGGTCATGGTTAGCATCTCACACGAGTCATGGATCAGGTCTATGTTCTTATGCCGATTATGTTATAAGACCAAACCATTTAGGTAATTATCTTCAGGTAATTTCCTCTAACTCCTGCCCCTTCAGTTTTGTTTCCAGTTGTTGCTAGTTTTCTAGCCAATTTCTTCCCATACTGTGCAAAACATATTGACTGTCTACGTCTAATATCGCTAATAAGTTTATAGTTTTCATCTGTTTCTTGAAGAAAGGATCGTCGAATTCGTGTTTCTGTCCGTCCATGGTATTCTTTGTATTTCTTCCGAAAGTACATTTCTAATGCCACTGGACGTTTTTCAGCTTTTATGCTGATTGTCCATGCTTCACATGTATACAACAGTATAGTTTCTACATAGCACTACAGCCAGTTTCTCACTGCGATTGGCAGGTTTCTTTTAATCAGCGTGAATTCCATCTTGTATAAATATATCTTTGCATTATTGATTCTTGTTCTAATCTATATAAGGCATCTTCCATCAGATGTTATGACAGTTCTGAGATAGCTGTACAGATCCACTAGTTTAAGAATTTTTGCATTTACTGTCTGTCATACTGCCTGCCTGCCTGCCTGCCTGCCTGTCTGTCTGTCTGTCTGTCTGTCTGTCTGTCTGTCTGTCTGTCTGTCTGTCTGTCTGTTGGGAATGGGTGTGGAGGATGTGTGTATGGGTGGAGGATATGTGCATGGGACGGGTGCGGGGGATGTGTGTTTGGGTGGGGGATATGTGTGGGTGGGTGGAGATGTGTGGATGGTTTGGGGAAGTACGTGTGGGTGGCAGGGTTGTGTGAGTAGGGGATTTTATGGGTGGATTGGGGATGCAAGGGCGGGTGGGGAGAAGTGTATGGTGTGTGGGTTTGGGATATGTGTGCGGTGTGTTGGTGGGGGATGTGTGCATGGTGTGTGGGTGGGGATTATGTTTGTGGTGGTATGGGTGAGGATATGTGTGTGGGTGGTGGATAGTGTGTGGTGTGGGGGATGTGTGTGATGGGTGCGGGGAATGTGTGTATGGGTGGGGGATATGTGTGAATGAGTAGGGGATGTGTGGTGGTTGGGGGAAGTATGTGTAGGTGGTGAGTGGAAGATGTTGCGTGGATAAGGAATGTGTGGGTGGGGGTGTGTGAGTGACTTAGAGATGTGTAGGTGGGTGAGGGATGTGTATGTGTCGGGGTGAGATGCGTGAGTGGGTGGAGGATGTCTGTGGGTAGGGGTATTGTGATCGAGAGATGTTTGGTTGGAGGTGGGTGGGTGGGGGTGTGTGGGTGCGTAGTGGAGAATGAGTGGGTGAGTGATTGTGTGTTGGTGGATGGGTGGGGAATGCGTGTGTGGGTGAGGAGAGGTGTGTGGTGTGTTGGTTGGGGATATGTGTGTGGGTGGGGTATGTGTGTGTGGTTGGGGGGATTTTTGTGGTGTGTGGGTGGGGGTATGTGGGGTGGATGGGTGAGGGTATCTGTGTGGGTGTGGGTGGGGATATGTGTGTGGTATGTTGGTGGGGGATATGTGTGTGGTATGTAGGTGGGGATGTGTGGTGGTATATGGGTGTGGGATGTATTGGTGAGGGATATGAGTATGTGCAGTGCATGGGTTTGGAATATTGCGTGGTAGGGGATGTATGTGATGTGCGGGTGGGGGATGTGTGTGGTGGAGTATTGGTTTAGGGCATGTGTGGGTGGGTGGAGGATGTATGTGTGGGTGGTGAGGTGTGTGTGAGTGGATTGGGGATGTATAGGTGGTTAGGGAGATGTGTGTGTGTGGGGGTAGAGAGATGTCAGTTGGTGGGGATGTGTGTGTATGGTTTGGGGATGTGTGAGTGGATGTGCGATGTGTGGGTTTCTGGGGGATGTGTGTGCGTGGGTGGAGAATATGTGGTCAATGGAGGTGTGGCTGGGGGATGGGTGGTTGGAGGTGTGGGTGGGGAGAGGATGTGTAGGTTAGGATGTGTATGTGGGAGGGCGTGGGATGTGTGGGTTGGTAGGGGAATGTTTGTGTGTGGCGAGTGTGTTTTGGTTGGGGGATCAGGTGAGGACAGTGTGTGTGTGGGGGGATGTGCGGGAGGGGGATGGGTCGGTTGGTGGGGTATTTAAGTGTCCCTGGGCGTGTGTGTGTGTGTGTATGTAGGTAGGGGTGTATGTGAGGGTGTTGTGTGGGTGGGATGATGTATGGGTAGGTGGGAGATGAGCCTCATAATATGGTAATTTACCTTGTTTATGTTTACAACATTCATTTTACAATGTTTAGTTTTCTTCCTATGTAAATGTATAATGCTCTTGATGAACGAAAGACGAGTGATAGGAAGGGCCGAATGTAAGACGGGCCAGCGTGCCCAATTTGTGACCCTTTTAAAATAAAGTTGATTTGATTTGATTTTGATTTCTTTATTCCTTCTGTTGTGTCCTTGGCCCCTGCCTAGCCCTGCATAGTTCTGGTATATTAAGAACACACACAAAGATAATGTATTGATTTGCTAAGCCAGCACTACTACGTTCAAGTGAAGTCAAAGGTCCCTCTTCACACCATGAGGCGTTTAGATATAGGGTGCTGGTGATATATTTATAGACCATATCAGTGCTGAATGGGAGGCCTGGTCAGTTTCATACAGCTCTCTTTACTTCCCACGACAATCTCTAAGACTCAATTTAGGCCTGGTTGCCTCGGAAGTCAAAGGAAGATAGGGTGTACAGAAAGTGAGAAGAGTAAAGAAAGAGACTGCGTCAATGAAACAAAATAAAACAACAAAAACAAAAATACACAGGCATACAATTAGTATTTGGAGCTTCGGTAGTGTAGTGGCTAGACTCGTATGCCGACCTGGAAGTCATGAGTTCAAACCGCAGCTGGACGAATTCCGATCTTTCAAAATTGATCTGGGCTCACAGGCCAAGCCAGCATAAATTTGGTATCAAGAATGTCTTCGGGAGTAAATGCAGAAAGTGTAATACTGACCAATCATTGCATCACCCCTTGAGTGCTTTTTTTGGTCTATGCAAATATGGGTAACACCGTATGCTTTAAGGCGTGAAGGGAATAGAGCTGCTCGGAATGTAAGAGAAAGTTATGAGATATAAACATGAAACTTGATAGAAATGCATGGAGAAGACATTGTGAATTTGAGAGAAAGATTTGGAGTTGTATTAATAAAGTTGAAACAATAGTATGGATAAGAACTTATAAAATAAATTGAGAGAATGGTATAAGGAAGAACTAATAAAGTTGAGAGAGAGAGAGAGAGAGAGAGAGAGAGAGAGAGAGAGAGAGAGAGAGAGAGAGAGAGAGAGAGAGAGGGGGGGGGGAAGGGGTGGGTTTGGGGAAGAAACAATAAAGTTGAGAGAGTTATACAGAGAAGAGCAAATAAAGTTGAGAGAATAGTATAGAGAAGAAATTAAAAAAAAAAATGAGAGAATTTTAATGAGAAGAACCAATACAGTTGAGAGAATGGTAAGGACAAGAAACAGTGAACTCGAGAGAAATTTATGAAGAAGAATCAATTAACTAGTGAGAAATATCATGGCGTGGGCTATTACGCTTCTTCCCAAAAAATGAGATCTCCGACGTCATGGGTCAATACGTGTGTTGAATCCCTTCCGTGCCATGACACAAGGCTGTCAAGAATTTTCTCTCGCTGTCTTCCTCCATCTCTCTTTCAACAAATTTTTCCAATTGTCACAACATGTTCCAATCTTTGTCCTCTCATAATATGGCTCAAAAGAATGATAACTGCCTCTTTCTGGCATTTGTGATAAGTTGTCTTGCGACTTAGCCTCCCTCAATATGTCCGGATTGTTCATTTTGACTGTCCAATGCATTTTTAGCATTCTTGTATAAAACCACATATTCAAGAATTATGGGAATTGTTTCGCCTATTTACTAATTGTGCAGGATTCACAGCCTTATGATTAAACTGGTTTTATGTAACATGCCAGAACTCTTTTATTTTTGTTTCTAATGACAAGGACTTTTGTGCATAAAATGTTCTTCATTTGATAGAATTCAGGTTTTGCTTGTCCTATTCTGTTCTTTATCTCTGTGATGTACCTTCCATCTAACGTTATCCATGTGCCCAGATATCTAAATTTCTGCATTTCCATCTGTCCATCCGAGAGAAATATATGGGACAATACACAGTGAACTTTGAAAAAAAAAAAAAAAAGAAAACAACCGCATGAAGAATAAACAGTGAATCTTAGAGAAATGTATGAGGAATAAACAGTTAGATTGAGAGAAAGATATAGAAAAAATCTTTTGGAAACGATACTGCAATACAAAAATACAAGGACGTTATAACTCACCACATTGGCCCAGTGTTGTTGCAAGACGTCTCAGAAGTCATTGTTAAATTAAATTCGTTGGTGCAAAACAGCCGACCCTTAAATTCGTTGATGTAAAGTGCCTGAAATATGAAAAATACAATGTAGTTTCTGATAGATATGGACGGTAATAACAAAGACAGCTGGATTGTTTCAACATTTGCATCCAGCCAAACGTATCACAGTTTACAGGCATAATGTGGTAACGTATCTTATACCAACAACTACAAAGAAAAGGGGGCGTCGGTGATACAGCTGAACAGGAACATGGAGAACTGGATCTTCAAGAACTACACGTTAATGGCTGGGGTGGCATCAATGAAAACTTATAGGAATGAAAATAGGCCGAGTTTGAGAATATGGTTGGTTGAAGAAGAAGAAGAAGAAGAAGAAGAAGAAGAAGAAGAAGAAGAAGAAGAAGAAGAAGAAGAAGAAGAAGAAGAAGAAGAAGAAGAAGAAGAAGAAGAAGAAGATACGAAGAACACAGGAAGAAGAGAAGAAAATGAAGAGGATGGGAAGAACACAAGAAGAAGAGAAGAAGAGGAAGAGGAAGGGAAGAAGGCAGGAAGAAGGAAGGGGAAGAGAAGAAGAAGAAAAAGAAGACAGGAAGAGGAAACAAGAGGAGAAGACAACACAGAAGAAGTCGACAGGAAGAAAAACGAAGCAGCAGAAGAAAAAAGATAGGAAGTTAAATAAAAAAAAGAGAAGAAGAAGACAGGAAGAAAATAAAAAAAGAAGCAGGATGAGAAGGAGGATGAGGAGAAAGAGGAGAAGAAGAAGAGACATGCTGATTCTCTATTAAGGTATTACCATGCGTCAATAAGTTACTCCATAACAATCTAGTTAAATTCTGCTATGTTTAAGCAGCCACTGATGTGAGGTTGGGTATTATGATGGTAATTACATGGCGATATTGATGTTGCTGTTGAAACTGGTGATGTTGAAAGTGAGGATCATATAGAGATGGTGATGATGATGATGAGTATGATGATGATGATGATGATAATTATATAAAGATGAAAACACTGATGATTATAAAACTGCTTATGAATTTTTTCCGGCGCTATGGCGAAAGGGTCTCGAACGTAATCCTGCATACCACATTCGAAGCAAAGCTGCGCAAATCGTGTTGCGCTGGTTGTCATACAATGGTATAAGTGCCGGTGGTTCAGAAAGCAAAGTCAAATAACTGAACGTAATCTTGCCAAGAAATCACAAAGAGCCAAAAGAAAAATGCTGGGGTTCACCGCGACGTCTTATAAATGATATGCGACAAATTTTCTTTATGATGTTTATGATGATAACACTGGATGAGATAACATTCATGATGAAGCTGGTGTTGATGGTAAATTGATGATGTCAATGACGCTGCTGATGATCATGGTGATGATACAACTGGTGATGATGATGGTGAAACTGATGCTAACGATGATGATGAAACGAACATATGACACATTACTTACGGCTAATGCGTACTTGAACAGGTTGATGTACTGGACCCAGTTCAGCCAGGGTCCGATAGAGTCCAGGTTGATTAAGAAGCCCCCGAAAAGCTGAAACATTCAGTTTAGACTTAACATATATGCACTTGTAGACACGCGCGAATACACACACACACACACACACACGCACGCACGCACGCACGCACGCACACACACACACACACACACACACACACACACATATATATATATATATATATATATATATATATATATATATATATATATATATATATATATAGTAACATAATGTTACAATGCTAGGAGAAATATTGGACAATTATTGTTGAATCTGTATTGCTAGGAGGACTATCGTACTGTTAGCGTTGATGCTGTATAGGTAGAACTTTGGGCTATTGATGTTGAATCTGTATTGCTAGAGGAACTATTGGACTTTTAGTGTTTAATTTGTATTGCCTGAAGACCTATTTGACTATTCCATCCATCATGTGCCATGCCGATACGCGTGGGCGGTCATGTTTTGCCATCTCATGCAATCACCAGAGTCGTGGATCAGCTCTGTGTTCCTGTCTTGACCATGCCAAGTGGCCAAGGCATCCAGGTATTTACTTCTCTGTCTTCATCTTGGTCTGTTCCCTTCGATCTTGCCAGTTGTCACCAAGTTATCTAAGTCATTTCTTCTCATAAATGCCCAAAAATTGGTAACTGTCTACGTTTAATGACTGTAATCAGTTTACGATATTCATTTGTTTCTTGAAAGACTTGTTCATTGGTTTTTCTGTCAGACCATGTTATTCTTTGCATTTTCCTCAGAAACCACATTTCCACAGTCATCAGATATTTTTCAGCTTGACTGCTCATTGTCCACGCTTAACATCCATACAAAAGTGTAGGTTCTATATAGCATTTCAGCACTCTTTTTCTTGTTTCAATTGAAATCTTTTTATTGGTCAGCATGTTTTTCATCTTGCAAAAGGCTACCTTCGCAATGGCAAATCTCTTCAAGGCATCTCCCATCAGATGTTATGACTGTTCCGAGACAAATGTACCTATACACTTGCTTACGAATATGCCCAGTTACTCGTATATCACATTGTGGTATTTCTATCTTCGCAGTGACGACCATAATCTGTGTCTTCTTACAATTTACTCGTAATTCTAACCCTAGTTGTTCACTGTGCGCATAAGCAGCGAAATCAAAATACAATTTGAACCATTCAGGGGCGGCAATTCGAAGACTTGCATCCTACTGAGAAAATCTACCACACGGCGCTGGTCAAGACGGCAAGGTGCCAGACATTACTGGTCATTTTAATAATTTTGCTTTGTTTCCTAGATGGCTGTACTTGTCCACATTAAGGAACATTCCAATTATCTTTCTGGAAGGGAGTTAACCATAATGATTGACTTAGTTTAGTTTAGTTTAGCCGATGGATCAACATCACTACACATGGGTGTAACCCATAAGTGCTCCGTTCTACTCCTAACTCAAGCCTGAGTCCGGAGAATCTCAGCTCAGTGCACGAACTCCGTAGCACCGGTGAGGATCCTGAAATACGTTGGATAGATTTTTAACTCGCCAAGGGATGTTTTTACGTTCACAACAATACCCACGGGCGTCCGATCTCACTACCCAGAGACAAGGGGAAATTTTGGTTACTAGAAGTCCACGTGAAAAAATCCCGGTCCTCTCTGGAGCTTGAACCTGGGACCCCCAGCACTCGAGGCGGACACCATACCCCTCCCCCAATAATTGACTACACTGAACGATGATGATATTTGTGAATGATTTTGCAAACAAAACACACTGGTGTTCCCTTGTCTTGTACACACCATCATAAAAATGTAGCCGGTAGCAAGGAGCAGCTGGGCAACGGCAAACACTCGAACTGTGGCACTGAGGAAGAAGCACAGACCAGACGCTGCAAGTGTCGTGCAAATCAAGGAAAACACGAACATGAAGAAGTGATCCGCCCCCGGGTTTAATCCTTGGAAAGAAGAAATAGTTTTACATTAGCAAATAGAAGTATTCCGGGACTCGATATAAACAGTATGTTCTGTTCTTTCCTGTTATGTTATGTCATGTCATGTCATGTTATGTTATGTTATGTTATGTTATGTTATGGTATGTTATGTCGAACGATATCACTGCGCATTGGGCATTCCCTTGTGTGCTCATTCCTCCTATACAGCAGCCATTCATTAGTTTCTATTAACTGTTCCCATGGTGATTTAGTTATGGTGTCCGCTCGCTTTTCCACGAAGGCAGCTTTAATCCAAGTTCCCGCAGCCGTTCTAGAGTCTAGCGATATAAATAGAAGAACAAGGAATCATCTCAGCTCATCATCTCATCTCATCATCTCACCTCATTATCTCAAACCTTCATCTCTTCATCTCATAATCTAATCTCATCATCTCTTCTCACATATCATCTCATCATCTCATCATCTAATCATCTCATCTCATCATCTCATCTCATCATCTCATCTCATCATCTAATCATCTCGTCTAATCATCTCATCTCATCTCATCATCTAATCATCTCATCATCTCATCTCATCATCTCATCTCATCATCTAATCATCTCATCAACTCATCTCATCATCTCATCTCATCTCGTTCCTCTTGTACCTTGCGGTGTCGAGGTGAAACTTAAACAATGGAAGAGTGCCAGTTTATGGGCTTCAAATATCGAGACTTCCATGGAATGTGTTATTCCCTCTGTCCACCGTTCACATGGTCGGCCTCTTCTTCTGGTCTCATGTGGTCTGTACATCATTGCTTGTTGTGGTATACTGTTACTTGGTCTTGACTTGTCTTACCACTGGATTCAAATGGACTCAGGTTTCTTTTAGGACTTGCTCATTGGTTTTTCTGTCTGTCCATGGTATTCTTTGCATTTTCCTCAGAAACCACATTTCCACCGCTATTAGATGTTTCTCAGCTGGTCTGCTTATTGTCCACGCTTCACATCCATATAAAAGTGTAGGCTCCATGTAGCACATCAACAGGCTGTTTGTTCTTGCAATTGTCATCTGTTTATTGGTCAGCATGTTTTCTATCATACAAAAGGCTACCTTCGCTTTAGTGATTCTTGTTCTAATATTTTCAAGGCACCTCCCATCAGATGTTATGACTCTTCCGAGACAGTTGTACCGATTCACTTGTTTAAGAATATTTCCGTTTACCTGTATATTACATATACACAGTACATACCTGATAAGGCGAACTCACCTGGGATCAAACAAATAGCTCTTCTTATCAGAAATTCCTCTTATAAGAGTTCAAGCACACAGTAATACATTTACAACGCAAAATACAATATATTTCTTCACAACAGAAATTCTTCACATCCGAGATCGCTTTAAGCGGTTTGCACTGTACTTACTAGAGACCTAGATAGAAAACTTACCCACAGCGAAGTAGATCACACTGGCCATGAGGAAGATCGGAATAGTCCTCAGAGGCAGAATGTCGAAGATGATCTTCACCAGGAAGTAGACGGACACTCTGTAGAACCCGCTGACATTCTCATGCCTGAAATGTTTTCAAGGGGCAAGATCATTCAATAGACGACGGCCAGGCCCAAGGAGTAAGCGTGCAGTCTTAAATTTCCGATGAGCTGAAGGCGAGGTAGGCGGCTCAACACTGGCATTAACTTGGAATTAAACGCTGACTTCTAGTTCAGAAATCAATGGCAAACTACCAGGGGGCTACAAATGGAAATCTTAAATATTTTTGTTTGTTTGTGTGAATATATTCTGAAAAAGTAAAGAGCAAAAAATATCGTTTTTCGATATAGTCACCACTGCGTTCAATGCAAGACCTTCAGCGCCGATAAAGTGCTTGGATTCCTGTAGAGACAACTCTCTGGGGTCACTATTCGGTGTCCTTGACTGGGTCGTGAACAGTCACAGAAGTCACGCCGTTTTGAAACTTCCTACTCCACTCATACACTTGCTGGACTGACAGGCACACATTGCCATACTGGTCCCTCATTCGTCGAGGAATTTCTATAGGTCTCAAACCTTCACTGATTAAAAAACAAAACGGATAACAGAACGCTGCTCCTCTTTGGTACAGGTCAAAAGTCGCTCGGCGAATTTTAAACTTCCATTATAACGTCACCGTGTTCGTCTGCACCGTGATATCATTTGCTTAACACTATTGACATCCATAACAACAATATTGACAGGTTACAAGACAATGGCATGGTTATTGTAATTTATATCACATTTAAAGGTTGCTATTTGAAGCCCCCTGATACATTGCCCAGAAAATCAACTCGGGCTTGATTGCAACGTCCAGTATACGACATGCCATTTTTTTTAAATAAAAAGATCATTTATATTGTCGTAATGTAATACTGTGATTAGCAATTAATTAGAATCGTTATCACCGTACTCCGGACAGGTACAAAGGTGCTCAGTTCTCGTCCGTAACATCTCCGCCAGCGCATCGGCTGATCGCCCCAGTTCTGTGTTGGTTAATCATGTCTGGCGGTTCCCCACTTCACTCCAATCTCTCTCACTCCGGACAAGTGAGCAGATTTTAAAGTGTTCTTAACGCCATCTTTTTGTCCAGCGTCTCACATGGCGGGTAATCGTAAAGTTGCAATGACGCCTTTCTGAATGCACAAAATTGATTGGAACCGGCTAATTTCTAACGCCTCGGCATAATTGAGTAATCGTTTATTGTACATCGACTTCAATATACGAAACGACTATTAATATATTATTTGTTATCTTTATGGCCGCAATTTAGTAGGTACTTACTTCTCTTTTCCACCGCTACTGGTATATTGTTTGGTTACTAGATTTGTTAATTGTCTCTACCTATGTTAGTTGTTTGGCACTCCCACGTGAACATGCATTATATGTTTGTATTTACCGTTGGGATAACACATGCTCCATATTCAAACAGTATCAGTTACGTTTAGTTTTTAATGCATTTCAGCAAAAGTGTAATTAATTTATTCCCTTCATATGATATGTAACCCTGCATTATGCACCTGACGAGATGGAGCGAAATATGCCAGACAGTAAATCGTGCAACTTATAATTTGGGGCTTCCGTATTTAAATTCCCAAAGGAAACGACAGTTGTGAACTTCTGCCATAAAATAAATGTGTGACTGGTGATAACATCCCAGTAAAAGGACAATTTCCCAAACTCGCATATCAGCACAACTATCTTAGGACAGTCATAATATCTGACGTAAGTTGTGATGTAAAGACTAGAACAAGAATCGCCATGACAGAAGTAGCTATTCGCAAGATGTTAAATGTTCTACTCCTCTCGCCCTGTATCTTTCACTAGGTCATAGGTCATTAACCAACTCATCCCAAGTTTTCATATACTTATCCATCCGATACAGCTACCTCCTAATGAGGAGCTAATGACCTCCACATGTTATTAGTTTCTGTCTATACTTTTCTTACTTGTGTTTTTGCTCTCTCTATTTCTTTTACCTTGAAGATTTCAGACAAAGACCTTGCTAGTCATTCTTTTGTTAAGTATTTTGTTCAAACTGCGCC
>OY992884.1:33561626-33579126 GCA_963921405.1 Cepaea hortensis | reverse complement strand
TGCTGCCGCTATCACCCGCATCGCAGCCAAACCCCGCTTGGCCTTTGTTATCACCTGGTCTGTGTGCTCATTATAAGCAAGACTTCGATCAAACCGTATCCCCAGGTAATTCATTGCTTGCGTTCTTTCCGCCGACTCTGAACACAGCTTTACAGTTGGTGTTGGAGTGTTGACAATATGATTATTCAACGAGAACCAAGTCACTGATGCCTTTTTTGGGTTGACCATTGCTCCAGCTTCATCACACCAAGTATTTATGCGTTTGAGTTCGGTTTGTAGTTCCACAGCAACCTCCTCTCTATCCTTACCCTGACGATACACTAAAACATCATTGGCATATGACAATGTTCTGCCAGGTCCAGTTATCTGCTCACTGGTGATTCTCACTGTGTAGGCGTTGAAAAGTACCGGAGATAATGGTGATCCCTGTGGTAGGCCAGGATATATTGTTGTTGGTTCCGAAGTCTAACTGCCACATCTAAAAACTACTTTCCATTGGAAGAGGGCTGCAGCGATCCAACTAAGGAGGAATGGACTTACTTTTAGTTCAAGGAGCTGAAGCATTAAAAAATCCAATGGTACTCTGTTGTACGCGTCCTCAAGATCAATCGCTGCAGCAAAGGTTTCAATGCCTGAGTGGAAACCTTCGTAGACATCATGGGCAAAAACTGCTGCATTGGTCCAGGTTTCTCTTTTTGGGCGGAACCCACCCAGGGTAGGTGGGAAAACACCTTGCCTCTCTAGCCGGCGCAATATGTAATAGTATGAAAAAGTTTCATGTGATCAGCTTCTTGACAAATATATGTGTACAACTTCATAGCGATGCTTTGAAGTGTACACAATTTCACATTCAATCCCATTCAACAATATTCACATATTTAGATTTTAGCGATAAATGATAATATTTTATCCAATAATAACGTTTGATGAAAGCACCCAGTATTGATAGAGTTATTGACGTCACCTCTGAACACTTCCGTTCCACTATGTCACGTGCTTCTCAAAAGGAAATACCCGTGCACCATGGAGAATATTCATTATTGAACGCTGATGTTTCCATATGAAGATGTAATACATTTCATACCACGCACTTCATCTCTGACCCGTAAAGTATATACGGCAAATAAACAAACATTGAGATCTGCTGTACAATCTCCAAAACAAAATTCTTTTTGTTGGGTGTATATAATGATAAGATTATATGCTAAATCTCACCAGTTTTCCTCAGTTTGTAACTGAGTTATTGATGTTTATACAGGGCAAAATATTTGTGAACGCACTATACCAATTTTAGTGGGCATGTAAACACACATACATACAGACACACCACACACACAGACACACATTCATATATATATATGAGAATGTGTGTCTATGTGTGCGTGTGTGTGTGTCTGTGTGTGTGGTGTGTGTGTGTGTGTGTGTGTGTGTGTGTAGTACTCTGACCTGTCCTTGAAACCAGATACAGGATCTTCCTCCAGATCCCAGTAGATGGCATCCGTGATCCCGGCAAATACCAGAGAAGTTCCTATCTGTAACAATAGAAGTTCCTATCTGTAACAATAGAAGTTCCTATCTGTAACAAGAGAAGTTCCTATCTGTAACAATAGAAGTTCCTATCTGTAACAAGAGAAGTTCCTATCTGTAACAAGAGAAGTTCCTATCTGTAACAAGAGAAGTTCCTATCTGTAACAATAGAAGTTCCTATCTGTAACAATAGAAGTTCCTATCTGTAACAATAGAAGTTCCTATCTGTAACAATAGAAGTTCCTATCTGTAACAATAGAAGTTCCTATCTGTAACAAGAGAAGTTCCTATCTGTAACAATAGAAGTTCCTATCTGTAACAATAGAAGTTCCTATCTGTAACAAGAGAAGTTCCTATCTGTAACAAGAGAAGTTCCTATCTGTAACAATAGAAGTTCCTATCTGTAACAATAGAAGTTCCTATCTGTAACAATAGAAGTTCCTATCTGTAACAAGAGAAGTTCCTATCTGTAACAAGAGAAGTTCCTATCTGTAACAAGAGAAGTTCCTATCTGTAACAAGAGAAGTTCCTATCTGTAACAAGAAAAAGAGAAGTTCCTGTATGCAACACAGACAACTTCATTTCTTATTGATCATCTTGCCAGCTTGACTGCTATAAGGAGCAAACGAGCAGTGGACCAGGCTGACATCCTGAAAGTCCTCAGACGAGTAAATGACTCAGGATGGCATGATACTGCAGTTTTGGCGAATTTGAAAGAACATCAAGTGAGACGGGGTAAAGCTAAACTAGAGAGCCCAGCGGGAAGCCAAGAAGAATAGTCCACATGCACCGAGGAGGGGGTCTGAGCACTTATGGACTAATAGTTGAATGTGCAATAAGGTTGATCTGGTGACTAGATAACTAGCTAGCTACTACTGGGACCTTGCCATTTTGACAGGCGATAGTATCTTACATTGTGCTTCAAATAAAAATAGCACTGGCTGAATTATAGAGACCATGTATTGCCCATGCAGCATGATCCGTCTCTCGACCTGCCTAGTTTACTTACTCCAGAGGTAAGGTAACACCAATACATCCGGAACAAGACAAGTTGCGAAAGATGCCGAATCAGCAAATCAATGCTCTAACTGTCCGTCTGTCGGAGCTTCGATCTTAGACCAGTTGCCAACTAAAGCTTAGGGCCTGGCCTACCCTGCCACAACATTTAGTCTTTAGGTTGTATTTCCCCGCACTAGAGTAAGGCTTATACCCTCCACATTGCGCTCCTCCACCGAAACCTTTGGCACAATGTGGGGTGTCGGGTTTGGTAAGCGCCACCCAACACTCGCCGCTAATAGAAAACAGGTGGTTCCGTCTACTGTAAGGCGGTAATCAATCATGTCTAAGACCTGATTAAATAACTAACTAACTAACTAACTAATTAACTAACTAGCTAACTAACTAACTAACTAACTAACTAACTAACTAACTAATTAACTAACTAACTAACTAACTGACTGACTGACTGACTGACTGAGTAATTGACTGACTGAGTGACTGACTGACTGGCTGACTGACTGACTAGATAGCTAACTAAATAACTAACTAAATAACGAACTAATTAACGAACTAAATAACGAACTAACTAATTAATTAACTAACTGACTGACAGCTTATTATTGGTAAGTATGCTTTCCATATTACTCTGATCTCTAAAAGACATCTCCTATCAGATGTTCTGATTGGCTTTAGTTTCTTATTCTAATCTCTAAAAGGCATCTTCCATCAAATATTCTGACAGGCCTTTCGGGGGCAGGTGTGTTTTATTTTCCCCGTCCATGTATTATCTCTTTGCCTTCCTTCTAATTATTCACCATAAAGTGTGCCAGTTTGTAACTAGTTTTCCTGTCTACAACTACCACAGTCATTAGATCAAAGCGCTCCTTATTCTAATCTCTAAAAGACATCTCCCATCAGATGTTCTCACTGGCTTTAGATTCTTATGTTAATCTCTAAAAGGCATCTTCTATCAGACGTTCTAATTGTCCCAAGAATCTTATTCTAATCTCTAAAAGGCATCTTCCATCAGACGTTCTCACTGTCTTTAGATTCATGTTCTAATCTCTAAAATACATTTTGTATCAGATAATCTCACTGGCCTTAGTTTCGTATTCTAATCTCCATGAGACATCTTCAGATATTCTGACTGCTCTAAGATATCCACGACTTTGCCAAAAAGCAGTCGGGCCAAGACCACAGACACAGATTTGATGCTGCTTTAATCGCCAGATGTAAGTAAAGTAAATTATTTTCTTTTTTATATGCCTTTAATCTCATTGGGCAAGGAGTCTCCGAGGCGAAATGATTTCGTGACTTGCTTCCCTCTCCAAAGGTTGAGGGTTCGATTCCGTGCTACGTCATTCTGTTCAGGAGTGCAATTTTCTCATTGACTCATGGGGGGGGGGGGTGGTCGCTGGAGCTACGGAGTTCATGCTCTGTGCGACGCTTTCGGTAAACCACCGTGTGGAAAGAGATCGAGATGTATGTGGTAAAACCCGGTGCAATGAAGTCGGTCCTCGCGTCCGTTAAACCCTGTTTTAAAGCGCACTGGGCGCATAGTGCTAGACGTATATTTGTATAGAACAAACGTATATTTTTTTATAGAACAATCGTATATTTGTATAGAACAAACGTATATTTTTTATAGAATAATCGTATATTTGTATAGAGCAATCGTATATTTGTATAGAACAATGGGTACTCTGTGGGTGATGTGGTCAGTATCACAATAGCCGCCTTTACTTTCCAAGACATGACCTGGTACCCATCGTATTCTGAGTCACCTGGGAGCCTTGATGCGGGCCCAAGACCATGAGCACCAGGCGGCAGGCGAGCGTCTAGCATCTACGCTACTCGGGCTCACAACTGTGTGACATGACTAATCATCATCGCCCATGCACATCGGTATGACACATGATGACAATGATGAAAGTGATGCTGATGATGACGAGGTTACATAATAATGTCATAACAAATCATTATTAGCCAATAACACCTGTACTGATATCTGGCTCACTTGACAGACGATAGTTTGTTACATTGTGCTTCAAAAACAGGCATAATAATCTCCCAAGAGCAGAAAGCCTGGGCTGAATTGTAGAAACTATATGTTGCCAATGCAGCATGATCATCTTTCTGTCTGCCTAGTTTACTCCATAGGAAATGTAACACCAATACATCTGGAACAAGACAAGCTGCAGACGCTGTCCGATCAGCAAAGCAATTCTCTAACTGTACGTTTGTCGGAGCTTCTATCATAGATCGGTTTCCGTCCAAGGTTAAGGGCCTGGTCTACTCTGCCATTACATAGTCCTTTGGTTACATTTCCTCTCACCTGGCTTGTACTCTCCCAATTGCGCTCCTCCACCTGAAGCCGTTGGCTCAATGTGGGCTGTCGGGTTTGGTGAGCGCAGCCCAACATTTAATAAAACCACACAGCACATCTGCCACCCAACAGTGCCACTTAGCACTTCATCATCAATCATCATCAAGTGTTCTGCCATTTGGGGTAGGCATTCATGTCTCTCCACAGAACGCGGTCTTTGGTGTTCTGGATCATCTCTGCTGACGATATTCTTTCATGTCACTAACCCAGCCCATCCAGCATCATTTCTCTTGGCCTACCTCTGTCTTTCTCAGTACGTAAAAAGTAATAATTTTTTCTGTGTGATGCTCGTGCTAGTCGTCTTCATACGGTTCACTTAACATTAAAAATGCCCATACCGTAAAGATAGCGGCTTGTGGATGACGTATTATGTCCTTCAACGTCCTGCCTGCCAGAACACAAACCTACATTGAGAAAATATAGAAGTGAAACATCCTTAACTGGATGCAGTGCCGTCAGCAAGCACCAAACATAGATACTTTTCTCTTATAAATTAATACAGTTTACTCGATATATGTATGAAACATAAAACACTTGTCACTTGCACGTGAATGTAGTATCTTAAAAATGCAAGAAGCAAATACACTTTTCTCTTACAAGTGAATGCAGTGTTTTCAACAAGAATTAAGAATTGATACATTTCTCCTATACTTGAATGCAGTGTCTACAATAATCACCAAACAGTTGTACATTTATGTTACACGTAAACATATTATCCTCAAAATCAGAAAATAACATTCATTCCTCTATTACAACTGTCTGCAGGTTCTTCAACATTCTCCAAGCAACGGTACTTTTATGTTACATGTGAATACACTATGCTCAACTTGTATGTTACATGTGAATACACTATCCTCAACTTTTATGTTACATGTGAATACACTATGCACAACTTGTATGTTACACGTGAATACAGTATCCTCAACTTTTATGTTACATGTGAATACACTATCCTCAACTTGTATGTTACATGTGAATACACTATGCTCAACTTGTATGTTACATGTGAATACACTATGCTCAACTTGTATGTTACACGTGAATACAGTATCCTCAACTTTTATGTTACATGTGAATACGCTATCCTCAACTTTTATGTTACATGTGAATACACTATGTTCAACTTGTATGTTACACGTGAATACACTATCCTCAACTTTTATGTTACATGTGAATACACTATGCTCAACTTGTATGTTACATGTGAATACACTATGCTCAACTTGTATGTTACACGTGAATACAGTATCCTCAACTTTTATGTTACACGTGAATACACTATCCTCAACTTTTAAGTTAAATGTTAATACACTATGCTCAACTTGTATGTTACACGTGAATACAGTATCCTCAACTTTTATGTTACATGTGAATACGCTATCCTCAACTTTTATGTTACATGTGAATACACTATGCTCAACTTGTATGTTACACGTGAATACACTATCCTCAACTTTTAAGTTAAATGTTAATACACTATGCTCAACTTGTATGTTACATGTGAATACACTATGCTCAACTTGTATGTTACACGTGAATACACTATCCTCAACTTTTAAGTTAAATGTTAATACACTATGCTCAACTTGTATGTTACATATGAATACACTATCCGCATGTGTTATGCTTGCAATACGTGAACACACTATAGTCAACAAGCAGAAAACTTTGATTCCTCTCTCACACAAGAATGCAGTGTCATAAACAAGCACCCAGCATAGACAATTCTATATAAATAAGGCATAACATGAATGTACTGTCTGATCTTACTAAATAAGAGAAGCAACGGCTGCAGCAGGATATAACAATGTGGAATACAAACAGTTAGGTATATTTAGCTCTTGCGAAGAGATGAGACATACTAAACACGGACATGGTGTATATACCTTACAACGGACTCCATAAAGGTGAACATAAATCAATCAATCAATCAATCAATCATGTGCCATGCCGGAAAGCGTAGGCGGTCATGACTCGCCATTTCACTCGATCACCAGCGTCGTGGATCAGCTCAGTGTTCCTGTCTCGTCCATGCCATGTGGCCAAGCCATCCAGGTATTTTCCTCTCGGTCTTCCTCTTGGTCTGTTCCCTTCGATCTTGCCAGTTGTCACTAAGTTCTCCAATTCATTTCTTCCTTCTCATAACATGTCCAAAAGATTTTGACTGTCTACGTCTAATTTCTCTAATCAATTTTTCTATCTGTCCATGGTATTCTTTGCATTTTTCTCAGAAACCATATTTCTGCAGCCATCAGATGTTTTTCAGCTTGACTGCACATTGTCCAAGTTTCACATCCATACAAAAGAACAGGCTCTATGTATCCCCTCAACACTCTTTTTCTCGTTTCAATTGACATCTTTTTATTAGTCAGAAAATCCTCCAAAAGAAGAAACAATCAAGAAATATATAATAATAAAATAATAAAATAAAAATAAGTATTCTAGGACACAACAAATGACATTTCAATTATATAAATCTTCAATCAGGGACGAGACAAAACAAACAGATCTAAAGAAATACATGCAATAATAAATTAATATTTAAACACATCTCCTTCGTTATCAAAAAGGCACAGAAGTTGGGTTCAGTTCGGGATTGCAAGGTGCTCTTTTTCAATAAAGGTTGAGCCCAGTTCAGCTGTAAAAGTGCCAAATAAGAAATGTGTAGCCAAAGGTGTGCAAACTGTCAGATATGAATATATAGAGGGAAGTCAGTGGGGCTACGTATACCTAACTGTGTGTATTTCATGATCTTGCTGTAGCGTGAGGCAATGAACAAGCGGCTCTGCTGGCTTCACCATGGCCAGTCACTCTCTATTGACAAGTGGATCTGCTGCCTTCACCATGGCCAGTCACTCTCTATTGACAAGTGGATCTGCTGCCTTCACCAGGGCCAGTCACTCTCTATTGACAAGCGGATCTGCTATCTGCATCAGGGCCAGTCACTCTCTATTGACAAGGGGATCTGCTGGCTTCACCATGGCCAGTAACTCTCTATTGACAAGGGGATCTGCTGGCTTCACAAGGGCCAGTAACTCACTAGTAACAAGGAGATCTGGCTAGCTTCACAAGGGCCTGTAACTCTCTAATGACAAGCGGATCTGCTGGCTTCACCAGGACCAGTCACTCACTATTGACAAGCGGATCTGCTGGTTTCACCAGGGCCAGTCACTCTCTATTGACAAGCGGATCTGCTGGCTTCACCAGGGCCAGTCACTCTCTTTTGACAAGGGGATCTGCTGGCCTCACAAGGGCCAGTAACTCAATAGTAACAAGGGGATCTGCTAGCTTCACAAGGGCCTGTAACTCTCTAATGACAAGCGGATCTGCTGGCTTCACCAGGACCAGTCACTCACTATTGACAAGCGGATCTGCTGGTTTTGCCAGGGCCACTAACTGTCTGTTGAACAGACAGACCTGCTGGCTTCACCAGGGCCAGTAACTCTCTGTTGACCAGGCAGATCTGCTGGCTTCACCAGGTTCAGTCACTCTCTATTGACAAGTGGATCTGCTGGTTCACCAGGACCAGTAACTCTCTATTGACAAGTGGATATGCTGCCTTCACCAGGGCCAGTAACTCTCTATTGACAAGGCAGATGTTCTGAAGATTATCTATCAGGGAGTCTTCGTGACAAACTGGTTACACCACCGCTACCTCGCTCTCCGATGGTTAAGTGTTCGATTTCGGGCTACGTCATTCAATTCATGAGTGAAATTTTCTCGGAAACTCCTTTGGGATTGTCGCTGATGCCATGCAGTTCGTATTTTGTGCGACGCTTTCTTCAGACCACTCTGGGGAAAGAGACCGAACCATATAGGATAAAACCCTGGTGCAATGAAGTCGATCATCATTAAAACTCGGTTTCATTTTAACCATAAGAAAGTCTGAATGTGAATGCAAACTGAGAGCAACAGACCTCACCTGGTGACCGAATGAGGTGGCGTACTGGACGGCTTCGTGCTGCTCTCCTTTCTCCCCTCCCTGGGCTTCGAACTGAGAAAAGATTGCCCCGGCTTCCTCCATCACCCTGCACGTAGACACACAGTATGAGAGAAGCCAGTGTAAACAAAACAATTCCTGACTGTATAGACAGACATCAATGAAGAAAACACGCAAATTATACAGGGGTGGTAACATGGACACACATACTAGTTTGTTTATTGTGTTTCATGGATGCAATGCTGGCTTGGGTCGTTAATGAACGTAATACAAGTTCTCAGTAGATTCACCATAAATATGTTACTATAAGGACTCAATGACAGTAAGTTACTACACGGACTTACTGACAGTACATTGCTACATCTATTCAATGACAATTTGTTGCAACAAGGATTGTAAACAGTCTTTTGTTATATGGATTAAATGACAGTATGTTGCTATATGAACTCAATCATAGCAGATTTCTACGTGGATTAAATGACGGTTGCTACATGGAAACCAGGTTATTTTCTTACCTCTTGTGCCAGACTGACTGCTTGAATCCTTCCACTAGTCTGTCTTGCCGACTTACAGCAGCTGAAGATTAGAAAGATGCGGAAAATAGATACATGTCTTCTAGTGATTAGAGCTAATCAGAAAGTGGATATATGTCTTAAAGAGATTAGAACGATGGAGAAAATAGATACGTGGTTTCTAGAAATTAGAAATATGCAGAAAGTAGATACGTGGCTTCTAGAGAATAGAACTATGCAGAAACTAGATACATGTCTTATAGAGATTAGAACTCTCTTAATGTCAAACTTCGTCCGAACAGAGCTGCTATTATTTTAACTCCATTCAAACTAAACTGTTATTACTTTAACTTAACATCCATACAAAACTGTGATTACTTTAACTCTCGTAATGTTAAACTGCTATTACTTTAACACCATCCAAACCAAACTTTTATTACTTTAACCCCTTCTGTCTAAAACTGTTAAATTACTTTAACTAACTCCAACTAAACCTTTATTACTTTAACTTCTTCCAAAAAAAAAACTGTTATTACTTTAACTAACTCCATCTAAAACTGTTATTACTTTAACTAATTGCATCTACACTTTTATAACTTTACCAGCTTCCATCTAAAAATGTTATTACTTTAAATCACACCATCTAAACGTGTATTACTTTAACGCCTTCTATCCAAAACTTGTATTGCTGTAACTAATTTCATCTACAACTTTTATAGCCTTAAATAAGTCCAATTAAAATTGTCAGTACTGTAACTTCTTCCACATCTAACTGTGGGAACACGTCGAAATCTCTACATATTAACAGATTCAGAATCAAAGAAAAAGTATGTTTGGGCGAAATAAAAATGGATGGCGGAAAATGGGAAATAAGGATGCCTCACAGTTATGACTTAAAAGTTGTTAATATGGAGCAGATACGCATCATATATTAAATTAAAGGTGGCTGCATAAAGAAAACAAACCTATTCTGTGGCGAATGTGTTACGGACTCAATTCGGAATTCCACATCCCACGTTCGAAACACAGCTGCGGGCGATTTGGCAGCAGGCCGCCTTACGTTGGTTTTCTTACGTACGGGTGCCACCCGTTCAGTAAGCAATGGCAAACTACTGAACGTAAACTTACAGAGAATTCACAAACAGCCAAAAAATTATGAGTAGAGTGCGACGACATGTAAAGGATGTGCAATTAACTTAGAAGGAAAAATACAGTGTATGATATTATGGCAGATACGGGTAGTCGCTTACGACGATTAATCATCCCATGGCAGTTAATCAATGATTTTAAAACATGCAGACATGCAGCACACTTACGTCCGACGTGCAGACAAGAAAACACTTACGTCCGGCATCTTGTTCAACAATTTTCTCCGGCATGCTGTCAATGCTGAACACACTGACGTCTCCATTGATGACGTCGAGGAAAAAGTCCGGCGGGTTGTTGTGTTCTTCACACTGAAAACCTGGCGTGGGTTACAATAATCACCAGACAGTTTCGGTAAGAAATCGTGTATTTTATAAGTGTATACATTTAATGGGTTCGAATCCTCGGTAAGATGATCGAGTTTTGTTCTGTCGGGAGTGGGGTGGAATGGGGGAGGGGGGCCCTAACCAGTTGTCACTAAGTTATCAGGATCATTTCTTCTCACAACGTGCCCAAAGTATCTAGAATATCTACATATAATTCCTCTAATCAATTTACGGTTTTCTTTTGTTTCTTGTAGGTCGTGGTCACTGTTTTTTTTTCTGTCTGACCATGATATTCTTTGAATTTTTCTCACAAACCTCATTTCCATAGCCATTAGATGTTTTTCAGCGTGTCTGCTGATTGTCCACGCTTCACAACCATACACAAGTACAGGTTTTATTTAGCACCTCAACAATCTTATAGTCGCTGCAAATGACATCTTTTTATTGGTCAATAAGATTTTGTTACGAATTATCATGCAAAGAGTGAGGAAGAAAATACAACCTGAAATAGGGGAAGAACAATGTGGTTTTGTAGAAGGAAAGGGTACAGTAAATGCTGTGTATATGCTGCGAACAGTTATTGAACGTGCTTTAGAAGTAAACAAGGATATACACCTTTGCTTTATTGACTACACAAAGGCTTTTGATAGAGTAAGACATGTCAACATTGTGGATATGCTTGCAGATCTACAAATTGATGGGAAAGACATTAGACTTATAAAAAACATATATTGGAAACAACAAGCTGCCATAAGAATTGATAATGAAGTAGGACAATACCAACCTATTAAGAGAGGTGTTAGGCAGGGATGTGTAATGTCTCCAGATCTTTTTTCCTTATACAGTGAAAATATTTTCAGAAATGTAGAAGACCTAAATGGAATCAGCATTGGAGGACGACACATAAATAACATTAGATATGCAGATGATACAGTATTGATTGCAGACAATGCACAGGATCTGCAACAATTAGTAGACGCTGTGGTTGTACACACTGAGCAGCTGGGGTTGGAATTAAATTGTAGGAAGACACAGGTTATGGTCGTCACTAGGAAGAACGAAGTACCACAATGTAATATACAAGTAAATGGGAATATTCTTCAACAAGTGAATCGGTTCAATTATCTCGGAACAGTCATAACATCTGATGGCAGATGCCTTGAAGAGATTAGAACAAGAATCGCCATTGCGAAAGTAGCCTTTAGCAAGATGAAAAACATTCTGACCAATAAAATGATGTCAATTGAAACGAGAAAAAGAGTGTTGAGGGGATACATAGAGCCTGTTCTTTTGTATGGATGTGAAACTTGGACAATGTGCAGTCAAGCTGAAAAACATCTGATGGCTGCAGAAATGTGGTTTCTGAGGAAAATGCAAAGAATACCATGGACAGATAGAAAAACCAATGACCAAGTACTACAAGAGACAAATGAAAATCGTAGATTGATTAGAGAAATTAGATGTAGACAGTCAAAATTTTTTGGACATGTTATGAGAAGAAATGGACTGGAGAACTTGATGACAGCTGGCAAGATCGAGGGGAACAGACCAAGAGGAAGACCGAAAGGAAAATACCTGGATGGCTTGGCCACATGGCATGGACGAGACAGGAACACTGAGCTGATCCACGACTCTGGTGATCGAGTGAAATGGCGAATCATGACCGCCCACGCTTTCCGGCATGGCACATGATTGATTGATTGAAGTTTTCCATCTTGCAAAAAAACAACATTTGTCATAGCGATTCTTGTTCTAATCTCTTTAAGACTTCTCCCATCAGATGTTGTGACTGTTCTAATCTCTTCAAGAACCCTACCATCAGATGTTGTGTCTTTTCTAATCTCTTCAAGACTTGTACCATCAGATGTTGTGTATTTTCTAATCGTTTCAAGACTTCTACCGTCAGATGATATGTCTTTTCTAATCTCTTCAAGACTTCTACCATCAGATGTTGTGACTGTTCTAATCGCTTCCAGACTTCTACCATCAGATGTTGTGTCTTTTCTAATCGTTTCAAGACTTCTACCATCAGATGTTGCGTCTTTTCTAATCTCTTCAAGACTTCTACCATCAGATGTTGTGTCTTTTCTAATTACTTCAAGTCTTCCACCATTAGATGCTGTGATTGTTCTAATCTCTTCCAGTCTCCTCTTATTAGATGTTGTAACTGGTCTAATCACTTCATGACTCCTACCTAATCTCTTCAGCTTCAATATAGTAACATAAATAAAATCATTTTCATTAGACAGAAAATAATTAGTTATCTCAAACCATTACCATTAATATTGGAGTACCTCAGCTGTCTACACTTGGCCCTCTGTTATTTGCCATTTATATAAATTATCTTCCCTGATATATTTCGTCTTACTGCAATCTATTTGCAGACAACTGCACATCATATACAAACTCTATTGATTGTAACGTGCCAGAATTGTCATTGCAACAGGAATTAAATAGTGTAGCTAACTGGAGTTATGCAAACCGCATGCAAATTAACATTCCTAAAACAAAATCTATGTTAATAGGAACCAGGCAAAGACTTCACACTCTAAACTCTCAGAGAACTCTTCAGCTGCACATTAGTAGCATGCCGTAGAAAGTGTAACCGAGCACAAGGCGCTGGGTCTTATCATTGATAGAAATCTAACCTTTAATTCCAATGTTCACACTCACTCTCGTTAAACAAATAGCCAAATAAAAAGTATACCAACTTGCCAAAATAACAAAAACAAATCCTTTGATGAAAATACAAGAAAGATATTCTATAAATCCCACATACAAATACATATTGACCATTGCTCCAAGATCTGGGATGGATGCTCCAAATCAATAACGAAACGCCTTTATTCACTCCAGAAATGGGCAGTGCGTTTAATTAATGGTAAAAAGCTCACCGAATGTCAGGTTTTAGTCAAATATGACTGAGATACGTATGGAAGTAGACGGTAATACCTGCTTTCTGTTAGCACCGAATGTTGGGCGGCGCTCACCAAACCTGACACCCCACATTGTGCCAACGGCTTCGGGCGGAGGAATGCAATTGGGAGGGTAAAAACCTTAGCCTAGTACGAGGAAATGCAACCTAAAGATTAAATGTCATGGCAGGGCAGACCAGGCCCTAAGCCTTGGTCAGCAGCTGGTCTAGTTGGTGTTACCTTTCTTCCGCTCTGGAGTAAACTAGACAGGCCGAGAGAAAGAGAGACATCATCTGCATGGGCAATACATGGTCTCTGAATTCAGCCCAGGCTTTGTGTTATGGAGAGTATAACTCCATTTTACAAACTATCGTCTGTCAAGACGGTAAGGTGCCAGTCAATCAAAAAGCTCACCGACAATTCTAACCTACATGAACATCTTCGGTTACTGCCACTCCACAAACGCCTACTTTTTAATAAGTCTAAACTAATTCACAAAATCCTATTTCAAAATGCTCCACGCTACCTTTGGCCCTTATTTAAATATAATGCAAGACATAGCGAACGGCTAAATATACTTCATGTCCATAAACCTAGGATAGACAAGCTTAGCATACTCTGCCGCTCAATTGTGGAACAATCTTCCACAAGAAATCAAAGCCACCACTAATCAATATACATACAGCCGCAACCTGTTTAAACACTATCTCAGTAAAGACTGAATGCCCCCCCCCCCCCTAAAAAATTATAAAAATTATCTCAAACGACAACCATTATAATAAATATTCCGATATGTACGGCACGTTACACCTTTATAATGACCATGTTAAAAATGTCCTTCGTATGTCATGTATTATTGATTATTTTCCATGCGTTTTAATGCATACTGTTCTGTTGTTGTCTAAGATTAGCTTCATAAGTGATGTATGAATAAAATAACGTATGAGAGGAATGAGAGAAGAAGGGCAGAATGTCAGACAGGCCTGCGTGCCCAATTCTTAACCATTTGAAAATAAAGTTTATTCGTTCGTTCGTTCATCCTATGAGATGCTGTGACTTTTCTAATCTCTTTCAGACTCCTCCCATCAGATGATGTGATTGGTCTAATCCCTTCTAGATTCCTCCCATCAGATGTAATGATTGTTCTAATCTCTTCAAGACTCCTTTCATCAGATGTAATGATTGTTCTAATCTCTTCAAGACTCCTCTCATCAGATGTAATGACTGTTCTAATCTCTTCAAGACTCGTCCCACCAGACGCTGTTAGTGGTCTAATCTCTTCAAGGCTACTCCTATCAGATGTTGTGGCTCACCTAATATCTTCAAGGTTCCTCACATCACATGTTGTGACTGACCTAATATCTTCAAGGCTCCTCACATCACATGTTGTGACTGACCTAATATCTTTAAGGCTCCTCACATCAGATGTTGTGACTGACCTAATATCTTCAAGGCTCTTCACATCAGATATTGTGACAGACCTAATATCTTCAAGGCTCCTCACATCAGATGTTGTGACTGACCTAATATCTTCAAGGCTCCTCACATCAGATGTTGTGACTGACCTAATATCTTCAAGGCTCCTCACATCAGATATTGTGACTGACCTAATATCTTCAAGGCTCCTCACATTAGATGTTGTGACTGACCTAATATCTTCAAAGCTCCTCACATCACATGTTGTGACTGACCTAATATCTTCAAGGCTCCTCACATCACATGTTGTGACTGACCTAATATCTTCAAAGCTCCTCACATCACATGTTGTGACTGACCTAATATCTTCAAGGCTCCTCTCATCAGATGTTGTGACTGACCTAATACCTTCAAGGCTCCTCACATCAGATGTTGTGACTGACCTAATATCTTCAAGGCTCCTCACATCAAATGTTGTGACTAACCTAATATCTTCAAGGCTCCTCACATCACATGTTGTGACTGACCTAATATCTTCAAGGCTCCTCACATCAGATGTTGTGACTGACCTAATATCTTCAAGGCTCCTCACATCAGATATTGTGACTGACCTAATATCTTCAAGGCTCCTCACATCAAATGTTGTGACTGACCTAATATCTTCAAGGCTCCTCACATCAGATATTGTGACTGACCTAATATCTTCAAGGCTCCTCACATCAAATGTTGTGACTGACCTAATATCTTCAAGGCTCCTCACATCAGATATTGTGACTGACCTAATATCTTCAAGGCTCCTCACATCACATGTTGTGACTGACCTAATATCTTCAAGGCTCCTCACATCAGATGTTGTGACTGACCTAATATCTTCAAGGCTCTTTACATCAAATGTCGTGACTGACCTAATATCTTGAAGGATCCTCACATCAGATGTTGTGACTGACCTAATATCTTCAAGGCTCCTCACATCAAATGTTGTGACTGACCTAATATTTTCAAGGCTCCTCTCATCAGATGCTGTGACTGGCCTAATATTTTCAAGGCTCCTCACATCAGATGTTGTGACTGACCTAATATCTTCAAGGCTCCTCTCATCAGATGTTGTGACTGACCTAATATCTTCAAGTCTCCTCACATTAGATGTTGTGACTGACCTAATATCTTCAAGGCTCCTCCCAACAGATGTTGTGACTACACAAATACGCATGAACATTTCGAACACGGTCTTTCAATCAATCAATCATGTGCCATGTCGGAAAGCGTGGGCGGTCATGACTCGCCATTTCACTCGATCACCAGAGTCGTGGATCAGCTCCGTGTTCCTGTCTCGTCCATGCCATGTGGCCAAACCATCCAGGTATTTACTTCTTGGTCTTCCTCTTGGTCTGTTGCTCTCGATCTTGCCAGTTGTCACTAAGTTCTCCAGTCCATTTCTTCTCATAACATGTCCAAAAAATTTTGACTGTCTACGTCTAATTTCTCTAATCAGTCTACGACTTCCATTTGTCTCCTGTAGTACTTGGTCATTGATTTTTCTATCTGTCCATGGTATTCTTTGCATTTTCCTCAGAAACCACATTTCTGCAGCCATCAGATGTTTTTCAGCTTGACTGCACATTGTCCAAGTTTCACATCCATACAAAAGAACAGGCTCTATGTATCCCCTCAATACTCTTTTTCTCGTTTCAATTGACATCTTTTTATTGGTCAGAATGTTTTTCATCTTTATCCTTTTTATCTTTTTAAAAAAAAAAATCTTTTCGTCTTTATCCACGAACAAAAAGCAGCAATACTTAGAAAAAGGAAAGGGGGGGGGGGAGGAGGTGCTTCAAATGATAACCTTAAAGGTGTGATAGCAATTGCAATAACCATGCAATTGTAAAATGGCAATATTGTTGTTAAGGATAGCAAGAGTGTTAAGAACGTGACATCACGGTACAGACGAACACAGTGACGTCATAAGGACATTTTGAAGATAGCCGCCAACTTGCTACATGCACCAAAGAGGAGCCGCGTTCTGTTATCCTTTTTTTAAAATTATTATTTTAATCCTTAAAGAAGTGAAAACTATAGAAATTCATCGGCAAATGAAGGTTCAGTATGGTGATGCATGCCTGTCAGTCCAGCAAGTGTATGAGTGGAGGAGGAAGTTTTAAAACGGCGTGACTTCTGTGACAGACTGTTCACGACCGGTTCAGGCACACTGAGTAGTGACACCAGAGAATGTTTTTCTACAGGAATCCAAGCACTTTATCAGCGCTGGAGAACTTGCTTTAAACGCAGTGATGACTACAGCGAAAAATGATACATTTCTTCTTTACTCGCCCCCC
>OY992884.1:33556626-33559126 GCA_963921405.1 Cepaea hortensis | reverse complement strand
AGAAGAAGAAGAAGAAGAAGAAGAAGAAGAAGAAGAAGAAGAAGAAGAAGAAGAAGAAGAAGCAGCAGTAGCAGAAGAAGAAGAAGAAGAAGAAGAAGAAGAAGAAGAAGAAGAAGAAGAAGAAGAAGAAGAAGAAGAAGAAGAAGAAGAAGAAGAAGAAGAAGAAGAAGAAGAAGAAGAAAAAGTTTAGTTTAGTCGTCGGATCAACATCACGGCACACGGTTTAACCCATAAGTGCTCCGTTTTCCTCCTAACTCAAACCTGAGTCTGGAGAAACTCAGCTCAATGCACAAACTCCGTTACATCGGCGAGGATCCTGAAATACTTTGGGTAGATTTTTAACTCGAAATTTTGCCCGGGCAGCGCCGTTAGGCTACTCTTTTTCGATTTCCAACTGCCAAGTTGGATTTTTTACGTGCGCAACAATACACACGGGCGTCCGATCTCACTACCCAGAGACCAGGGGAAATTTTATTACTGGAAGTCGAGGTGGATTTTTTTAATGAATCCCGGTCCTCACCGGGGCCTGAACCCGGGACCTCCAGCACTCGAGGCGGACACCATACCTCGAGACCACTCATCCCCCAGAAGAAGAAGAAGAAGAAGAAGAAGAAGAAGAAGAAGAAGAAGAAGAAGAAGAACTGGGTTATTTCCACATAGTTATATCTTTAAGCCTTGTTTAACATTGAGTGTGTTTATACTGAAGTTATATACGTTCGTGAGACAGAAAGAGTTAAACCGCGAACTGACCTTTTCAGGAACAACAAGACGGTGTTGGCAGTACTTGCGTCCAGGCCTGTGGTTGGCTCGTCCAGAAATAGGACAGGAGGGGAGATAATCAGCTCCATGCCGATGTTGCATCGTTTTCTCTCGCCGCCAGACACCCCACGGATGAATTCATTGCCCACCTGGAATATTTGCTTAAGAATGTTTGGTGACACATTACAGGCATTTGGTAAGACATGGTATGACTGAAGTATTACATTTGTGAAAGGGCCTTAAGTGAAAATATCACATGATTGAAATATTATGTTTATGAAAGAAAATTAGATACAATATCAAATGAATGAAATATATTTGTGAAACAATATCAAAACACAGTGTAGGATAGTTTAATAAAATACGAGTCTTACAATTTTTTTTTCCATACGCTATTTACAAGACACCGCAGTCAACACTATAATTTTTCAGCTGCTGATGATGTCTTGGCAAGTTTTACGTTCAGTAGTTTAACATTGCTTTCTGAACGACCAGCTCACATACTTTCGCACGTGATTATACGGTATTACGAGCAGCATCCTTAACCCCTTAGCCAGGGAGAGTGGCGTCTTACAATTACAAAAACAACAGGATGTTGCTGTGGGTATGCCTTTTTCTTATTTTACTTTCTTTCGTCAAGCCCCCCCCCCCCCCCCGTTGTTGTTGTTGTTGTTGTTGTTGTTGTTGTTGTTGTTGTTGTTGTTCTTCTTCTTCTTCTTCTTTTTCTTCTTCTTCTTCTTCTTCTTCTTCTTCTTCTTCTTCTTCTTCTTCTTCTTCTTCTTCTTCTTCTTCTTCTTCTTCTTCTTCTTCTTCTTCTTCTTCTTCTTCTTCTTCTTCTTCTTTCTTTCTTCTCTTCTTCTTCTTCTTCTTCTTCTTCTTCTTCTTCTTCTTCTTCTTCTTCTTCTTCTTCTTCTTCTTCTTCTTCTTCTTCTTCTTCTTCTTCTTCTTCTTCTTCTTCTTCTTCTTCTTCCCTTTATGTTTAAGCTTCCCATACACATATTTCTTGATCGTCCTTTTCTTCTCTTGCCTTATGCTTTCCATCATAAGACTAATTCTCTATTCCATCAAATCTGTTGATATGCCCTATAATTTGCATTTCCCTTTTACCACATAGATTTGATGAAGAATCATCTGGTAGCTGCCAATAATTGAATAATCCTCTCCATCTAAAATATTCTAATTTTGCCTTTATCATATGTATACAAACTTTACTCACTTTAGTATCAGCACATTTGGTCAAGCCCAGCTCGTCAATCACATTGTTGATCCGTTCTTTCCTTTGGTTGGCCCCTACTGTGCTTGGCAGCCTCAAGGAAGCTGAGAAATGGAAGTTCTCCCTCACAGACAGCGTCCCGACCACAATATCATCCTTGGGAGGAGATGTAAATGGTCATTGGTTTACAATATACAAGTGAAAGCTCTATCTCACAGACAGCGTCCCGACCACGATATCACCCTTAGGAGGAGATGTGAATGGTCGTTGGTTTATAACTGAAAGTCAGTATTGCGGAATTTTGGGTGCATCATTCGCTCCACGGGAGATATCTACGGGATTCGTGTTCTGTGACACGCTATCGACAAGTCGCTCTGTGGAAAGAAGACCGGGCCACATGGGATAAAACCAGGTGCAATGAATTCAATACCATTGCCTGTAACCCCTTTAGCCTTTGGAACTCTTCTGGCAATCCGTGACGTCAGGCTTTTTTATACGATACTTTCAGTTGTTCATGATTCTGTTCCT
>OY992884.1:33196626-33554126 GCA_963921405.1 Cepaea hortensis | reverse complement strand
CTACGCCCAGTCAACTCTAAGCCCAGCCATATCTACGCCCAGCCAACTCTACTCCCAGCCAATTCTACGCCCAGCCAACTCTACACCCAGCCAACTCTACGCCCAGCCAACTCTACGCCCAGCCAACTCTATACCCTGTCAACTCTATATCCTGTCAACTCTACGCCCAGCCAACTCTATACCCAGCCAACTCTACGCACAGCCAACTCTACGCATAGTTAACTCTATACTCTTTCAACTCTATACCCTGTCAACTCTACGCCCAGCCAACTCTATACCCAGCCAACTATACGCCCAGTCAACTCTACGCCCAGCCAACTCTACGCCCAGCCAACTCTACGCCAAGCCAACTCTACGCCCAGCAAACTCTACGCCCAGCCAACTCTATACCCTGTCACATCTATACCCTGTCAACTCTAAGCCCAGCCAACTCTACGCCCAGCCAACTCTACGCCCAGCCAACTCTACGCCCAGCCAACTCGACGCCCAGCCAACTCTATACCATGTCAACTCTAAGCCCAGCCAACTCTACGCCCATTCAACTTTAAGCCCAGTCAGTTCTACGCCCAGCCAACTCTACGCCCAGTCAACTCTACGCCCAGCCAACTCTACGCCCAGTCAACTCTACGCCCAGCCAACTCTATACCTTGTCAACTCTAAGCCCAGTCAACTCTACGCCCAGCCAACTCTATACCCTGTCAACTCTAAGCCCAGTCAATTCTACGCCCAGCCAACTCTACGCCCAGTCAACTCTACGCCCAGCCAACTCTACGCCCAGCCAACTCTATACCCTGTCAACTCTAAGCCCAGTCAACTCTACGCCCAGCCAACTCTATACCCTGTCAACTCTAAGCCCAGTCACTTCTACGCCCAGCCAACTCTATACCCTGTCAACTCTAAGCCCAGTCAACTCTACGCCCAGTCAACTCTACACCCAGCCAACTCTAAGCCCAGCCAACTCTACGCCCAGTCAACTCTACGCCCAGTCAACTCTACGCCCAGCCAACTCTATACCCTGTCAACTCTACGCCCAGCCAACTCTATACCCTGTCAATTCTACGCCCAGTCAACTCTAAGCCCAGTCAATTCTACGCCCAGCCAACTCTATACCCAGCCAACTCTAAGCCCAGTCAACTCAAAGCCCAGTCTATTCTACACCCAGCCAACTCTATACCGTGACAACTCTACGCCCAGTCAATTCTACGCCCAGCCAACTCTACGCCCAGTCAACTCTACGCCCAGTCAACTCTATACCCTGTCAACTCTAAGCCCAGTCAACTATACGCCCAGCCAACTCTATACCCTGTCAACTCTAAGCCCAGTCAATTCTACGCCCAGCCAACTCTACGCCCTGTCAACTCTAAGCCCAGCCAACACTACGCCCAGCCAATTCTACGCCCAGCCAACTCTACACCCTGTCAACTCTAAGCCCAGTCAATTCTACGCCCAGCCAATTCTACGCCCAACCAACTCTAAGCCCAGCCAACTCTACGCCCAGCCAACTCTAAGCCCAGCCAACTCTAAGCCCAGCCAACTCTAAGCCCAGCCAACTCTAAGCCCAGCCAACTCTAAGCACAGCCAATTCTACGCCCAGCCAATTCTACGCCCAGCCAACGCCCTAAATCGATGAGGTTACAGGAAACGTGAATCCACGCAAGGCAGTTCCATAACTCTATGCCAGCAGATCATAAAACAGTAGAGGTATGTTCATAAAGATAAATTCTTACCCACATCAGAGCAAGAGAATTGTCGTTGTATGGACACGATATGAGATGAGCTGGTGTGGAGAAGGTTGATCAACTGAAACAGTCTTGGGTGTTGGAAACAGCGATCGACAGAGAGATGAGCTGCTGAATGGGTTGGCTAAGTGTGAATGAGTTGGCAAAGTGTGAATGGATTGGCTAAGTGTAAATGAGTTGGCAAAGTGTGAAAGGGTTGGCAAAGTTTAAATGGGTTGGCAAAAGTGTGGATGACTTGGGCAAAGTGTGGATGGGTTGGGCCCAGTGTAAATGGGTAGGCAAATCTTGAATGGGTTGGCAAAGTATGAACGGGTTGGCAATGTGCAACACAGAAGACAGTCAACGTTCGAACTTAACAAGAACACAAAGAACAAATATTTGGGCAACACATGATGAAGCGTTTGGCGATGATAATAATGATGATGATAAGAATAATGTATGATGAATGATTAACGATGACATTGCTGGTGACATTATTTCCCTCGAGGTATTATGTATCATGTTGACATTGTTAAAATGATGCGCAACGGTGGGTTATTTTTCATATCGGCATTGTTAAAATAGAAATCACCCTCGATGGGGTATTGGCCAGGTTGATAATGTTACAATTATTTCCCTCCATGGGTTAATTGACCCAGGCCCACCTGGGTTAATTGACCCAGGCCCACCTGGGTTAATTGACCCAGACCCACCTGACTATGGAGTACACACAACTGCCATTGTGTTGCCACAGCTTCCATTCTGTGTTGGACAAGATCGAATACCCAGGAAGGTTAACCCGGTCAACAAATGCCCGCAGAAGTCGGATGTGACGGCCTAACGGCGCAAGAACACAGCTCTGCTGTAAACAGGCACAACGTAATACGTCCGAAAAAAAAAGAAAAAAAAAATCCGGATGAACAAAGAAGAAGAGGATCGAATACTCACGTAGATTTCCCGCATCCTGTTGGTCCCATGATAGCACTCATTCCTTGCTTGAACACGGAGCTGTAAGAAAAACCGCGTTGTTATGACAATAGTAAAGCAGTGTTGTCTAGTTTTATGTTGGAATTGTATTTCTTTATTCTGTCGTGTTTATCTGTTATGACAATAGTAAAGCAGTGTTGTCTAGTTGTAGTTGTGCAGGAGCTCCAACGTATCACTAGTCTTTACCCCCTTATGGCGTCCTGTTAGCATAAGAACAACACTGAATGTATGCTCACATATACTGTTATACCGTATCAAAGATAAAGATAACCATACGGGGGTAATAGAGGCGTTGAACAAATGATTTAAGGCCATACCCAAAAACTCCTTCCTAGAAGGTATCAACGTGCTAGATGACAGGTGGACTAAGTATGTTGCCAGGCTGGGATATATGCCGAGAAATAACGCACACGCAATTTCTGGTTCAGACTAGTGTAAAAACGTTATTCGCAAACTTCCTGTACTCAATGACTCCCCCCCCCCCCCCCCCCCCACCGTAGTATAACGATGACTATCAGCTAGTGTTCCACAAAAACATAGTATCGCTCGGATACCAAGAGGGGAAAGGGAAAAGACTATTTCTGAAGATGATGAACTTAACTCGTAACTGAGGTAGCAAGCATCATTTGCATAAGCGTAGCTGATGTCGTTCCAGAGATCTTTTCATGCCTGGATCTTCGGGATCTCAGGGTTTCGAGACAAATTTGCGAACAGAAGAAGCGAAATTTGAAAGGAGGGCACGTGAGACACAATCAGGGATTGAAGCGACCAGTTTGACGAAGTGAAACAAGTGTGTTATTATTTCAGGGGTAATGACATGAAATTATCTGCACACATGTTGCAACCATTCGTTTTGTGTGGACTGTAAACTGCAGACATTACAACATGACGTTGTACGTCTTACATATGAATACCGAATAGCGCATGTAAGTTCCAAAACACAAAATAAATGTCCAATTGTCCTCTTTCACACCATTCTTTTTCCTTTGAAAATAGATAGAATCGAAACAAGGTACTTGACTCTCGTTCCTAATTTAACAAAGGGCAAAGCTTATTTGCTTAACGCCAGTAGAACGTTTTGACATTCCGCATCTCTGTAATTCACAATAATTTATATATGTATTTTAATAATGCATTTAAACGCAACAAATTATGCGGATGAATGAACAGAAAGTTTTTAAACTGCAGTGTCTTTGATTTGGTGACGCGGATGAATGAACATAACGTGTTTAAACTATAATCCCTTTCATTTGTTTCTCTGCAGCCACTGTTATTAAATTATCTACACTTTCTGATCAGACCCCGCCAATGTTCTGAGTCACTTCTACACACACAAACGATCGTGTTTGTGAAGAGATCGCAATTATCCCTAGCAAGAAGCTGAGGAGGCGAATTGCTGGATTTGTTACACATGTGATGAAAGGGAATCAGAAGGGACCAGTGAGGAATATTCCTATTAAACTTCGAGAGGAAGAGCAGAGATGACTATGTGCCAGAGGTTTCTGCCCTTGAACTGGGTAGTATTGACATTGATCCAGAGACTAAAGAGATGAAATTATTGGACTTTGACAAGCTTCCGGTTACCCAACCCAGCCCTGCTTTTGTTGGAAGGACACACCCAGCTGGTTTGAGAACATCAGATCGAGTATGCAACGCAGAAATTCATGTTTTGATAACTAAACTTATCAAATGTTTGATAAAGCCAATATTCTGGTCTCTTCTTCTTCTGCTTCTTCTTCAGCGTTCCGAGCCATTGAGATTCTTTGCTGCAGATACAATCCGTCTCCATTCGTCTCTCTGGTTGACCTTCTCTTGCCAGTCGTTGATTCCAAGTGCTTGTAGGTCTGCATGTATATTATCTCTCCACCGTCTTCTTGGTCTACCTCGGGGTCTACGGTCATTTATTTCCTGAGTGTAAGCGAGTTTTGTTTCCCTATTATCTTTCATTCTTTCTATATGTCCCTGCCATTGTAATCTATTAGCCTTCATGATACCAGTGATTAGCGGGGACTTAAACAGATCATAAATGTCTTTGTTACTTCTTCTTTTCCACTCTCCACTCTGTGTATCCCTAATGGGTCCAAAGGTGCGTCTTAAAACTTTGTTCTCAAAGGTTTGTAACAAGGCTTCGTCTCCTTTCGTTGTACTCTGGTGCATAAAAAAATTAGTTGCATGTCCTTCACATGACGTCGCAATCAACCCCGGCATTTTATGGCTGTTTATTTTTTTAAAGGGCAAGTTTAAGTTCCCTAGTTGGCCATTGCCTTCTTAACCACCGACACTTATACCGTTGTAAAAATCAACGCAAGGCGGTCTGCTTCTACATCGACCGCAGCTGATTCGCCACAGACACCGGTGAAATAAAGTACCATGTCCTTTGCAGGACGTTGCGATACATCCTAACCCTACATTGATTTTCTAGGTAATTTTACACTCAGTAGTTTACCATTGATTTCTGAACGAGAAGGTCCACATTGACGCCCAACTGACCGGTGTACGTGACAACCTCTCTACCCCACCATCAGTGCACGGTAAGTTTTTGAGCGAGCGCCTTTATCTATTCTGCCAAGTTGACCTCTGCCCTTGTGCACAGAGGCTGTATTATCACATCAGGCAGACTCCCAGATTAGATCATTCAGGTTAAAAAAAAATGTCCCTTAAATGTCGACAGGGTCGATTTTATTGCACCAGGTCTTATCCCATATGGCTCAGTCTCTTTCCGCAGGGCGGAAAGCGTCGCACAAAGCACGAACTCCGTAGCTCCAGCGACGACCCTCGGGAGTCTCCGAAAAAATGCACTCTTGAACCGAAGGACGCGGCCCGGAAACGAACCTACAAACTTTGGAGACCGAGTTAGACGGCTTGACGACTTCGCCACGGAGACTCCCCACCGACAGCCCGTGGCACAACACCGGCAGACAAGTTACAGTCACAATTTTTAGAACACTTCAAATTAAAATCTAAATGTTTTTTTTTTCTTGTGTGTGAATATATTCTAAAAAAGTACAGAACAAATGTATAATTTTTTCGTCGCTTGTGTAACCATTCATGAACGACCTACTGTACTTCTTCACCGAACCAAAAAGTTGTGAAACTTCCTACTCCCCTCATAGACTTGCTGGAGTGACAGGCATTCGCCGATGAATTTCTATAGGTTTCACCCCTTCAATGATAAAAAAAAAAAACGGATAACAGAACGCTGCTCCTTGTAGGCCCATGTCAAAAGGGGGACTACCACATTTAAACTGTCCTTATGACGTCACCGTGTTCGTCTGCACCGTGATGTCACGTGCTTAACACTCTTGACATCATTTTCAACAATATTGACAGGTTATAAGACAATGGCATGGTTATTGTAATTTCTATCACACTTTTAAGGTTTTGACGTGAAGCCCCCTCGTAATGACTATATTACTTAATGCCACCATCTTAGAGTCTACGATATCATCTCTCTCGTCAGCCTCCTCCTCTTCTACTGGTGATCTTTCTAGTTGTGCTACTTTTTCTGGTGCCTCTCTTTTCGTTACATGCCCACGGAATGCTGTTTGTCTATTTCTTATAGTTGATTCCCCGCCATACCGTCGGCAAATGAGTGCAGACCAGAATCTACATTCTCAGAACAAAACACTGCAAATCCAGAACACACCTCGTCGTTTTTCAATGTCTCTCTTCTCATGACGTGCCCACAGAACACAGTTTGCCTCTTTCTTATAGTTGTACAGGATGTTTGTAAAGCCTCACTACTCTTGTATGTAAAACATGTGCTTGTTGGAAAATATGTTTTCCGTCTTGCAAACGGAAAAACATAGTCTCCAACAAACAGCTATTCTACATAAAACGTTTAATGAGACTTTACAAACATCCTGTATATAATGTAAACTTTATATTAGCTTCTTCCACGTTGTTAGTTACTCTGGCAGCTCAATACATTCAAAACCTTTGTTCTTTCAAACTTTTTCCTTTTTTGTTCGAAATTGCAAAATTCACCGCCATACCGTTAGTAAGTGTCTGCAGACCAAATCCGCATTCTCAGAACGAAACATCCATAGGACACCTCCCGAACTGATCTCACTGACTCTACCTCTTGCAATATGGACCGCTAACTCAAAGCCCAAAGCATGTCCTAGAAGACTACTCTGACTTCCGCAAGCTGAGGGACGAGATCTGACCCACATAAGCGATCATTCGAGACAAACTCCAGGGGACCGGCGAAGACTTCAAGCCAACTGTCCAGTTTATTACCCATGCCAAAATAAAGGCAACGCAAACGTCGCTCACTGAAGAAGTACGGGCATACTGTAGACCAGGTTCGAAGTAACATTTCTGCACTCTCTTCCGCCTAAAGACATTCGTTAACAGAACAGACGCCGTGGCACTAGGGATATAATCATAAGGCTCAATCTCTCTCAGCAGATATCCAAGTGCATGGATATTATCTACCCCTCGTTACACACAGTTTGGAAACACATCTCGTGTCCAGGCAATCGACACGTAGCACTAGTTTCTGTGGTATTATAGTGTTAAACTATGGTTAGTTTAGATTAGTTTAGTCATTGGATCACCATCACGGCACACGGTTGAACCCATAAGTGCTCCGTTTTCCGCCTAACTCAAATCTGAGTCTGGAGAAACTCAGCTCAATGCACGAACTCCGTTGCATCGGCGAGGATCCTGAAATACTTTGGGTAGATTTTTAACTCGAAAGTTTGCCCGGGCAGCGCCGTTAGGCTACTCTTTTTCGATTTCCAACTGCCAAGGGATTTTTACGTGCGCAACAATACGCACTGGTGTCCGATCTCACTACCCTGAGACCAGGGGAAATTTTATTACTGGAAGTCCAGGTGGATTCTTTAAATAAATCCCGGTCCTCACCGGGGACTGAATCCCGGACCTCCAGCACTCGAGGCGGAGACCATACCTCGAGACCACTCAGCCCCCCCCCCCCCCCCAAATAGTGTTAAACTATTGTATCTGTAAATCACGCTTCATTTTCACATTTCACACCTAGATAGATCTCCGTCTGTTTCTGTAACAAATACACAATCAATGCTGGGGGAGAATGGTCCTGCCGGGAGAAGACAGAAGATCTGCCCCAGACTCATTTCTCCGAGGAAAGGACTCTTTGCTTGTTGTGGAAGATGAATATAAGGGCATATGAGAATATCCCGAGTGCTGTGTTGTCAGTTCTTGACTCAGCTAAACCAAGCTGTTTTCTGTTTGAAACATAGTTTCCTCTCTCTGCCCCACGAAAGGGGCCATTTGTTATTGACTATTCCATTACATGTGTATCAATCAATGTATCATGTGTGATTGCATTTACATGTAGTCAATGTATACTACATAAATTCGGCTTCATATTTATTGTTTTGAAAGGTCTGCACATTTGGATGATGTGAATGTACTCGTCATAATCACCAGGCGAGTGTCGTGGGTGATCATGCTGCCCCACACCTTGCGATCTCCAGCGGCATGTATCAATTCGTGTTCTGAAACTTTCCGGTATCACGAACAACGGCAATCAATAACCTTTTCCCGATGTCTTCCTTTATCTCTCTGTCCACAAATATTTCCACCTATCACATCATGTTACAATTTTCCTCTTCTCAAAGATACAGAAAATGCCTAGTACAAATTTGCAGGATGGGCAAATTCCACGTATGTGAAGAGCTTATGGCAGATAAAATGGCCGTACTGGACTATACATTTACTTACGTGACGTCACGGAGAATATGCTTGTCAACTTTGCCCCGGCAACACTTCGTAGGGACCTTGACCGTGTAGTTAATACTGTGAGCGGAGAGCACAGAGCCAGATGGTGGGCTCTCGTGGTTGGAGTCCGCCTCAACCGTTACTACGGACATCAGTTTTGGCTCGCCGTTGGACTTCTTCGGCGACGCATATTGGCTAAACGGACTGTTGTCTGTTACAGTGTCCATTCTCTAATAGACAGATCTTCACACACCTGAGAAAACAAATATGGTTAACCAAATTACTTAACACGGATCAGAATGTATCCTATTATTAACTTTTTAATCCCGCCAATTAACCTACTGTCTTATTAAATTGTCAAACCTCCTATATCTTAGACATATATTGTTTGTTTGATCTATTTCTTCTTTATGCTTTTCTTCTTCATCTTTGTCTTCTTATTCGTGCTTTAATCTAGTTATTTGTCTTATTATTGCATGTTTACTACTACTACTACAATTACTACTACTACTACTACTACTACTACTACTACTACTACTACTACTACTACTACTACTACTACTACTACTACTACTACTACTACTACTACTACTACTACTACTACTACTACTACTACTACTACTACTACTACTACTACTACTACTACTACTACTACTACTACTACTACTACTACTACTACTACTACTACTACTACCACCACCACCACCACCACCACCACCACCACTACTACTACTACTACTACTACTACTACTACTACTACTACTACTACTACTACTACTACTTCTACTACTATTACTACCACTACCACTACTACTACTCCTCCTACAACAACAACAGTAACAACAACAATAACAACAACAAATACTACTACTACTACTACTACTACTACTACTACTACTACTACTACTACTACTACTACTACTACTACTACTACTACGACTACGACTACTACTACTACTACTACTACTACTACTACTACTACTACTACTACTACTACTACTACTACTACTACTACTACTACTACTACTACTACTGCTGCTGCTGCTACTGCTGCTATTGCTGCTGCTGCTTTGCAGGATATCTCAGTCAACCCATGCATTTTGTGGCTGTTTGTGATCCCTTGGCAAGTTTACGTTCAGTAGTTTGCCTTTGCTTTCTGAACAACAGGCACCCATACCTGTGTTTCAACAAATCTCAACGCAAAACGAACTGCTGCGAAATCGCCGGCAGCTGTATTTCGAACGCGGTATGTTGGATTACGAACTAAGACCGTAACACCGTCGCCACGGAGCCGGCAATTTGTTCTTTAACCCATCCTAATTCTACGTACCACTTTAATATATTCCTTATCCCATCACAATTCTAGCTAACATTTTAATTAAATTCTAGGTACCGCTTTAATTTGTTTTTTTTTTTAACCCACTATAATTCTAGGTGCCACTTTAATTTATCCATTAACCCTACAAGATTCTAGCTAACAACTGCATTCCCCCTATTTCAAATTGTTATTTGGGACGCAAAGGTGTTTCCAAGGCACCAGGGCCGGGTTATATACTGGCCAAGACCTATTGACGCGTCCTCGCCGAGCGTCCTGGGCAACAGGTCCCTTCGGGGTCCTGGCTGAAGTCAATAGGATCGCCGATTCCTCCGAAGTCGGAGAGTGTCTGCCTGTATGGCGAGGAACCACCAGTCTGCACACCAATAAGCCAGACATGGGACAACGGATATTCACGCAAACCTCAGGTCTTGTATGACATCACACTGATGTTGGACAACAGGATGCATTCATCCGACATACAGGACTTTGCGTTGGAGCTCAAGCCAATGAACACAAGCAAGCAAGCAAGCAAATTATTTCCTAACTCAATCTTAACGGGGGGGGGGGGGGGGGAATACATTTTGTGTGAGCTTATCCCTAGCAAATTCTAACTTTACAGGACGTCACAATCAACTCCAGCAGTTTATGACTGTTTGTGATTTACGGAACAATTTTACGCTCAATAGTTTGCCATTACTTCTGAATGACTGACGCCTCATAGGACAGAAATCAATGCGAAGCAGTCTGCTTCCATATCGTCCGCTGCCGATTTCTACAAGGCATGACGGGAAATTGTACAACCCGTTCACTGAACTAAGCTTCAGCTCCGGCCGAGTACATTCCAATTATTACTTAATATAATTGTTCAAAAGTTAGTTGCATATCCTTTACAGGACGTCGCAGTCAACCCCAGCATTTCTCTGCTGTTTGTGATCTCTTGGCAAGTTTAAGGTCAGCAAGTTTGCCATTGCCGTCTGAACGACCGGCACAAACACCATTTCATAAAAAACCAACACAAGGCGGTATTCTTTTAAATCGCCCGCAGCTGTGTTTCAAACACGGAATGCGGGATTACGAACATTTTCCGTAACACCTTCGCCACGGAGCCGGCTAATATATATTTGTAGCTAGACATTTATTAGTGCAACACACACACAATGTCACCCGTTGTTACCTTAACTCAGTCTTATAAAAAGTAACATACAGAGAATTCATATGGAATAGTCGAGGGGGGAAAAAAAACACAGAACTGATTCACGACTCTGGTGATCGTGTGAGATGGCGAAACATGACCGTCCATGTTTATTGGCATGACACTTGATGATGATGATGATGATGATGATGATGATGATGATGATGATGATGATGATGATGATGATGATGATATAAAGTAAACAAAGGTAAACGATCTCTTTTTACAGTCACATTGGGTATGTAGTGCTAAACCCTTAAATTGAGACCAATCTGCTCCCCGATGTGTGGTGTCAATGTCACACTCATCATCATCAGCATGTGCCATGACGATAAGCTTGCGCAGTCATTTTTCGCCATTTCACACGATCACCAGAGTCGTGGATCAGCTCAGTGTTCCTGTCTCGACCACACGATGTGGCCAAGCCATCCAGGTATTTACTTCTCTGCCTTCCCCTTGTTCTCTTCCTCTCCATCTTGCCAGTTGTCACCAAGTTCTCCAATTTATTTCTTCGCATAACATGATCACAAAAATTTTGACTGTCTACATCTAATTTCTCTAATCAGAGTACGAGTTTCATTTGTTTCTTGTAGGACTTGGTCATTGGTTTTTCTGTCTGTCCATGGTATTCTTCGCATTTTCCTAAGAAACCACATTTCCACAGCCATCTGATGTTTTTCAGCTTGACTGCTCATTGTCCACGCTTCACATCCATACAAAAGCACAGGTTCAATGTAGCACCTCAACACTCTTTTTCTAGTTCCAAATGACATCTTTTTATTGGTCATTATGTTGTCCATCTTGCAAAAGGCTACCTTCATCAAGGCGATTCTTATTCTAATCTCTTCAAGACATCTCCCATCAGTTGTTATGATTGTACTAAGATAATTGGCCGGCTTCGTGGCTTAGAGGTTATGACTTTTCTCCGTAATCTCGTACACTCTCGTCGGTAACGTGATGACGGTGAGAATCAGCAGTGGTTCGAATCGCATCGGTAACTTACGGGGTATGTGAGCCGGCCGCTCAGAAAGCAATGGCAAACTACTGAGCGTAATCTTGCCAAGAAATCAACATACAGCTAAAAGATGCTGGTGTTGACAGCGATGTCCTGTAAAGGATATGCTAAAAAAAAAAAAAAAAAAAGATAATTGTACCGATTCACTTGCTTAAGAACATTCCCATTTACATTGTGGTAGTTCCTTATGGTAGAGACAAGAACACTGAGCTGATCCACGACTGTGGTGAGACATGCCGATCCACGCTTATCGGCATGGCACATGATGAATATACAACTATTACTGTAAACCAAGTTTGTAAGGATATTTACTTTAACCAAAACTGTAACAGCTGTAGACAGACAGGCTTAGCGTGCTCTCAGAAGATCAGATAGACGGATATAAACAGAGGCAGATATGCAGATGTACTGACAGACATGGGGACAGTGAGAAAGACAGAGAGACAAACAGATAGACAGACGAAAGAATAGACATCCAGACAGATAGAGAAACACAGACAGACATACAAACAGACAGATAGAGGAAAGGACAGACAGACAGACAGACAGACAGACAGACAGACAGAGGCACAGACGGACACACGGACGGACGGACGGAGGGACGGACGGACGGACTGAGGGACGGACGGACGGACGGACAGACAGACAGGCAGACAGACAGACAGACAGACAGACAGATAAATGGATGGTTGGGTGAATGGGTGGTTGAATGGATGGATGGGCACATGGACAGACAGACAGACGGGTGGGTGAGATGGTAGGTAGGTAGGTATCAGACAGACAGACAGACAGACAGACAGACAGACGGGTGGGTGGGATGGTAGGTAGGTAGGTAGGTATCAGACAGACAGACAGACAGACAGACAGACAGACAGACAGACAGACAGACAGACAGACAGACAGACAGAGTGTGTATGTAATGATAGATTGATTTATTTATAACAGAGTAAATAGATAGGCATTCAGATAGGTAGGTATATAATTCTGTAGATAGGTAGTTAGGCATTTAGGCATATAGGTAGACATAGAGACTGAAGGACCATCCTTTCTACTGTTATGCAGACAGACATACAGACAGACTGTTAGACATTCAAATCGATGAATATATCAACATGAACATTCATAAAAATACAGTATTTATATACACAGTAAAACCTACCTGTTGTTTATTTTATTCACTATATTGCGGCCACGGCATCACTTTCTAGATATTCCATCATATTGCAATTTGTCATCTTTCTGTTTGAGAGACTGCATACATCTTTATGGAACTGAAGTATATAAACGGTGTGACGCAACTTGGCAAATGTCACATGACTTCTCCAACCAGGGGACATGTCACGTGATTTAATTGGAGATGTCGGGAGTCTGCGAACTTTAAACTCGCTAATCGATGGCGCAGCTCTGCCAAAGAAACAAGGTTCCCTATATATAGAACGGGGAGGTCAGAATGGCCGAATGGATAAGAAAGCTGGCTCTTAAACGTCAAGTGTGCTGATGCTGAGGTAGGGTGCTCAACCTCTGGGCCGGTCAGTTGGGCTGAAATGTTGACTTCTCGTCCTTGGGGACGCAAGTTAGTACCTAAAAAGTCGGAGTAGGTTCGCCTGTTGGCCAGGGGCACTAGTAATATGGAAAGTTAATCCACACGCAAAAATCAGTCCAATTAACAAAAATTAGTTAACGAGTGTGTGGGATATGCTTGAGTTCAAAGCGAGCGAGCGAAATATATATACATTGGGAGAAAGAGAGAGAGAAAGAGAGAAAGAGAGAGAGAAAGAGAGAAAGAGAGAGAGAAAGAGAGAGAGAAAGAGAGAGAGAGAGGGGGGGAGAGAGAGAGAGGGAGAGATAGAGAGAGGGAGAGAGAGAGAACTGGAACAGCATCATGTGTCTTAAGAGTTTTATGACAAAGTTGTTGAAACACACACACACACACACACACACACACACACACACACACACACACACAAACAAAAAAACACAAACAACAGCAACAACAAGAACGGTATCATTTATCATAGGAGTCTTAACAAAGCTGTTAAAGAAAAAAATGCATAGCATCAAATATATCTTGTAAGTCTCATGGGGATATTCTGATTTTCTTTAAATATCTTACCAGTCTTATGCCAAAGCTGTTTACTCGACAATACCAATAACACCAATATAAACAACAACACTAATATCATTTATTTAAAGAGTCTTATGACAAAGCTGATAAAAAAAAAATGAGAACAGTATCTTTTATATTAAGAGTCTTTTGATTGATTAATTGATTGATTGATTGATTGATTGATTTAGGAATCGACATCACAGCATTCGGGGCATTCCCATAACCGCTCCGTCCCAATCCTCAGCAGCCAGCGAAGAGTTCCAACACTAATAGTACCAGTAGCAATCTAACTATATGTCCCTCTCGCCTTTCCTCTGAGCGTTGAGCGTCGGCCAGATCCCCTCGTCACTCCTCGCTGTCTCATTCTTGCCAGACCATGGTAATCCATTTGCTTCTCCGAGGTGTGCACGTGCTCCCACAAGACCGCAACCACGTCTGCCTTGTCATGTATCAATACTCCACCAAGTTCTGCAGAGCCAGCCAATCTGTCCACCCGTGCATTTCCTAGCACACCGGCATGCCCCGGAGAAAAGATCCAGGCGATGCTTGTCACCCGTGACCTCTGAAGCGAAGCAAGCCACTCCGCACGAAGCCCGTCCTCACCCTCGTCAGCATGCTTTCTGAATCAGTTACAATCACGATGTGTGTGTGTGTCGTACTCTCCATCCAGCGGAGAGCCGCAGTGACTGCCTCCACCTCCATTCTTAAGATAGATGTTGTGGTATCATATGCCAGGCTCTCCTGCACCAAACGTCGACTATTAGCTTTGGCTATGAACCCCCAGCCACTTCTCTCACCTCTTGACACCGAACCATCTGTGTAGATAATCACATCACCCGAGTGAGCATTGTCCTGAATTAGTTGCTGGATCTCCACTTCCGTGTCCCCTGCTGGCCACTCCCTGCTTAATGTGATTATAACTCTGCACAAGTCTGACTGCTCCACTGGCACTCTGACCCACTCCTCTCCTCGCCTAATGTTCTCCAAGGGTCACACCTGTCTGATCGTATCCTCTGCCTGAGCCATCCATGATTTCCCTCTTATTAGTCGCTGACCCTTAACTGCGTCCAGCGCCTCATACAGTGGGTGGTCTGGGTCTGCAGCTACTCTGAGGTATGCCTTCGCCTGCATCATCTTGAGCCTACCTGCAACAGTCGGCAGACCAAGGATGTAACGCATACACACTATTGGGGTGTCTCTGGTGCATCCCAGAATGACCCGCATAGCTTCGTTCTGTATGCGCTTTAACTTCACCAGCTGACTCTCTGAGACAGTGAGCAGTCCTAATCCATAATCAATTACTGAGAGGATCAAGTGCTGGTATAGTGGGAAAAGCATTCTCTGTTCTGTGTCCATTGCAGTCATAGTTTTAAGTGCACTGAGTCCCTTTTGAGATCTTGTCACAACCGTCTCCACATGGTTCTTGAAGGATAGACGCCTGTCAAATGTGATCCCCAGATACTTCAGTTTGTTCTCTCTGCTGACATTTCTACCATCTATCGCGAGGCTTGGGACATCAGCTCTCACAATGCTGTTGTCCAGAGAGCACCAGAAAACAGCCGCCTTTTCCGGGTGGATGACAGCACTCATTTCTGTGCACCAGTCAATCACTTTATCTACTGTCGCCTGTAACTCCTGGGCTGTTTGCTCCCTATCTCTCCCCTGCCTATATGCAAGAATATCATCTCCAAATGTTAGTATTCTTCCAACCCTTGGTGCTTCTAGGTTTGCAATCTTGCTCGTATACACGTTAAAGAGCACCGGTGAGACTGCAGATCCCTGTGGCAGTCCCGGGGTTAAAATATGTGGCTCTGAGGTCCATGCACCCAGACGGAGAGCAACCCGACGAGAATGCAGGACGGCTGCTATCCAGTTCACCAACCAGGGATTGACCCCCTTCTCCACCAGTGCGGTCATCAAAATATGATATCGAACTCTATTGTACGCATCCTCGAGATCAAGCGCTGCCGCCATCGTTTCCTGTCTACTCTGGAACTCCTCATAAACGTCAAAGGCAAAATTGACTGCATATGACCAGGTATCTTTTCCTGGCCTGTAGCTCCCCAGGCCTCTTGGAAGAAGCTTCCCCCTTTCCAAAAACTCTTGCAGCTTGACAGCGACTATCTTCTCTAGAACCTTCCCAAATGTATTTTGAACGGTGGTGATTCTAAAGCCGCTGAGCTGGGAATGATCCTTGAATAGTTTTGGGAGAGGGATGAGATAGCTGTGCAACCAATCCTGCTGTCCTAATGCTCTGGTTAAAGCACTCGGTCATCTCCTCCAGGTCTGCATCGCTCAAACCCTTCATGTGGCCATACCTGACCACATCGTGCCCTGGTGCCGTGTCTTTTGCCTTTTTCAAAATGTGTTTAACATCTTCCACCCGTTGATGTCTTCATGCTGCATATTCTTCGTGGTGCCAGATAACTCCTCTCTAACTGCATCCCTGGTGTCCGCATCATTATGATTGGCCTGCTCTAAAAATCTCTGGAGAAACGCCTCCCCTTTCTCATTGCCTGTTGTCACGTGCACACCATCATCTCTATAAATTTTTCCTACTGTCATAGGCCGATCTTTTCTCTGCATTTGCCTGTGCAGTTTCCAGAATTTTCGCAGTGTTTTATCACCTCCAATCTCCTCCATGAAACATTCCCATTTTGCCTTTTTGGCCTCTGCAGCACAGCGCTTGAAAACCTCCACCTTGTCTTTCTTGACATTTTCCGCTGTGTCCACTTCCTCTCGTGAGCTTCGAGGTGTCTGTCGCACTTTCTTTAGCTGCTTCACTTCAGCTCTCTTTGCTTTCCAAGCATGGTCTACTTCTGGGGTCCACCATGGGGGCTGCAAAAAGGGAGTTTTAACAGTCCTGTTGCATGCCCCATGTCTGAGGCGTCCAAGAAGGCAATCGGTCCACTCATACCGGAAGGTCTTGCGCGCTCTCCCAGCTTTAACTTTCCTGGATTTAGAGATCAGGACTGAGCATGGCATGTGATCACTCCCATGGTCATTCAAAACAGACCACTTTACATCAAGGACTGATGAATGGGAGACAAATGCCAAGTCAATAGCTGTGTCTGCATCGCCAGGTCTCATTGCCACTATAGTAGGCCTACTATCATTTATGCAGACCACATCGGAGTTATATTAAGTCTTTTGATAAAGGTGTTAACGAAGAAAAAAAGTGTAGCTTCACAGAACTTATAAATCTCATGGGCCTATTCTTCTTTTTTTTTTTACGAATCTTATGTCTAAGCTGTTTAAACAACAACAACAACAACAACAACAACAACAACAACAACAACAACAACAACAACAACAACAACAACAACAACAACAACAAGAATGTCATCATATTTAAAGAGTCTTATGACAAAGCCTTTAAAATAAAAGCATATCAGGTAGCAGGAACTTGTGAATATGTGAAGTATTAGGGCACATTTGTTAAACTGAGTGTGTCCAGGAATAGGACGTTACTTTGTCTCTCCCGTAGCTAACGTCGAGTGCCTTATTGAACCATAGTCTGACGGCTCTAATGCCATTGTCAGTGTAACGCCCCAACAGCTACATCAATTCTCCCCACTGCCCACTATTGTCCCCTGAGCTCAACTCAATGGCTAAAATGGTACGGCAGAATCACCAATGTGAAGCTCATGGAGAGAAATAAACAAACACCAGCGACTGAAGAGGGAAGAAAAGACTGCTGTTGGTGAACAGAACATACATCTTTGTAAAGGCCTCTTATTCCTACTTTGTGCCTTTCGGCCCATTGTCGTCCACCAAGGCCCGTCTGCCGGTGTTAGTGGACAATGATTTGGTGATTCGGGTTTGCAGTTTGGATGACCGTCTCTGCACCCTGGCCAGATCAAGAGTAGATAAATCTACACTATGATCTTAGCCAAAAGTGGTACAGCTAGAGAGGCCGGTATCTGGTGTCATCATGGCAAATGTTTTTTCTTTTTGCATATCCTTTACATGCCATTGCTGTCAACATCAGCATCTTTCAGCTGATTGTTGATTCCTTGGCAAAATTACGCTCGGTAGTTTGCTATTGCTTTCTGAGCGACAGGCTCCATACTCTCATAAATCACTTGCGCGACTCGAACCGCTTCCAATTCTCGTGCGCTCACGTCAACCACGAGAGTATTCGGGGTTACAGAGAAAGCTGCTAACACCTCGGCCAGGGAGACCGGCTATCTACATGGCAAGCGAAACTAAAAATGTTAGTTGCATATCCTTACGGACGTAGCAGTCAGCTCCAGCATTATTTTTTTTTTTTGGCTGTTCGTGATTCCTGGGCAAGTTTACGCTCTGTAGTTTGCCATTACTTTCTGAACGACCGACACCCATCAATCAATCTTGTGCCATGCCGGAAAGCGTGGGTGGTCATGACTTGCCATTTCACTCGATCACCAGTATCGTGGATCAGCTCAGTGTTCCTGTCTCTTCCATGCCATGTGGCCAAGCCATCCAGGTATTTTCCTCTCGGTCTTCCTCTTGGTCTGTTCCCCTCGATCTTGCCAGTTGTCACTAAGTTCTCCAATCCATTTCTTCTCATAACATGTCCAAAAAATTTTGACTGTCTACGTCTAATTTCTCTAATCAGTTTACGATGTTCATTTGTCTCCTGTAGTACTTGGTCATTGGTGTTTCTGTATGTCCATGGTATTCTTTGCATTTTCCTCAGAAACCACATTTCTGCAGCCATCAGATGCTTTTCAGCTTGACTGCTCATTGTCCAAGTTTCACATCCATACAAAAGAACAGGCTCTATGTATCCCCTCAACACTCTTTTTCTCGTTTCAATTGACATTTTTTTATTGGTCAGAATGTTTTTCATCTTGCTAAAGGCTACTTTCGCCATGGCGATTCTTGTTCTTATCTCTTCAAGGCATCTCCCATCAGATGTTATAACTGTTCCAAGATAATTGTACCGATTCACTTGTTGAAGAATATTTCCATTTACTTGTATATTACATTGTGGCACTTCTTCCTTCCTACTGACGACCATAACCTGAGTCTTTTTACAATTTAATTCTAACCCCAGTTGCTCACTGTGTACAACAACCGCATCTACTAATTGTTGCAGGTCCTGCGCATTGTCTGCAATTAATACTGTATCATCTGCATATCTAATGTTATTGATGTTTCGTCCTCCAATGCTGATTCCATTTATATCCTCTACATTTCTGAAAATATTTTCACTGTACAGGGAAAAAAGATCTGGAGACATCACACATCCCTGCCTAACACCTCTCTTAATTGGCTGATACTGTCCCACTTCATTATCAATCCTTATTGCAGCTTGTTGTTTCCAATATATGTTTTTTATAAGTCTAATGTCTTTCCCATCAATTTGTAGATCTGCAAGCATATCCACCATGCTGACATGTCTAACGCTATCAAAAGCCTTTGAATAGTCAATAAAGCAAAGATGTATATCCTTGTTTACTTCTATAGCACGTTCAATAACTGTTCGCAGCATATACACATCATTTACTGTACCCTTTCCTTCTACAAACCCGCATTGTTCTTCCCCTATTTCAGGTTGTATTTTCTTCCTCATTCTTTGCATGATAATTCTTAGCAAAATCTTTGTGATGTGACTCATTATACTAATTGTTCTATATTGATCACATTCCAAGGTTCCTGATTTCTTTGGGATTGCAATAAATATAGAGTTACATAATTCAGGAGGTATATCTCCAGTATCATATAATGTGTTCAGCAATCTGGTGACTTGACCTAGTCCAAATTCTTCTAAAGCTTTAATCATTTCTGTTGTGATGTTATCTGCACCGGGGGCCTTGCCAGCTTTCATATGCTTAAGAACATTTCGAACCTCCATCTCCAAAATTGGCGGTCCTTCATTATTAAGTCTAATATCATACTGTTCGTCTCTGTTATCATCATAAAGGTGTTTCACGTAATCTGTCCATACCTGTAGAATCTGGTCTTTTTCTATTATAAATTTTGCCATCTTCAGTTTTTAGACACCCTGTTGATGTACTTGTTCTTTTATTAGTAAGTTCCTGAATTCTTTTGTGCACTAATTTGGTATTTTGACTGTTGTGTTGGCTTTCAATTTCTAAGCACTTTTCCTCAAGCCATGCTTCTTTTGCCTCCTTACATAATATTCTGACTTGTCTGTGAATTTCTTCATATTTGACAGAATTATTTTTGTTGAGTCTTCTTGTTTCAATGAGGTGTAAAATTTCTTCAGTCATCCATTTCTTACGACCCACCTTCTTTAATTTTGGAATAGTTGTTTCTGCAGCCACATTGATTGAATTCTTCAACGTTTCCCATTGATCATCCACATCCTGGAATAGGATCTCTAGATCAGTGACAGTGACGTGGTCATCTACACAGATGGGTCGGTCGTCCGACATGTGAGAAGCTCATGGGCCTTTACAGCTCGGGCCGGAGGGAGAATTGTGAAGGAGGACTCTGGTGCTTTCACTGAAACCACAAGTAGCCTGACCATGGAAGTCATGGCAGTAAGTAAAGCAATAACATGGCTCGAGACACAGACATTCACTAGGGCTTGTTTCCTTAGCGACTCAATGAACATGATCAAGAGGATAGAGGAGGGGTCGATCCGAAGAGAATGGTTGCTGCCTCTGGAGCGGTCTCGGCTGGCAAAGACTAGTTTCATCTTCGTGCCAGGTCATGCGGGAGTACAAGGAAATGAGCGGGCTGACAAGCTCGCAGGTGAGGCTACTGTGGAGGGCGGACGCGCCATGGACCAGGCTGACATTCTGAATGCTCTACGAGAAGTGAGACTTTTGCAAGAACCAAGTGATGACTGTGAATCTACAACAATGGCCAGACTGCGAGAGCAGCAAATTAAATGAGGGGTGGCCAAACAAGAACACTACGCAGGAAGCCAAAGAAGATTGATAAACCAACACAGAACTGGCGTCGTTAGCCGCTACACGCTGCGGGATTTGCTGAGGAGGGGATCCGAGCACTTATGGACTGAATGGTCCGATGTGCAACGAGGATGATCTGTCGACTAACTAACTAACTAACTAAGTATACTTCTAAGGAAAACAACCCTATGCAAGAAAATATGGTCAAAGAATGTAACTTGGTCTAGAACCCACTGGATGCCTGTACAACATGTCTAGGACCATATACCCAGTAACATCACACCACCCACTGGATGTCTGTACAACCTGGTCTAGCACCATATACTCTAACCTATAGGCTAATATATGATTTTGATGTCCCCATGCTCCAGGAGTTAAATACAGACAAATACCATTGCCCTGGGTATACCCTGGGTTTAGGGTTAGGGTTAGAGTTAGCCCGAACCCTAACCCAAACCCTTACCTCCTAACCATTAATCCCTAACCATTAACCCTAAACCCTTAACCCCTAAAACCTAATCCTAACCTTACTCCTAACCTCTAAACCCTAACCCTAACCCCCTAAACCCTACCCCTAACCTCTAACCATAACCCTTAACCCCTAAACCCTACCCCTAACCTCTAACCCATAACCCCTAAACCCTACCCCTAACCTCTAACCCTAACCCCTAACCCTAACCACCCCTAACCCTAACCCCTAACCCCAATGGATACATGACATTACAGACGGCACTGACAACATGTGGAGAGTCATCACCAGACATCATCATTACAGACACCATGTTGGCGGCGCTGATTGCCTGTAGTTGTAGTACACAACTCTTGGAGGTAGAGCCGGCTTCTGGACATGATCTGCTACTGGCACAGTTCACTCTCAGGTCCGAGTGAAGAGCCGGCTGCTGGACATGATCTGCTACTGGCACAGTTCTCTCTCAGGTCCGAGTGAAGAGCCAGCTTCTGGACATGATCTGCTACTGGCACAGTTCACTCTCAGGTCCGCGTGAAGAGCTGGCTTCTAGATATGATCTGCTACTGGCACAGTTCTCTCTCAGGTCCGCCTGAAGAGCCAGCTTCTAGATATGATCTGCTACTGGCACAGTTCTCTCTCAGGTCCGCCCCATCACGTCATTAGCCTGGTGGGGATGGCAGTCAATCGGGTTGTCATCTTCCCCCGCCTTAGATGACATTGACTTAGAGAGAAGTTCCCTCCGTCATGAACCAGTAGTCGGTCGTGCCAGCGACGATTCCCTCCTGAAGTTGTGTCCCCTGCCTGAACGTTCTAAGGGGGCCATGGCACATTCCGGGCATTGGCAGACGGTCCCGCTTCCCTGAACAAGGTTGTGTTCCCCTGAACAAGGGGGTCGGGTCCTTCCGATAGATAAACACATGGGCATACCGGGCCTTTGCTTTGGTAAATGGATCCATGAAGGAGCCATGGCTTATAGCTGGACAGACGGCTGTTCACACCCGTGGAACAGAAGGTTGTGGTTCATATCTTCAGAAGGCGCTGACATGGACTCTGCTTCGTGACCTGGGATCTCTTCTCTCCAAACCGGTGTCACTTGGGGTGACCTATATATTGGCATCAATTTAACCATTTTCCTGAATGCACAAGAGTTCGCTATCTGGTCTACTTTGTGTGGGTGAGACTGAGCACTTGCGGGTTTGTCCGGTGGGCTACCGTTCTTAGAAACCCAGCGACTTACTTAAAACACAAGATTTCAAGGGGGTGACAATTAAAACATAAGAAGGCCTGCAACTCGTGGTGTTGTGGCGGGTTTCACAGGCAGACTGAGCACCTGTAAATTTGTCCGTTGTGCTACATTGCTAGGGAACGGGCGGGCGCAGCAGACACCAAAAGACAACAACAAAATATATTGTACAGGGCCAAAGGAGGGTTAGACCACTTCCATGGCGGTGACGGTCTCCCTCTTGGCGTGCTCGGTGTAGGTGACAGAGTCGCGGATGACGTTCACCATGAGGACACCTCGGGTTTCCTCATAGATGAGCTCGAAGATGCGCTTGACACCTCCTCGCCGGGCCAGTCGGCGGATGGCAGGCTTGGTGATACCCTGGATGTTATCGCGCAGGACTTTGCGGTGACGCTTAGCGCCTCCTTTGGCGAGTCCCTTGCCGCCTTTACCTCTTCCAGTCATGTTTTAGCAGTGCTAGATGCACTGTTATGAATGGGACAACAATCCAATCCAATCCAATCCAATCCAATTTGTGGTACGAGTACCCTCTTTCAGCCTTCGAGTTTTCCACTTGGCTATGTAGGGTGTTTATGGTGTAGCTTGTAGTTTATTTTCTTAATTTGGGCTGCTTGTTGTCAGCTTCCCGGCTTCTGATGGTTGTCAGCTTCTTATGTCTAAGCTGTTTAAACAACAACAACAACAACAACAACAACAACAACAACAACAACAACAACAACAACAACAACAACAATGTCATCATATTTAAAGAGTCTTATGACAAAGCCTTTAAAATAAAAGCATATCAGGTAGCAGGAACTTGTGAATATGTGAAGTATTAGGGCACATTTGTTAAACTGAGTGTGTCCAGGAATAGGACGTTACTTTGTCTCTCCCGTAGCTAACGTCGAGTGCCTTATTGAACCATAGTCTGACGGCTCTAATGCCATTGTCAGTGTAACGCCCCAACAGCTACATCAATTCTCCCCACTGCCCACTATTGTCCCCTGAGCTCAACTCAATGGCTAAAATGGTACGGCAGAATCACCAATGTGAAGCTCATGGAGAGAAATAAACAAACACCAGCGACTGAAGAGGGAAGAAAAGACTGCTGTTGGTGAACAGAACATACATCTTTTTAAAGGCCTCTTATTCCTACTTTGTGCCTTTCGGCCCATTGTCGTCCACCAAGGCCCGTCTGCCGGTGTTAGTGGACAGTGATTTGGTGATTCGGGTTTGCAGTTTGGATGACCGTCTCTGCACCCTGGCCAGATCAAGAGAAGATAAATCTACACTATGATCTTAGCCAAAGGTGGTACAGCTAGAGAGGCCGGTATCTGGTGTCATCATGGCAAATGTTTTTTCTTTTTGCATATCCTTTACATGCCATTGCTGTCAACATCAGCATCTTTCAGCTGATTGTTGATTCCTTGGCAAAATTACGCTCGGTAGTTTGCTATTGCTTTCTGAGCGACAGGCTCCATACTCTCATAAATCACTTGCGCGACTCGAACCGCTTCCAATTCTCGTGCGCTCACGTCAACCACGAGAGTATTCGGGGTTACAGAGAAAGCTGTTAACACCTCGGCCAGGGAGACCGGCTATCTACATGGCAAGCGAAACTAAAAATGTTAGTTGCATATCCTTACGGACGTAGCAGTCAGCTCCAGCATTATTTTTTTTTTTTTTGGCTGTTCGTGATTCCTGGGCAAGTTTACGCTCTGTAGTTTGCCATTACTTTCTGAACGACCGACACCCATCAATCAATCTTGTGCCATGCCGGAAAGCGTGGGTGGTCATGACTTGCCATTTCACTCGATCACCAGTATCGTGGATCAGCTCAGTGTTCCTGTCTCTTCCATGCCATGTGGCCAAGCCATCCAGGTATTTTCCTCTCGGTCTTCCTCTTGGTCTGTTCCCCTCGATCTTGCCAGTTGTCACTAAGTTCTCCAATCCATTTCTTCTCATAACATGTCCAAAAAATTTTGACTGTCTACGTCTAATTTCTCTAATCAGTTTACGATGTTCATTTGTCTCCTGTAGTACTTGGTCATTGGTGTTTCTGTATGTCCATGGTATTCTTTGCATTTTCCTCAGAAACCACATTTCTGCAGCCATCAGATGCTTTTCAGCTTGACTGCTCATTGTCCAAGTTTCACATCCATACAAAAGAACAGGCTCTATGTATCCCCTCAACACTCTTTTTCTCGTTTCAATTGACATTTTTTTATTGGTCAGAATGTTTTTCATCTTGCTAAAGGCTACTTTCGCCATGGCGATTCTTGTTCTTATCTCTTCAAGGCATCTCCCATCAGATGTTATAACTGTTCCAAGATAATTGTACCGATTCACTTGTTGAAGAATATTTCCATTTACTTGTATATTACATTGTGGCACTTCTTCCTTCCTACTGACGACCATAACCTGAGTCTTTTTACAATTTAATTCTAACCCCAGTTGCTCACTGTGTACAACAACCGCATCTACTAATTGTTGCAGGTCCTGCGCATTGTCTGCAATTAATACTGTATCATCTGCATATCTAATGTTATTGATGTTTCGTCCTCCAATGCTGATTCCATTTATATCCTCTACATTTCTGAAAATATTTTCACTGTACAGGGAAAAAAGATCTGGAGACATCACACATCCCTGCCTAACACCTCTCTTAATTGGCTGATACTGTCCCACTTCATTATCAATCCTTATTGCAGCTTGTTGTTTCCAATATATGTTTTTTATAAGTCTAATGTCTTTCCCATCAATTTGTAGATCTGCAAGCATATCCACCATGCTGACATGTCTAACGCTATCAAAAGCCTTTGAATAGTCAATAAAGCAAAGATGTATATCCTTGTTTACTTCTATAGCACGTTCAATAACTGTTCGCAGCATATACACATCATTTACTGTACCCTTTCCTTCTACAAACCCGCATTGTTCTTCCCCTATTTCAGGTTGTATTTTCTTCCTCATTCTTTGCATGATAATTCTTAGCAAAATCTTTGTGATGTGACTCATTATACTAATTGTTCTATATTGATCACATTCCAAGGTTCCTGATTTCTTTGGGATTGCAATAAATATAGAGTTACATAATTCAGGAGGTATATCTCCAGTATCATATAATGTGTTCAGCAATCTGGTGACTTGACCTAGTCCAAATTCTTCTAAAGCTGTAATCATTTCTGTTGTGATGTTATCTGCACCGGGGGCCTTGCCAGCTTTCATATGCTTAAGAACATTTCGAACCTCCATCTCCAAAATTGGCGGTCCTTCATTATTAAGTCTAATATCATACTGTTCGTCTCTGTTATCATCATAAAGGTGTTTCACGTAATCTGTCCATACCTGTAGAATCTGGTCTTTTTCTATTATAAATTTTGCCATCTTCAGTTTTTAGACACCCTGTTGATGTACTTGATCTTTTATTAGTAAGTTCCTGAATTCTTTTGTGCACTAATTTGGTATTTTGACTGTTGTGTTGGCTTTCAATTTCTAAGCACTTTTCCTCAAGCCATGCTTCTTTTGCCTCCTTACATAATATTCTGACTTGTCTGTGAATTTCTTCATATTGACAGAATTATTTTTGTTGAGTCTTCTTGTTTCAATGAGGTGTAAAATTTCTTCAGTCATCCATTTCTTACGACCCACCTTCTTTAATTTTGGAATAGTTGTTTCTGCAGCCACATTGATTGAATTCTTCAACGTTTCCCATTGATCATCCACATCCTGGAATAGGATCTCTAGATCAGTGACAGTGACGCGGTCATCTACACAGATGGGTCGGTCGTCCGACATGTGAGAAGCTCATGGGCCTTTACAGCTCGGGCCGGAGGGAGAATTGTGAAGGAGGACTCTGGTGCTTTCACTGAAACCACAAGTAGCCTGACCATGGAAGTCATGGCAGTAAGTAAAGCAATAACATGGCTCGAGACACAGACATTCACTAGGGCTTGTTTCCTTAGCGACTCAATGAACATGATCAAGAGGATAGAGGAGAGGTCGATCCGAAGAGAATGGTTGCTGCCTCTGGAGCGGTCTCGGCTGGCAAAGACTAGTTTCATCTTCGTGCCAGGTCATGCGGGAGTACAAGGAAATGAGCGGGCTGACAAGCTCGCAGGTGAGGCTACTGTGGAGGGCGGACGCGCCATGGACCAGGCTGACATTCTGAATGCTCTACGAGAAGTGAGACTTTTGCAAGAACCAAGTGATGACTGTGAATCTACAACAATGGCCAGACTGCGAGAGCAGCAAATTAAAAGAGGGGTGGCCAAACAAGAACACTACGCAGGAAGCCAAAGAAGATTGATAAACCAACACAGAACTGGCGTCGTTAGCCGCTACACGCTGCGGGATTTGCTGAGGAGGGGATCCGAGCACTTATGGACTGAATGGTCCGATGTGCAACGATGATGATCTGTCGACTAACTAACTAACTAACTAAGTATACTTCTAAGGAAAACAACCCTATGCAAGAAAATATGGTCAAAGAATGTAACTTGGTCTAGAACCCACTGGATGCCTGTACAACATGTCTAGGACCATATACCCAGTAACATCACACCACCCACTGGATGTCTGTACAACCTGGTCTAGCACCATATACTCTAACCTATAGGCTAATATATGATTTTGATGTCCCCATGCTCCAGGAGTTAAATACAGACAAATACCTTTGCCCTGGGTATACCCTGGGTTTAGGGTTAGGGTTAGAGTTAGCCCGAACCCTAACCCAAACCCTTACCTCCTAACCATTAATCCCTAACCATTAACCCTAAACCCTTAACCCCTAAAACCTAATCCTAACCTTACTCCTAACCTCTAAACCCTAACTCTAACCCCCTAAACCCTACCCCTAACCTCTAACCATAACCCTTAACCCCTAAACCCTACCCCTAACCTCTAACCCATAACCCCTAAACCCTACCACTAACCTCTAACCCTAACCCCTAACCCTGACCACCCCTAACCCTAACCCCTAACCCCAATGGATACATGACATTACAGACAGCACTGACAACATGTGGAGAGTCATCACCAGACATCATCATTACAGACACCATGTTGGCGGCGCTGATTGCCTGTAGTTGTAGTACACAACTCTTGGAGGTAGAGCCGGCTTCTGGACATGATCTGCTACTGGCACAGTTCACTCTCAGGTCCGAGTGAAGAGCCGGCTGCTGGACATGATCTGCTACTGGCACAGTTCTCTCTCAGGTCCGAGTGAAGAGCCAGCTTCTGGACATGATCTGCTACTGGCACAGTTCACTCTCAGGTCCGCGTGAAGAGCTGGCTTCTAGATATGATCTGCTACTGGCACAGTTCTCTCTCAGGTCCGCCTGAAGAGCCAGCTTCTAGATATGATCTGCTACTGGCACAGTTCTCTCTCAGGTCCGCCCCATCACGTCATTAGCCTGGTGGGGATGGCAGTCAATCGGGTTGTCATCTTCCCCCGCCTTAGATGACATTGACTTAGAGAGAAGTTCCCTCCGTCATGAACCAGTAGTCGGTCGTGCCAGCGACGATTCCCTCCTGAAGTTGTGTCCCCTGCCTGAACGTTCTAAGGGGGCCATGGCACATTCCGGGCATTGGCAGACGGTCCCGCTTCCCTGAACAAGGTTGTGTTCCCCTGAACAAGGGGGTCGGGTCCTTCCGATAGATAAACACATGGGCATACCGGGCCTTTGCTTTGGTAAATGGATCCATGAAGGAGCCATGGCTTATAGCTGGACAGACGGCTGTTCACACCCGTGGAACAGAAGGTTGTGGTTCATATCTTCAGAAGGCGCTGACATGGACTCTGCTTCGTGACCTGGGATCTCTTCTCTCCAAACCGGTGTCACTTGGGGTGACCTATATATTGGCATCAATTTAACCATTTTCCTGAATGCACAAGAGTTCGCTATCTGGTCTACTTTGTGTGGGTGAGACTGAGCACTTGCGGGTTTGTCCGGTGGGCTACCGTTCTTAGAAACCCAGCGACTTACTTAAAACATAAGATTTCAAGGGGGTGACAATTAAAACATAAGAAGGCCTGCAACTCGTGGTGTTGTGGCGGGTTTCACAGGCAGACTGAGCACCTGTAAATTTGTCCGTTGTGCTACATTGCTAGGGAACGGGCGGGCGCAGCAGACACCAAAAGACAACAACAAAATATATTGTACAGGGCCAAAGGAGGGTTAGACCACTTCCATGGCGGTGACGGTCTCCCTCTTGGCGTGCTCGGTGTAGGTGACAGAGTCGCGGATGACGTTCACCATGAGGACACCTCGGGTTTCCTCATAGATGAGCTCGAAGATGCGCTTGACACCTCCTCGCCGGGCCAGTCGGCGGATGGCAGGCTTGGTGATACCCTGGATGTTATCGCGCAGGACTTTGCGGTGACGCTTAGCGCCTCCTTTGGCGAGTCCCTTGCCGCCTTTACCTCTTCCAGACATGTTTTAGCAGTGCTAGATGCACTGTTATGAATGGGACAACAATCCAATCCAATCCAATCCAATCCAATTTGTGGTACGAGTACCCTCTTTCAGCCTTCGAGTTTTCCACTTGGCTATGTAGGGTGTTTATGGTGTAGCTTGTAGTTTATTTTCTTAATTTGGGCTGCTTGTTGTCAGCTTCCCGGCTTCTGATGGTTGTCAGCTTCTTATGTCTAAGCTGTTTAAACAACAACAACAACAACAACAACAACAACAACAACAACAACAACAACAACAACAACAACAACAATGTCATCATATTTAAAGAGTCTTATGACAAAGCCTTTAAAATAAAAGCATATCAGGTAGCAGGAACTTGTGAATATGTGAAGTATTAGGGCACATTTGTTAAACTGAGTGTGTCCAGGAATAGGACGTTACTTTGTCTCTCCCGTAGCTAACGTCGAGTGCCTTATTGAACCATAGTCTGACGGCTCTAATGCCATTGTCAGTGTAACGCCCCAACAGCTACATCAATTCTCCCCACTGCCCACTATTGTCCCCTGAGCTCAACTCAATGGCTAAAATGGTACGGCAGAATCACCAATGTGAAGCTCATGGAGAGAAATAAACAAACACCAGCGACTGAAGAGGGAAGAAAAGACTGCTGTTGGTGAACAGAACATACATCTTTTTAAAGGCCTCTTATTCCTACTTTGTGCCTTTCGGCCCATTAACGTCCACCAAGGCCCGTCTGCCGGTGTTAGTGGACAGTGATTTGGTGATTCGGGTTTGCAGTTTGGATGACCGTCTCTGCACCCTGGCCAGATCAAGAGTAGATAAATCTACACTATGATCTTAGCCAAAAGTGGTACAGCTAGAGAGGCCGGTATCTGGTGTCATCATGGCAAATGTTTTTTCTTTTTGCATATCCTTTACATGCCATTGCTGTCAACATCAGCATCTTTCAGCTGATTGTTGATTCCTTGGCAAAATTACGCTCGGTAGTTTGCTATTGCTTTCTGAGCGACAGGCTCCATACTCTCATAAATCACTTGCGCGACTCGAACCGCTTCTAATTCTCGTGCGCTCACGTCAACCACGAGAGTATTCGGGGTTACAGAGAAAGCTGCTAACACCTCGGCCAGGGAGACCGGCTATCTACATGGCAAGCGAAACTAAAAATGTTAGTTGCATATCCTTACGGACGTAGCAGTCAGCTCCAGCATTATTTTTTTTTTTTGGCTGTTCGTGATTCCTGGGCAAGTTTACGCTCTGTAGTTTGCCATTACTTTCTGAACGACCGACACCCATCAATCAATCTTGTGCCATGCCGGAAAGCGTGGGTGGTCATGACTTGCCATTTCACTCGATCACCAGTATCGTGGATCAGCTCAGTGTTCCTGTCTCTTCCATGCCATGTGGCCAAGCCATCCAGGTATTTTCCTCTCGGTCTTCCTCTTGGTCTGTTCCCCTCGATCTTGCCAGTTGTCACTAAGTTCTCCAATCCATTTCTTCTCATAACATGTCCAAAAAATTTTGACTGTCTACGTCTAATTTCTCTAATCAGTTTACGATGTTCATTTGTCTCCTGTAGTACTTGGTCATTGGTGTTTCTGTATGTCCATGGTATTCTTTGCATTTTCCTCAGAAACCACATTTCTGCAGCCATCAGATGCTTTTCAGCTTGACTGCTCATTGTCCAAGTTTCACATCCATACAAAAGAACAGGCTCTATGTATCCCCTCAACACTCTTTTTCTCGTTTCAATTGACATTTTTTTATTGGTCAGAATGTTTTTCATCTTGCTAAAGGCTACTTTCGCCATGGCGATTCTTGTTCTTATCTCTTCAAGGCATCTCCCATCAGATGTTATAACTGTTCCAAGATAATTGTACCGATTCACTTGTTGAAGAATATTTCCATTTACTTGTATATTACATTGTGGCACTTCTTCCTTCCTACTGACGACCATAACCTGAGTCTTTTTACAATTTAATTCTAACCCCAGTTGCTCACTGTGTACAACAACCGCATCTACTAATTGTTGCAGGTCCTGCGCATTGTCTGCAATTAATACTGTATCATCTGCATATCTAATGTTATTGATGTTTCGTCCTCCAATGCTGATTCCATTTATATCCTCTACATTTCTGAAAATATTTTCACTGTACAGAGAAAAAAGATCTGGAGACATCACACATCCCTGCCTAACACCTCTCTTAATTGGCTGATACTGTCCCACTTCATTATCAATCCTTATTGCAGCTTGTTGTTTCCAATATATGTTTTTTATAAGTCTAATGTCTTTCCCATCAATTTGTAGATCTGCAAGCATATCCACCATGCTGACATGTCTAACGCTATCAAAAGCCTTTGAATAGTCAATAAAGCAAAGATGTATATCCTTGTTTACTTCTATAGCACGTTCAATAACTGTTCGCAGCATATACACATCATTTACTGTACCCTTTCCTTCTACAAACCCGCATTGTTCTTCCCCTATTTCAGGTTGTATTTTCTTCCTCATTCTTTGCATGATCATTCTTAGCAAAATCTTTGTGATGTGACTCATTATACTAATTGTTCTATATTGATCACATTCCAAGGTTCCTGATTTCTTTGGGATTGCAATAAATATAGAGTTACATAATTCAGGAGGTATATCTCCAGTATCATATAATGTGTTCAGCAATCTGGTGACTTGACCTAGTCCAAATTCTTCTAAAGCTTTAATCATTTCTGTTGTGATGTTATCTGCACCGGGGGCCTTGCCAGCTTTCATATGCTTAAGAACATTTCGAACCTCCATCTCCAAAATTGGCGGTCCTTCATTATTAAGTCTAATATCATACTGTTCGTCTCTGTTATCATCATAAAGGTGTTTCACGTAATCTGTCCATACCTGTAGAATCTGGTCTTTTTCTATTATAAATTTTGCCATCTTCAGTTTTTAGACACCCTGTTGATGTACTTGTTTTTTTTTTAGTAAGTTCCTGAATTCTTTTGTGCACTAATTTGGTATTTTGACTGTTGTGTTGGCTTTCAATTTCTAAGCACTTTTCCTCAAGCCATGCTTCTTTTGCCTCCTTACATAATATTCTGACTTGTCTGTGAATTTCTTCATATTTGACAGAATTATTTTTGTTGAGTCTTCTTGTTTCAATGAGGTGTAAAATTTCTTCAGTCATCCATTTCTTACGACCCACCTTCTTTAATTTTGGAATAGTTGTTTCTGCAGCCACATTGATTGAATTCTTCAACGTTTCCCATTGATCATCCACATCCTGGAATAGGATCTCTAGATCAGTGACAGTGACGCGGTCATCTACACAGATGGGTCGGTCGTCCGACATGTGAGAAGCTCATGGGCCTTTACAGCTCGGGCCGGAGGGAGAATTGTGAAGGAGGACTCTGGTGCTTTCACTGAAACCACAAGTAGCCTGACCATGGAAGTCATGGCAGTAAGTAAAGCAATAACATGGCTCGAGACACAGACATTCACTAGGGCTTGTTTCCTTAGCGACTCAATGAACATGATCAAGAGGATAGAGGAGGGGTCGATCCGAAGAGAATGGTTGCTGCCTCTGGAGCGGTCTCGGCTGGCAAAGACTAGTTTCATCTTCGTGCCAGGTCATGCGGGAGTACAAGGAAATGAGCGGGCTGACAAGCTCGCAGGTGAGGCTACTGTGGAGGGCGGACGCGCCATGGACCAGGCTGACATTCTGAATGCTCTACGAGAAGTGAGACTTTTGCAAGAACCAAGTGATGACTGTGAATCTACAACAATGGCCAGACTGCGAGAGCAGCAAATTAAAAGAGGGGTGGCCAAACAAGAACACTACGCAGGAAGCCAAAGAAGATTGATAAACCAACACAGAACTGGCGTCGTTAGCCGCTACACGCTGCGGGATTTGCTGAGGAGGGGATCCGAGCACTTATGGACTGAATGGTCCGATGTGCAACGATGATGATCTGTCGACTAACTAACTAACTAACTAAGTATACTTCTAAGGAAAACAACCCTATGCAAGAAAATATGGTCAAAGAATGTAACTTGGTCTAGAACCCACTGGATGCCTGTACAACATGTCTAGGACCATATACCCAGTAACATCACACCACCCACTGGATGTCTGTACAACCTGGTCTAGCACCATATACTCTAACCTATAGGCTAATATATGATTTTGATGTCCCCATGCTCCAGGAGTTAAATACAGACAAATACCTTTGCCCTGGGTATACCCTGGGTTTAGGGTTAGGGTTAGAGTTAGCCCGAACCCTAACCCAAACCCTTACCTCCTAACCATTAATCCCTAACCATTAACCCTAAACCCTTAACCCCTAAAACCTAATCCTAACCTTACTCCTAACCTCTAAACCCTAACTCTAACCCCCTAAACCCTACCCCTAACCTCTAACCATAACCCTTAACCCCTAAACCCTACCCCTAACCTCTAACCCATAACCCCTAAACCCTACCACTAACCTCTAACCCTAACCCCTAACCCTGACCACCCCTAACCCTAACCCCTAACCCCAATGGATACATGACATTACAGACAGCACTGACAACATGTGGAGAGTCATCACCAGACATCATCATTACAGACACCATGTTGGCGGCGCTGATTGCCTGTAGTTGTAGTACACAACTCTTGGAGGTAGAGCCGGCTTCTGGACATGATCTGCTACTGGCACAGTTCACTCTCAGGTCCGAGTGAAGAGCCGGCTGCTGGACATGATCTGCTACTGGCACAGTTCTCTCTCAGGTCCGAGTGAAGAGCCAGCTTCTGGACATGATCTGCTACTGGCACAGTTCACTCTCAGGTCCGCGTGAAGAGCTGGCTTCTAGATATGATCTGCTACTGGCACAGTTCTCTCTCAGGTCCGCCTGAAGAGCCAGCTTCTAGATATGATCTGCTACTGGCACAGTTCTCTCTCAGGTCCGCCCCATCACGTCATTAGCCTGGTGGGGATGGCAGTCAATCGGGTTGTCATCTTCCCCCGCCTTAGATGACATTGACTTAGAGAGAAGTTCCCTCCGTCATGAACCAGTAGTCGGTCGTGCCAGCGACGATTCCCTCCTGAAGTTGTGTCCCCTGCCTGAACGTTCTAAGGGGGCCATGGCACATTCCGGGCATTGGCAGACGGTCCCGCTTCCCTGAACAAGGTTGTGTTCCCCTGAACAAGGGGGTCGGGTCCTTCCGATAGATAAACACATGGGCATACCGGGCCTTTGCTTTGGTAAATGGATCCATGAAGGAGCCATGGCTTATAGCTGGACAGACGGCTGTTCACACCCGTGGAACAGAAGGTTGTGGTTCATATCTTCAGAAGGCGCTGACATGGACTCTGCTTCGTGACCTGGGATCTCTTCTCTCCAAACCGGTGTCACTTGGGGTGACCTATATATTGGCATCAATTTAACCATTTTCCTGAATGCACAAGAGTTCGCTATCTGGTCTACTTTGTGTGGGTGAGACTGAGCACTTGCGGGTTTGTCCGGTGGGCTACCGTTCTTAGAAACCCAGCGACTTACTTAAAACATAAGATTTCAAGGGGGTGACAATTAAAACATAAGAAGGCCTGCAACTCGTGGTGTTGTGGCGGGTTTCACAGGCAGACTGAGCACCTGTAAATTTGTCCGTTGTGCTACATTGCTAGGGAACGGGCGGGCGCAGCAGACACCAAAAGACAACAACAAAATATATTGTACAGGGCCAAAGGAGGGTTAGACCACTTCCATGGCGGTGACGGTCTCCCTCTTGGCGTGCTCGGTGTAGGTGACAGAGTCGCGGATGACGTTCACCATGAGGACACCTCGGGTTTCCTCATAGATGAGCTCGAAGATGCGCTTGACACCTCCTCGCCGGGCCAGTCGGCGGATGGCAGGCTTGGTGATACCCTGGATGTTATCGCGCAGGACTTTGCGGTGACGCTTAGCGCCTCCTTTGGCGAGTCCCTTGCCGCCTTTACCTCTTCCAGACATGTTTTAGCAGTGCTAGATGCACTGTTATGAATGGGACAACAATCCAATCCAATCCAATCCAATCCAATTTGTGGTACGAGTACCCTCTTTCAGCCTTCGAGTTTTCCACTTGGCTATGTAGGGTGTTTATGGTGTAGCTTGTAGTTTATTTTCTTAATTTGGGCTGCTTGTTGTCAGCTTCCCGGCTTCTGATGGTTGTCAGCTTCTTATGTCTAAGCTGTTTAAACAACAACAACAACAACAACAACAACAACAACAACAACAACAACAACAACAACAACAACAACAATGTCATCATATTTAAAGAGTCTTATGACAAAGCCTTTAAAATAAAAGCATATCAGGTAGCAGGAACTTGTGAATATGTGAAGTATTAGGGCACATTTGTTAAACTGAGTGTGTCCAGGAATAGGACGTTACTTTGTCTCTCCCGTAGCTAACGTCGAGTGCCTTATTGAACCATAGTCTGACGGCTCTAATGCCATTGTCAGTGTAACGCCCCAACAGCTACATCAATTCTCCCCACTGCCCACTATTGTCCCCTGAGCTCAACTCAATGGCTAAAATGGTACGGCAGAATCACCAATGTGAAGCTCATGGAGAGAAATAAACAAACACCAGCGACTGAAGAGGGAAGAAAAGACTGCTGTTGGTGAACAGAACATACATCTTTTTAAAGGCCTCTTATTCCTACTTTGTGCCTTTCGGCCCATTAACGTCCACCAAGGCCCGTCTGCCGGTGTTAGTGGACAGTGATTTGGTGATTCGGGTTTGCAGTTTGGATGACCGTCTCTGCACCCTGGCCAGATCAAGAGTAGATAAATCTACACTATGATCTTAGCCAAAAGTGGTACAGCTAGAGAGGCCGGTATCTGGTGTCATCATGGCAAATGTTTTTTCTTTTTGCATATCCTTTACATGCCATTGCTGTCAACATCAGCATCTTTCAGCTGATTGTTGATTCCTTGGCAAAATTACGCTCGGTAGTTTGCTATTGCTTTCTGAGCGACAGGCTCCATACTCTCATAAATCACTTGCGCGACTCGAACCGCTTCTAATTCTCGTGCGCTCACGTCAACCACGAGAGTATTCGGGGTTACAGAGAAAGCTGCTAACACCTCGGCCAGGGAGACCGGCTATCTACATGGCAAGCGAAACTAAAAATGTTAGTTGCATATCCTTACGGACGTAGCAGTCAGCTCCAGCATTATTTTTTTTTTTTGGCTGTTCGTGATTCCTGGGCAAGTTTACGCTCTGTAGTTTGCCATTACTTTCTGAACGACCGACACCCATCAATCAATCTTGTGCCATGCCGGAAAGCGTGGGTGGTCATGACTTGCCATTTCACTCGATCACCAGTATCGTGGATCAGCTCAGTGTTCCTGTCTCTTCCATGCCATGTGGCCAAGCCATCCAGGTATTTTCCTCTCGGTCTTCCTCTTGGTCTGTTCCCCTCGATCTTGCCAGTTGTCACTAAGTTCTCCAATCCATTTCTTCTCATAACATGTCCAAAAAATTTTGACTGTCTACGTCTAATTTCTCTAATCAGTTTACGATGTTCATTTGTCTCCTGTAGTACTTGGTCATTGGTGTTTCTGTATGTCCATGGTATTCTTTGCATTTTCCTCAGAAACCACATTTCTGCAGCCATCAGATGCTTTTCAGCTTGACTGCTCATTGTCCAAGTTTCACATCCATACAAAAGAACAGGCTCTATGTATCCCCTCAACACTCTTTTTCTCGTTTCAATTGACATTTTTTTATTGGTCAGAATGTTTTTCATCTTGCTAAAGGCTACTTTCGCCATGGCGATTCTTGTTCTTATCTCTTCAAGGCATCTCCCATCAGATGTTATAACTGTTCCAAGATAATTGTACCGATTCACTTGTTGAAGAATATTTCCATTTACTTGTATATTACATTGTGGCACTTCTTCCTTCCTACTGACGACCATAACCTGAGTCTTTTTACAATTTAATTCTAACCCCAGTTGCTCACTGTGTACAACAACCGCATCTACTAATTGTTGCAGGTCCTGCGCATTGTCTGCAATTAATACTGTATCATCTGCATATCTAATGTTATTGATGTTTCGTCCTCCAATGCTGATTCCATTTATATCCTCTACATTTCTGAAAATATTTTCACTGTACAGAGAAAAAAGATCTGGAGACATCACACATCCCTGCCTAACACCTCTCTTAATTGGCTGATACTGTCCCACTTCATTATCAATCCTTATTGCAGCTTGTTGTTTCCAATATATGTTTTTTATAAGTCTAATGTCTTTCCCATCAATTTGTAGATCTGCAAGCATATCCACCATGCTGACATGTCTAACGCTATCAAAAGCCTTTGAATAGTCAATAAAGCAAAGATGTATATCCTTGTTTACTTCTATAGCACGTTCAATAACTGTTCGCAGCATATACACATCATTTACTGTACCCTTTCCTTCTACAAACCCGCATTGTTCTTCCCCTATTTCAGGTTGTATTTTCTTCCTCATTCTTTGCATGATCATTCTTAGCAAAATCTTTGTGATGTGACTCATTATACTAATTGTTCTATATTGATCACATTCCAAGGTTCCTGATTTCTTTGGGATTGCAATAAATATAGAGTTACATAATTCAGGAGGTATATCTCCAGTATCATATAATGTGTTCAGCAATCTGGTGACTTGACCTAGTCCAAATTCTTCTAAAGCTTTAATCATTTCTGTTGTGATGTTATCTGCACCGGGGGCCTTGCCAGCTTTCATATGCTTAAGAACATTTCGAACCTCCATCTCCAAAATTGGCGGTCCTTCATTATTAAGTCTAATATCATACTGTTCGTCTCTGTTATCATCATAAAGGTGTTTCACGTAATCTGTCCATACCTGTAGAATCTGGTCTTTTTCTATTATAAATTTTGCCATCTTCAGTTTTTAGACACCCTGTTGATGTACTTGTTTTTTTTTTAGTAAGTTCCTGAATTCTTTTGTGCACTAATTTGGTATTTTGACTGTTGTGTTGGCTTTCAATTTCTAAGCACTTTTCCTCAAGCCATGCTTCTTTTGCCTCCTTACATAATATTCTGACTTGTCTGTGAATTTCTTCATATTTGACAGAATTATTTTTGTTGAGTCTTCTTGTTTCAATGAGGTGTAAAATTTCTTCAGTCATCCATTTCTTACGACCCACCTTCTTTAATTTTGGAATAGTTGTTTCTGCAGCCACATTGATTGAATTCTTCAACGTTTCCCATTGATCATCCACATCCTGGAATAGGATCTCTAGATCAGTGACAGTGACGCGGTCATCTACACAGATGGGTCGGTCGTCCGACATGTGAGAAGCTCATGGGCCTTTACAGCTCGGGCCGGAGGGAGAATTGTGAAGGAGGACTCTGGTGCTTTCACTGAAACCACAAGTAGCCTGACCATGGAAGTCATGGCAGTAAGTAAAGCAATAACATGGCTCGAGACACAGACATTCACTAGGGCTTGTTTCCTTAGCGACTCAATGAACATGATCAAGAGGATAGAGGAGGGGTCGATCCGAAGAGAATGGTTGCTGCCTCTGGAGCGGTCTCGGCTGGCAAAGACTAGTTTCATCTTCGTGCCAGGTCATGCGGGAGTACAAGGAAATGAGCGGGCTGACAAGCTCGCAGGTGAGGCTACTGTGGAGGGCGGACGCGCCATGGACCAGGCTGACATTCTGAATGCTCTACGAGAAGTGAGACTTTTGCAAGAACCAAGTGATGACTGTGAATCTACAACAATGGCCAGACTGCGAGAGCAGCAAATTAAAAGAGGGGTGGCCAAACAAGAACACTAAGCAGGAAGCCAAAGAAGATTGATAAACCAACACAGAACTGGCGTCGTTAGCCGCTACACGCTGCGGGATTGGATGAGGAGGGGATCCGAGCACTTATGGACTGAATGGTCCGATGTGCAACGAGGATGATCTGTCGACTAACTAACTAACTAACTAAGTATACTTCTAAGGAAAACAACCCTATGCAAGAAAATATGGTCAAAGAATGTAACTTGGTCTAGAACCCACTGGATGCCTGTACAACATGTCTAGGACCATATACCCAGTAACATCACACCACCCACTGGATGTCTGTACAACCTGGTCTAGCACCATATACTCTAACCTATAGGCTAATATATGATTTTGATGTCCCCATGCTCCAGGAGTTAAATACAGACAAATACCATTGCCCTGGGTATACCCTGGGTTTAGGGTTAGGGTTAGAGTTAGCTCGAACCCTAACCCAAACCCTTACCTCCTAACCATTAATCCCTAACCATTAACCCTAAACCCTTAACCCCTAAAACCTAATCCTAACCTTACTCCTAACCTCTAAACCCTAACCCTAACCCCCTAAACCCTACCCCTAACCTCTAACCATAACCCTTAACCCCTAAACCCTACCCCTAACCTCTAACCCATAACCCCTAAACCCTACCCCTAACCTCTAACCCTAACCCCTAACCCTAACCACCCCTAACCCTAACCCCTAACCCCAATGGATACATGACATTACAGACAGCACTGACAACATGTGGAGAGTCATCACCAGACATCATCATTACAGACACCATGTTGGCGCGCTGATTGCCTGTAGTTGTAGTACACAACTCTTGGAGGTAGAGCCGGCTTCTGGACATGATCTGCTACTGGCACAGTTCACTCTCAGGTCCGAGTGAAGAGCCGGCTGCTGGACATGATCTGCTACTGGCACAGTTCTCTCTCAGGTCCGAGTGAAGAGCCAGCTTCTGGACATGATCTGCTACTGGCACAGTTCACTCTCAGGTCCGCGTGAAGAGCTGGCTTCTAGATATGATCTGCTACTGGCACAGTTCTCTCTCAGGTCCGCCTGAAGAGCCAGCTTCTAGATATGATCTGCTACTGGCACAGTTCTCTCTCAGGTCCGCCCCATCACGTCATTAGCCTGGTGGGGATGGCAGTCAATCGGGTTGTCATCTTCCCCCGCCTTAGATGACATTGACTTAGAGAGAAGTTCCCTCCGTCATGAACCAGTAGTCGGTCGTGCCAGCGACGATTCCCTCCTGAAGTTGTGTCCCCTGCCTGAACGTTCTAAGGGGGCCATGGCACATTCCGGGCATTGGCAGACGGTCCCGCTTCCCTGAACAAGGTTGTGTTCCCCTGAACAAGGGGGTCGGGTCCTTCCGATAGATAAACACATGGGCATACCGGGCCTTTGCTTTGGTAAATGGATCCATGAAGGAGCCATGGCTTATAGCTGGACAGACGGCTGTTCACACCCGTGGAACAGAAGGTTGTGGTTCATATCTTCAGAAGGCGCTGACATGGACTCTGCTTCGTGACCTGGGATCTCTTCTCTCCAAACCGGTGTCACTTGGGGTGACCTATATATTGGCATCAATTTAACCATTTTCCTGAATGCACAAGAGTTCGCTATCTGGTCTACTTTGTGTGGGTGAGACTGAGCACTTGCGGGTTTGTCCGGTGGGCTACGGTTCTTAGAAACCCAGCGACTTACTTAAAACACAAGATTTCAAGGGGGTGACAATTAAAACATAAGAAGGCCTGCAACTCGTGGTGTTGTGGCGGGTTTCACAGGCAGACTGAGCACCTGTAAATTTGTCCGTTGTGCTACATTGCTAGGGAACGGGCGGGCGCAGCAGACACCAAAAGACAACAACAAAATATATTGTACAGGGCCAAAGGAGGGTTAGACCACTTCCATGGCGGTGACGGTCTCCCTCTTGGCGTGCTCGGTGTAGGTGACAGAGTCGCGGATGACGTTCACCATGAGGACACCTCGGGTTTCCTCATAGATGAGCTCGAAGATGCGCTTGACACCTCCTCGCCGGGCCAGTCGGCGGATGGCAGGCTTGGTGATACCCTGGATGTTATCGCGCAGGACTTTGCGGTGACGCTTAGCGCCTCCTTTGGCGAGTCCCTTGCCGCCTTTACCTCTTCCAGACATGTTTTAGCAGTGCTAGATGCACTGTTATGAATGGGACAACAATCCAATCCAATCCAATCCAATCCAATTTGTGGTACGAGTACCCTCTTTCAGCCTTCGAGTTTTCCACTTGGCTATGTAGGGTGTTTATGGTGTAGCTTGTAGTTTATTTTCTTAATTTGGGCTGCTTGTTGTCAGCTTCCCGGCTTCTGATGGTTGTCAGCTTCTTATGTCTAAGCTGTTTAAACAACAACAACAACAACAACAACAACAACAACAACAACAACAACAACAACAACAACAACAACAACAATGTCATCATATTTAAAGAGTCTTATGACAAAGCCTTTAAAATAAAAGCATATCAGGTAGCAGGAACTTGTGAATATGTGAAGTATTAGGGCACATTTGTTAAACTGAGTGTGTCCAGGAATAGGACGTTACTTTGTCTCTCCCGTAGCTAACGTCGAGTGCCTTATTGAACCATAGTCTGACGGCTCTAATGCCATTGTCAGTGTAACGCCCCAACAGCTACATCAATTCTCCCCACTGCCCACTATTGTCCCCTGAGCTCAACTCAATGGCTAAAATGGTACGGCAGAATCACCAATGTGAAGCTCATGGAGAGAAATAAACAAACACCAGCGACTGAAGAGGGAAGAAAAGACTGCTGTTGGTGAACAGAACATACATCTTTTTAAAGGCCTCTTATTCCTACTTTGTGCCTTTCGGCCCATTGTCGTCCACCAAGGCCCGTCTGCCGGTGTTAGTGGACAGTGATTTGGTGATTCGGGTTTGCAGTTTGGATGACCGTCTCTGCACCCTGGCCAGATCAAGAGTAGATAAATCTACACTATGATCTTAGCCAAAAGTGGTACAGCTAGAGAGGCCGGTATCTGGTGTCATCATGGCAAATGTTTTTTCTTTTTGCATATCCTTTACATGCCATTGCTGTCAACATCAGCATCTTTCAGCTGATTGTTGATTCCTTGGCAAAATTACGCTCGGTAGTTTGCTATTGCTTTCTGAGCGACAGGCTCCATACTCTCATAAATCACTTGCGCGACTCGAACCGCTTCCAATTCTCGTGCGCTCATGTCAACCACGAGAGTATTCGGGGTTACAGAGAAAGCTGCTAACACCTCGGCCAGGGAGACCGGCTATCTACATGGCAAGCGAAACTAAAAATGTTAGTTGCATATCCTTACGGACGTAGCAGTCAGCTCCAGCATTATTTTTTTTTTTTGGCTGTTCGTGATTCCTGGGCAAGTTTACGCTCTGTAGTTTGCCATTACTTTCTGAACGACCGACACCCATCAATCAATCTTGTGCCATGCCGGAAAGCGTGGGTGGTCATGACTTGCCATTTCACTCGATCACCAGTATCGTGGATCAGCTCAGTGTTCCTGTCTCTTCCATGCCATGTGGCCAAGCCATCCAGGTATTTTCCTCTCGGTCTTCCTCTTGGTCTGTTCCCCTCGATCTTGCCAGTTGTCACTAAGTTCTCCAATCCATTTCTTCTCATAACATGTCCAAAAAATTTTGACTGTCTACGTCTAATTTCTCTAATAAGTTTACGATGTTCATTTGTCTCCTGTAGTACTTGGTCATTGGTGTTTCTGTATGTCCATGGTATTCTTTGCATTTTCCTCAGAAACCACATTTCTGCAGCCATCAGATGCTTTTCAGCTTGACTGCTCATTGTCCAAGTTTCACATCCATACAAAAGAACAGGCTCTATGTATCCCCTCAACACTCTTTTTCTCGTTTCAATTGACATTTTTTTTATTGGTCAGAATGTTTTTCATCTTGCTAAAGGCTACTTTCGCCATGGCGATTCTTGTTCTTATCTCTTCAAGGCATCTCCCATCAGATGTTATAACTGTTCCAAGATAATTGTACCGATTCACTTGTTGAAGAATATTTCCATTTACTTGTATATTACATTGTGGCACTTCTTCCTTCCTACTGACGACCATAACCTGAGTCTTTTTACAATTTAATTCTAACCCCAGTTGCTCACTGTGTACAACAACCGCATCTACTAATTGTTGCAGGTCCTGCGCATTGTCTGCAATTAATACTGTATCATCTGCATATCTAATGTTATTGATGTTTCGTCCTCCAATGCTGATTCCATTTATATCCTCTACATTTCTGAAAATATTTTCACTGTACAGGGAAAAAAGATCTGGAGACATCACACATCCCTGCCTAACACCTCTCTTAATTGGCTGATACTGTCCCACTTCATTATCAATCCTTATTGCAGCTTGTTGTTTCCAATATATGTTTTTTATAAGTCTAATGTCTTTCCCATCAATTTGTAGATCTGCAAGCATATCCACCATGCTGACATGTCTAACGCTATCAAAAGCCTTTGAATAGTCAATAAAGCAAAGATGTATATCCTTGTTTACTTCTATAGCACGTTCAATAACTGTTCGCAGCATATACACATCATTTACTGTACCCTTTCCTTCTACAAACCCGCATTGTTCTTCCCCTATTTCAGGTTGTATTTTCTTCCTCATTCTTTGCATGATCATTCTTAGCAAAATCTTTGTGATGTGACTCATTATACTAATTGTTCTATATTGATCACATTCCAAGGTTCCTGATTTCTTTGGGATTGCAATAAATATAGAGTTACATAATTCAGGAGGTATATCTCCAGTATCATATAATGTGTTCAGCAATCTGGTGACTTGACCTAGTCCAAATTCTTCTAAAGCTTTAATCATTTCTGTTGTGATGTTATCTGCACCGGGGGCCTTGCCAGCTTTCATATGCTTAAGAACATTTCGAACCTCCATCTCCAAAATTGGCGGTCCTTCATTATTAAGTCTAATATCATACTGTTCGTCTCTGTTATCATCATAAAGGTGTTTCACGTAATCTGTCCATACCTGTAGAATCTGGTCTTTTTCTATTATAAATTTTGCCATCTTCAGTTTTTAGACACCCTGTTGATGTACTTGTTCTTTTATTAGTAAGTTCCTGAATTCTTTTGTGCACTAATTTGGTATTTTGACTGTTGTGTTGGCTTTCAATTTCTAAGCACTTTTCCTCAAGCCATGCTTCTTTTGCCTCCTTACATAATATTCTGACTTGTCTGTGAATTTCTTCATATTGACAGAATTATTTTTGTTGAGTCTTCTTGTTTCAATGAGGTGTAAAATTTCTTCAGTCATCCATTTCTTACGACCCACCTTCTTTAATTTTGGAATAGTTGTTTCTGCAGCCACATTGATTGAATTCTTCAACGTTTCCCATTGATCATCCACATCCTGGAATAGGATCTCTAGATCAGTGACAGTGACGCGGTCATCTACACAGATGGGTCGGTCGTCCGACATGTGAGAAGCTCATGGGCCTTTACAGCTCGGGCCGGAGGGAGAATTGTGAAGGAGGACTCTGGTGCTTTCACTGAAACCACAAGTAGCCTGACCATGGAAGTCATGGCAGTAAGTAAAGCAATAACATGGCTCGAGACACAGACATTCACTAGGGCTTGTTTCCTTAGCGACTCAATGAACATGATCAAGAGGATAGAGGAGGGGTCGATCCGAAGAGAATGGTTGCTGCCTCTGGAGCGGTCTCGGCTGGCAAAGACTAGTTTCATCTTCGTGCCAGGTCATGCGGGAGTACAAGGAAATGAGCGGGCTGACAAGCTCGCAGGTGAGGCTACTGTGGAGGGCGGACGCGCCATGGACCAGGCTGACATTCTGAATGCTCTACGAGAAGTGAGACTTTTGCAAGAACCAAGTGATGACTGTGAATCTACAACAATGGCCAGACTGCGAGAGCAGCAAATTAAAAGAGGGGTGGCCAAACAAGAACACTACGCAGGAAGCCAAAGAAGATTGATAAACCAACACAGAACTGGCGTCGTTAGCCGCTACACGCTGCGGGATTTGCTGAGGAGGGGATCCGAGCACTTATGGACTGAATGGTCCGATGTGCAACGAGGATGATCTGTCGACTAACTAACTAACTAACTAAGTATACTTCTAAGGAAAACAACCCTATGCAAGAAACTATGGTCAAAGAATGTAACTTGGTCTAGAACCCACTGGATGCCTGTACAACATGTCTAGGACCATATACCCAGTAACATCACACCACCCACTGGATGTCTGTACAACCTGGTCTAGCACCATATACTCTAACCTATAGGCTAATATATGATTTTGATGTCCCCATGCTCCAGGAGTTAAATACAGACAAATACCATTGCCCTGGGTATACCCTGGGTTTAGGGTTAGGGTTAGAGTTAGCCCGAACCCTAACCCAAACCCTTACCTCCTAACCATTAATCCCTAACCATTAACCCTAAACCCTTAACCCCTAAAACCTAATCCTAACCTTACTCCTAACCTCTAAACCCTAACCCTAACCCCCTAAACCCTACCCCTAACATCTAACCATAACCCTTAACCCCTAAACCCTACCCCTAACCTCTAACCCATAACCCCTAAACCCTACCCCTAACCTCTAACCCTAACCCCTAACCCTAACCACCCCTAACCCTAACCCCTAACCCCAATGGATACATGACATTACAGACAGCACTGACAACATGTGGAGAGTCATCACCAGACATCATCATTACAGACACCATGTTGGCGGCGCTGATTGCCTGTAGTTGTAGTACACAACTCTTGGAGGTAGAGCCGGCTTCTGGACATGATCTGCTACTGGCACAGTTCACTCTCAGGTCCGAGTGAAGAGCCGGCTGCTGGACATGATCTGCTACTGGCACAGTTCTCTCTCAGGTCCGAGTGAAGAGCCAGCTTCTGGACATGATCTGCTACTGGCACAGTTCACTCTCAGGTCCGCGTGAAGAGCTGGCTTCTAGATATGATCTGCTACTGGCACAGTTCTCTCTCAGGTCCGCCTGAAGAGCCAGCTTCTAGATATGATCTGCTACTGGCACAGTTCTCTCTCAGGTCCGCCCCATCACGTCATTAGCCTGGTGGGGATGGCAGTCAATCGGGTTGTCATCTTCCCCCGCCTTAGATGACATTGACTTAGAGAGAAGTTCCCTCCGTCATGAACCAGTAGTCGGTCGTGCCAGCGACGATTCCCTCCTGAAGTTGTGTCCCCTGCCTGAACGTTCTAAGGGGGCCATGGCACATTCCGGGCATTGGCAGACGGTCCCGCTTCCCTGAACAAGGTTGTGTTCCCCTGAACAAGGGGGTCGGGTCCTTCCGATAGATAAACACATGGGCATACCGGGCCTTTGCTTTGGTAAATGGATCCATGAAGGAGCCATGGCTTATAGCTGGACAGACGGCTGTTCACACCCGCGGAACAGAAGGTTGTGGTTCATATCTTCAGAAGGCGCTGACATGGACTCTGCTTCGTGACCTGGGATCTCTTCTCTCCAAACCGGTGTCACTTGGGGTGACCTATATATTGGCATCAATTTAACCATTTTCCTGAATGCACAAGAGTTCGCTATCTGGTCTACTTTGTGTGGGTGAGACTGAGCACTTGCGGGTTTGTCCGGTGGGCTACCGTTCTTAGAAACCCAGCGACTTACTTAAAACACAAGATTTCAAGGGGGTGACAATTAAAACATAAGAAGGCCTGCAACTCGTGGTGTTGTGGCGGGTTTCACAGGCAGACTGAGCACCTGTAAATTTGTCCGTTGTGCTACATTGCTAGGGAACGGGCGGGCGCAGCAGACACCAAAAGACAACAACAAAATATATTGTACAGGGCCAAAGGAGGGTTAGACCACTTCCATGGCGGTGACGGTCTCCCTCTTGGCGTGCTCGGTGTAGGTGACAGAGTCGCGGATGACGTTCACCATGAGGACACCTCGGGTTTCCTCATAGATGAGCTCGAAGATGCGCTTGACACCTCCTCGCCGGGCCAGTCGGCGGATGGCAGGCTTGGTGATACCCTGGATGTTATCGCGCAGGACTTTGCGGTGACGCTTAGCGCCTCCTTTGGCGAGTCCCTTGCCGCCTTTACCTCTTCCAGACATGTTTTAGCAGTGCGAGATGCACTGTTATGAATGGGACAACAATCCAATCCAATCCAATCCAATCCAATTTGTGGTACGAGTACCTTCTTTCAGCCTTCGAGTTTTCCACTTGGCTATGTAGGGTGTTTATGGTGTAGCTTGTAGTTTATTTTCTTAATTTGGGCTGCTTGTTGTCAGCTTCCCGGCTTCTGATGGTTGTCAGCTTCTTATGTCTAAGCTGTTTAAACAACAACAACAACAACAACAACAACAACAACAACAACAACAACAACAACAACAACAACAACAACAACAACAACAACAACAACAATGTCATCATATTTAAAGAGTCTTATGACAAAGCCTTTAAAATAAAAGCATATCAGGTAGCAGGAACTTGTGAATATGTGAAGTATTAGGGCACATTTGTTAAACTGAGTGTGTCCAGGAATAGGACGTTACTTTGTCTCTCCCGTAGCTAACGTCGAGTGCCTTATTGAACCATAGTCTGACGGCTCTAATGCCATTGTCAGTGTAACGCCCCAACAGCTACATCAATTCTCCCCACTGCCCACTATTGTCCCCTGAGCTCAACTCAATGGCTAAAATGGTACGGCAGAATCCCATCCATCCATCCATCATGTGCCATGCCGGTAAGCGTGGGCGGTCATGTTCTGCCATCTCACTCGATCAACAGAGTCGTGGATCAGTTCCGTGTTTTTGTCTCGACCATGCCACAAGGCCAAGCCATCCAGATACTTGTTTCTAGGTCTTCCCCTTGGTCTGTTCCCCTCGATCTTACCAGTTGTCACCAAGTTCTCCAAATCATTTCTTCTCATAACATGCCCAAAAAATTGTGACTGTCTACGTCTAATGTCTCTGATCAGTTTACGATCTTCATTTGTTTCTTGAAGAACTTGTTCATTGGTCTTTCTGGCTGTCCATGGTATTCTTTGCATTTTCCTCAGAAACCACATTTCTACAGCCATCAGATGTTTTTCAGCCTGGCTGCTCATTGTCCAAGCTTCACATCCATATAAAAGTACAGGTTCTATGTAGCATCTCAACACTCTTTTTCTCGTTCCAATTGACATCTTTTTATTGGTCAGTATGTTTTTCATCTTGCTAAAGGCTACTTTTGCCATGGCGATTCTTGTTCTAATCTCTTCAAGGCATCTCCCATCAGATGTTATTACTGTTCCGAGGTAATTGTACCTATTCACTTGTTGAAGAATATTCCCATTTACTTGTATATTACACTGTGGTATTTCGTTCTTCTTAGTGACGACCATAATTTGTGTCTTTTTACAATTTAATTCTAACCCTAGTTGTTCACTGTGTGTAACAACCGCATCTACTAAATGTTGCAGGTCCTGTTCATTGTCTGCAATCAAGACTGTGTCATCTGCATATCTAATGTTATTGATGCATCGTCCCCCAATGTTGATTCCTTCCATATCTTCAATATTTCTGAAAATATTTTCACTGTACAGGGAAAACAGATCTGGAGACATTACACATCCCTGTCTCACACCTCTCTTAATAGGCTGATATTGGCTTACTTCATTATCAACTCTTATGGCAGCTTGTTGTTTCCAATATATGTTTTTTACAAGTCTAAGGTCTTTCCCATCAATTTGTAGATCTTCAAGCATCCTTATCATGTTGACATGTCTCACTTTATCAAAAGCCTTTGTGTAGTCAATGAAGCAAAGGTGTAGATCTTTGTTTACTTCTATAGAACGTTCGATTACGGTTCTCAGTATATACACAGCATTTACTGTACCCTTGCCTACTACAAACCCACATTGTTCTTCTCCTATTTCAGATTGTATTTTCCTCCTAACTCTTTGCATGATAATTCTTAGCAAAATCTTCGTGATGTGACTCATTATACTAATTGTTCGATGTTGATCACATTCCAAGGCTCCTGATTTCTTTGGGATTGCAATAAATACAGAATTACATAACTCATGAGGTATGTTTCCAGTATCATATATTGTATTAAGCAGACTGGTAACTTTATCTATTCCATATTCTTCTAAAGCATTAATCATTTCTGTTGTGACGCTGTCTGGACCGGGGGTTTTGCCAGATTTCATATGATTAAGAGCATTCTGAACCTCCATCTTCAAAATTGCTGGCCCTTCATTGTTATTTTGAACAATATATTGTTCGTCTCTGCTATCGTCATAAAGGTTTTTCACGTAATCTGACCATACATGTAAAATCTGATCTTTTTCTATTATGACTCTTCCATCTTTTGTCTTTAGGCAGCCTGCTGATGTACGTGTTCTTTGATTAGTAATCTCCTGAATTCTTTTGTGCATTAGTTTTGCATTTTTACTGTTGTGTTGTTTTTCAATTTCTCTGCAATTTTTCTCAAGCCATGTTTCTTTAGCCTCCTTACATAAGGTTCTGACTTTTCTGTGAATTTCTTCATATTTGGCAGGATTATTTTTGTTCTGTCTTCTTGTTTCCATTAGTTGTAAAATTTCTTCAGTCATCCATGTCTTACGGCCAACTTTCTTTACTTTTGGAATAGTTTTTTCTGCTGCACAACTGATTGAATTCTTCAGCATTTCCCATTGAACATCTACATCTTGAAATAGGATCTCTAGATCAGACAATAAATCAAATTTGTTCTTTACTTCTATGTTAAAATTATCTTGTATTTCTTTGTCAGTTTTCAATTTGCACAAGTCATATTTAGGGTTTCCTGCTGTATACTTGACTTTCTTTAACTTTACCCTCAATGTGCCAGTAATTAATCTGTGATCACTGTAACAGTCTGCATTTGGAACTGTTTTTACAACTGTTAATGCATTTCGAAACCTTTTGCTTATCAGGATGTAATCTATCTGGTTTTTAATCCTGCTGTCTGGACTCCTCCATGTCCATAATCTTCTAGGATGTTGTTTAAACCAGGTGTTTCCTACAACCAATTCTTGTTCTTTTGCCCATTCTACAAGTCTGTAACCTCTTTCATTTCTCTCTCCCAAACCATGGTTGCCTACACTGTATCCATCGCTTTGCTTTCCTATTTTTGCGTTGAAATCACCCATTATGATATTTATTTCTGATTTTTTACAGTTCTTCAAAGCAGACTCCATGTCATTATAAAATTCCTCTATACTTTCTTCACTGCTTTCACTTGTTGGGGCATATACTTGAATTACATTTATTTTAAAAGGTCTTCCGTTTAATTTTACTAATAGAACTCTGTCTGACACAGCCCAATATCCTTTGACAGAATTTGATGTTTGCTTATCTAATATAATGGCTACACCTCTTTGCTGTTCTTCTCCCCCCGAGTAAATAATCTTACATTCCTCTCCTGTCCTTATCCCTGCTCCTCTCCATCTCGTTTCCGATATTCCTAATATGTTAATCTTCTCTCTCTCCATTTCTTTTTTGATGTCCTCCAACTTTCCATCTGCATTCATTGTTCTAACATTCCAAGTTCCTACTTTCAATGATATTAATCTTTTGCACCTAGTAGCCTGTTGACGGTCTGGAGTCACCTGGTGCGCATGACTATCCCTACCGGGCGAGGCTGCTCCTATGGAGCACCCATTTACGCCGTTTCTCTGATTATCGATAAGTGAACACAACATGATTTTCTTGGCATGTGTAAAGAAGGTAGTTTGCCATTGCTTTCCTTCCCAGCAGTGACCATACTGGTCAGTGACCGTAGCCATTGTCTCCTCAAAAAAGGAGATCCTCTGCCTACCGTCGTGAAGGTGTAGACCATAACCTACAACTATCTGTCGGCTGCTCTCCATCTTCATCCACCACCTGCACCCATGGCTTCACGTAACCCTGATCGGGGGGCTAAACGGGTACTCCACCTTGCCCAAGGGTGTCCCGTAGGCTAGCGGAGGGAAGGAGGCGCCTTACTTCTCCTTTGATAGGGGATACCCCTACCCCGCTACCCGCACGGCAGAATCACCAATGTGAATCTCATGGAGAGAAATAAACAAACACCAGCGACTGAAGAGGGAAGAAAAGACTGCTGTTGGTGAACAGAACATACATCTTTTTAAAGGCCTCTTATTCCTACTTTGTGCCTTTCGGCCCATTGTCGTCCACCAAGGCCCGTCTGCCGGTGTTAGTGGACAGTGATTTGGTGATTCGGGTTTGCAGTTTGGATGACCGTCTCTGCACCCTGGCCAGATCAAGAGTAGATAAATCTACACTATGATCTTAGCCAAAAGTGGTACAGCTAGAGAGGCCGGTATCTGGTGTCATCATGGCAAATGTTTTTTCTTTTTGCATATCCTTTACATGCCATTGCTGTCAACATCAGCATCTTTCAGCTGATTGTTGATTCCTTGGCAAAATTACGCTCGGTAGTTTGCTATTGCTTTCTGAGCGACAGGCTCCATACTCTCATAAATCACTTGCGCGACTCGAACCGCTTCCAATTCTCGTGCGCTCACGTCAACCACGAGAGTATTCGGGGTTACAGAGAAAACTGCTAAAACCTCGGCCAGGGAGACCGGCTATCTACATGGCAAGCGAAACTAAAAATGTTAGTTGCATATCCTTACGGACGTAGCAGTCAGCTCCAGCATTATTTTTTTTTTTTGGCTGTTCGTGATTGTGGCGAAAGCCTGGCTGCACCCTCTCCTCTTGCTTATTATTCAGTGTATTATAAAGAATAATTAGAAATGTTATATAAATGTTACGATCACATTATATTTACGGTTTATAGAGTAATTTAGTTTGGCCGACTTATCCTGGCCAACTTCAAACCAACTGACAACTGGCCCGGAAACGACCACTTGCGTATCCTAGTTCCATATCCGGTCTCACTCTTCTGCTAGCATTTGCAGACAGCGGTCGGGGCCCATTTGTGGTGTTCAAAAAGCAACGTTTTTTTAATAAGTAAATTACTTAAATAAGTAATAAGAAAGAGAAAATTTTATATTGGACAAAGGGCCCCGATCCGTAGTGAGAATCTGATTCTGGAACTAGGTAAGATCAAACGATTATTATTCCTATATATATTTTTGATGTTCATAACAGTTTTGCAATGAATGTGAGGTTACGACATGATGGCCAGCCAATTCCACTAACGGCATGGTTGCCCATAGAATATATATTAATTAATAGAAAATTCAATTTACAACTGAGTTCAGTTGTAAAAACTCGTTCTTAATAGAACGAAACACGTCACGTTCTACAATATTCGTATAAATCCGGCGTCTAAATCTTGGATAAATTCAGAGAATATTATCGCTGGCAGACAAAGGAGACACTGCATTGTAGTACAAAACCACGCTAGTTTTAAAGTATACTCGGGTTGAGATACTTTGTTAATATATTAAAATAAGGTTAATATTACTGTTACTGCTAAGACTAGAATATACAGTACTGAATGGAAGGGTTTAAATCAAATAGTAGGTATTTCATCAAAATGGCCTCGCTATATCTAAAACCAGCCCCACGCCATGGCATGACCTAGTTATCATGCCCACGCCGCTTGGGCGCCCATACTGTTCTTTTCTAGATTAGCTCAGTTCTTAAGTACGGATAAGATCTCTTCTCTAGTTAATACCTTCTCAAGAGGAAGACTCTTCTTTATATATAGGTGGATACGTGGATGACTATCACCAACCTAGGCAGTATTCATTGGAGACTATTCTCAGGCCTCTCGGAATGAATATCAGTGGAGAGCATATTCAGACACCGTAGTATCTGGAACAATTTCCTTACTTTACAACACACCCTTGTGTCTCTTGCACACTTAGGAGCATCAGTTGTGATTGTTAGGTTTGTGATCCATGTCTTTTCCTATCACATCATCAGTACTTGTCTTGAATATTTCTTTTCGCTGAAGGGAATTGGATCCATTCACTCATATATCTATATATATATAATTCAGGATCAGACTGTACTCTGCTCATGAATAGAGATAGGCACTGTCACGTACGAGTGTAAATCAATCCTTTCCTTTCTACCTTGTCGGTATGTCCAGTCAGAATAACAGTAGGAATGTCCTAATAATTACAGCTGCCTTTGCCTTATGAGAAGATTATAGCTATAGCAAAATGGTTGAATAAAGATGGAAGAGTGATTCCAGACCATAGCTTACCCGATGTCCTGTTTGACTTTATTTGCAGAGTTGTTGTGGTGCACCCTCGAGCGACACCCTCATCATCAACCAGCCTCAGCGAGTTCACCCAGAACTATTTGTTGCCTGAGTCAAAGTAGTACAGTTCCCTTTGCTGTCATCATCAAGTGAGAACTGATGGACCGGAGAGGAAAGCTGCAGACAACTATCGTGGGAGCAATGGATATGAGCTGAGTCACAAACCATCAATCTGACTTCAACCCACCCCCGAATGCTTTGCTGTGCTTCTATGATTTAAGAGCACATGAAACTTTGTTTGCTGTATTAGCCAGAACTAACATTAATCCATTTTTCTTTTATCTCCCAAGTGGAGCCATTTTTTTCTTTTATTCATAATTAAACTGTGCGGTCTGATTTATAGGCCATCACACAAAACTTTACCTACTGCCTTTTTCACCTCATAATAATTAATAGTAGTGTAGTGTGTAAGGATAGAAGTTGAGTGAACTAGTTGTGTCTCTCCTGTATGTTATACTTGAGGGCACTGGGGGCTTTTCTTCATCACAGGGTAGCGTGTCACTGCAAACTAAGTCAGCTATCATCTATCGGTGTATAGTGTCCAACTTTACTTGCATTTCCCTGTGCCACTGATAGGAAGGTAGACTCATCTGGGACCAGGATTCATACTATCTAGACCCAATACGAGCCTTTTTGTCTTCTTCTCCTACAGTGGACTGACCTAACCAAGGGTCAGCTTTTCTATCTACATCCTTACCCGTAGGGTTTTCTTATACGGCTGTAGATTACGCGACAGATTGGTGTCTCGTCTCCGGGATTTAATTTTAACCCAATCCTACAGATTGAGCTGCTCCTCTGCGAGATAATTTTTTTTTCAATAAGTTCACTGTCAACTGTATAAATTGCCTGTAACACTATAGGTCTACTAGATGATTGTGTAGGTTGGTAGGATTTCCTTTCCACGTAAGATTTCCTTTCCACGTAATTCTCACACTAAGACTAGACGGTTCTAGTATTAGTTGACTGCGAGTAAATATTTCAATTTTTATACGCGAATAAGAAAATATACAGCAAAAGCAAAGTGGGTTGGTGACAGATTGGTAAGTGTGTTTGTTTGTCCTAATTAATTGCTATACATACTATATTAGGGCATTTAATTAAGTTGATTGATAGATAGGGGGTGAGCATTGCTTAAAAGTTTTTTCAGGTATCTCATCTAGGTGCTAAATTATCATGTCATTTGACAAGCAACCCACTACCCAGGAGTTGACGGAGAAAGGGACATTGATGGGATATGAGGGTGATGAGTTGAGGAAGTATATCAGAGAGGCTGAAAGAGAATGGAGGCAAGAACAAAGGGAAGAAAGAATCCGGATGGCGGAAATAGAATCCGAAAAACAGATGAAACAGGCTGAACTGGAGAAGGACAAGGAGTTAAAACTAGCCGAACAGGCGAGACAGCAGGAGATAGAATTAAGAAGACTGGAATTACAACACCCAGATGCTTCAAGATTCAGTAGTGCGAGTTCTCCAGTCTATAGTATAGATACTCCTCCAGCACAGAATGGTTCTCTGGGATCCATGAGTTTTCCTCTGCTGCCATTTGATGAAAAGACTGAGCAGATGGACAACTGGATTGACAAATTTGTTTTGATGGCCGAAGCATATAGCCTGCCCAAGGACAAATGGAATTTAAAAATTTCACAAGGACTCCGCGGCGCAGCGTATGATATATTCTCTAAACTACCTCCTGGACAGGAACGGGATTTCGACTCTCTGAAAAGTGCTCTTCTCAAGAGGTATGAGTTGACTTCATCTGCCTACCGAATGAAGTTCCGAAACGCCAAGCGGTTGCAGGGAGAATCGTATTCCCAGTTTGCCTCACGGTTACATACTTATGTCACCAAGTGGGTGGGACTGAGTGAATACGAGGCAACCTACGCAGGGCTAGAGGAGATGATTTTGGCAGAGCAGATGAGGGAGACAATGCCAAAGCCGATGCAGACTTTTGTGGCAGAAAATGGGGGGACTCGGTTAGCGGAGATAACCTCTCTGGCGGAAAGATACCTAATGGCCCATGGCGAAGCAAATACCACAAAAGCTGGGAGTAGTTCTCATGTTGAAAAACCACAACTCTCTAAGAATTCAAATAACTCTGGTAAGGACAGCAGAGGACAATTTGGGAAAAATGTGGGTCCTCATCAACATCATGGGTTTCAACAATCAGCACAAAACCCACCCACAAACCATAGCGGATGGGGCAAACCTTATTGCAAGAACTGCAAAAATCATGACCATCACACACGGTTCTGCAAGAATAAACCCCAAACCCACTATGCGGCGTGCCTAGCTACGGGAACCGGAGACCACCCCAACAAGAAATCTGGGAGCAATGTTAGACCTCCTGTGGTTGAAACTATTATGGTAAATGGGAGTCAGGTGCGATGTCTATATGATACGGGACTCCAGTATGATTCAGTTATCGCAAAATACCTAGTCAAACCCGGCCAGCTAACAGAACAGACCGTTACAATAAAGGGGGCCACCATGAGCTCTGAGACAATAGAGGTGCAGATTGCAAAGGTAGATGTGGAATCTAAATATGTCACTGGGACGATTTCTGCAGCAGTGATGGAGGATCCAGTGTACCCATTCATGTTAGGATGTCGGTATGTCTACTTGGGTGAACCAAAATCACCTATAATTGTTGCAGCAGTGCAGACCAGAAGTCAGACAGCAGTGTCGAGTGAGCCTGATCTTCGTCTTAATAATCCACTACCTCGAGAAATTCGGGCTGCCCAGGCAGAAGACTCAACACTGAAACCCTGCTTTGGTAAACTACCTAAAGCACGGAATCCACCTAAAAGGGGCGATTTTTATATGAAAGAGAAGCTTTTGTACCGGCGGGCGGGAACCAAGGATCACGACCACGGGCAACTTGTTGTTCCATATAAATTCCGGAATCAGATATTACATATGGGTCACACCATATCTTTCAGTGGACATATGGGAGTGGGTGCCACTACTCAGCGTATTACATGCCACTATTTTTGGCCAGGAATGTCCGCCGATATTCAAAGGTATGTCAAGTCCTGTCCAGAATGCCAACGGGTCTCACCTAAACATTGGACCGCCCCAGTAACTTTGGGCGAAATGCCAATATTGAGTATTCCGTTTGAGCGTGTTGCCGTGGACATTGTTGGTCCTCTGCCACGCTCCAAGAGGAAGAATGCATTTATTCTAACTCTAGTTGATACATGCACTATGTGGTCAGAAGCCATAGCTCTACCTGAAATAGATTCCAAACGAGTAGCGGACGCCCTAGTGACTATCTTCACCAGATTAGGTTTTCCTAATCAGATTTTGACAGACAATGGTTCGCAGTTCCGGGGGAAGTTAATGGAGGAAGTCTTCAATACCTTTCGGACTCGCCATATCCATACAAGTCCCTACCACCCTCAAGCTAATGGGACGGTGGAACGCTTCAATGGAACCCTCATGTCGATCCTACGTAAGCTAGCACAGGAGAAGCCAGAATGTTGGGATGAGTACCTGCCCGCGGCATTATTTGCATACAGGGAAGTACCACATGCCTCGACAGGACTTCCACCTGCTACACTATTATTTGGTCGACCTATAAAAGGACCGCTGGAGGCCTTAATGAGGACTTGGACTGAGGAGGGAGCTGATGAAACTGTCATCACTGCTTCCCAGTATGTTGAGGAGTTGAAGCAAAAACTGGAGACAGGCTGGAAATTGGCAAATTCCAACCTGCGTCGTGCCAGAAAGAAACATGCCTCATCCTATAATAAGAAAGCCAAGGACCGTTCTCTGGAGGTAGGAGACAAGGTCTTATTACTTTTACCCCAAGGGAGTAATAAGCTGGAAATTGGATGGCAGGGACCTTTTCCCATCATAGAAAAAGTATCCCATACAAACTACAAGATTGCTATTCGAGGAAAACAGAAAGTATTCCACATCAACTTACTTAGAAAGTATGCTGAGAGGGTAGCAGATCCACCGGTGCATCTGATGGCATTATCGGTGGCAACTGAGGTAGAAGGTGGAGAGGACTCAGGTGTAGAGTATCCGCTAAAACCCCAGGAGACCATGAAGGATGTCGTCATCAACCCTGACTTGGAGACGTCTGAGTTGGAGAAGATAAAGCGAATTCTAATGTCTCACGCCCCGGTGCTAACGGATAGGCCAGGTCGGACTAAGCTTGTAGAGTTTGACATGAAATTAACAAACGCAGATCCAGTCCGCCAAAAGTATTACCCTGTTCCCTATGCAAAACAGGAGGCTTTACAAGCCGAAATAAATTACCTATTAAAAGAAGGAATAATTTCGCCCTCGGAGTCACCCTATAGTGCAAGTGTGGTGCTTTTGAGAAAACCCAGCGGCGAGCATCGATTGTGCATCGACTATCGTCAGCTAAACGGAGTCACAGAATTTCAAGCGGAACCTTTACCGGATCAAGGATTACTGTTCGCAAAACTGAGTAAAGCGAAGTATTTTTCCAAGATAGACCTCAGTAAGGGGTACTACCAGATTCCAGTAAAGAAAGAAGTCCGACCGTATTTGGCTTTCAGCACAGCTGACGGCCATTACGAATTCAACGTGCTCCCATTCGGGCTGAGCAACGCTCCTGGTGTGTTCACCCGAATGATGAGATTATTATTAGATCCATTAAAGGACCCGAGTATCAGTAACTTTATGGATGACATCCTCATCGCCTCGAACACTTACGAGGAACACCTGCAGTCCATCGACAGACTGTTAAGGAGGCTGGCAGAGACAGGGCTCACCGCCAGACCAGCAAAATGCCAGCTCGCTTTCCGGCAGCTGGAATTTTTGGGGCATACAGTGGTTCAAGGACACATGCGCCCAGAACAAAAGAACGTAGATAAACTACTCAAGGCTACCAGGCCCAGGACCAAGAAAGATGTCAGATCCTTCGTATCCCTCTGTGGATTTTATCAGAAGTTTATCAAAAACTTCAACGTTCTAGCTGCGCCATTAACAGATGCCACTAGGAAAGGAGCACCTGAGCAAGTTAAGTGGACGCCAGCGTGTGAAGAGGCTTATACTACGCTGAAGGACAGACTAACAGCGAAGCCTATTTTACAATTACCCGACTTGTCGTGCCCATTCACCTTAAGGACGGACGCGAGCAATGTGGGAATTGGAGCAACTCTTTTACAAAAGGGTCGAGATGATGGAGAGATGCTGTTTCCAGTAGCTTACGCTAGCCGCAAGTTAAATACAGCGGAAAAGAACTACTCCACCATCGAGAAAGAATGTTTGGCTCTGGTATGGGCTATACAGAAGTTCCAGCCGTATCTATATGGAACCAAGTTTATTGTACAAAGCGACCACCAGCCTTTGATGTTCTTAGCCTCATCCAAACAATTAAACACAAGATTGATGAGGTGGTCACTATTACTGCAACCTTATACCTTCACCGTGGAATATATTCCTGGCAAATATAATGTTGGAGCAGATTTCCTAAGTAGACACTGCTCTACAGAAGACGAGGTTGTGGCTACGCTACTCAGTGTTCCCATACACTAGCTTGAAAGCTAGCAAACGAGAGGGCTTAGCCAGATTGTAAAAGTCCGTGTCACGTACTTTTTTCCCTATGGGGGACATCTGTGGCGAAAGCCTGGCTGCACCCTCTCCTCTTGCTTATTATTCAGTGTATTATAAAGAATAATTAGAAATGTTATATAAATGTTACGATCACATTATATTTACGGTTTATAGAGTAATTTAGTTTGGCCGACTTATCCTGGCCAACTTCAAACCAACTGACAACTGGCCCGGAAACGACCACTTGCGTATCCTAGTTCCATATCCGGTCTCACTCTTCTGCTAGCATTTGCAGACAGCGGTCGGGGCCCATTTGTGGTGTTCAAAAAGCAACGTTTTTTTAATAAGTAAATTACTTAAATAAGTAATAAGAAAGAGAAAATTTTATATTGGACAAAGGGCCCCGATCCGTAGTGAGAATCTGATTCTGGAACTAGGTAAGATCAAACGATTATTATTCCTATATATATTTTTGATGTTCATAACAGTTTTGCAATGAATGTGAGGTTACGACATGATGGCCAGCCAATTCCACTAACGGCATGGTTGCCCATAGAATATATATTAATTAATAGAAAATTCAATTTACAACTGAGTTCAGTTGTAAAAACTCGTTCTTAATAGAACGAAACACGTCACGTTCTACAATATTCGTATAAATCCGGCGTCTAAATCTTGGATAAATTCAGAGAATATTATCGCTGGCAGACAAAGGAGACACTGCAATGTAGTACAAAACCACGCTAGTTTTAAAGTATACTCGGGTTGAGATACTTTGTTAATATATTAAAATAAGGTTAATATTACTGTTACTGCTAAGACTAGAATATACAGTACTGAATGGAAGGGTTTAAATCAAATAGTAGGTATTTCATCAAAATGGCCTCGCTATATCTAAAACCAGCCCCACGCCATGGCATGACCTAGTTATCATGCCCACGCCGCTTGGGCGCCCATACTGTTCTTTTCTAGATTAGCTCAGTTCTTAAGTACGGATAAGATCTCTTCTCTAGTTAATACCTTCTCAAGAGGAAGACTCTTCTTTATATATAGGTGGATACGTGGATGACTATCACCAACCTAGGCAGTATTCATTGGAGACTATTCTCAGGCCTCTCGGAATGAATATCAGTGGAGAGCATATTCAGACACCGTAGTATCTGGAACAATTTCCTTACTTTACAACACACCCTTGTGTCTCTTGCACACTTAGGAGCATCAGTTGTGATTGTTAGGTTTGTGATCCATGTCTTTTCCTATCACATCATCAGTACTTGTCTTGAATATTTCTTTTCGCTGAAGGGAATTGGATCCATTCACTCATATATCTATATATATATAATTCAGGATCAGACTGTACTCTCCTCATGAATAGAGATAGGCACTGTCACGTACGAGTGTAAATCAATCCTTTCCTTTCTACCTTGTCGGTATGTCCAGTCAGAATAACAGTAGGAATGTCCTAATAATTACAGCTGCCTTTGCCTTATGAGAAGATTATAGCTATAGCAAAATGGTTGAATAAAGATGGAAGAGTGATTCCAGACCATAGCTTACCCGATGTCCTGTTTGACTTTATTTGCAGAGTTGTTGTGGTGCACCCTCGAGCGGCACCCTCATCATCAACCAGCCTCAGCGAGTTCACCCAGAACTATTTGTTGCCTGAGTCAAAGTAGTACAGTTCCCTTTGCTGTCATCATCAAGTGAGAACTGATGGACCGGAGAGGAAAGCTGCAGACAACTATCGTGGGAGCAATGGATATGAGCTGAGTCACAAACCATCAATCTGACTTCAACCCACCCCCGAATGCTTTGCTGTGCTTCTATGATTTAAGAGCACATGAAACTTTGTTTGCTGTATTAGCCAGAACTAACATTAATCCATTTTTCTTTTATCTCCCAAGTGGAGCCATTTTTTTCTTTTATTCATAATTAAACTGTGCGGTCTGATTTATAGGCCATCACACAAAACTTTACCTACTGCCTTTTTCACCTCATAATAATTAATAGTAGTGTAGTGTGTAAGGATAGAAGTTGAGTGAACTAGTTGTGTCTCTCCTGTATGTTATACTTGAGGGCACTGGGGGCTTTTCTTCATCACAGGGTAGCGTGTCACTGCTAACTAAGTCAGCTATCATCTATCGGTGTATAGTGTCCAACTTTACTTGCATTTCCCTGTGCCACTGATAGGAAGGTAGACTCATCTGGGACCAGGATTCATACTATCTAGACCCAATACGAGCCTTTTTGTCTTCTTCTCCTACAGTGGACTGACCTAACCAAGGGTCAGCTTTTCTATCTACATCCTTACCCGTAGGGTTTTCTTATACGGCTGTAGATTACGCGACAGTGATTCCTGGGCAAGTTTACGCTCTGTAGTTTGCCATTACTTTCTGAACGACCGACACCCATCAATCAATCTTGTGCCATGCCGGAAAGCGTGGGTGGTCATGACTTGCCATTTCACTCGATCACCAGTATCGTGGATCAGCTCAGTGTTCCTGTCTCTTCCATGCCATGTGGCCAAGCCATCCAGGTATTTTCCTCTCGGTCTTCCTCTTGGTCTGTTCCCCTCGATCTTGCTAGTTGTCACTAAGTTCTCCAATCCATTTCTTCTCATAACATGTCCAAAAAATTTTGACTGTCTACGTCTAATTTCTCTAATCAGTTTACGATGTTCATTTGTCTCCTGTAGTACTTGGTCATTGGTGTTTCTGTATGTCCATGGTATTCTTTGCATTTTCCTCAGAAACCACATTTCTGCAGCCATCAGATGCTTTTCAGCTTGACTGCTCATTGTCCAAGTTTCACATCCATACAAAAGAACAGGCTCTATGTATCCCCTCAACACTCTTTTTCTCGTTTCAATTGACATTTTTTTATTGGTCAGAATGTTTTTCATCTTGCTAAAGGCTACTTTCGCCATGGCGATTCTTGTTCTTATCTCTTCAAGGCATCTCCCATCAGATGTTATAACTGTTCCAAGATAATTGTACCGATTCACTTGTTGAAGAATATTTCCATTTACTTGTATATTACATTGTGGCACTTCTTCCTTCCTACTGACGACCATAACCTGAGTCTTTTTACAATTTAATTCTAACCCCAGTTGCTCACTGTGTACAACAACCGCATCTACTAATTGTTGCAGGTCCTGCGCATTGTCTGCAATTAATACTGTATCATCTGCATATCTAATGTTATTGATGTTTCGTCCTCCAATGCTGATTCCATTTATATCCTCTACATTTCTGAAAATATTTTCACTGTACAGGGAAAAAAGATCTGGAAACATCACACATCCCTGCCTAACACCTCTCTTAATTGGCTGATACTGTCCCACTTCATTATCAATCCTTATTGCAGCTTGTTGTTTCCAATATATGTTTTTTATAAGTCTAATGTCTTTCCCATCAATTTGTAGATCTGCAAGCATATCCACCATGCTGACATGTCTAACGCTATCAAAAGCCTTTGAATAGTCAATAAAGCAAAGATGTATATCCTTCTTTACTTCTATAGCACGTTCAATAACTGTTCGCAGCATATACACATCATTTACTGTACCCTTTCCTTCTACAAACCCGCATTGTTCTTCCCCTATTTCAGGTTGTATTTTCTTCCTCATTCTTTGCATGATAATTCTTAGCAAAATCTTTGTGATGTGACTCATTATACTAATTGTTCTATATTGATCACATTCCAAGGTTCCTGATTTCTTTGGGATTGCAATAAATATAGAGTTACATAATTCAGGAGGTATATCTCCAGTATCATATAATGTGTTCAGCAATCTGGTGACTTGACCTAGTCCAAATTCTTCTAAAGCTTTAATCATTTCTGTTGTGATGTTATCTGCACCGGGGGCCTTGCCAGCTTTCATATGCTTAAGAACATTTCGAACCTCCATCTCCAAAATTGGCGGTCCTTCATTATTAAGTCTAATATCATACTGTTCGTCTCTGTTATCATCATAAAGGTGTTTCACGTAATCTGTCCATACCTGTAGAATCTGGTCTTTTTCTATTATAAATTTTGCCATCTTCAGTTTTTAGACACCCTGTTGATGTACTTGTTCTTTTATTAGTAAGTTCCTGAATTCTTTTGTGCACTAATTTGGTATTTTGACTGTTGTGTTGGCTTTCAATTTCTAAGCACTTTTCCTCAAGCCATGCTTCTTTTGCCTCCTTACATAATATTCTGACTTGTCTGTGAATTTCTTCATATTGACAGAATTATTTTTGTTGAGTCTTCTTGTTTCAATGAGGTGTAAAATTTCTTCAGTCATCCATTTCTTACGACCCACCTTCTTTAATTTTGGAATAGTTGTTTCTGCAGCCACATTGATTGAATTCTTCAACGTTTCCCATTGATCATCCACATCCTGGAATAGGATCTCTAGATCAGTGACAGTGACGCGGTCATCTACACAGATGGGTCGGTCGTCCGACATGTGAGAAGCTCATGGGCCTTTACAGCTCGGGCCGGAGGGAGAATTGTGAAGGAGGACTCTGGTGCTTTCACTGAAACCACAAGTAGCCTGACCATGGAAGTCATGGCAGTAAGTAAAGCAATAACATGGCTCGAGACACAGACATTCACTAGGGCTTGTTTCCTTAGCGACTCAATGAACATGATCAAGAGGATAGAGGAGGGGTCGATCCGAAGAGAATGGTTGCTGCCTCTGGAGCGGTCTCGGCTGGCAAAGACTAGTTTCATCTTCGTGCCAGGTCATGCGGGAGTACAAGGAAATGAGCGGGCTGACAAGCTCGCAGGTGAGGCTACTGTGGAGGGCGGACGCGCCATGGACCAGGCTGACATTCTGAATGCTCTACGAGAAGTGAGACTTTTGCAAGAACCAAGTGATGACTGTGAATCTACAACAATGGCCAGACTGCGAGAGCAGCAAATTAAAAGAGGGGTGGCCAAACAAGAACACTACGCAGGAAGCCAAAGAAGATTGATAAACCAACACAGAACTGGCGTCGTTAGCCGCTACACGCTGCGGGATTTGCTGAGGAGGGGATCCGAGCACTTATGGACTGAATGGTCCGATGTGCAACGAGGATGATCTGTCGACTAACTAACTAACTAACTAAGTATACTTCTAAGGAAAACAACCCTATGCAAGAAAATATGGTCAAAGAATGTAACTTGGTCTAGAACCCACTGGATGCCTGTACAACATGTCTAGGACCATATACCCAGTAACATCACACCACCCACTGGATGTCTGTACAACCTGGTCTAGCACCATATAATCTAACCTATAGGCTAATATATGATTTTGATGTCCCCATGCTCCAGGAGTTAAATACAGACAAATACCATTGCCCTGGGTATACCCTGGGTTTAGGGTTAGGGTTAGAGTTAGCCCGAACCCTAACCCAAACCCTTACCTCCTAACCATTAATCCCTAACCATTAACCCTAAACCCTTAACCCCTAAAACCTAATCCTAACCTTACTCCTAACCTCTAAACCCTAACCCTAACCCCCTAAACCCTACCCCTAACATCTAACCATAACCCTTAACCCCTAAACCCTACCCCTAACCTCTAACCCATAACCCCTAAACCCTACCCCTAACCTCTAACCCTAACCCCTAACCCTAACCACCCCTAACCCTAACCCCTAACCCCAATGGATACATGACATTACAGACAGCACTGACAACATGTGGAGAGTCATCACCAGACATCATCATTACAGACACCATGTTGGCGGCGCTGATTGCCTGTAGTTTTAGTACACAACTCTTGGAGGTAGAGCCGGCTTCTGGACATGATCTGCTACTGGCACAGTTCACTCTCAGGTCCGAGTGAAGAGCCGGCTGCTGGACATGATCTGCTACTGGCACAGTTCTCTCTCAGGTCCGAGTGAAGAGCCAGCTTCTGGACATGATCTACTACTGGCACAGTTCACTCTCAGGTCCGCCTGAAGAGCTGGCTTCTAGATATGATCTGCTACTGGCACAGTTCTCTCTCAGGTCCGCCTGAAGAGCCAGCTTCTAGATATGATCTGCTACTGGCACAGTTCTCTCTCAGGTCCGCCCCATCACGTCATTAGCCTGGTGGGGATGGCAGTCAATCGGGTTGTCATCTTCCCCCGCCTTAGATGACATTGACTTAGAGAGAAGTTCCCTCCGTCATGAACCAGTAGTCGGTCGTGCCAGCGACGATTCCCTCCTGAAGTTGTGTCCCCTGCCTGAACGTTCTAAGGGGGCCATGGCACATTCCGGGCATTGGCAGACGGTCCCGCTTCCCTGAACAAGGTTGTGTTCCCCTGAACAAGGGGGTCGGGTCCTTCCGATAGATAAACACATGGGCATACCGGGCCTTTGCTTTGGTAAATGGATCCATGAAGGAGCCATGGCTTATAGCTGGACAGACGGCTGTTCACACCCGTGGAACAGAAGGTTGTGGTTCGTATCTTCAGAAGGCGCTGACATGGACTCTGCTTCGTGACCTGGGATCTCTTCTCTCCAAACCGGTGTCACTTGGGGTGACCTATATATTGGCATCAATTTAACCATTTTCCTGAATGCACAAGAGTTCGCTATCTGGTCTACTTTGTGTGGGTGAGACTGAGCACTTGCGGGTTTGTCCGGTGGGCTACGGTTCTTAGAAACCCAGCGACTTACTTAAAACACAAGATTTCAAGGGGGTGACAATTAAAACATAAGAAGGCCTGCAACTCGTGGTGTTGTGGCGGGTTTCACAGGCAGACTGAGCACCTGTAAATTTGTCCGTTGTGCTACATTGCTAGGGAACGGGCGGGCGCAGCAGACACCAAAAGACAACAACAAAATATATTGTACAGGGCCAAAGGAGGGTTAGACCACTTCCATGGCGGTGACGGTCTCCCTCTTGGCGTGCTCGGTGTAGGTGACAGAGTCGCGGATGACGTTCACCATGAGGACACCTCGGGTTTCCTCATAGATGAGCTCGAAGATGCGCTTGACACCTCCTCGCCGGGCCAGTCGGCGGATGGCAGGCTTGGTGATACCCTGGATGTTATCGCGCAGGACTTTGCGGTGACGCTTAGCGCCTCCTTTGGCGAGTCCCTTGCCGCCTTTACCTCTTCCAGACATGTTTTAGCAGTGCTAGATGCACTGTTATGAATGGGACAACAATCCAATCCAATCCAATCCAATCCAATTTGTGGTACGAGTACCCTCTTTCAGCCTTCGAGTTTTCCACTTGGCTATGTAGGGTGTTTATGGTGTAGCTTGTAGTTTATTTTCTTAATTTGGGCTGCTTGTTGTCAGCTTCCCGGCTTCTGATGGTTGTCAGCTTCTTATGTCTAAGCTGTTTAAACAACAACAACAACAACAACAACAACAACAACAACAACAACAACAACAACAACAACAATGTCATCATATTTAAAGAGTCTTATGACAAAGCCTTTAAAATAAAAGCATATCAGGTAGCAGGAACTTGTGAATATGTGAAGTATTAGGGCACATTTGTTAAACTGAGTGTGTCCAGGAATAGGACGTTACTTTGTCTCTCCCTTAGCTAACGTCGAGTGCCTTATTGAACCATAGTCTGACGGCTCTAATGCCATTGTCAGTGTAACGCCCCAACAGCTACATCAATTCTCCCCACTGCCCACTATTGTCCCCTGAGCTCAACTCAATGGCTAAAATGGTACGGCAGAATCACCAATGTGAAGCTCATTGAGAGAAATAAACAAACACCAGCGACTGAAGAGGGAAGAAAAGACTGCTGTTGGTGAACAGAACATACATCTTTTTAAAGGCCTCTTATTCCTACTTTGTGCCTTTCGGCCCATTGTCGTCCACCAAGGCCCGTCTGCCGGTGTTAGTGGACAGTGATTTGGTGATTCGGGTTTGCAGTTTGTATGACCGTCTCTGCACCCTGGCCAGATCAAGAGTAGATAAATCTACACTATGATCTTAGCCAAAAGTGGTACAGCTAGAGAGGCCGGTATCTGGTGTCATCATGGCAAATGTTTTTTTCTTTTTGCATATCCTTTACATGCCATTGCTGTCAACATCAGCATCTTTCAGCTGATTGTTGATTCCTTGGCAAAATTACGCTCGGTAGTTTGCTATTGCTTTCTGAGCGACAGGCTCCATACTCTCATAAATCACTTGCGCGACTCGAACCGCTTCCAATTCTCGTGCGCTCACGTCAACCACGAGAGTATTCGGGGTTACAGAGAAAGCTGCTAACACCTCGGCCAGGGAGACCGGCTATCTACATGGCAAGCGAAACTAAAAATGTTAGTTGCATATCCTTACGGACGTAGCAGTCAGCTCCAGCATTATTTTTTTTTTTTGGCTGTTCGTGATTCCTGGGCAAGTTTACGCTCTGTAGTTTGCCATTACTTTCTGAACGACCGACACCCATCAATCAATCTTGTGCCATGCCGGAAAGCGTGGGTGGTCATGACTTGCCATTTCACTCGATCACCAGTATCGTGGATCAGCTCAGTGTTCCTGTCTCTTCCATGCCATGTGGCCAAGCCATCCAGGTATTTTCCTCTCGGTCTTCCTCTTGGTCTGTTCCCCTCGATCTTGCCAGTTGTCACTAAGTTCTCCAATCCATTTCTTCTCATAACATGTCCAAACAATTTTGACTGTCTACGTCTAATTTCTCTAATCAGTTTACGATGTTCATTTGTCTCCTGTAGTACTTGGTCATTGGTGTTTCTGTATGTCCATGGTATTCTTTGCATTTTCCTCAGAAACCACATTTCTGCAGCCATCAGATGCTTTTCAGCTTGACTGCTCATTGTCCAAGTTTCACATCCATACAAAAGAACAGGCTCTATGTATCCCCTCAACACTCTTTTTCTCGTTTCAATTGACATTTTTTTTATTGGTCAGAATGTTTTTCATCTTGCTAAAGGCTACTTTCGCCATGGCGATTCTTGTTCTTATCTCTTCAAGGCATCTCCCATCAGATGTTATAACTGTTCCAAGATAATTGTACCGATTCACTTGTTGAAGAATATTTCCATTTACTTGTATATTACATTGTGGCACTTCTTCCTTCCTACTGACGACCATAACATGAGTCTTTTTACAATTTAATTCTAACCCCAGTTGCTCACTGTGTACAACAACCGCATCTACTAATTGTTGCAGGTCCTGCGCATTGTCTGCAATTAATACTGTATCATCTGCATATCTAATGTTATTGATGTTTCGTCCTCCAATGCTGATTCCATTTATATCCTCTACATTTCTGAAAATATTTTCACTGTACAGGGAAAAAAGATCTGGAGACATCACACATCCCTGCCTAACACCTCTCTTAATTGGCTGATACTGTCCCACTTCATTATCAATCCTTATTGCAGCTTGTTGTTTCCAATATATGTTTTTTATAAGTCTAATGTCTTTCCCATCAATTTGTAGATCTGCAAGCATATCCACCATGCTGACATGTCTAACGCTATCAAAAGCTTTTGAATAGTCAATAAAGCAAAGATGTATATCCTTGTTTACTTCTATAGCACGTTCAATAACTGTTCGCAGCATATACACATCATTTACTGTACCCTTTCCTTCTACAAACCCGCATTGTTCTTCCCCTATTTCAGGTTGTATTTTCTTCCTCATTCTTTGCATGATAATTCTTAGCAAAATCTTTGTGATGTGACTCATTATACTAATTGTTCTATATTGATCACATTCCAAGGTTCCTGATTTTTTTGGGATTGCAATAAATATAGAGTTACATAATTCAGGAGGTATATCTCCAGTATCATATAATGTATTCAGCAATCTGGTGACTTGACCTAGTCCAAATTCTTCTAAAGCTTTAATCATTTCTGTTGTGATGTTATCTGCACCGGGGGCCTTGCCAGCTTTCATATGCTTAAGAACATTTCGAACCTCCATCTCCAAAATTGGCGGTCCTTCATTATTAAGTCTAATATCATACTGTTCGTCTCTGTTATCATCATAAAGGTGTTTCACGTAATCTGTCCATACCTGTAGAATCTGGTCTTTTTCTATTATAAATTTTGCCATCTTCAGTTTTTAGACACCCTGTTGATGTACTTGTTCTTTTATTAGTAAGTTCCTGAATTCTTTTGTGCACTAATTTGGTATTTTGACTGTTGTGTTGGCTTTCAATTTCTAAGCACTTTTCCTCAAGCCATGCTTCTTTTGCCTCCTTACATAATATTCTGACTTGTCTGTGAATTTCTTCATATTTGACAGAATTATTTTTGTTGAGTCTTCTTGTTTCAATGAGGTGTAAAATTTCTTCAGTCATCCATTTCTTACGACCCACCTTCTTTAATTTTGGAATAGTTGTTTCTGCAGCCACATTGATTGAATTCTTCAACGTTTCCCATTGATCATCCACATCCTGGAATAGGATCTCTAGATCAGTGACAGTGACGCGGTCATCTACACAGATGGGTCGGTCGTCCGACATGTGAGAAGCTCATGGGCCTTTACAGCTCGGGCCGGAGGGAGAATTGTGAAGGAGGACTCTGGTGCTTTCACTGAAACCACAAGTAGCCTGACCATGGAAGTCATGGCAGTAAGTAAAGCAATAACATGGCTCGAGACACAGACATTCACTAGGGCTTGTTTCCTTAGCGACTCAATGAACATGATCAAGAGGATAGAGGAGGGGTCGATCCGAAGAGAATGGTTGCTGCCTCTGGAGCGGTCTCGGCTGGCAAAGACTAGTTTCATCTTCGTGCCAGGTCATGCGGGAGTACAAGGAAATGAGCGGGCTGACAAGCTCGCAGGTGAGGCTACTGTGGAGGGCGGACGCGCCATGGACCAGGCTGACATTCTGAATGCTCTACGAGAAGTGAGACTTTTGCAAGAACCAAGTGATGACTGTGAATCTACAACAATGGCCAGACTGCGAGAGCAGCAAATTAAAAGAGGGGTGGCCAAACAAGAACACTACGCAGGAAGCCAAAGAAGATTGATAAACCAAAACAGAACTGGCGTCGTTAGCCGCTAAATGCTGCGGGATTTGCTGAGGAGGGGATCCGAGCACTTATGGACTGAATGGTCCGATGTGCAGCGAGGATGATCTGTCGACTAACTAACTAACTAACTAAGTATACTTCTAAGGAAAACAACCCTATGCAAGAAAATATGGTCAAAGAATGTAACTTGGTCTAGAACCCACTGGATGCCTGTACAACATGTCTAGGACCATATACCCAGTAACATCACACCACCCACTGGATGTCTGTACAACCTGGTCTAGCACCATATACTCTAACCTATAGGCTAATATATGATTTTGATGTCCCCATGCTCCAGGAGTTAAATACAGACAAATACCATTGCCCTGGGTATACCCTGGGTTTAGGGTTAGGGTTAGAGTTAGCCCGAACCCTAACCCAAACCCTTACCTCCTAACCATTAATCCCTAACCATTAACCCTAAACCCTTAACCCCTAAAACCTAATCCTAACCTTACTCCTAACCTCTAAACCCTAACCCTAACCCCCTAAACCCTACCCCTAACCTCTAACCATAACCCTTAACCCCTAAACCCTACCCCTAACCTCTAACCCATAACCCCTAAACCCTACCCCTAACCTCTAACCCTAACCCCTAACCCTAACCACCCCTAACCCTAACCCCTAACCCCAATGGATACATGACATTACAGACAGCACTGACAACATGTGGAGAGTCATCACCAGACATCATCATTACAGACATCATGTTGGCGGCGCTGATTGCCTGTAGTTGTAGTACACAACTCTTGGAGGTAGAGCCGGCTTCTGGACATGATCTGCTACTGGCACAGTTCACTCTCAGGTCCGAGTGAAGAGCCGGCTGCTGGACATGATCTGCTACTGGCACAGTTCTCTCTCAGGTCCGAGTGAAGAGCCAGCTTCTGGACATGATCTGCTACTGGCACAGTTCACTCTCAGGTCCGCCTGAAGAGCTGGCTTCTAGATATGATCTGCTACTGGCACAGTTCTCTCTCAGGTCCGCCTGAAGAGCCAGCTTCTAGATATGATCTGCTACTGGCACAGTTCTCTCTCAGGTCCGCCCCATCACGTCATTAGCCTGGTGGGGATGGCAGTCAATCGGGTTGTCATCTTCCCCCGCCTTACATGACATTGACTTAGAGAGAAGTTCCCTCCGTCATGAACCAGTAGTCGGTCGTGCCAGCGACGATTCCCTCCTGAAGTTGTGTCCCCTGCCTGAACGTTCTAAGGGGGCCATGGCACATTCCGGGCATTGGCAGACGGTCCCGCTTCCCTGAACAAGGTTGTGTTCCCCTGAACAAGGGGGTCGGGTCCTTCCGATAGATAAACACATGGGCAAACCGGGCCTTTGCTTTGGTAAATGGATCCATGAAGGAGCCATGGCTTATAGCTGGACAGACGGCTGTTCACACCCGTGGAACAGAAGGTTGTGGTTCATATCTTCAGAAGGCGCTGACATGGACTCTGCTTCGTGACCTGGGATCTCTTCTCTCCAAACCGGTGTCACTTGGGGTGACCTATATATTGGCATCAATTTAACCATTTTCCTGAATGCACAAGAGTTCGCTATCTGGTCTACTTTGTGTGGGTGAGACTGAGCACTTGCGGGTTTGTCCGGTGGGCTACGGTTCTTAGAAACCCAGCGACTTACTTAAAACACAAGATTTCAAGGGGGTGACAATTAAAACATAAGAAGGCCTGCAACTCGTGGTGTTGTGGCGGGTTTCACAGGCAGACTGAGCACCTGTAAATTTGTCCGTTGTGCTACATTGCTAGGGAACGGGCGGGTGCAGCAGACACCAAAAGACAACAACAAAATATATTGTACAGGGCCAAAGGAGGGTTAGACCACTTCCATGGCGGTGACGGTCTCCCTCTTGGCGTGCTCGGTGTAGGTGACAGAGTCGCGGATGACGTTCACCATGAGGACACCTCGGGTTTCCTCATAGATGAGCTCGAAGATGCGCTTGACACCTCCTCGCCGGGCCAGTCGGCGGATGGCAGGCTTGGTGATACCCTGGATGTTATCGCGCAGGACTTTGCGGTGACGCTTAGCGCCTCCTTTGGCGAGTCCCTTGCCGCCTTTACCTCTTCCAGACATGTTTTAGCAGTGCTAGATGCACTGTTATGAATGGGACAACAATCCAATCCAATCCAATCCAATCCAATTTGTGGTGCGAGTACCCTCTTTCAGCCTTCGAGTTTTCCACTTGGCTATGTAGGGTGTTTATGGTGTAGCTTGTAGTTTATTTTCTTAATTTGGGCTGCTTGTTATCAGCTTCCCGGCTTCTGATGGTTGTCAGCTTCTTATGTCTAAGCTGTTTAAACAACAACAACAACAACAACAACAACAACAACAACAACAACAACAACAACAACAACAACAACAATGTCATCATATTTAAAGAGTCTTATGACAAAGCCTTTAAAATAAAAGCATATCAGGTAGCAGGAACTTGTGAATATGTGAAGTATTAGGGCACATTTGTTAAACTGAGTGTGTCCAGGAATAGGACGTTACTTTGTCTCTCCCTTAGCTAACGTCGAGTGCCTTATTGAACCATAGTCTGACGGCTCTAATGCCATTGTCAGTGTAACGCCCCAACAGCTACATCAATTCTCCCCACTGCCCACTATTGTCCCCTGAGCTCAACTCAATGGCTAAAATGGTACGGCAGAATCACCAATGTGAAGCTCATTGAGAGAAATAAACAAACACCAGCGACTGAAGAGGGAAGAAAAGACTGCTGTTGGTGAACAGAACATACATCTTTTTAAAGGCCTCTTATTCCTACTTTGTGCCTTTCGGCCCATTGTCGTCCACCAAGGCCCGTCTGCCGGTGTTAGTGGACAGTGATTTGGTGATTCGGGTTTGCAGTTTGTATGACCGTCTCTGCACCCTGGCCAGATCAAGAGTAGATAAATCTACACTATGATCTTAGCCAAAAGTGGTACAGCTAGAGAGGCCGGTATCTGGTGTCATCATGGCAAATGTTTTTTCTTTTTGCATATCCTTTAAATGCCATTGCTGTCAACATCAGCATCTTTCAGCTGATTGTTGATTCCTTGGCAAAATTACGCTCGGTAGTTTGCTATTGCTTTCTGAGCGACAGGCTCCATACTCTCATAAATCACTTGCGCGACTCGAACCGCTTCCAATTCTCGTGCGCTCACGTCAACCACGAGAGTATTCGGGGTTACAGAGAAAGCTGCTAACACCTCGGCCAGGGAGACCGGCTATCTACATGGCAAGCGAAACTAAAAATGTTAGTTGCATATCCTTACGGACGTAGCAGTCAGCTCCAGCATTATTTTTTTTTTTTGGCTGTTCGTGATTCCTGGGCAAGTTTACGCTCTGTAGTTTGCCATTACTTTCTGAACGACCGACACCCATCAATCAATCTTGTGCCATGCCGGAAAGCGTGGGTGGTCATGACTTGCCATTTCACTCGATCACCAGTATCGTGGATCAGCTCAGTGTTCCTGTCTCTTCCATGCCATGTGGCCAAGCCATCCAGGTATTTTCCTCTCGGTCTTCCTCTTGGTCTGTTCCCCTCGATCTTGCCAGTTGTCACTAAGTTCTCCAATCCATTTCTTCTCATAACATGTCCAAACAATTTTGACTGTCTACGTCTAATTTCTCTAATCAGTTTACGATGTTCATTTGTCTCCTGTAGTACTTGGTCATTGGTGTTTCTGTATGTCCATGGTATTCTTTGCATTTTCCTCAGAAACCACATTTCTGCAGCCATCAGATGCTTTTCAGCTTGACTGCTCATTGTCCAAGTTTCACATCCATACAAAAGAACAGGCTCTATGTATCCCCTCAACACTCTTTTTCTCGTTTCAATTGACATTTTTTTTATTGGTCAGAATGTTTTTCATCTTGCTAAAGGCTACTTTCGCCATGGCGATTCTTGTTCTTATCTCTTCAAGGCATCTCCCATCAGATGTTATAACTGTTCCAAGATAATTGTACCGATTCACTTGTTGAAGAATATTTCCATTTACTTGTATATTACATTGTGGCACTTCTTCCTTCCTACTGACGACCATAACCTGAGTCTTTTTACAATTTAATTCTAACCCCAGTTGCTCACTGTGTACAACAACCGCATCTACTAATTGTTGCAGGTCCTGCGCATTGTCTGCAATTAATACTGTATCATCTGCATATCTAATGTTATTGATGTTTCGTCCTCCAATGCTGATTCCATTTATATCCTCTACATTTCTGAAAATATTTTCACTGTACAGGGAAAAAAGATCTGGAGACATCACACATCCCTGCCTAACACCTCTCTTAATTGGCTGATACTGTCCCACTTCATTATCAATCCTTATTGCAGCTTGTTGTTTCCAATATATGTTTTTTATAAGTCTAATGTCTTTCCCATCAATTTGTAGATCTGCAAGCATATCCACCATGCTGACATGTCTAACGCTATCAAAAGCTTTTGAATAGTCAATAAAGCAAAGATGTATATCCTTGTTTACTTCTATAGCACGTTCAATAACTGTTCGCAGCATATACACATCATTTACTGTACCCTTTCCTTCTACAAACCCGCATTGTTCTTCCCCTATTTCAGGTTGTATTTTCTTCCTCATTCTTTGCATGATAATTCTTAGCAAAATCTTTGTGATGTGACTCATTATACTAATTGTTCTATATTGATCACATTCCAAGGTTCCTGATTTTTTTGGGATTGCAATAAATATAGAGTTACATAATTCAGGAGGTATATCTCCAGTATCATATAATGTATTCAGCAATCTGGTGACTTGACCTAGTCCAAATTCTTCTAAAGCTTTAATCATTTCTGTTGTGATGTTATCTGCACCGGGGGCCTTGCCAGCTTTCATATGCTTAAGAACATTTCGAACCTCCATCTCCAAAATTGGCGGTCCTTCATTATTAAGTCTAATATCATACTGTTCGTCTCTGTTATCATCATAAAGGTGTTTCACGTAATCTGTCCATACCTGTAGAATCTGGTCTTTTTCTATTATAAATTTTGCCATCTTCAGTTTTTAGACACCCTGTTGATGTACTTGTTCTTTTATTAGTAAGTTCCTGAATTCTTTTGTGCACTAATTTGGTATTTTGACTGTTGTGTTGGCTTTCAATTTCTAAGCACTTTTCCTCAAGCCATGCTTCTTTTGCCTCCTTACATAATATTCTGACTTGTCTGTGAATTTCTTCATATTTGACAGAATTATTTTTGTTGAGTCTTCTTGTTTCAATGAGGTGTAAAATTTCTTCAGTCATCCATTTCTTACGACCCACCTTCTTTAATTTTGGAATAGTTGTTTCTGCAGCCACATTGATTGAATTCTTCAACGTTTCCCATTGATCATCCACATCCTGGAATAGGATCTCTAGATCAGTGACAGTGACGCGGTCATCTACACAGATGGGTCGGTCGTCCGACATGTGAGAAGCTCATGGGCCTTTACAGCTCGGGCCGGAGGGAGAATTGTGAAGGAGGACTCTGGTGCTTTCACTGAAACCACAAGTAGCCTGACCATGGAAGTCATGGCAGTAAGTAAAGCAATAACATGGCTCGAGACACAGACATTCACTAGGGCTTGTTTCCTTAGCGACTCAATGAACATGATCAAGAGGATAGAGGAGGGGTCGATCCGAAGAGAATGGTTGCTGCCTCTGGAGCGGTCTCGGCTGGCAAAGACTAGTTTCATCTTCGTGCCAGGTCATGCGGGAGTACAAGGAAATGAGCGGGCTGACAAGCTCGCAGGTGAGGCTACTGTGGAGGGCGGACGCGCCATGGACCAGGCTGACATTCTGAATGCTCTACGAGAAGTGAGACTTTTGCAAGAACCAAGTGATGACTGTGAATCTACAACAATGGCCAGACTGCGAGAGCAGCAAATTAAAAGAGGGGTGGCCAAACAAGAACACTACGCAGGAAGCCAAAGAAGATTGATAAACCAAAACAGAACTGGCGTCGTTAGCCGCTAAATGCTGCGGGATTTGCTGAGGAGGGGATCCGAGCACTTATGGACTGAATGGTCCGATGTGCAGCGAGGATGATCTGTCGACTAACTAACTAACTAACTAAGTATACTTCTAAGGAAAACAACCCTATGCAAGAAAATATGGTCAAAGAATGTAACTTGGTCTAGAACCCACTGGATGCCTGTACAACATGTCTAGGACCATATACCCAGTAACATCACACCACCCACTGGATGTCTGTACAACCTGGTCTAGCACCATATACTCTAACCTATAGGCTAATATATGATTTTGATGTCCCCATGCTCCAGGAGTTAAATACAGACAAATACCATTGCCCTGGGTATACCCTGGGTTTAGGGTTAGGGTTAGAGTTAGCCCGAACCCTAACCCAAACCCTTACCTCCTAACCATTAATCCCTAACCATTAACCCTAAACCCTTAACCCCTAAAACCTAATCCTAACCTTACTCCTAACCTCTAAACCCTAACCCTAACCCCCTAAACAATACCCCTAACCTCTAACCATAACCCTTAACCCCTAAACCCTACCCCTAACCTCTAACCCATAACCCCTAAACCCTACCCCTAACCTCTAACCCTAACCCCTAACCCTAACCACCCCTAACCCTAACCCCTAACCCCAATGGATACATGACATTACAGACAGCACTGACAACATGTGGAGAGTCATCACCAGACATCATCATTACAGACATCATGTTGGCGGCGCTGATTGCCTGTAGTTGTAGTACACAACTCTTGGAGGTAGAGCCGGCTTCTGGACATGATCTGCTACTGGCACAGTTCACTCTCAGGTCCGAGTGAAGAGCCGGCTGCTGGACATGATCTGCTACTGGCACAGTTCTCTCTCAGGTCCGAGTAAAGAGCCAGCTTCTGGACATGATCTGCTACTGGCACAGTTCACTCTCAGGTCCGCCTGAAGAGCTGGCTTCTAGATATGATCTGCTACTGGCACAGTTCTCTCTCAGGTCCGCCTGAAGAGCCAGCTTCTAGATATGATCTGCTACTGGCACAGTTCTCTCTCAGGTCCGCCCCATCACGTCATTAGCCTGGTGGGGATGGCAGTCAATCGGGTTGTCATCTTCCCCCGCCTTAGATGACATTGACTTAGAGAGAAGTTCCCTCCGTCATGAACCAGTAGTCGGTCGTGCCAGCGACGATTCCCTCCTGAAGTTGTGTCCCCTGCCTGAACGTTCTAAGGGGGCCATGGCACATTCCGGGCATTGGCAGACGGTCCCGCTTCCCTGAACAAGGTTGTGTTCCCCTGAACAAGGGGGTCGGGTCCTTCCGATAGATAAACACATGGGCATACCGGGCCTTTGCTTTGGTAAATGGATCCATGAAGGAGCCATGGCTTATAGCTGGACAGACGGCTGTTCACACCCGTGGAACAGAAGGTTGTGGTTCATATCTTCAGAAGGCGCTGACATGGACTCTGCTTCGTGACCTGGGATCTCTTCTCTCCAAACCGGTGTCACTTGGGGTGACCTATATATTGGCATCAATTTAACCATTTTCCTGAATGCACAAGAGTTCGCTATCTGGTCTACTTTGTGTGGGTGAGACTGAGCACTTGCGGGTTTGTCCGGTGGGCTACGGCTCTTAGAAACCCAGCGACTTACTTAAAACACAAGATTTCAAGGGGGTGACAATTAAAACATAAGAAGGCCTGCAACTCGTGGTGTTGTGGCGGGTTTCACAGGCAGACTGAGCACCTGTAAATTTGTCCGTTGTGCTACATTGCTAGGGAACGGGCGGGCGCAGCAGACACCAAAAGACAACAACAAAATATATTGTACAGGACCAAAGGAGGGTTAGACCACTTCCATGGCGGTGACGGTCTCCCTCTTGGCGTGCTCGGTGTAGGTGACAGAGTCGCGGATGACGTTCACCATGAGGACACCTCGGGTTTCCTCATAGATGAGCTCGAAGATGCGCTTGACACCTCCTCGCCGGGCCAGTCGGCGGATGGCAGGCTTGGTGATACCCTGGATGTTATCGCGCAGGACTTTGCGGTGACGCTTAGCGCCTCCTTTGGCGAGTCCCTTGCCGCCTTTACCTCTTCCAGACATGTTTTAGCAGTGCTAGATGCACTGTTATGAATGGGACAACAATCCAATCCAATCCAATCCAATCCAATTTGTGGTGCGAGTACCCTCTTTCAGCCTTCGAGTTTTCCACTTGGCTATGTAGGGTGTTTATGGTGTAGCTTGTAGTTTATTTTCTTAATTTGGGCTGCTTGTTATCAGCTTCCCGGCTTCTGATGGTTGTCAGCTTCTTATGTCTAAGCTGTTTAAACAACAACAACAACAACAACAACAACAACAACAACAACAACAACAACAACAACAATGTCATCATATTTAAAGAGTCTTATGACAAAGCCTTTAAAATAAAAGCATATCAGGTAGCAGGAACTTGTGAATATGTGAAGTATTAGGGCACATTTGTTAAACTGAGTGTGTCCAGGAATAGGACGTTACTTTGTCTCTCCCGTAGCTAACGTCGAGTGCCTTATTGAACCATAGTCTGACGGCTCTAATGCCATTGTCAGTGTAACGCCCCAACAGCTACATCAATTCTCCCCACTGCCCACTATTGTCCCCTGAGCTCAACTCAATGGCTAAAATGGTACGGCAGAATCACCAATGTGAAGCTCATGGAGAGAAATAAACAAACACCAGCGACTGAAGAGGGAAGAAAAGACTGCTGTTGGTGAACAGAACATACAACTTTTTAAAGGCCTCTTATTCCTACTTTGTGCCTTTCGGCCCATTGTCGTCCACCAAGGCCCGTCTGCCGGTGTTAGTGGACAGTGATTTGGTGATTCGGGTTTGCAGTTTGGATGACCGTCTCTGCACCCTGGCCAGATCAAGAGTAGATAAATCTACACTATGATCTTAGCCAAAAGTGGTACAGCTAGAGAGGCCGGTATCTGGTGTCATCATGGCAAATGTTTTTTTCTTTTTGCATATCCTTTACATGCCATTGCTGTCAACATCAGAATCTTTCAGCTGATTGTTGATTCCTTGGCAAAATTACGCTCGGTAGTTTGCTATTGCTTTCTGAGCGACAGGCTCCATACTCTCATAAATCACTTGCGCGACTCGAACCGCTTCCAATTCTCGTGCGCTCACGTCAACCACGAGAGTATTCGGGGTTACAGAGAAAGCTGCTAACACCTCGGCCAGGGAGACCGGCTATCTACATGGCAAGCGAAACTAAAAATGTTAGTTGCATATCCTTACGGACGTAGCAGTCAGCTCCAGCATTATTTTTTTTTTTTTGGCTGTTCGTGATTCCTGGGCAAGTTTACGCTCTGTTGTTTGCCATTACTTTCTGAACGACCGACACCCATCAATCAATCTTGTGCCATGCCGGAAATCGTGGGTGGTCATGACTTGCCATTTCACTCGATCACCAGTATCGTGGATCAGCTCAGTGTTCCTGTCTCTTCCATGCCATGTGGCCAAGCCATCCAGGTATTTTCCTCTCGGTCTTCCTCTTGGTCTGTTCCCCTCGATCTTGCCAGTTGTCACTAAGTTCTCCAATCCATTTCTTCTCATAACATGTCCAAAAAATTTTGACTGTCTACGTCTAATTTCTCTAATCAGTTTACGATGTTCATTTGTCTCCTGTAGTACTTGGTCATTGGTGTTTCTGTATGTCCATGGTATTCTTTGCATTTTCCTCAGAAACCACATTTCTGCAGCCATCAGATGCTTTTCAGCTTGACTGCTCATTGTCCAAGTTTCACATCCATACAAAAGAACAGGCTCTATGTATCCCCTCAACACTCTTTTTCTCGTTTCAATTGACATTTTTTTATTGGTCAGAATGTTTTTCATCTTGCTAAAGGCTACTTTCGCCATGGCGATTCTTGTTCTTATCTCTTCAAGGCATCTCCCATCAGATGTTATAACTGTTCCAAGATAATTGTACCGATTCACTTGTTGAAGAATATTTCCATTTACTTGTATATTACATTGTGGCACTTCTTCCTTCCTACTGACGACCATAACCTGAGTCTTTTTACAATTTAATTCTAACCCCAGTTGCTCACTGTGTACAACAACCGCATCTACTAATTGTTGCAGGTCCTGCGCATTGTCTGCAATTAATACTGTATCATCTGCATATCTAATGTTATTGATGTTTCGTCCTCCAATGCTGATTCCATTTATATCCTCTACATTTCTGAAAATATTTTCACTGTACAGGGAAAAAAGATCTGGAGACATCACACATCCCTGCCTAACACCTCTCTTAATTGGCTGATACTGTCCCACTTCATTATCAATCCTTATTGCAGCTTGTTGTTTCCAATATATGTTTTTTATAAGTCTAATGTCTTTCCCATCAATTTGTAGATCTGCAAGCATATCCACCATGCTGACATGTCTAACGCTATCAAAAGCCTTTGAATAGTCAATAAAGCAAAGATGCATATCCTTGTTTACTTCTATAGCACGTTCAATAACTGTTCGCAGCATATACACATCATTTACTGTACCCTTTCCTTCTACAAACCCGCATTGTTCTTCCCCTATTTCAGGTTGTATTTTCTTCCTCATTCTTTGCATGATAATTCTTAGCAAAATCTTTGTGATGTGACTCATTATACTAATTGTTCTATATTGATCACATTCCAAGGTTCCTGATTTCTTTGGGATTGCAATAAATATAGAGTTACATAATTCAGGAGGTATATCTCCAGTATCATATAATGTGTTCAGCAATCTGGTGACTTGACCTAGTCCAAATTCTTCTAAAGCTTTAATCATTTCTGTTGTGATGTTATCTGCACCGGGGGCCTTGCCAGCTTTCATATGCTTAAGAACATTTCGAACCTCCATCTCCAAAATTGGCGGTCCTTCATTATTAAGTCTAATATCATACTGTTCGTCTCTGTTATCATCATAAAGGTGTTTCACGTAATCTGTCCATACCTGTAGAATCTGGTCTTTTTCTATTATAAATTTTGCCATCTTCAGTTTTTAGACACCCTGTTGATGTACTTGTTCTTTTATTAGTAAGTTCCTGAATTCTTTTGTGCACTAATTTGGTATTTTGACTGTTGTGTTGGCTTTCAATTTCTAAGCACTTTTCCTCAAGCCATGCTTCTTTTGGCTCCTTACATAATATTCTGACTTGTCTGTGAATTTCTTCATATTGACAGAATTATTTTTGTTGAGTCTTCTTGTTTCAATGAGGTGTAAAATTTCTTCAGTCATCCATTTCTTACGACCCACCTTCTTTAATTTTGGAATAGTTGTTTCTGCAGCCACATTGATTGAATTCTTCAACGTTTCCCATTGATCATCCACATCCTGGAATAGGATCTCTAGATCAGTGACAGTGACGCGGTCATCTACACAGATGGGTCGGTCGTCCGACATGTGAGAAGCTCATGGGCCTTTACAGCTCGGGCCGGAGGGAGAATTGTGAAGGAGGACTCTGGTGCTTTCACTGAAACCACAAGTAGCCTGACCATGGAAGTCATGGCAGTAAGTAAAGCAATAACATGGCTCGAGACACAGACATTCACTAGGGCTTGTTTCCTTAGCGACTCAATGAACATGATCAAGAGGATAGAGGAGGGGTCGATCCGAAGAGAATGGTTGCTGCCTCTGGAGCGGTCTCGGCTGGCAAAGACTAGTTTCATCTTCGTGCCAGGTCATGCGGGAGTACAAGGAAATGAGCGGGCTGACAAGCTCGCAGGTGAGGCTACTGTGGAGGGCGGACGCGCCATGGACCAGGCTGACATTCTGAATGCTCTACGAGAAGTGAGACTTTTGCAAGAACCAAGTGATGACTGTGAATCTACAACAATGGCCAGACTGCGAGAGCAGCAAATTAAAAGAGGGGTGGCCAAACAAGAACACTACGCAGGAAGCCAAAGAAGATTGATAAACCAACACAGAACTAGCGTCGTTAGCCGCTACACGCTGCGGGATTTGCTGAGGAGGGGATCCGAGCACTTATGGACTGAATGGTCCGATGTGCAACGAGGATGATCTGTCGACTAACTAACTAACTAACTAACTAAGTATACTTCTAAGGAAAACAACCCTATGCAAGAAAATATGGTCAAAGAATGTAACTTGGTCTAGAACCCACTGGATGCCTGTACAACATGTCTAGGACCATATACCCAGTAACATCACACCACCCACTGGATGTCTGTACAACCTGGTCTAGCACCATATACTCTAACCTATAGGCTAATATATGATTTTGATGTCCCCATGCTCCAGGAGTTAAATACAGACAAATACCATTGCCCTGGGTATACCCTGGGTTTAGGGTTAGGGTTAGAGTTAGCCCGAACCCTAACCCAAACCCTTACCTCCTAACCATTAATCCCTAACCATTAACCCTAAACCCTTAACCCCTAAAACCTAATCCTAACCTTACTCCTAACCTCTAAACCCTAACCCTAACCCCCTAAAACCTACCCCTAACCTCTAACCATAACCCTTAACCCCTAAACCCTACCCCTAACCTCTAACCCATAACCCCTAAACCCTACCCCTAACCTCTAACCCTAACCCCTAACCCTAACCACCCCTAACCCTAACCCCTAACCCCAATGGATACATGACATTACAGACAGCACTGACAACATGTGGAGAGTCATCACCAGACATCATCATTACAGACACCATGTTGGCGGCGCTGATTGCCTGTAGTTGTAGTACACAACTCTTGGAGGTAGAGCCGGCTTCTGGACATGATCTGCTACTGGCACAGTTCACTCTCAGGTCCGAGTGAAGAGCCGGCTGCTGGACATGATCTGCTACTGGCACAGTTCTCTCTCAGGTCCGAGTGAAGAGCCAGCATCTGGACATGATCTGCTACTGGCACAGTTCACTCTCAGGTCCGCGTGAAGAGCTGGCTTCTAGATATGATCTGCTACTGGCACAGTTCTCTCTCAGGTCCGCCTGAAGAGCCAGCTTCTAGATATGATCTGCTACTGGCACAGTTCTCTCTCAGGTCCGCCCCATCACGTCATTAGCCTGGTGGGGATGGCAGTCAATCGGGTTGTCATCTTCCCCCGCCTTAGATGACATTGACTTAGAGAGAAGTTCCCTCCGTCATGAACCAGTAGTCGGTCGTGCCAGCGACGATTCCCTCCTGAAGTTGTGTCCCCTGCCTGAACGTTCTAAGGGGGCCATGGCACATTCCGGGCATTGGCAGACGGTCCCGCTTCCCTGAATAAGGATGTGTTCCCCTGAACAAGGGGGTCGGGTCCTTCCGGTAGATAAACACATGGGCATACCGGGCCTTTGCTTTGGTAAATGGATCCATGAAGGAGCCATGGCTTATAGCTGGACAGACGGCTGTTCACACCCGTGGAACAGAAGGTTGTGGTTCATATCTTCAGAAGGCGCTGACATGGACTCTGCTTCGTGACCTGGGATCTCTTCTCTCCAAACCGGTGTCACTTGGGGTGACCTATATATTGGCATCAATTTAACCATTTTCCTGAATGCACAAGAGTTCGCTATCTGGTCTACTTTGTGTGGGTGAGACTGAGCACTTGCGGGTTTGTCCGGTGGGCTACGGTTCTTAGAAACCCAGCGACTTACTTAAAACACAAGATTTCAAGGGGGTGACAATTAAAACATAAGAAGGCCTGCAACTCGTGGTGTTGTGGCGGGTTTCACAGGCAGACTGAGCACCTGTAAATTTGTCCGTTGTGCTACATTGCTAGGGAACGGGCGGGCGCAGCAGACACCAAAAGACAACAACAAAATATATTGTACAGGGCCAAAGGAGGGTTAGACCACTTCCATGGCGGTGACGGTCTCCCTCTTGGCGTGCTCGGTGTAGGTGACAGAGTCGCGGATGACGTTCACCATGAGGACACCTCGGGTTTCCTCATAGATGAGCTCGAAGATGCGCTTGACACCTCCTCGCCGGGCCAGTCGGCGGATGGCAGGCTTGGTGATACCCTGGATGTTATCGCGCAGGACTTTGCGGTGACGCTTAGCGCCTCCTTTGGCGAGTCCCTTGCCGCCTTTACCTCTTCCAGACATGTTTTAGCAGTGCTAGATGCACTGTTATGAATGGGACAACAATCCAATCCAATCCAAACCAATCCAATTTGTGGTACGAGTACCCTCTTTCAGCCTTCGAGTTTTCCACTTGGCTATGTAGGGTGTTTATGGTGTAGCTTGTAGTTTATTTTCTTAATTTGGGCTGCTTGTTGTCAGCTTCCCGGCTTCTGATGGTTGTCAGCTTCTTATGTCTAAGCTGTTTAAACAACAACAACAACAACAACAACAACAACAACAACAACAACAACAACAATGTCATCATATTTAAAGAGTCTTATGACAAAGCCTTTAAAATAAAAGCATATCAGGTAGCAGGAACTTGTGAATATGTGAAGTATTAGGGCACATTTGTTAAACTGAGTGTGTCCAGGAATAGGACGTTACTTTGTCTCTCCCGTAGCTAACGTCGAGTGCCTTATTGAACCATAGTCTGACGGCTCTAATGCCATTGTCAGTGTAACGCCCCAACAGCTACATCAATTCTCCCCACTGCCCACTATTGTCCCCTGAGCTCAACTCAATGGCTAAAATGGTACGGCAGAATCACCAATGTGAAGCTCATGGAGAGAAATAAACAAACACCAGCGACTGAAGAGGGAAGAAAAGACTGCTGTTGGTGAACAGAACATACATCTTTTTAAAGGCCTCTTATTCCTACTTTGTGCCTTTCGGCCCATTGTCGTCCACCAAGGCCCGTCTGCCGGTGTTAGTGGACAGTGATTTGGTGATTCGGGTTTGCAGTTTGGATGACCGTCTCTGCACCCTGGCCAGATCAAGAGTAGATAAATCTACACTATGATCTTAGCCAAAAGTGGTACAGCTAGAGAGGCCGGTATCTGGTGTCATCATGGCAAATGTTTTTTTCTTTTTGCATATCCTTTACATGCCATTGCTGTCAACATCAGCATTTTTCAGCTGATTGTTGATTCCTTGGCAAAATTACGCTCGGTAGTTTGCTATTGCTTTCTGAGCGACAGGCTCCATAATCTCATAAATCACTTGCGCGACTCGAACCGCTTCCAATTCTCGTGCGCTCACGTCAACCACGAGAGTATTCGGGGTTACAGAGAAAGCTGCTAACACCTCGGCCAGGGAGACCGGCTATCTACATGGCAAGCGAAACTAAAAATGTTAGTTGCATATCCTTACGGACGTAGCAGTCAGCTCCAGCATTATTTTTTTTTTTTTGGCTGTTCGTGATTCCTGGGCAAGTTTACGCTCTGTAGTTTGCCATTACTTTCTGAACGACCGACACCCATCAATCAATCTTGTGCCATGCCGGAAAGCGTGGGTGGTCATGACTTGCCATTTCACTCGATCACCAGTATCGTGGATCAGCTCAGTGTTCCTGTCTCTTCCATGCCATGTGGCCAAGCCATCCAGGTATTTTCCTCTCGGTCTTCCTCTTGGTCTGTTCCCCTCGATCTTGCCAGTTGTCACTAAGTTCTCCAATCCATTTCTTCTCATAACATGTCCAAAAAATTTTGACTGTCTACGTCTAATTTCTCTAATCAGTTTACGATGTTCATTTGTCTCCTGTAGTACTTGGTCATTGGTGTTTCTGTATGTCCATGGTATTCTTTGCATTTTCCTCAGAAACCACATTTCTGCAGCCATCAGATGCTTTTCAGCTTGACTGCTCATTGTCCAAGTTTCACATCCATACAAAAGAACAGGCTCTATGTATCCCCTCAACACTCTTTTTCTCGTTTCAATTGACATTTTTTTATTGGTCAGAATGTTTTTCATCTTGCTAAAGGCTACTTTCACCATGGCGATTCTTGTTCTTATCTCTTCAAGGCATCTCCCATCAGATGTTATAACTGTTCCAAGATAATTGTACCGATTCACTTGTTGAAGAATATTTCCATTTACTTGTATATTACATTGTGGCACTTCTTCCTTCCTACTGACGACCATAACCTGAGTCTTTTTACAATTTAATTCTAACCCCAGTTGCACACTGTGTACAACAACCGCATCTACTAATTGTTGCAGGTCCTGCGCATTGTCTGCAATTAATACTGTATCATCTGCATATCTAATGTTATTGATGTTTCGTCCTCCAATGCTGATTCCATTTATATCCTCTACATTTCTGTAAATATTTTCACTGTACAGGGAAAAAAGATCTGGAGACATCACACATCCCTGCCTAACACCTCTCTTAATTGGCTGATACTGTCCCACTTCATTATCAATCCTTATTGCAGCTTGTTGTTTCCAATATATGTTTTTTATAAGTCTAATGTCTTTCCCATCAATTTGTAGATCTGCAAGCATATCCACCATGCTGACATGTCTAACGCTATCAAAAGCCTTTGAATAGTCAATAAAGCAAAGATGTATATCCTTGTTTACTTCTATAGCACGTTCAATAACTGTTCGCAGCATATACACATCATTTACTGTACCCTTTCCTTCTACAAACCCGCATTGTTCTTCCCCTATTTCAGGTTGTATTTTCTTCCTCATTCTTTGCATGATAATTCTTAGCAAAATCTTTGTGATGTGACTCATTATACTAATTGTTCTATATTGATCACATTCCAACGTTCCTGATTTCTTTGGGATTGCAATAAATATAGAGTTACATAATTCAGGAGGTATATCTCCAGTATCATATAATGTGTTCAGCAATCTGGTGACTTGACCTAGTCCAAATTCTTCTAAAGCTTTAATCATTTCTGTTGTGATGTTATCTGCACCGGGGGCCTTGCCAGCTTTCATATGCTTAAGAACATTTCGAACCTCCATCTCCAAAATTGGCGGTCCTTCATTATTAAGTCTAATATCATACTGTTCGTCTCTGTTATCATCATAAAGGTGTTTCACGTAATCTGTCCATACCTGTAGAATCTGGTCTTTTTCTATTATAAATTTTGCCATCTTCAGTTTTTAGACACCCTGTTGATGTACTTGTTCTTTTATTAGTAAGTTCCTGAATTCTTTTGTGCACTAATTTGGTATTTTGACTGTTGTGTTGGCTTTCAATTTCTAAGCACTTTTCCTCAAGCCATGCTTCTTTTGCCTCCTTACATAATATTCTGACTTGTCTGTGAATTTCTTCATATTGACAGAATTATTTTTGTTGAGTCTTCTTGTTTCAATGAGGTGTAAAATTTCTTCAGTCATCCATTTCTTACGACCCACCTTCTTTAATTTTGGAATAGTTGTTTCTGCAGCCACATTGATTGAATTCTTCAACGTTTCCCATTGATCATCCACATCCTGGAATAGGATCTCTAGATCAGTGACAGTGACGCGGTCATCTACACAGATGGGTCGGTCGTCCGACATGTGAGAAGCTCATGGGCCTTTACAGCTCGGGCCGGAGGGAGAATTGTGAAGGAGGACTCTGGTGCTTTCACTGAAACCACAAGTAGCCTGACCATGGAAGTCATGGCAGTAAGTAAAGCAATAACATGGCTCGAGACACAGACATTCACTAGGGCTTGTTTCCTTAGCGACTCAATGAACATGATCAAGAGGATAGAGGAGGGGTCGATCCGAAGAGAATGGTTGCTGCCTCTGGAGCGGTCTCGGCTGGCAAAGACTAGTTTCATCTTCGTGCCAGGTCATGCGGGAGTACAAGGAAATGAGCGGGCTGACAAGCTCGCAGGTGAGGCTACTGTGGAGGGCGGACGCGCCATGGACCAGGCTGACATTCTGAATGCTCTACGAGAAGTGAGACTTTTGCAAGAACCAAGTGATGACTGTGAATCTACAACAATGGCCAGACTGCGAGAGCAGCAAATTAAAAGAGGGGTGGCCAAACAAGAACACTACGCAGGAAGCCAAAGAAGATTGATAAACCAACACAGAACTGGCGTCGTTAGCCGCTACACGCTGCGGGATTTGCTGAGGAGGGGATCCGAGCACTTATGGACTGAATGGTCCGATGTGCAACGAGGATGATCTGTCGACTAACTAACTAACTAACTAAGTATACTTCTAAGGAAAACAACCCTATGCAAGAAAATATGGTCAAAGAATGTAACTTGGTCTAGAACCCACTGGATGCCTGTACAACATGTCTAGGACCATATACCCAGTAACATCACACCACCCACTGGATGTCTGTACAACCTGGTCTAGCACCATATACTCTAACCTATAGGCTAATATATGATTTTGATGTCCCCATGCTCCAGGAGTTAAATACAGACAAATATCATTGCCCTGGGTATACCCTGGGTTTAGGGTTAGGGTTAGAGTTAGCCCGAACCCTAACCCAAACCCTTACCTCCTAACCATTAATCCCTAACCATTAACTCTAAACCCTTAACCCCTAAAACCTAATCCTAACCTTACTCCTAACCTCTAAACCCTAACCCTAACACCCTAAACCCTACCCCTAACCTCTAACCATAACCCTTAACCCCTAAACCCTACCCCTAACCTCTAACCCATAACCCCTAAACCCTACCCCTAACCTCTAACCCTAACCCCTAACCCTAACCACCCCTAACCCTAACCCCTAACCCCAATGGATACATGACATTACAGACAGCACTGACAACATGTGGAGAGTCATCACCAGACATCATCATTACAGACACCATGTTGGCGGCGCTGATTGCTTGTAGTTGTAGTACACAACTCTTGGAGGTAGAGCCGGCTTCTGGACATGATCTGCTACTGGCACAGTTCACTCTCAGGTCCGAGTGAAGAGCCGGCTGCTGGACATGATCTGCTACTGGCACAGTTCTCTCTCAGGTCCGAGTGAAGAGCCAGCTTCTGGACATGATCTGCTACTGGCACAGTTCACTCTCAGGTCCGCGTGAAGAGCTGGCTTCTAGATATGATCTGCTACTGGCACAGTTTTCTCTCAGGTCCGCCTGAAGAGCCAACTTCTAGATATGATCTGCTACTGGCACAGTTCTCTCTCAGGTCCGCCCCATCACGTCATTAGCCTGGTGGGGATGGCAGTCAATCGGGTTGTCATCTTCCCCCGCCTTAGATGACATTGACTTAGAGAGAAGTTCCCTCCGTCATGAACCAGTAGTCGGTCGTGCCAGCGACGATTCCCTCCTGAAGTTGTGTCCCCTGCCTGAACGTTCTAAGGGGGCCATGGCACATTCCGGGCATTGGCAGACGGTCCCGCTTCCCTGAACAAGGTTGTGTTCCCCTGAACAAGGGGGTCGGGTCCTTCCGATAGATAAACACATGGGCATACCGGGCCTTTGCTTTGGTAAATGGATCCATGAAGGAGCCATGGCTTATAGCTGGACAGACGGCTGTTCACACCCGTGGAACAGAAGGTTGTGGTTCATATCTTCAGAAGGCGCTGACATGGACTCTGCTTCGTGACCTGGGATCTCTTCTCTCCAAACCGGTGTCACTTGGGGTGACCTATATATTGGCATCAATTTAACCATTTTCCTGAATGCACAAGAGTTCGCTATCTGGTCTACTTTGTGTGGGTGAGACTGAGCACTTGCGGGTTTGTCCGGTGGGCTACGGTTCTTAGAAACCCAGCGACTTACTTAAAACACAAGATTTCAAGGGGGTGACAATTAAAACATAAGAAGGCCTGCAACTCGTGGTGTTGTGGCGGGTTTCACAGGCAGACTGAGCACCTGTAAATTTGTCCGTTGTGCTACATTGCTAGGGAACGGGCGGGCGCAGCAGACACCAAAAGACAACAACAAAATATATTGTACAGGGCCAAAGGAGGGTTAGACCACTTCCATGGCGGTGACGGTCTCCCTCTTGGCGTGCTCGGTGTAGGTGACAGAGTCGCGGATGACGTTCACCATGAGGACACCTCGGGTTTCCTCATAGATGAGCTCGAAGATGCGCTTGACACCTCCTCGCCGGGCCAGTCGGCGGATGGCAGGCTTGGTGATACCCTGGATGTTATCGCGCAGGACTTTGCGGTGACGCTTAGCGCCTCCTTTGGCGAGTCCCTTGCCGCCTTTACCTCTTCCAGACATGTTTTAGCAGTGCTAGATGCACTGTTATGAATGGGACAACAATCCAATCCAATCCAATCCAATCCAATTTGTGGTACGAGTACCCTCTTTCAGCCTTCGAGTTTTCCACTTGGCTATGTAGGGTGTTTATGGTGTAGCTTGTAGTTTATTTTCTTAATTTGGGCTGCTTGTTGTCAGCTTCCCGGCTTCTGATGGTTGTCAGCTTCTTATGTCTAAGCTGTTTAAACAACAACAACAACAACAACAACAACAACAACAACAACAACAACAACAACAACAATGTCATCATATTTAAAGAGTCTTATGACAAAGCCTTTAAAATAAAAGCATATCAGGTAGCAGGAACTTGTGAATATGTGAAGTATTAGGGCACATTTGTTAAACTGAGTGTGTCCAGGAATAGGACGTTACTTTGTCTCTCCCGTAGCTAACGTCGAGTGCCTTATTGAACCATAGTCTGACGGCTCTAATGCCATTGTCAGTGTAACGCCCCAACAGCTACATCAATTCTCCCCACTGCCCACTATTGTCCCCTGAGCTCAACTCAATGGCTAAAATGGTACGGCAGAATCACCAATGTGAAGCTCATGGAGAGAAATAAACAAACACCAGCGACTGAAGAGGGAAGAAAAGACTGCTGTTGGTGAACAGAACATACATCTTTTTAAAGGCCTCTTATTCCTACTTTGTGCCTTTCGGCCCATTGTCGTCCACCAAGGCCCGTCTGCCGGTGTTAGTGGACAGTGATTTGGTGATTCGGGTTTGCAGTTTGGATGACCGTCTCTGCACCCTGGCCAGATCAAGAGTAGATAAATCTACACTATGATCTTAGCCAAAAGTGGTACAGCTAGAGAGGCCGGTATCTGGTGTCATCATGGCAAATGTTTTTTCTTTTTGCATATCCTTTACATGCCATTGCTGTCAACATCAGCATCTTTCAGCTGATTGTTGATTCCTTGGCAAAATTACGCTCGGTAGTTTGCTATTGCTTTCTGAGCGACAGGCTCCATACTCTCATAAATCACTTGCGCGACTCGAACCGCTTCCAATTCTCGTGCGCTCACGTCAACCACGAGAGTATTCGGGGTTACAGAGAAAGCTGCTAACACCTCGGCCAGGGAGACCGGCTATCTACATGGCAAGCGAAACTAAAAATGTTAGTTGCATATCCTTACGGACGTAGCAGTCAGCTCCAGCATTATTTTTTTTTTTTTTTTGGCTGTTCGTGATTCCTGGGCAAGTTTACGCTCTGTAGTTTGCCATTACTTTCTGAACGACCGACACCCATCAATCAATCTTGTGCCATGCCGGAAAGCGTGGGTGGTCATGACTTGCCATTTCACTCGATCACCAGTATCGTGGATCAGCTCAGTGTTCCTGTCTCTTCCATGCCATGTGGCCAAGCCATCCAGGTATTTTCCTCTCGGTCTTCCTCTTGGTCTGTTCCCCTCGATCTTGCCAGTTGTCACTAAGTTCTCCAATCCATTTCTTCTCATAACATGTCCAAAAAATTTTGACTGTCTACGTCTAATTTCTCTAATCAGTTTACGATGTTCATTTGTCTCCTGTAGTACTTGGTCATTGGTGTTTCTGTATGTCCATGGTATTCTTTGCATTTTCCTCAGAAACCACATTTCTGCAGCCATCAGATGCTTTTCAGCTTGACTGCTCATTGTCCAAGTTTCACATCCATACAAAAGAACAGGCTCTATGTATCCCCTCAACACTCTTTTTCTCGTTTCAATTGACATTTTTTTATTGGTCAGAATGTTTTTCATCTTGCTAAAGGCTACTTTCGCCATGGCGATTCTTGTTCTTATCTCTTCAAGGCATCTCCCATCAGATGTTATAACTGTTCCAAGATAATTGTACCGATTCACTTGTTGAAGAATATTTCCATTTACTTGTATATTACATTGTGGCACTTCTTCCTTCCTACTGACGACCATAACCTGAGTCTTTTTACAATTTAATTCTAACCCCAGTTGCTCACTGTGTACAACAACCGCATCTACTAATTGTTGCAGGTCCTGCGCATTGTCTGCAATTAATACTGTATCATCTGCATATCTAATGTTATTGATGTTTCGTCCTCCAATGCTGATTCCATTTATATCCTCTACATTTCTGAAAATATTTTCACTGTACAGGGAAAAAAGATCTGGAGACATCACACATCCCTGCCTAACACCTCTCTTAATTGGCTGATACTGTCCCACTTCATTATCAATCCTTATTGCAGCTTGTTGTTTCCAATATATGTTTTTTATAAGTCTAATGTCTTTCCCATCAATTTGTAGATCTGCAAGCATATCCACCATGCTGACATGTCTAACGCTATCAAAAGCCTTTGAATAGTCAATAAAGCAAAGATGTATATCCTTGTTTACTTCTATAGCACGTTCAATAACTGTTCGCAGCATATACACATCATTTACTGTACCCTTTCCTTCTACAAACCCGCATTGTTCTTCCCCTATTTCAGGTTGTATTTTCTTCCTCATTCTTTGCATGATCATTCTTAGCAAAATCTTTGTGATGTGACTCATTATACTAATTGTTCTATATTGATCACATTCCAAGGTTCCTGATTTCTTTGGGATTGCAATAAATATAGAGTTACATAATTCAGGAGGTATATCTCCAGTATCATATAATGTGTTCAGCAATCTGGTGACTTGACCTAGTCCAAATTCTTCTAAAGCTTTAATCATTTCTGTTGTGATGTTATCTGCACCGGGGGCCTTGCCAGCTTTCATATGCTTAAGAACATTTCGAACCTCCATCTCCAAAATTGGCGGTCCTTCATTATTAAGTCTAATATCATACTGTTCGTCTCTGTTATCATCATAAAGGTGTTTCACGTAATCTGTCCATACCTGTAGAATCTGGTCTTTTTCTATTATAAATTTTGCCATCTTCAGTTTTTAGACACCCTATTGATGTACTTGTTCTTTTATTAGTAAGTTCCTGAATTCTTTTGTGCACTAATTTGGTATTTTGACTGTTGTGTTGGCTTTCAATTTCTAAGCACTTTTCCTCAAGCCATGCTTCTTTTGCCTCCTTACATAATATTCTGACTTGTCTGTGAATTTCTTCATATTGACAGAATTATTTTTGTTGAGTCTTCTTGTTTCAATGAGGTGTAAAATTTCTTCAGTCATCCATTTCTTACGACCCACCTTCTTTAATTTTGGAATAGTTGTTTCTGCAGCCACATTGATTGAATTCTTCAACGTTTCCCATTGATCATCCACATCCTGGAATAGGATCTCTAGATCAGTGACAGTGACGCGGTCATCTACACAGATGGGTCGGTCGTCCGACATGTGAGAAGCTCATGGGCCTTTACAGCTCGGGCCGGAGGGAGAATTGTGAAGGAGGACTCTGGTGCTTTCACTGAAACCACAAGTAGCCTGACCATGGAAGTCATGGCAGTAAGTAAAGCAATAACATGGCTCGAGACACAGACATTCACTAGGGCTTGTTTCCTTAGCGACTCAATGAACATGATCAAGAGGATAGAGGAGGGGTCGATCCGAAGAGAATGGTTGCTGCCTCTGGAGCGGTCTCGGCTGGCAAAGACTAGTTTCATCTTCGTGCCAGGTCATGCGGGAGTACAAGGAAATGAGCGGGCTGACAAGCTCGCAGGTGAGGCTACTGTGGAGGGCGGACGCGCCATGGACCAGGCTGACATTCTGAATGCTCTACGAGAAGTGAGACTTTTGCAAGAACCAAGTGATGACTGTGAATCTACAACAATGGCCAGACTGCGAGAGCAGCAAATTAAAAGAGGGGTGGCCAAACAAGAACACTACGCAGGAAGCCAAAGAAGATTGATAAACCAACACAGAACTGGCGTCGTTAGCCGCTACACGCTGCGGGATTTGCTGAGGAGGGGATCCGAGCACTTATGGACTGAATGGTCCGATGTGCAACGAGGATGATCTGTCGACTAACTAACTAACTAACTAAGTATACTTCTAAGGAAAACAACCCTATGCAAGAAAATATGGTCAAAGAATGTAACTTGGTCTAGAACCCACTGGATGCCTGTACAACATGTCTAGGACCATATACCCAGTAACATCACACCACCCACTGGATGTCTGTACAACCTGGTCTAGCACCATATACTCTAACCTATAGGCTAATATATGATTTTGATGTCCCCATGCTCCAGGAGTTAAATACAGACAAATATCATTGCCCTGGGTATACCCTGGGTTTAGGGTTAGGGTTAGAGTTAGCCCGAACCCTAACCCAAACCCTTACCTCCTAACCATTAATCCCTAACCATTAACTCTAAACCCTTAACCCCTAAAACCTAATCCTAACCTTACTCCTAACCTCTAAACCCTAACCCTAACACCCTAAACCCTACCCCTAACCTCTAACCATAACCCTTAACCCCTAAACCCTACCCCTAACCTCTAACCCATAACCCCTAAACCCTACCCCTAACCTCTAACCCTAACCCCTAACCCTAACCACCCCTAACCCTAACCCCTAACCCCAATGGATACATGACATTACAGACAGCACTGACAACATGTGGAGAGTCATCACCAGACATCATCATTACAGACACCATGTTGGCGGCGCTGATTGCCTGTAGTTGTAGTACACAACTCTTGGAGGTAGAGCCGGCTTCTGGACATGATCTGCTACTGGCACAGTTCACTCTCAGGTCCGAGTGAAGAGCCGGCTGCTGGACATGATCTGCTACTGGCACAGTTCTCTCTCAGGTCCGAGTGAAGAGCCAGCTTCTGGACATGATCTGCTACTGGCACAGTTCACTCTCAGGTCCGCGTGAAGAGCTGGCTTCTAGATATGATCTGCTACTGGCACAGTTTTCTCTCAGGTCCGCCTGTGAGCCAACTTCTAGATATGATCTGCTACTGGCACAGTTCTCTCTCAGGTCCGCCCCATCACGTCATTAGCCTGGTGGGGATGGCAGTCAATCGGGTTGTCATCTTCCCCCGCCTTAGATGACATTGACTTAGAGAGAAGTTCCCTCCGTCATGAACCAGTAGTCGGTCGTGCCAGCGACGATTCCCTCCTGAAGTTGTGTCCCCTGCCTGAACGTTCTAAGGGGGCCATGGCACATTCCGGGCATTGGCAGACGGTCCCGCTTCCCTGAACAAGGTTGTGTTCCCCTGAACAAGGGGGTCGGGTCCTTCCGATAGATAAACACATGGGCATACCGGGCCTTTGCTTTGGTAAATGGATCCATGAAGGAGCCATGGCTTATAGCTGGACAGACGGCTGTTCACACCCGTGGAACAGAAGGTTGTGGTTCATATCTTCAGAAGGCGCTGACATGGACTCTGCTTCGTGACCTGGGATCTCTTCTCTCCAAACCGGTGTCACTTGGGGTGACCTATATATTGGCATCAATTTAACCATTTTCCTGAATGCACAAGAGTTCGCTATCTGGTCTACTTTGTGTGGGTGAGACTGAGCACTTGCGGGTTTGTCCGGTGGGCTACGGTTCTTAGAAACCCAGCGACTTACTTAAAACACAAGATTTCAAGGGGGTGACAATTAAAACATAAGAAGGCCTGCAACTCGTGGTGTTGTGGCGGGTTTCACAGGCAGACTGAGCACCTGTAAATTTGTCCGTTGTGCTACATTGCTAGGGAACGGGCGGGCGCAGCAGACACCAAAAGACAACAACAAAATATATTGTACAGGGCCAAAGGAGGGTTAGACCACTTCCATGGCGGTGACGGTCTCCCTCTTGGCGTGCTCGGTGTAGGTGACAGAGTCGCGGATGACGTTCACCATGAGGACACCTCGGGTTTCCTCATAGATGAGCTCGAAGATGCGCTTGACACCTCCTCGCCGGGCCAGTCGGCGGATGGCAGGCTTGGTGATACCCTGGATGTTATCGCGCAGGACTTTGCGGTGACGCTTAGCGCCTCCTTTGGCGAGTCCCTTGCCGCCTTTACCTCTTCCAGACATGTTTTAGCAGTGCTAGATGCACTGTTATGAATGGGACAACAATCCAATCCAATCCAATCCAATCCAATTTGTGGTACGAGTACCCTCTTTCAGCCTTCGAGTTTTCCACTTGGCTATGTAGGGTGTTTATGGTGTAGCTTGTAGTTTATTTTCTTAATTTGGGCTGCTTGTTGTCAGCTTCCCGGCTTCTGATGGTTGTCAGCTTCTTATGTCTAAGCTGTTTAAACAACAACAACAACAACAACAACAACAACAACAACAACAACAACAACAACAACAACAACAACAATGTCATCATATTTAAAGAGTCTTATGACAAAGCCTTTAAAATAAAAGCATATCAGGTAGCAGGAACTTGTGAATATGTGAAGTATTAGGGCACATTTGTTAAACTGAGTGTGTCCAGGAATAGGACGTTACTTTGTCTCTCCCGTAGCTAACGTCGAGTGCCTTATTGAACCATAGTCTGACGGCTCTAATGCCATTGTCAGTGTAACGCCCCAACAGCTACATCAATTCTCCCCACTGCCCACTATTGTCCCCTGAGCTCAACTCAATGGCTAAAATGGTACGGCAGAATCACCAATGTGAAGCTCATGGAGAGAAATAAACAAACACCAGCGACTGAAGAGGGAAGAAAAGACTGCTGTTGGTGAACAGAACATACATCTTTTTAAAGGCCTCTTATTCCTACTTTGTGCCTTTCGGCCCATTGTCGTCCACCAAGGCCCGTCTGCCGGTGTTAGTGGACAGTGATTTGGTGATTCGGGTTTGCAGTTTGGATGACCGTCTCTGCACCCTGGCCAGATCAAGAGTAGATAAATCTACACTATGATCTTAGCCAAAAGTGGTACAGCTAGAGAGGCCGGTATCTGGTGTCATCATGGCAAATGTTTTTTCTTTTTGCATATCCTTTACATGCCATTGCTGTCAACATCAGCATCTTTCAGCTGATTGTTGATTCCTTGGCAAAATTACGCTCGGTAGTTTGCTATTGCTTTCTGAGCGACAGGCTCCATAATCTCATAAATCACTTGCGCGACTCGAACCGCTTCCAATTCTCGTGCGCTCACGTCAACCACGAGAGTATTCGGGGTTACAGAGAAAGCTGCTAACACCTCGGCCAGGGAGACCGGCTATCTACATGGCAAGCGAAACTAAAAATGTTAGTTGCATATCCTTACGGACGTAGCAGTCAGCTCCAGCATTATTTTTTTTTTTTTTTTGGCTGTTCGTGATTCCTGGGCAAGTTTACGCTCTGTAGTTTGCCATTACTTTCTGAACGACCGACACCCATCAATCAATCTTGTGCCATGCCGGAAAGCGTGGGTGGTCATGACTTGCCATTTCACTCGATCACCAGTATCGTGGATCAGCTCAGTGTTCCTGTCTCTTCCATGCCATGTGGCCAAGCCATCCAGGTATTTTCCTCTCGGTCTTCCTCTTGGTCTGTTCCCCTCGATCTTGCCAGTTGTCACTAAGTTCTCCAATCCATTTCTTCTCATAACATGTCCAAAAAATTTTGACTGTCTACGTCTAATTTCTCTAATCAGTTTACGATGTTCATTTGTCTCCTGTAGTACTTGGTCATTGGTGTTTCTGTATGTCCATGGTATTCTTTGCATTTTCCTCAGAAACCACATTTCTGCAGCCATCAGATGCTTTTCAGCTTGACTGCTCATTGTCCAAGTTTCACATCCATACAAAAGAACAGGCTCTATGTATCCCCTCAACACTCTTTTTCTCGTTTCAATTGACATTTTTTTATTGGTCAGAATGTTTTTCATCTTGCTAAAGGCTACTTTCGCCATGGCGATTCTTGTTCTTATCTCTTCAAGGCATCTCCCATCAGATGTTATAACTGTTCCAAGATAATTGTACCGATTCACTTGTTGAAGAATATTTCCATTTACTTGTATATTACATTGTGGCACTTCTTCCTTCCTACTGACGACCATAACCTGAGTCTTTTTACAATTTAATTCTAACCCCAGTTGCTCACTGTGTACAACAACCGCATCTACTAATTGTTGCAGGTCCTGCGCATTGTCTGCAATTAATACTGTATCATCTGCATATCTAATGTTATTGATGTTTCGTCCTCCAATGCTGATTCCATTTATATCCTCTACATTTCTGAAAATATTTTCACTGTACAGGGAAAAAAGATCTGGAGACATCACACATCCCTGCCTAACACCTCTCTTAATTGGCTGATACTGTCCCACTTCATTATCAATCCTTATTGCAGCTTGTTGTTTCCAATATATGTTTTTTATAAGTCTAATGTCTTTCCCATCAATTTGTAGATCTGCAAGCATATCCACCATGCTGACATGTCTAACGCTATCAAAAGCCTTTGAATAGTCAATAAAGCAAAGATGTATATCCTTGTTTACTTCTATAGCACGTTCAATAACTGTTCGCAGCATATACACATCATTTACTGTACCCTTTCCTTCTACAAACCCGCATTGTTCTTCCCCTATTTCAGGTTGTATTTTCTTCCTCATTCTTTGCATGATCATTCTTAGCAAAATCTTTGTGATGTGACTCATTATACTAATTGTTCTATATTGATCACATTCCAAGGTTCCTGATTTCTTTGGGATTGCAATAAATATAGAGTTACATAATTCAGGAGGTATATCTCCAGTATCATATAATGTGTTCAGCAATCTGGTGACTTGACCTAGTCCAAATTCTTCTAAAGCTTTAATCATTTCTGTTGTGATGTTATCTGCACCGGGGGCCTTGCCAGCTTTCATATGCTTAAGAACATTTCGAACCTCCATCTCCAAAATTGGCGGTCCTTCATTATTAAGTCTAATATCATACTGTTCGTCTCTGTTATCATCATAAAGGTGTTTCACGTAATCTGTCCATACCTGTAGAATCTGGTCTTTTTCTATTATAAATTTTGCCATCTTCAGTTTTTAGACACCCTGTTGATGTACTTGTTCTTTTATTAGTAAGTTCCTGAATTCTTTTGTGCACTAATTTGGTATTTTGACTGTTGTGTTGGCTTTCAATTTCTAAGCACTTTTCCTCAAGCCATGCTTCTTTTGCCTCCTTACATAATATTCTGACTTGTCTGTGAATTTCTTCATATTTGACAGAATTATTTTTGTTGAGTCTTCTTGTTTCAATGAGGTGTAAAATTTCTTCAGTCATCCATTTCTTACGACCCACCTTCTTTAATTTTGGAATAGTTGTTTCTGCAGCCACATTGATTGAATTCTTCAACGTTTCCCATTGATCATCCACATCCTGGAATAGGATCTCTAGATCAGTGACAGTGACGCGGTCATCTACACAGATGGGTCGGTCGTCCGACATGTGAGAAGCTCATGGGCCTTTACAGCTCGGGCCGGAGGGAGAATTGTGAAGGAGGACTCTGGTGCTTTCACTGAAACCACAAGTAGCCTGACCATGGAAGTCATGGCAGTAAGTAAAGCAATAACATGGCTCGAGACACAGACATTCACTAGGGCTTGTTTCCTTAGCGACTCAATGAACATGATCAAGAGGATAGAGGAGGGGTCGATCCGAAGAGAATGGTTGCTGCCTCTGGAGCGGTCTCGGCTGGCAAAGACTAGTTTCATCTTCGTGCCAGGTCATGCGGGAGTACAAGGAAATGAGCGGGCTGACAAGCTCGCAGGTGAGGCTACTGTGGAGGGCGGACGCGCCATGGACCAGGCTGACATTCTGAATGCTCTACGAGAAGTGAGACTTTTGCAAGAACCAAGTGATGACTGTGAATCTACAACAATGGCCAGACTGCGAGAGCAGCAAATTAAATGAGGGGTGGCCAAACAAGAACACTACGCAGGAAGCCAAAGAAGATTGATAAACCAACACAGAACTGGCGTCGTTAGCCGCTACACGCTGCGGGATTTGCTGAGGAGGGGATCCGAGCACTTATGGACTGAATGGTCCGATGTGCAACGAGGATGATCTGTCGACTAACTAACTAACTAACTAAGTATACTTCTAAGGAAAACAACCCTATGCAAGAAAATATGGTCAAAGAATGTAACTTGGTCTAGAACCCACTGGATGCCTGTACAACATGTCTAGGACCATATACCCAGTAACATCACACCACCCACTGGATGTCTGTACAACCTGGTCTAGCACCATATACTCTAACCTATAGGCTAATATATGATTTTGATGTCCCCATGCTCCAGGAGTTAAATACAGACAAATACCATTGCCCTGGGTATACCCTGGGTTTAGGGTTAGGGTTAGAGTTAGCCCGAACCCTAACCCAAACCCTTACCTCCTAACCATTAATCCCTAACCATTAACCCTAAACCCTTAACCCCTAAAACCTAATCCTAACCTTACTCCTAACCTCTAAACCCTAACCCTAACCCCCTAAACCCTACCCCTAACCTCTAACCATAACCCTTAACCCCTAAACCCTACCCCTAACCTCTAACCCATAACCCCTAAACCCTACCCCTAACCTCTAACCCTAACCCCTAACCCTAACCACCCCTAACCCTAACCCCTAACCCCAATGGATACATGACATTACAGACGGCACTGACAACATGTGGAGAGTCATCACCAGACATCATCATTACAGACACCATGTTGGCGGCGCTGATTGCCTGTAGTTGTAGTACACAACTCTTGGAGGTAGAGCCGGCTTCTGGACATGATCTGCTACTGGCACAGTTCACTCTCAGGTCCGAGTGAAGAGCCGGCTGCTGGACATGATCTGCTACTGGCACAGTTCTCTCTCAGGTCCGAGTGAAGAGCCAGCTTCTGGACATGATCTGCTACTGGCACAGTTCACTCTCAGGTCCGCGTGAAGAGCTGGCTTCTAGATATGATCTGCTACTGGCACAGTTCTCTCTCAGGTCCGCCTGAAGAGCCAGCTTCTAGATATGATCTGCTACTGGCACAGTTCTCTCTCAGGTCCGCCCCATCACGTCATTAGCCTGGTGGGGATGGCAGTCAATCGGGTTGTCATCTTCCCCCGCCTTAGATGACATTGACTTAGAGAGAAGTTCCCTCCGTCATGAACCAGTAGTCGGTCGTGCCAGCGACGATTCCCTCCTGAAGTTGTGTCCCCTGCCTGAACGTTCTAAGGGGGCCATGGCACATTCCGGGCATTGGCAGACGGTCCCGCTTCCCTGAACAAGGTTGTGTTCCCCTGAACAAGGGGGTCGGGTCCTTCCGATAGATAAACACATGGGCATACCGGGCCTTTGCTTTGGTAAATGGATCCATGAAGGAGCCATGGCTTATAGCTGGACAGACGGCTGTTCACACCCGTGGAACAGAAGGTTGTGGTTCATATCTTCAGAAGGCGCTGACATGGACTCTGCTTCGTGACCTGGGATCTCTTCTCTCCAAACCGGTGTCACTTGGGGTGACCTATATATTGGCATCAATTTAACCATTTTCCTGAATGCACAAGAGTTCGCTATCTGGTCTACTTTGTGTGGGTGAGACTGAGCACTTGCGGGTTTGTCCGGTGGGCTACCGTTCTTAGAAACCCAGCGACTTACTTAAAACACAAGATTTCAAGGGGGTGACAATTAAAACATAAGAAGGCCTGCAACTCGTGGTGTTGTGGCGGGTTTCACAGGCAGACTGAGCACCTGTAAATTTGTCCGTTGTGCTACATTGCTAGGGAACGGGCGGGCGCAGCAGACACCAAAAGACAACAACAAAATATATTGTACAGGGCCAAAGGAGGGTTAGACCACTTCCATGGCGGTGACGGTCTCCCTCTTGGCGTGCTCGGTGTAGGTGACAGAGTCGCGGATGACGTTCACCATGAGGACACCTCGGGTTTCCTCATAGATGAGCTCGAAGATGCGCTTGACACCTCCTCGCCGGGCCAGTCGGCGGATGGCAGGCTTGGTGATACCCTGGATGTTATCGCGCAGGACTTTGCGGTGACGCTTAGCGCCTCCTTTGGCGAGTCCCTTGCCGCCTTTACCTCTTCCAGACATGTTTTAGCAGTGCTAGATGCACTGTTATGAATGGGACAACAATCCAATCCAATCCAATCCAATCCAATTTGTGGTACGAGTACCCTCTTTCAGCCTTCGAGTTTTCCACTTGGCTATGTATGGTGTTTATGGTGTAGCTTGTAGTTTATTTTCTTAATTTGGGCTGCTTGTTGTCAGCTTCCCGGCTTCTGATGGTTGTCAGCTTCTTATGTCTAAACTGTTTAAACAACAACAACAACAACAACAACAACAACAACAACAACAACAACAACAACAACAACAATGTCATCATATTTAAAGAGTCTTATGACAAAGCCTTTAAAATAAAAGCATATCAGGTAGCAGGAACTTGTGAATATGTGAAGTATTAGGGTACATTTGTTAAACTGAATGTGTCCAGGAATAGGACGTTACTTTGTCTCTCCCGTAGCTAACGTCGAGTGCCTTATTGAACCATAGTCTGACGGCTCTAATGCCATTGTCAGTGTAACGCCCCAACAGCTACATCAATTCTCCCCACTGCCCACTATTGTCCCCTGAGCTCAACTCAATGGCTAAAATGGTACGGCAGAATCACCAATGTGAAACTCATGGAGAGAAATAAACAAACACCAGCGACTAAAGAGGGAAGAAAAGACTGCTGTTGGTGAACAGAACATACATCTTTTTAAAGGCCTCTTATTCCTACTTTGTGCCTTTCGGCCCATTGTCGTCCACCAAGGCCCGTCTGCCGGTGTTAGTGGACAGTGATTTGGTGATTCGGGTTTGCAGTTTGGATGACCGTCTCTGCACCCTGGCCAGATCAAGAGTAGATAAATCTACACTATGATCTTAGCCAAAAGTGGTACAGCTAGAGAGGCCGGTATCTGGTGTCATCATGGCAAATGTTTTTTTTCTTTTTGCATATCCTTTACATGCCATTGCTGTCAACATCAGCATCTTTCAGCTGATTGTTGATTCCTTGGCAAAATTACGCTCGGTAGTTTGCTATTGCTTTCTGAGCGACAGGCTCCATACTCTCATAAATCACTTGCGCGACTCGAACCGCTTCCAATTCTCGTGCGCTCACGTCAACCACGAGAGTATTCGGGATTACAGAGAAAGCTGCTAACACCTCGGCCAGGGAGACCGGCTATCTACATGGCAAGCGAAACTAAAAATGTTAGTTGCATATCCTTACGGACGTAGCAGTCAGCTCCAGCATTATTTTTTTTTTTTTGGCTGTTCGTGATTCCTGGGCAAGTTTACGCTCTGTAGTTTGCCATTACTTTCTGAACGACCGACACCCATCAATCAATCTTGTGCCATGCCGGAAAGCGTGGGTGGTCATGACTTGCCATTTCACTCGATCACCAGTATCGTGGATCAGCTCAGTGTTCCTGTCTCTTCCATGCCATGTGGCCAAGCCATCCAGGTATTTTCCTCTCGGTCTTCCTCTTGGTCTGTTCCCCTCGATCTTGCCAGTTGTCACTAAGTTCTCCAATCCATTTCTTCTCATAACATGTCCAAAAAATTTTGACTGTCTACGTCTATTTTCTCTAATCAGTTTACGATGTTCATTTGTCTCCTGTAGTACTTGGTCATTGGTGTTTCTGTATGTCCATGGTATTCTTTGCATTTTCCTCAGAAACCACATTTCTGCAGCCATCAGATGCTTTTCAGCTTGACTGCTCATTGTCCAAGTTTCACATCCATACAAAAGAACAGGCTCTATGTATCCCCTCAACACTCTTTTTCTCGTTTCAATTGACATTTTTTTATTGGTCAGAATGTTTTTCATCTTGCTAAAGGCTACTTTCGCCATGGCGATTCTTGTTCTTATCTCTTCAAGGCATCTACCATCAGATGTTATAACTGTTCCAAGATAATTGTACCGATTCACTTGTTGAAGAATATTTCCATTTACTTGTATATTACATTGTGGCACTTCTTCCTTCCTACTGACGACCATAACCTGAGTCTTTTTACAATTTAATTCTAACCCCAGTTGCTCACTGTGTACAACAACCGCATCTACTAATTGTTGCAGGTCCTGCGCATTGTCTGCAATTAATACTGTATCATCTGCATATCTAATGTTATTGATGTTTCGTCCTCCAATGCTGATTCCATTTATATCCTCTACATTTCTGAAAATATTTTCACTGTACAGGGAAAAAAGATCTGGAGACATCACACATCCCTGCCTAACACCTCTCTTAATTGGCTGATACTGTCCCACTTCATTATCAATCCTTATTGCAGCTTGTTGTTTCCAATATATGTTTTTTATAAGTCTAATGTCTTTCCCATCAATTTGTAGATCTGCAAGCATATCCACCATGCTGACATGTCTAACGCTATCAAAAGCCTTTGAATAGTCAATAAAGCAAAGATGTATATCCTTGTTTACTTCTATAGCACGTTCAATAACTGTTCGCAGCATATACACATCATTTACTGTACCCTTTCCTTCTACAAACCCGCATTGTTCTTCCCCTATTTCAGGTTGTATTTTCTTCCTCATTCTTTGCATGATAATTCTTAGCAAAATCTTTGTGATGTGACTCATTATACTAATTGTTCTATATTGATCACATTCCAAGGTTCCTGATTTCTTTGGGATTGCAATAAATATAGAGTTACATAATTCAGGAGGTATATCTCCAGTATCATATAATGTGTTCAGCAATCTGGTGACTTGACCTAGTCCAAATTCTTCTAAAGCTTTAATCATTTCTGTTGTGATGTTATCTGCACCGGGGGGCCTTGCCAGCTTTCATATGCTTAAGAACATTTCGAACCTCCATCTCCAAAATTGGCGGTCCTTCATTATTAAGTCTAATATCATACTGTTCGTCTCTGTTATCATCATAAAGGTGTTTCACGTAATCTGTCCATACCTGTAGAATCTGGTCTTTTTCTATTATAAATTTTGCCATCTTCAGTTTTTAGACACCCTGTTGATGTACTTGTTCTTTTATTAGTAAGTTCCTGAATTCTTTTGTGCACTAATTTGGTATTTTGACTGTTGTGTTGGCTTTCAATTTCTAAGCACTTTTCCTCAAGCCATGCTTCTTTTGCCTCCTTACATAATATTCTGACTTGTCTGTGAATTTCTTCATATTTGACAGAATTATTTTTGTTGAGTCTTCTTGTTTCAATGAGGTGTAAAATTTCTTCAGTCATCCATTTCTTACGACCCACCTTCTTTAATTTTGGAATAGTTGTTTCTGCAGCCACATTGATTGAATTCTTCAACGTTTCCCATTGATCATCCACATCCTGGAATAGGATCTCTAGATCAGTGACAGTGACGCGGTCATCTACACAGATGGGTCGGTCATCCGACATGTGAGAAGCTCATGGGCCTTTACAGCTCGGGCCGGAGGGAGAATTGTGAAGGAGGACTCTGGTGCTTTCACTGAAACCACAAGTAGCCTGACCATGGAAGTCATGGCAGTAAGTAAAGCAATAACATGGCTCGAGACACAGACATTCACTAGGGCTTGTTTCCTTAGCGACTCAACGAACATGATCAAGAGGATAGAGGAGGGGTCGATCCGAAGAGAATGGTTGCTGCCTCTGGAGCGGTCTCGGCTGGCAAAGACTAGTTTCATCTTCGTGCCAGGTCATGCGGGAGTACAAGGAAATGAGCGGGCTGACAAGCTCGCAGGTGAGGCTACTGTGGAGGGCGGACGCGCCATGGACCAGGCTGACATTCTGAATGCTCTACGAGAAGTGAGACTTTTGCAAGAACCAAGTGATGACTGTGAATCTACAACAATGGCCAGACTGCGAGAGCAGCAAATTAAAAGAGGGGTGGCCAAACAAGAACACTACGCAGGAAGCCAAAGAAGATTGATAAACCAACACAGAACTGGCGTCGTTAGCCGCTACACGCTGCGGGATTTGCTGAGGAGGGGATCCGAGCACTTATGGACTGAATGGTCCGATGTGCAACGAGGATGATCTGTCGACTAACTAACTAACTAACTAAGTATACTTCTAAGGAAAACAACCCTATGCAAGAAAATATGGTCAAAGAATGTAACTTGGTCTAGAACCCACTGGATGCCTGTACAACATGTCTAGGACCATATACCCAGTAACATCACACCACCCACTGGATGTCTGTACAACCTGGTCTAGCACCATATACTCTAACCTATAGGCTAATATATGATTTTGATGTCCCCATGCTCCAGGAGTTAAATACAGACAAATACCATTGCCCTGGGTATACCCTGGGTTTAGGGTTAGGGTTAGAGTTAGCCCGAACCCTAACCCAAACCCTTATCTCCTAACCATTAATCCCTAACCATTAACCCTAAACCCTTAACCCCTAAAACCTAATCCTAACCTTACTCCTAACCTCTAAACCCTAACCCTAACCCCCTAAACCCTACCCCTAACCTCTAACCATAACCCTTAACCCCTAAACCCTACCCCTAACCTCTAACCCATAACCCCTAAACCCTACCCCTAACCTCTAACCCTAACCCCTAACCCTAACCACCCCTAACCCTAACCCCTAACCCCAATGGATACATGACATTACAGACAGCACTGACAACATGTGGAGAGTCATCACCAGACATCATCATTACAGACACCATGTTGGCGGCGCTGATTGCCTGTAGTTGTAGTACACAACTCTTGGAGGTAGAGCCGGCTTCTGGACATGATCTGCTACTGGCACAGTTCACTCTCAGGTCCGAGTGAAGAGCCGGCTGCTGGACATGATCTGCTACTGGCACAGTTCTCTCTCAGGTCCGAGTGAAGAGCCAGCTTCTGGACATGATCTGCTACTGGCACAGTTCACTCTCAGGTCCGCGTGAAGAGCTGGCTTCTAGATATGATCTGCTACTGGCACAGTTCTCTCTCAGGTCCGCCTGAAGAGCCAGCTTCTAGATATGATCTGCTACTGGCACAGTTCTCTCTCAGGTCCGCCCCATCACGTCATTAGCCTGGTGGGGATGGCAGTCAATCGGGTTGTCATCTTCCCCCGCCTTAGATGACATTGACTTAGAGAGAAGTTCCCTCCGTCATGAACCAGTAGTCGGTCGTGCCAGCGACGATTCCCTCCTGAAGTTGTGTCCCCTGCCTGAACGTTCTAAGGGGGCCATGGCACATTCCGGGCATTGGCAGACGGTCCCGCTTCCCTGAACAAGGTTGTGTTCCCCTGAACAAGGGGGTCGGGTCCTTCCGATAGATAAACACATGGGCATACCGGGCCTTTGCTTTGGTAAATGGATCCATGAAGGAGCCATGGCTTATAGCTGGACAGACGGCTGTTCACACCCGTGGAACAGAAGGTTGTGGTTCATATCTTCAGAAGGCGCTGACATGGACTCTGCTTCGTGACCTGGGATCTCTTCTCTCCAAACCGGTGTCACTTGGGGTGACCTATATATTGGCATCAATTTAACCATTTTCCTGAATGCACAAGAGTTCGCTATCTGGTCTACTTTGTGTGGGTGAGACTGAGCACTTGCGGGTTTGTCCGGTGGGCTACGGTTCTTAGAAACCCAGCGACTTACTTAAAACACAAGATTTCAAGGGGGTGACAATTAAAACATAAGAAGGCCTGCAACTCGTGGTGTTGTGGCGGGTTTCACAGGCAGACTGAGCACCTGTAAATTTGTCCATTGTGCTACATTGCTAGGGAACGGGCGGGCGCAGCAGACACCAAAAGACAACAACAAAATATATTGTACAGGGCCAAAGGAGGGTTAGACCACTTCCATGGCGGTGACGGTCTCCCTCTTGGCGTGCTCGGTGTAGGTGACAGAGTCGCGGATGACGTTCACCATGAGGACACCTCGGGTTTCCTCATAGATGAGCTCGAAGTTGCGCTTGACACCTCCTCGCCGGGCCAGTCGGCGGATGGCAGGCTTGGTGATACCCTGGATGTTATCGCGCAGGACTTTGCGGTGACGCTTAGCGCCTCCTTTGGCGAGTCCCTTGCCGCCTTTACCTCTTCCAGACATGTTTTAGCAGTGCTAGATGCACTGTTGTGAATGGGACAACAATCCAATCCAATCCAATCCAATCCAATTTGTGGTACGAGTACCCTCTTTCAGCCTTCGAGTTTTCCACTTGGCTATGTAGGGTGTTTATGGTGTAGCTTGTAGTTTATTTTCTTAATTTGGGCTGCTTGTTGTCAGCTTCCCGGCTTCTGATGGTTGTCAGCTTCTTATGTCTAAGCTGTTTAAACAACAACAACAACAACAACAACAACAACAACAACAACAACAACAACAACAACAACAATGTCATCATATTTAAAGAGTCTTATGACAAAGCCTTTAAAATAAAAGCATATCAGGTAGCAGGAACTTGTGAATATGTGAAGTATTAGGGCACATTTGTTAAACTGAGTGTGTCCAGGAATAGGACGTTACTTTGTCTCTCCCGTAGCTAACGTCGAGTGCCTTATTGAACCATAGTCTGACGGCTCTAATGCCATTGTCAGTGTAACGCCCCAACAGCTACATCAATTCTCCCCACTGCCCACTATTGTCCCCTGAGCTCAACTCAATGGCTAAAATGGTACGGCAGAATCACCAATGTGAAGCTCATGGAGAGAAATAAACAAACACCAGCGACTGAAGAGGGAAGAAAAGACTGCTGTTGGTGAACAGAACATACATCTTTTTAAAGGCCTCTTATTCCTACTTTGTGCCTTTCGCCCCATTGTCGTCCACCAAGGCCCGTCTGCCGGTGTTAGTGGACAGTGATTTGGTGATTCGGGTTTGCAGTTTGGATGACCGTCTCTGCACCCTGGCTAGATCAAGAGTAGATAAATCTACACTATGATCTTAGCCAAAAGTGGTACAGCTAGAGAGGCTGGTATCTGGTGTCATCATGGCAAATGTTTTTTCTTTTTGCATATCCTTTACATGCCATTGCTGTCAACATCAGCATCTTTCAGCTGATTGTTGATTCCTTGGCAAAATTACGCTCGGTAGTTTGCTATTGCTTTCTGAGCGACAGGCTCCATACTCTCATAAATCACTTACGCGACTCGAACCGCTTCCAATTCTCGTGCGCTCACGTCAACCACGAGAGTATTCGGGGTTACAGAGAAAGCTGCTAACACCTCGGCCAGGGAGACCGGCTATCTACATGGCAAGCGAAACTAAAAATGTTAGTTGCATATCCTTACGGACGTAGCAGTCAGCTCCAGCATTATTTTTTTTTTTTGGCTGTTCGTGATTCCTGGGCAAGTTTACGCTCTGTAGTTTGCCATTACTTTCTGAACGACCGACACCCATCAATCAATCTTGTGCCATGCCGGAAAGCGTGGGTGGTCATGACTTGCCATTTCACTCGATCACCAGTATCGTGGATCAGCTCAGTGTTCCTGTCTCTTCCATGCCATGAGGCCAAGCCATCCAGGTATTTTCCTCTCGGTCTTCCTCTTGGTCTGTTCATCTCGATCTTGCCAGTTGTCACTAAGTTCTCCAATCCATTTCTTCTCATAACATGTCCAAAAAATTTTGACTGTCTACGTCTAATTTCTCTAATCAGTTTACGATGTTCATTTGTCTCCTGTAGTACTTGGTCATTGGTGTTTCTGTATGTCCATGGTATTCTTTGCATTTTCCTCAGAAACCACATTTCTGCAGCCATCAGATGCTTTTCAGCTTGACTGCTCATTGTCCAAGTTTCACATCCATACAAAAGAACAGGCTCTATGTATCCCCTCAACACTCTTTTTCTCGTTTCAATTGACATTTTTTTTATTGGTCAGAATGTTTTTCATCTTGCTAAAGGCTACTTTCGCCATGGCGATTCTTGTTCTTATCTCTTCAAGGCATCTCCCATCAGATGTTATAACTGTTCCAAGATAATTGTACCGATTCACTTGTTGAAGAATATTTCCATTTACTTGTATATTACATTGTGGCACTTCTTCCTTCCTACTGACGACCATAACCTGAGTCTTTTTACAATTTAATTCTAACCCCAGTTGCTCACTGTGTACAACAACCGCATCTACTAATTGTTGCAGGTCCTGCGCATTGTCTGCAATTAATACTGTATCATCTGCATATCTAATGTTATTGATGTTTCGTCCTCCAATGCTGATTCCATTTATATCCTCTACATTTCTGAAAATATTTTCACTGTACAGGGAAAAAAGATCTGGAGACATCACACATCCCTGCCTAACACCTCTCTTAATTGGCTGATACTGTCCCACTTCATTATCAATCCTTATTGCAGCTTGTTGTTTCCAATATATGTTTTTTATAAGTCTAATGTCTTTCCCATCAATTTGTAGATCTGCAAGCATATCCACCATGCTGACATGTCTAACGCTATCAAAAGCCTTTGAATAGTCAATAAAGCAAAGATGTATATCCTTGTTTACTTCTATAGCACGTTCAATAACTGTTCGCAGCATATACACATCATTTACTGTACCCTTTCCTTCTACAAACCCGCATTGTTCTTCCCCTATTTCAGGTTGTATTTTCTTCCTCATTCTTTGCATGATAATTCTTAGCAAAATCTTTGTGATGTGACTCATTATACTAATTGTTCTATATTGATCACATTCCAAGGTTCCTGATTTCTTTGGGATTGCAATAAATATAGAGTTACATAATTCAGGAGGTATATCTCCAGTATCATATAATGTGTTCAGCAATCTGGTGACTTGACCTAGTCCAAATTCTTCTAAAGCTTTAATCATTTCTGTTGTGATGTTATCTGCACCGGGGGCCTTGCCAGCTTTCATATGCTTAAGAACATTTCGAACCTCCATCTCCAAAATTGGCGGTCCTTCATTATTAAGTCTAATATCATACTGTTCGTCTCTGTTATCATCATAAAGGTGTTTCACGTAATCTGTCCATACCTGTAGAATCTGGTCTTTTTCTATTATAAATTTTGCCATCTTCAGTTTTTAGACACCCTGTTGATGTACTTGTTCTTTTATTAGTAAGTTCCTGAATTCTTTTGTGCACTAATTTGGTATTTTGACTGTTGTGTTGGCTTTCAATTTCTAAGCACTTTTCCTCAAGCCATGCTTCTTTTGCCTCCTTACATAATATTCTGACTTGTCTGTGAATTTCTTCATATTGACAGAATTATTTTTGTTGAGTCTTTGTCATAGTCTTGCTCGTATCTAGGTAACTAAACTTGGGTTCATACAGGCAACAATAAATCTGTTCGTTATGAGATCGAATATTTATTGTATTTACATATACAGTATGCGTTGGCGCAGTGGGTAAACAGACCCGCGCTATATTACATCTCCTAAATAGTAAACATCAAACACATAAGTATCATTTAACAGTCTAGCAAACTATCTAGCCTATGTCTTTATATCTATTGATATCTATAGAGTCCCTCAAAGGCAGGCCCTGTTGCCTCTCTCAAGTCCGTCTGTCCTCTGCCGGTCTCCGCGTGTCCGAACTCGACACGGGCGGTAACTCTGTCCGAGTTCCTCGTGGACCCCGCATTAGGCGGGCCACATCAGTGTCCACGGAATCATGGACTGGGTGACCATCTCTTTCGAGAAGGTTCTAGATTACTCGGGTCCTGCTCGACTCAATGGTTTCCCTTGGGCTGGAATTGCAGCCCTTTACTAAATGTGTAAGTGAGGCGGTGACAGGATCCCTCCTCCCCCGTGACATGATTTGTTGTTGGGAATTAGATCCGTTCTAATTCTGTCACCGAATCACATACAGTTGGTGTTGTAGTTTGGTGGATAGTAACCTGGCAACCTACCTATTAGCACTAAAAACTCATGTATTCTACCATACAACACTTGTCTGATTTGGTGCAGAGATCCCTGTCTCTCGTGTGCTTAAATATGCTTATCAGACCGAAGTTACGTGGCATTTTAGTAGTTGTATTTACAACTTGCCCTTCTCATAGTACCCAAAATGGTACCCAGACAAATAACCCCTATATAATAGAGGGTTAACAAGACCGAAGTCTTGGCTAAATAAGTACACCTTCAAATCTTGATCTGTGTGTGTATTTCTATACACTTTTAGTTTTTTTTTACTTTTAGTTACCTTGTTCTTTTATCCCCCTCATACTACAAGTGTCCCTGTTGGCTTGTTAGTGTGCTTTGACTAATAAGTTGATGTTTCTAATAAAGTGACTGTATTTTAACTTGATAGTGTTGAGTTTTAAGGTTTGTGTACTGTGTGTGCTGAATGTGTGGTGTAATTCCAAGCGTCACGAGTTGGGATAACCTCAATCATGAACTACTGCACTGTGTGCAATACATGACCAGGCATTCCAAGTAGTGGTGCTTAGATGTATCCTAACTGCTAAGCTAAGTATATTAACTCACTATTACTAAGAACTACACATGTATTCACAAATTAGACAAGTCATACAATTTACATGAAAGACGCAGACAAATTAAAATAAATACGGTTTGCGTACAATTTGTCCGCCAAGTGTATCGTTCTCTCATTTAATCCATTCACACAGTCATTCACTCACTTTGCATTAAAAATAGTATTTGGTTAAAATATATAATTAAAGTTGAGGTAAGTGTTATTGCCCTTAGAAAAAATGGGCTAGGCGATATTTGCCCTTTAAGAAAATACGTACTTCTTGTACGATGACTCACAAATGGGTTCTAATTTAAATAGAGACAATTGTATAGGACGGTTCTTTAGCTTAGGAATGGTACCGCCTGTAATATTAATGTCGAATATGTACAAATTACAGGTGAATACAATTTATATACAACAATAATGGAAATATAATACATATTTAATCCTAAACTAATTAATTAATTAAATCCAACGATGATGTGCGCGTTGTCCATCTGTTGCTAGCGTGTCATGCCATGAATGGTAAAGCTAGTATGGCTGTCTCTTAAGTGTTGTAGTCGATGTCGTTCTGTTTCGGCTGTTTGTTAAGTTACGTAGTAACAGCAAGTATGGAATGTTCTTAATGTCCCATATAACGAGTTCTTACAGAATTCGGAGTTAGTTCGTTGGTTGATCTTATTGGTTGACACAAACACAGTTACTGTTTCTTGCTGGAATCGTTCTAGCGCTTAGGCACTTGATGGTATAGTTCTCAAAGTAACGTATTATGTTCTTGGGTGTCGTAATTCAACTAATCACTGAGAGTACTCTAGCAGGTGTAGAGTTCCACTGTAATATGCAACCGACTAAAAGTATCACAGTTTATAGTATGGCTAATGGTCGATGTGATCAGAGTCATTCTACTGGCGCATTCACCTGCCGTGACAAAAGGTCAGCCACAATGTTGTCGGTGCCTCTGATGTGGCGGATTTCGAAGTCGAAATCTTGAAGTAGAAGACACCCTCTTTGTAGCCGATGGTTTTTAGACGAACCCTGGTTAAGGACCAATAATGGCGAACTGTCAGTGAGGACCACAAAGTGACTCCCTAAGAGGAACTTCGATAATCTCAATATACAAAACACTAGGCTTAAACACTCTAATTCAACTGTGGCATACCGAGTCTCAGCCTTCTTTAGTTTGCGGCTTACATAGAGAATTGGGTGTTTTATGCCATCCATTTCCTGCATCAAGCATCCTCCTATTGCGATAGCGCTCGCATCTGTGGTCAAAATAAAGGGTAAATTTATGTTGGGTAATCGTAAGACTGGTGGATTAGAAAAAATATGTTTCAATTTACACATTGCATCATCTAAGCTGGTACTTTTACAAATTTTTGATGGATGATTTTTAGTTAACATATCCGAAAAGATTGAGGTTAGTTCTGCCCAATGTGGAATAAATTTAGAATAATAGTTAATCAGACCTAGTAAACTTCTAACTTGCTTCTTTGTGGTAGGTACTTCTAGCTTAAGGATCTTAGAAACAATTTTATCATCAGTCAACAATTTTCCTTCAGAAATTCTATGTCCAAGGAAGTCTATTTGTGTATAACCTATTTCAACCTTGGAAGGTTTGATAGTAAGTCCAAAAAGAGAGATTTGGTGGAAGACTTGTTTAAGGGTGAGTAAGTGAGAAGTCATATCAGAAGAATGGATGCATATATCATCAATATAAGCAACTACGTCATTAATTCCGTGTAATAACAATCTTGTTAGTCTTACAAATGTGGCCGGTGCGTTCTTGAGCCCAAACGGAAGATATAGCCATTCGTACAAGCCGAGAGGTGTTGCGAATGCTGTTATATGTCTACAAGAAGGGTGTAATGGAACTTGCCAATATCCTTTAGCTAAATCGGTCTTAGAAAATAAGGATGATTGAGCCATATTTAAGATAAGATCTTCACAGCTGTTCATTGGCTCTGCATCCGTTGTGGTTCTTGTATTTAATACTCGATAGTCAATGCACAAGCGAATTGTCTGGTCCTTTTTCTTCACCAGAACAATCGGTGACGAATATTGAGACATCGATTTTTGAGTAATGCCATTTTTCTCTAAATCTAAAATTTCTTTATCTAAATTAGATCTGTAATGGAGAGGAATAGAATATGGTCTACATTTGACCGGTCTCAGATCTGTCAGCACAATTGAATGTGTTATTTTATCAGTGCGTCCAGGTTTGTTAGAAAAGATAGATTTATATTCGTCGAGGATAGTCAAAATGTCTTGTCGGTGTTGTTGTGTCAAAGTGTCAGAGATATGTATGTCATTTATACTTCCGTCGTCAGTCATGATTGGTACAGGGATTTCAGTGTTGTCCACGTCTGTCTGATTTACCACAGATGCCACTGTTTGTAAATTGTCTTCAATGTGATTGTCGTCGTCGTCGAGATCAATCGTTGTAAATATGTCGTCAAATTTGTCGTCGATGTCGATATCACAGATTGTCGGTAATGTCCATATGTCTTCGTCGTTTTCGTTGTCGTAAGAGTGTGTCGTTAACGATGCTTCGTTTGTCGAGGTGTCATTTCGTTGAGAAATTGTCGTTTCGTCTCCGTCGCCAGTTCGTTGAGTCAGTTCATTTGTCTCATTGTCCTGTCTAACATAATATGGTTTCAACATCTTCACATGTGATATTTCCAAATTTCCATTTAAAGAGAATACAGTAGGGATATTCCCCTTCTTGACCATTTTCTGACATATAACACAAGATGTACAAAAGGTTTTAATGTGTTGGTCGAACTTTGGCCAATAAAACTGGGTCAGGACAATAGCCTTGGTCATTTCGTATGTCATATGACCTCCAAAAGGGGAGTCATGGGCTATTTTTAGAATTTTGTTTCGATGTGCTTGTGGTAGCACTATTTGCTGTGTCGTGGTCTGGTTTGTTGTGTAAAATCTAGTTAAGATGTTGTTCTGTAGCCTAAATGTCCACGATGCGTTTTTTGTTAATTTTGGCTTAAGGCCTACTACCTTAAAGTATGGTGCTAGTGTTGTATCTGCTTTTTGTTCATTACCAAAAGTGATGTTAGTTGAGTTTGGCGCTACTATTTCTAATGATTCCTGTAGTTGGTCGGTGTTGGTTTTGTGGGTTGTCTGTCGTGTTATTGCGTTTGTGTGTTGTGTGTCTTGTTGCACATTTACAGGTTCGGTACTTGGTAGTTTGGTCGCATCCTCAATTCGAGGTTTTAATTCGGTCGTATCGTTTCTTGATTCGACCGCCCCTGCATTGTACACCTCGGTAAATTCTTCCTGAATTACCTCAGTGGTTGTCTCCCTTGGTATTTTGGCAGTTTGAGACAAGCAAGAATGGTGTTTCTCTTTTGTGTCGCTATTTCTGTGGTGGATACCGTGCTTTTGCTCCCAACTTTTTATTTCTCTTTCAGAGCATGGATGTATGTTGGGTAAATTACCAAGTATAATATCCGCGACGGGATTTTCAAGGATAGCACACAATACTCGCCCCGATATGAACGGCGTTTGAATTTCGACCAAAGCAAGGGGGTATTTCTCTATTGTACCTGAAAATGTGCGACACGTCACATGTTTGTCTGTGTAGTCATTAGCGTCTATTAATGTTCTCCTCACTCCACAGAGAGTTGCGCCGGAATCACGAATTAACGTGCCCTTTTTGTTGTTAACAAACCCTGTATAAAAAACTAGCTTGCCTGTAGATGATAAGGCAGCGTTAGCTATTTCATTTGCAATTGGGATTATGTGACCACAATGTAGTGTTGTGTCAATTTGGAACTTTGTACAGGTGTTGCACTTACTGTCTGTTATGGTGTTGATGACGTGTACAGCATTCCCAAGCTCGCTTTCATTGTCGTGTTGATTTTCACATTCATTTAGTGACTCAAGCTCTTCGTCAGTCGACGTTTCTACTAATGCCGCATTGGCCTGTTTCAATAACTTTCGGCCTTCACAATCTTTATTATAGTGACCCCAGCTATTGCAGAAATAACATTTAATTGCTCTGTGGTAAGCCATGCGTTTAGCTGTTTGCTTCTCTACCATCTTTTTGAGGTGTTCAGGGTAGGTGGGTGATTTGTCACACATACCGTAACTGTCGTGATGAAAATTGCAATATTGGCACCTTACTACTTTACCGACATTGGATCGTGGTTTAAATCTGCTCTGTGATTGTTTGGAGTATTTGGTGTTCACTACTGCAGCTGCTGTATCATTGTGACTTATATTATGTTGAAAAATATCCCTATTTGCTGTAAAAAATGCATTTCCTTTCGCCTCGATTTCCTGAATGCTCTTACAATCCATTTGTTTTAAGAACTTGGCAAAAGGTGTGGGGATGGTGCTAACTATTTTATCTATTATAATTAGTTCCTTAAGTTTATCATGGCTATTGTTGGTTTTAGCCGAGTTAATCCATTTTGTGCATATGTCTTGGACTGTACTGACATAATCTATGAAGGTTTGGTTTGGTTGTGGAGATAATTTGGCAAATTGTTGTTGGTAACCTGCAGTGTCTAAAGAAAAATGTTGGAGAATGCGTTGTTTTAGGTACTCATAGTCTTTTCGCATTTCCTGTGGTATAGTTTCTATTACTTTTAGTGGTTCAAGAGCCAAATTTCTCATTAGAATAAATGCCCAATCTGATTTACTGATTTTGTGATGAGACATGAGACATTCAAAATTTTCTAAGTAAGCGGAGATGGAATCTCCAGAACAGAAAGCCTTCACGAGACCTTTATATTTATTATATTTTTGTTCTTCCTCTTTGTTTCTTAGCTTATTTATAGATATTTCTGCGTTAGACTCAAGCTCCATCTGTTTTTCCTGAGCCTGCATCTGCATTTTCTTTTCCTCTGCCTGCATCTGCATCTGCATTTTCTTTTCTTCGGCCTCCATCTGCGATTTCTTTTCCTCTCGTTCTATCGCTCTTTCTTCACGGGCAATGTTTTCTGCGTGCGTTTTCTGTGCCCATTCTGACAATTTCTCTTCTTTATAACCTAGCTTTATTCCTTGCTCAATGCATTTATCTAAGGTAGACATTTTGTGTTTCACTTGTTTGTAATATTCCTAAAATTAAATCTCTTAGAAAAAATGTAGTGTACTCGAAAATTTTGTTAACTCCCTTACTTATTAATGTGTAAATCAAAATGCAAGGTTATGTTGGTGAAAAGTTCATGAATATGCAACCAAATCAATATGATACAAAATAATACATTGATGAAACATGAGAAGTACAGCTTAGAAGTACAATGAGTATGAGGTGAAAATTAGCTCTGAATTTTGAAGCTCCTCGATGTTGTCATGTACTCTCGTCATTGTTGGAAAGGTTTCATCGGTTGAACGTGGCACTTGTTGCGGAACAATCTGCTCGTGGAGCTCGAAAACATTAGTCACTGTCACACAAAAAAATGTCAAAATAGTAACATGTCAAAAAAAAAAATAGTTTACAGAATCAAAATAAAGAGGCGCTACGGAGGCAATGGTGAGACATTGCCGGGGGACTCAGATTACTTCTATTTTATCGCTAGATAGCTACTAGTTCTATGTAACCTTGTAACGTTAACAATTTCTTTGATTTAAACAAATCAATGTGTTACCAAAATCAATGTTTTATCAAAAATCAGTGTGATATGATTAAATAATTAATTTTACATGGCATTTAATAGGTTTTTAAGAAAACATTCTATGCCAAAACCGGAAAACTAGCCCCCAAAAAGCCTGTCATAGTCTTGCTCGTATCTAGGTAACTAAACTTGGGTTCATACAGGCAACAATAAATCTGTGTTATGAGATCGAATATTTATTGTATTTACATATACAGTATGCGTTGGCGCAGTGGGTAAACAGACCCGCGCTATATTACATCTCCTAAATAGTAAACATCAAACACATAGTATCATTTAACAGTCTAGCAAACTGTCTAGCCTATGTCTATATATCTATTGATATCTATAGAGTCCCTCAAAGGCAGGCCCTGTTGCCTCTCTCAAGTCCGTCTGTCCTCTGCCGGTCTCCGCGTGTCCGAACTCGACACGGGCGGTAACTCTGTCCGAGTTCCTCGTGGACCCCGCATTAGGCGGGCCACATCAGTGTCCACGGAATCATGGACTGGGTGACCATCTCTTTCGAGAAGGTTCTAGATTACTCGGGTCCTGCTCGACTCAATGGTTTCCCTTGGGCTGGAATTGCAGCCCTTTACTAAATGTGTAAGTGAGGCGGTGACAGTCTTCTTGTTTCAATGAGGTGTAAAATTTCTTCAGTCATCCATTTCTTACGACCCACCTTCTTTAATTTTGGAATAGTTGTTTCTGCAGCCACATTGATTGAATTCTTCAACGTTTCCCATTGATCATCCACATCCTGGAATAGGATCTCTAGATCAGTGACAGTGACGCGGTCATCTACACAGATGGGTCGGTCGTCCGACATGTGAGAAGCTCATGGGCCTTTACAGCTCGGGCCGGAGGGAGAATTGTGAAGGAGGACTCTGGTGCTTTCACTGAAACCACAAGTAGCCTGACCATGGAAGTCATGGCAGTAAGTAAAGCAATAACATGGCTCGAGACACAGACATTCACTAGGGCTTGTTTCCTTAGCGACTCAATGAACATGATCAAGAGGATAGAGGAGGGGTCGATCCGAAGAGAATGGTTGCTGCCTCTGGAGCGGTCTCGGCTGGCAAAGACTAGTTTCATCTTCGTGCCAGGTCATGCGGGAGTACAAGGAAATGAGCGGGCTGACAAGCTCGCAGGTGAGGCTACTGTGGAGGGCGGACGCGCCATGGACCAGGCTGACATTCTGAATGCTCTACGAGAAGTGAGACTTTTGCAAGAACCAAGTGATGACTGTGAATCTACAACAATGGCCAGACTGCGAGAGCAGCAAATTAAAAGAGGGGTGGCCAAACAAGAACACTACGCAGGAAGCCAAAGAAGATTGATAAACCAACACAGAACTGGCGTCGTTAGCCGCTACACGCTGCGGGATTTGCTGAGGAGGGGATCCGAGCACTTATGGACTGAATGGTCCGATGTGCAACGAGGATGATCTGTCGACTAACTAACTAACTAACTAAGTATACTTCTAAGGAAAACAACCCTATGCAAGAAAATATGGTCAAAGAATGTAACTTGGTCTAGAACCCACTGGATGCCTGTACAACATGTCTAGGACCATATACCCAGTAACATCACACCACCCACTGGATGTCTGTACAACCTGGTCTAGCACCATATACTCTAACCTATAGGCTAATATATGATTTTGATGTCCCCATGCTCCAGGAGTTAAATACAGACAAATACCATTGCCCTGGGTATACCCTGGGTTTAGGGTTAGGGTTAGAGTTAGCCCGAACCCTAACCCAAACCCTTACCTCCTAACCATTAATCCCTAACCATTAACCCTAAACCCTTAACCCCTAAAACCTAATCCTAACCTTACTCCTAACCTCTAAACCCTAACCCTAACCCCCTAAACCCTACCCCTAACCTCTAACCATAACCCTTAACCCCTAAACCCTACCCCTAACCTCTAACCCATAACCCCTAAACCCTACCCCTAACCTCTAACCCTAACCCCTAACCCTAACCACCCCTAACCCTAACCCCTAACCCCAATGGATACATGACATTACAGACAGCACTGACAACATGTGGAGAGTCATCACCAGACATCATCATTACAGACACCATGTTGGCGGCGCTGATTGCCTGTAGTTGTAGTACACAACTCTTGGAGGTAGAGCCGGCTTCTGGACATGATCTGCTACTGGCACAGTTCACTCTCAGGTCCGAGTGAAGAGCCGGCTGCTGGACATGATCTGCTACTGGCACAGTTCTCTCTCAGGTCCGAGTGAAGAGCCAGCTTCTGGACATGATCTGCTACTGGCACAGTTCACTCTCAGGTCCGCGTGAAGAGCTGGCTTCTAGATATGATCTGCTACTGGCACAGTTCTCTCTCAGGTCCGCCTGAAGAGCCAGCTTCTAGATATGATCTGCTACTGGCACAGTTCTCTCTCAGGTCCGCCCCATCACGTCATTAGCCTGGTGGGGATGGCAGTCAATCGGGTTGTCATCTTCCCCCGCCTTAGATGACATTGACTTAGAGAGAAGTTCCCTCCGTCATGAACCAGTAGTCGGTCGTGCCAGCGACGATTCCCTCCTGAAGTTGTGTCCCCTGCCTGAACGTTCTAAGGGGGCCATGGCACATTCCGGGCATTGGCAGACGGTCCCGCTTCCCTGAACAAGGTTGTGTTCCCCTGAACAAGGGGGTCGGGTCCTTCCGATAGATAAACACATGGGCATACCGGGCCTTTGCTTTGGTAAATGGATCCATGAAGGAGCCATGGCTTATAGCTGGACAGACGGCTGTTCACACCCGTGGAACAGAAGGTTGTGGTTCATATCTTCAGAAGGCGCTGACATGGACTCTGCTTCGTGACCTGGGATCTCTTCTCTCCAAACCGGTGTCACTTGGGGTGACCTATATATTGGCATCCATTTAACCATTTTCCTGAATGCACAAGAGTTCGCTATCTGATCTACTTTGTGTGGGTGAGACTGAGCACTTGCGGGTTTGTCCGGTGGGCTACGGTTCTTAGAAACCCAGCGACTTACTTAAAACACAAGATTTCAAGGGGGTGACAATTAAAACATAAGAAGGCCTGCAACTCGTGGTGTTGTGGCGGGTTTCACAGGCAGACTGAGCACCTGTAAATTTGTCCGTTGTGCTACATTGCTAGGGAACGGGCGGGCGCAGCAGACACCAAAAGACAACAACAAAATATATTGTACAGGGCCAAAGGAGGGTTAGACCACTTCCATGGCGGTGACGGTCTCCCTCTTGGCGTGCTCGGTGTAGGTGACAGAGTCGCGGATGACGTTCACCATGAGGACACCTCGGGTTTCCTCATAGATGAGCTCGAAGATGCGCTTGACACCTCCTCGCCGGGCCAGTCGGCGGATGGCAGGCTTGGTGATACCCTGGATGTTATCGCGCAAGACTTTGCGGTGACGCTTAGCGCCTCCTTTGGCGAGTCCCTTGCCGCCTTTACCTCTTCCAGACATGTTTTAGCAGTGCTAGATGCACTGTTATGAATGGGACAACAATCCAATCCAATCCAATCCAATCCAATTTGTGGTACGAGTACCCTCTTTCAGCCTTCGAGTTTTCCACTTGGCTATGTAGGGTGTTTATGGTGTAGCTTGTAGTTTATTTTCTTAATTTGGGCTGCTTGTTGTCAGCTTCCCGGCTTCTGATGGTTGTCAGCTTCTTATGTCTAAGCTGTTTAAACAACAACAACAACAACAACAACAACAACAACAACAACAACAACAACAACAACAACAATGTCATCATATTTAAAGAGTCTTATGACAAAGCCTTTAAAATAAAAGCATATCAGGTAGCAGGAACTTGTGAATATGTGAAGTATTAGGGCACATTTGTTAAACTGAGTGTGTCCAGGAATAGGACGTTACTTTGTCTCTCCCGTAGCTAACGTCGAGTGCCTTATTGAACCATAGTCTGACGGCTCTAATGCCATTGTCAGTGTAACGCCCCAACAGCTACATCAATTCTCCCCACTGCCCACTATTGTCCCCTGAGCTCAACTCAATGGCTAAAATGGTACGGCAGAATCACCAATGTGAAGCTCATGGAGAGAAATAAACAAACACCAGCGACTGAAGAGGGAAGAAAAGACTGCTGTTGGTGAACAGAACATACATCTTTTTAAAGGCCTCTTATTCCTACTTTGTGCCTTTCGGCCCATTGTCGTCCACCAAGGCCCGTCTACCGGTGTTAGTGGACAGTGATTTGGTGATTCGGGTTTGCAGTTTGGATGACCGTCTCTGCACTCTGGCCAGATCAAGAGTAGATAAATCTACACTATGATCTTAGCCAAAAGTGGTACAGCTAGAGAGGCCGGTATCTGGTGTCATCATGGCAAATGTTTTTTCTTTTTGCATATCCTTTACATGCCATTGCTGTCAACATCAGCATCTTTCAGCTGATTGTTGATTCCTTGGCAAAATTACGCTCGGTAGTTTGCTATTGCTTTCTGAGCGACAGGCTCCATACTCTCATAAATCACTTGCGCGACTCGAACCGCTTCCAATTCTCGTGCGCTCACGTCAACCACGAGAGTATTCGGGGTTACAGAGAAAGCTGCTAACACCTCGGCCAGGGAGACCGGCTATCTACATGGCAAGCGAAACTAAAAATGTTAGTTGCATATCCTTACGGACGTAGCAGTCAGCTCCAGCATTATTTTTTTTTTTGGCTGTTCGTGATTCCTGGGCAAGTTTACGCTCTGTAGTTTGCCATTACTTTCTGAACGACCGACACCCATCAATCAATCTTGTGCCATGCCGGAAAGCGTGGGTGGTCATGACTTGCCATTTCACTCGATCACCAGTATCGTGGATCAGCTCAGTGTTCCTGTCTCTTCCATGCCATGTGGCCAAGCCATCCAGGTATTTTCCTCTCGGTCTTCCTCTTGGTCTGTTCCCCTCGATCTTGCCAGTTGTCACTAAGTTCTCCAATCCATTTCTTCTCATAACATGTCCAAAAAATTTTGACTGTCTACGTCTAATTTCTCTAATCAGTTTACGATGTTCATTTGTCTCCTGTAGTACTTGGTCATTGGTGTTTCTGTATGTCCATGGTATTCTTTGCATTTTCCTCAGAAACCACATTTCTGCAGCCATCAGATGCTTTTCAGCTTGACTGCTCATTGTCCAAGTTTCACATCCATACAAAAGAACAGGCTCTATGTATACCCTCAACACTCTTTTTCTCGTTTCAATTGACATTTTTTTTATTGGTCAGAATGTTTTTCATCTTGCTAAAGGCTACTTTCGCCATGGCGATTCTTGTTCTTATCTCTTCAAGGCATCTCCCATCAGATGTTATAACTGTTCCAAGATAATTGTACCAATTCACTTGTTGAAGAATATTTCCATTTACTTGTACATTACATTGTGGCACTTCTTCCTTCCTACTGACGACCATAACCTGAGTCTTTTTACAATTTAATTCTAACCCCAGTTGCTCACTGTGTACAATAACCGCATCTACTAATTGTTGCAGGTCCTGCGCATTGTCTGCAATTAATACTGTATCATCTGCATATCTAATGTTATTGATGTTTCGTCCTCCAATGCTGATTCCATTTATATCCTCTACATTTCTGAAAATATTTTCACTGTACAGGGAAAAAAGATCTGGAGACATCACACATCCCTGCCTAACACCTCTCTTAATTGGCTGATACTGTCCCACTTCATTATCAATCCTTATTGCAGCTTGTTGTTTCCAATATATGTTTTTTTATAAGTCTAATGTCTTTCCCATCAATTTGTAGATCTGCAAGCATATCCACCATGCTGACATGTCTAACGCTATCAAAAGCCTTTGAATAGTCAATAAAGCAAAGATGTATATCCTTGTTTACTTCTATAGCACGTTCAATAACTGTTCGCAGCATATACACATCATTTACTGTACCCTTTCCTTCTACAAACCCGCATTGTTCTTCCCCTATTTCAGGTTGTATTTTCTTCCTCATTCTTTGCATGATAATTCTTAGCAAAATCTTTGTGATGTGACTCATTATACTAATTGTTCTATATTGATCACATTCCAAGGTTCCTGATTTCTTTGGGATTGCAATAAATATAGAGTTACATAATTCAGGAGGTATATCTCCAGTATCATATAATGTGTTCAGCAATCTGGTGACTTGACCTAGTCCAAATTCTTCTAAAGCTTTAATCATTTATGTTGTGATGTTATCTGCACCGGGGGCCTTGCCAGCTTTCATATGCTTAAGAACATTTCGAACCTCCATCTCCAAAATTGGCGGTCCTTCATTATTAAGTCTAATATCATACTGTTCGTCTCTGTTATCATCATAAAGGTGTTTCACGTAATCTGTCCATACCTGTAGAATCTGGTCTTTTTCTATTATAAATTTTGCCATCTTCAGTTTTTAGACACCCTGTTGATGTACTTGTTCTTTTATTAGTAAGTTCCTGAATTCTTTTGTGCACTAATTTGGTATTTTGACTGTTGTGTTGGCTTTCAATTTCTAAGCACTTTTCCTCAAGCCATGCTTCTTTTGCCTCCTTACATAATATTCTGACTTGTCTGTGAATTTCTTCATATTTGACAGAATTATTTTTGTTGAGTCTTCTTGTTTCAATGAGGTGTAAAATTTCTTCAGTCATCCATTTCTTACGACCCACCTTCTTTAATTTTGGAATAGTTGTTTCTGCAGCCACATTGATTGAATTCTTCAACGTTTCCCATTGATCATCCACATCCTGGAATAGGATCTCTAGATCAGTGACAGTGACGCGGTCATCTACACAGATGGGTCGGTCGTCCGACATGTGAGAAGCTCATGGGCCTTTACAGCTCGGGCCGGAGGGAAAATTGTGAAGGAGGACTCTGGTGCTTTCACTGAAACCACAAGTAGCCTGACCATGGAAGTCATGGCAGTAAGTAAAGCAATAACATGGCTCGAGACACAGACATTCACTAGGGCTTGTTTCCTTAGCGACTCAATGAACATGATCAAGAGGATAGAGGAGGGGTCGATCCGAAGAGAATGGTTGCTGCCTCTGGAGCGGTCTCGGCTGGCAAAGACTAGTTTCATCTTCGTGCCAGGTCATGCGGGAGTACAAGGAAATGAGAGGGCTGACAAGCTCGCAGGTGAGGCTACTGTGGAGGGCGGACGCGCCATGGACCAGGCTGACATTCTGAATGCTCTACGAGAAGTGAGACTTTTGCAAGAACCAAGTGATGACTGTGAATCTACAACAATGGCCAGACTGCGAGAGCAGCAAATTAAAAGAGGGGTGGCCAAACAAGAACACTACGCAGGAAGCCAAAGAAGATTGATAAACCAACACAGAACTGGCGTCGTTAGCCGCTACATGCTGCGGGATTTGCTGAGGAGGGGATCCGAGCACTTATGGACTGAATGGTCCGATGTGCAACGAGGATGATCTGTCGACTAACTAACTAACTAACTAAGTATACTTCTAAGGAAAACAACCCTATGCAAGAAAATATGGTCAAAGAATGTAACTTGGTCTAGAACCCACTGGATGCCTGTACAACATGTCTAGGACCATATACCCAGTAACATCACACCACCCACTGGATGTCTGTACAACCTGGTCTAGCACCATATACTCTAACCTATAGGCTAATATATGATTTTGATGTCCCCATGCTCCAGGAGTTAAATACAGACAAATACCATTGCCCTGGGTATACCCTGGGTTTAGGGTTAGGGTTAGAGTTAGCCCGAACCCTAACCCAAACCCTTACCTCCTAACCATTAATCCCTAACCATTAACCCTAAACCCTTAACCCCTAAAACCTAATCCTAACCTTACTCCTAACCTCTAAACCCTAACCCTAACCCCCTAAACCCTACCCCTAACCTCTAACCATAACCCTTAACCCCTAAACCCTACCCCTAACCTCTAACCCATAACCCCTAAACCCTACCCCTAACCTCTAACCCTAACCCCTAACCCTAACCACCCCTAACCCTAACCCCTAACCCCAATGGATACATGACATTACAGACAGCACTGACAACATGTGGAGAGTCATCACCAGACATCATCATTACAGACACCATGTTGGCGGCGCTGATTGCCTGTAGTTGTAGTACACAACTCTTGGAGGTAGAGCCGGCTTCTGGACATGATCTGCTACTGGCACAGTTCACTCTCAGGTCCGAGTGAAGAGCCGGCTGCTGGACATGATCTGCTACTGGCACAGTTCTCTCTCAGGTCCGAGTGAAGAGCCAGCTTCTGGACATGATCTGCTACTGGCACAGTTCACTCTCAGGTCCGCGTGAAGAGCTGGCTTCTAGATATGATCTGCTACTGGCACAGTTCTCTCTCAGGTCCGCCTGAAGAGCCAGCTTCTAGATATGATCTGCTACTGGCACAGTTCTCTCTCAGGTCCGCCCCATCACGTCATTAGCCTGGTGGGGATGGCAGTCAATCGGGTTGTCATCTTCCCCCGCCTTAGATGACATTGACTTAGAGAGAAGTTCCCTCCGTCATGAACCAGTAGTCGGTCGTGCCAGCGACGATTCCCTCCTGAAGTTGTGTCCCCTGCCTGAACGTTCTAAGGGGGCCATGGCACATTCCGGGCATTGGCAGACGGTCCCGCTTCCCTGAACAAGGTTGTGTTCCCCTGAACAAGGGGGTCGGGTCCTTCCGATAGATAAACACATGGGCATACCGGGCCTTTGCTTTGGTAAATGGATCCATGAAGGAGCCATGGCTTATAGCTGGACAGACGGCTGTTCACACCCGTGGAACAGAAGGTTGTGGTTCATATCTTCAGAAGGCGCTGACATGGACTCTGCTTCGTGACCTGGGATCTCTTCTCTCCAAACCGGTGTCACTTGGGGTGACCTATATATTGGCATCCATTTAACCATTTTCCTGAATGCACAAGAGTTCGCTATCTGATCTACTTTGTGTGGGTGAGACTGAGCACTTGCGGGTTTGTCCGGTGGGCTACGGTTCTTAGAAACCCAGCGACTTACTTAAAACACAAGATTTCAAGGGGGTGACAATTAAAACATAAGAAGGCCTGCAACTCGTGGTGTTGTGGCGGGTTTCACAGGCAGACTGAGCACCTGTAAATTTGTCCGTTGTGCTACATTGCTAGGGAACGGGCGGGCGCAGCAGACACCAAAAGACAACAACAAAATATATTGTACAGGGCCAAAGGAGGGTTAGACCACTTCCATGGCGGTGACGGTCTCCCTCTTGGCGTGCTCGGTGTAGGTGACAGAGTCGCGGATGACGTTCACCATGAGGACACCTCGGGTTTCCTCATAGATGAGCTCGAAGATGCGCTTGACACCTCCTCGCCGGGCCAGTCGGCGGATGGCAGGCTTGGTGATACCCTGGATGTTATCGCGCAAGACTTTGCGGTGACGCTTAGCGCCTCCTTTGGCGAGTCCCTTGCCGCCTTTACCTCTTCCAGACATGTTTTAGCAGTGCTAGATGCACTGTTATGAATGGGACAACAATCCAATCCAATCCAATCCAATCCAATTTGTGGTACGAGTACCCTCTTTCAGCCTTCGAGTTTTCCACTTGGCTATGTAGGGTGTTTATGGTGTAGCTTGTAGTTTATTTTCTTAATTTGGGCTGCTTGTTGTCAGCTTCCCGGCTTCTGATGGTTGTCAGCTTCTTATGTCTAAGCTGTTTAAACAACAACAACAACAACAACAACAACAACAACAACAACAACAACAACAACAATGTCATCATATTTAAAGAGTCTTATGACAAAGCCTTTAAAATAAAAACATATCAGGTAGCAGGAACTTGTGAATATGTGAAGTATTAGGGCACATTTGTTAAACTGAGTGTGTCCAGGAATAGGACGTTACTTTGTCTCTCCCGTAGCTAACGTCGAGTGCCTTATTGAACCATAGTCTGACGGCTCTAATGCCATTGTCAGTGTAACGCCCCAACAGCTACATCAATTCTCCCCACTGCCCACTATTGTCCCCTGAGCTCAACTCAATGGCTAAAATGGTACGGCAGAATCACCAATGTGAAGCTCATGGAGAGAAATAAACAAACACCAGCGACTGAACAGGGAAGAAAAGACTGCTGTTGGTGAACAGAACATACATCTTTTTAAAGGCCTCTTATTCCTACTTTGTGCCTTTCGGCCCATTGTCGTCCACCAAGGCACGTCTGCCGGTGTTAGTGGACAGTGATTTGGTGATTCGGGTTTGCAGTTTGGATGACCGTCTCTGCACCCTGGCCAGATCAAGAGTAGATAAATCTACACTATGATCTTAGCCAAAAGTGGTACAGCTAGAGAGGCCGGTATCTGGTGTCATCATGGCAAATGTTTTTTCTTTTTGCATATCCTTTACATGCCATTGCTGTCAACATCAGCATCTTTCAGCTGATTGTTGATTCCTTGGCAAAATTACGCTCGGTAGTTTGCTATTGCTTTCTGAGCGACAGGCTCCATACTCTCATAAATCACTTGCGCGACTCGAACCGCTTCCAATTCTCGTGCGCTCACGTCAACCACGAGAGTATTCGGGGTTACAGAGAAAGCTGCTAACACCTCGGCCAGGGAGACCGGCTATCTACATGGCAAGCGAAACTAAAAATGTTAGTTGCATATCCTTACGGACGTAGCAGTCAGCTCCAGCATTATTTTTTTTTTTTTTTGGCTGTTCGTGATTCCTGGGCAAGTTTACGCTCTGTAGTTTGCCATTACTTTCTGAACGACCGACACCCATCAATCAATCTTGTGCCATGCCGGAAAGCGTGGGTGGTCATGACTTGCCATTTCACTCGATCACCAGTATCGTGGATCAGCTCAGTGTTCCTGTCTCTTCCATGCCATGTGGCCAAGCCATCCAGGTATTTTCCTCTCGGTCTTCCTCTTGGTCTGTTCCCCTCGATCTTGCCAGTTGTCACTAAGTTCTCCAATCCATTTCTTCTCATAACATGTCCAAAAAATTTTGACTGTCTACGTCTAATTTCTCTAATCAGTTTACGATGTTCATTTGTCTCCTGTAGTACTTGGTCATTGGTGTTTCTGTATGTCCATGGTATTCTTTGCATTTTCCTCAGAAACCACATTTCTGCAGCCATCAGATGCTTTTCAGCTTGACTGCTCATTGTCCAAGTTTCACATCCATACAAAAGAACAGGCTCTATGTATCCCCTCAACACTCTTTTTCTCGTTTCAATTGACATTTTTTTATTGGTCAGAATGTTTTTCATCTTGCTAAAGGCTACTTTCGCCATGGCGATGTGTCAAAGACTCGACCGCATCCCCTCCGCCAGGGAGAGCGGTCAATCCTGGAGGGACCAAGAGGAGATACGGTGCCCGAAGCAAGAGCAGGGGAGATGAGGGAATAAGAGAAGGTTAGCCACTCCCTCATGAGGCACGCAGGCGGTGTTCAGAGAGTTAGCACTCTAATCACGATAGTACCACACCTCGTGAAGCCATAGCACAGTTGAGTAGACACTCAACAGGCCACGTTTGCCAGCAGCGTGCGATGTGAGGTAACACGCACGAAGGTGAAGGTCACCCCGCGTGGTGTGTAACCACGGAAGAGATGTTAGGCAGACGGGAGACTGGACTTGAGGCGTTCACATCGTTTAGAATAGCGTTAGGAGTTTTGTGTTCACTAATAGATAGAACTAGCATAGGGTTAGCAGTTTGTGTTAGATAATTCTGTGGCTGTATATTGTGTATTGCATTAGCGACTGTTTACCGCTTGTAAGCGAGCCAACGGCAATAAAATGGACCATGCATTTTGCCTCCCACACGACTTGCAAGTTGTCTTGTATGGGTGTGTGAGAAGTACCCGATGATGCCTGTCAGTTGAGTTGTTGACAGGCCAGGGTAATTGTGGTGTCAAGAAGTGAAGCTTGAACGAAAAGTTCAAGCTAATCCACTCATCCACAGGCTCCAGACTAGGGTTTAATTTTTGTAGTAACGATAATTTGTGCAGACAGGAGAATTTGCGAGCTAGAAATATGCCTATCGTGACAGAATAGTGTTTAATTGTGTTTATGATATATTTATTGAATGAAATCATGTATTCTTCGAAGCTGTAAGTATTAATATTCTTATTTTCTTATATTTATTCATATATTTACCAATTTATTCTTGAATAAGCACCAAACATGATTCACGGCGCAGGAATACACAGGCAGCCGACAATATTGATTTTTGAGATCTAAAAATAGCGCTGCGCGATGACGTAGAGTGATTGACAGACAGTTGTTCTGCGTCATTAGCATAAAGCAGTCGAGTGGTTACAAGATCGCTTAGCGGCGGCCCGCCTGAATCGGTGCTTTATATTATTTATTATTTGTTTATTGGAATTACTAAATGAATATATTTATTTATTTACACATTATTATGTTATTTTGATTTCTTTACAAGCATTTATTCATTTTTGGGTCTATTTTCTCTTTACTTATCGTCACGATGGAACTATTTTCGGGCTAAGCATCTGATACTTAGCTGCACAACGTTTACAGAAATTAACTAGGTTAGTAACGAAAGGCAATTATTGTTTAAAACAAAGACAGGACATTGACATTAAAATTAATTAATACATGTTCTAGTTGTTCGTAAGTCTGTCATTGTCTAAGTCATTATCCTTAGTGGTCGAGTAAATCATATCGTTTAGTAGGCGTGTTTACTGCTGCCCTACATATCAGAGGGCAAACAACAGCTGTGCACATACACCTGTGGGCCAAATACAGTGTGCTACTTACGAAACGTGCCTCCACCCCAGTGTACCAAACAAGGTGACCTGTGTCAAAGGAGCTTCGTTCCCACATTAAGCTGAGTACAACTATATTTTTGGCATGCATTGTGATTAATAGTGCATCTCTTTTTCAGCTTGTGATACACTATATTTTTGTGCTCTGATTTTCCAACATAGAAGTTTGTTCAACATATAAACTGGAAATAAAATTAATATTCCTTAACAAGGAACAAATAGATAACATTGGAAATAAATAGGTAAATAAACAAAACAGTGTAGGTCAACACTAGCTACATTACTAAACAGCATGGCTACGTTATCTGATTTTATAAAAGCAGGTAAAGAGTTACAATATACAGGAAAAGACTTAGAAGAATATGCTGATAAGAAATTTAAAGAAGCAAAGGATGCTGAGAGAGACGAACGTGCTCGTGAAAGACAACACCAAATACAATTAGCGGAGGTAAATAAGCAAAAAGAAATAGAAACAAAACAACAACAATTAGAACATGAGAAGGAGATAAAACAGAAAGAAATAGAATTAAAACAAAGGGAGTTAGATCTAAAGGAAAAACAGATTCAAGTAGAATCAGAGACACAGTTGAAAATGAAAAGCATGGACGTAGAGTCACACGCAGAGGTCTCTGCCACTAAACTAAGAATGCAACAAGAGGAAAATAAGTTCAACAAATACAAAAATATTATCAAACCATATTGTAAAGAGGACTCCATATCTGCCTGGACAGAGAATGTAGAGTATCAATTTAAATATCACCAAGTTCCTTTAGAGATGTGGGCTCCTATTTATATGAAGAATCTGAGTGGTGAGCCCCTTAAAGTAATAGAGTCTATTCCTATTGAACTTAGATCTAGCTATCAATACATCCATGATAGGATTATGCAGCACTTTTTACTTGATGCCCCTGGGTATCAGGTTCAGTTCTCAAATTTAAAACCTAAACCTAGTGAAACTTTTATAGATTATTTTTCAAATGTGCAGAGTGTACTAAACAGGTGGCTTAAAGCAGCTAACATAGGAAAAGACTTTGATAGATTAAAAAACCTAATAGCTATGGACAAGTGTATATCTACTATACCTTCTCCTTTTGCTAAGTTTTTGCAGCAGTCGGACATTGAGAACATCGAGCAGTTCGAAAAAAAAAGGCTCAGCATATTTTTCTTCTAACAGAGAGATTTTTAAGACCTCAAGTGACTCTGAGATAGTTTCCTTTGTCAAAGACCAATCAAAAAACTATCAGGGTAACAGAAAACCTTTTCAGAAGTATGATAAGAAAGACAGAAAAGTTTCCAAATGCATGTACTGTCAACTAATGCACGACACTTATGCTATGTGCGACAAATCGCCGAATTATCCGGCGCATCTTGAAAATGTGATCAAGAAGCAGCAAAGCAAACGGTCTGCATACAGGCGTGCAATCAAATGTTTTTTTTGTTCCTCTTATGGCCATTATTCTAATAAGTGCCTTGGCCGCCAACGTTTGAAAGCTAACAACGCTATGTTGATTGACACCTCGTCAGATAGTGGTAGTGAGAATGAGTGTGAGGTTGAAAGTGACTTACCTACTAACCAAGCAGAAGATGTGTGTGGTGCAAACGATATGTTAAGCTTTGACAGCTGTGAACGATGTCACCAATTCCATGCAGACGGAAAACTAGAATGTGGACATACAGTACCATTCTCATCTGAGAATGTAAATGCAGCATTAGCCTCCAGAGGCAGTTTAGTGTTCCACAATGCAATGGTCAATGATGTACCATGCCAATGTTTGCTGGATAGCGGCAGCACCCTTATTGGTCTTCGAAAAGAACTAGTGAATCCGGGTGATTACACAGGTGACACTGTGAAATGCCGAACCTTTTCGGGTAACGTTGAAATTTACCCTTTGGCAAAAGCCCGTATTGATTCTCCTTTTCTTTCCGGAACCTTTACTTGTGCAATACTTAACAACCCGTGTACTGACTTAATTTTGGGGTGCTTACCTCAACTGAAACAATGTACTAGTGAAGAAATAGTTGCATGGGATAAATTAAATGCAGCTAATGCAACAACAAGAGCAGACAGTGTGAAACATCAAGACACACTACAAGATGAGAGACTACTGTTGCTTTCTCCAACTGGCACAGATGACAACAGCAGACAGAAGTTTATAGAACAGCAGAAAGCTGACCCTAGTGTGTCTCCATACTTGAAATTATTAAAAGATAAAGCCAAAGTGACCAAAAATGCTTCATGGTTCTTTAGACTTAATAATGGCATTTTAACTAGATATTATACTACTGGTAACCATGAGATTCAGCAAACGGTGTTACCTGAACAACATCGTCTAACTGTGCTAAAGATTGCACATGAGTCACCGTTTGCTGGTCATCTTGCATATGATAAAACCAGGGCCAGAATTCAGGCTCATTTCTATTGGCCAGGTTTTTGCAATGATATAAAATTATTTTGTCGGTCTTGTGATGTCTGTCAACAATTAGTACGCAAGGGTAAACATCCTACAGCTGAAGTACAACCTTCTACACTGGCCTCCAGACCATTTGAGAGTGTGGCGGTAGATATTGTTGGACCCCTGAATCAGGTGTCCAGCAAAGGAAATCGCTTCATATTGACAATGGTCGACCTATGTACAAGGTGGGTTGAGGCAGTAGCTTTGAAGTACATCACCTCCAAAGACGTTGCCAATGTATTTATACACCTGTTCTCACGATTCGGATTCCCACGGACCATTTTATCCGATTGTGGAACTCAGTTCATATCGGCTGCAACGCAAGCCCTTACAAAAATGTTAGGTATTAAACAACATTTTACGACAGCATACCATCCAGCCAGCAATGGAATAGTAGAGAAAATTAACGGTGACCTAAAGCATATGCTGGCTAAGGTGACAGCAGAAAACCCAGCTGATTGGGATACACTGTTACCAACAGTGCTGTTCGCCTATCGGGAGATTCCCCATTCAAGCACGGGTTTCTCACCGTTTGAATTAGTTTACGGGGCTAACCCACGTGGACCCCTAACCATTGACCATCAGGTAATAACTGATTCTATTGAAATTCCGATCCCTAAAACACCTTATGAAATGGTGACAGAAACACGAGACAAGATCATAAAATCGTGTGTTATAGCTAAGGCAGCTTTGGAGAGGAAGGGTCAAATCTACCGCCAATATGCCAACAAAGGGGCAAGAACAATTGAACTTGAACCAGATCAAGACATACTCTTGCTACTTCCAGACAAAAGAAATTTATTATTAACCTCATGGCAAGAGCCATTCAAGGTGGTACGTAGAATTTCAGATGTTGACTATGAAATATCAATAAACGGACACTTAAAGATATTCCATGTCAACATGTTGAAACCTTACTTTTCAAGACACGAAACAGAAGTAGTGACAGACGAACAGAGTGCACCAACACCTAGTGATCAGACGACAGACATACACAACGCAACTACACTAGTTAGCGAGACTGGCAGTTCCGACAATGGCAATACACCTAGTCAGTTAACAGAATACGCACTTAGTACCACCACTGTACTGAATCAGGTAGACGACGACGGAATGGAACTACCTGTTCCCATCGTAGACAAAACTGCGACATTGGACAGTATACATATAGATCAGGGACTAACAGACAGTCAACGACGACAATTAGTGGAGTTAATTACTGAATACAAAGACCTATTCTCTGACATCCCAGGTAGGACGGACAGAATCGAACACTCCATTCTTCTTTCGGACTCTAAGCCTATCAAATGCAGGCCGTACTCAATCCCACTCAGCTATAGGGAAAATCTAAATAAGGAAATTCTTAATTTAGAAGCTAGTGGGATTATCCAAAAGTCTACATCTGAGTACTCTTTTCCAATCGTCCTAGTTAAGAAGAAGGATTCCACAATTCGTCTGTGCGTAGACTATCGAAAACTCAATAACATCACTAAGATCGACGCAGAACCTATTCCTTCCTGCGAAGATCTTATCTTGGACATGTCTACTTCAAAAATCTTTTCAAAACTAGATCTTACTAAGGGATATTGGCAGGTCCCTATGCAGCCTCAATCTATGCATTTTACTGCGTTTTCAACCCCTTTAGGACTATACGAGTGGCGATTTCTTCCTTTCGGACTTCGAAATGCTCCTGCCACTTTCGTACGCTTAACTAGAGATCTATTACATGGAGTGACGAATACTGTGACCTATATAGATGATATATGTGTCCATACTGAAGACTGGACTACACACTTACTGAAACTGAGACATGTCTTTGATAGGTTGCGACTCTTCGGTCTCACTGTCAAACCGAGCAAAGTCGAATTAGGCCTAAAAGAAATTGAATTTTTGGGTCATGTCATCTCTCAAGGTCAACTGAAGACTGACAATAGGATTATTACAAAAATTATGAATCTAACCATGCCTACTACGAAAAAGCAGGTTAGAAGTCTTTTAGGATTAGTAAATTACTACAGTAAATTTATTCCAAACCTAGCTGAAATTACAAGTGTATTTTCTAATGTGCTAAAAGCATCAGTAAAATTGGATGTGAAAGATGCATTATTAATTTCTGCATTGTCAAAATTGAAAATTCTTTTTAGTAATGTTCCCATCCTCCGCTTGCCTAACCCTGGGCTCGTTTATTATCTTAGGACAGATGCCAGCAGGATCTCCATCGCTGCAGTCCTAGGCCAATTTTATGAGGGCATCTTCCATCCGATTTGCTACGTGAGCCGTAAGATCACACCTACCGAGTCCAGATATTCGATAGCAGAACTGGAGGCCCTGAGCGTCATCTACTCGGTGAGAAAGCTCCATCGTTTCCTGGCGGGTGTGCACTTCATTATCCAGACCGACAATTCTCCCATCACGGTCATCCAGAGTGGTGTGCATCGAAATGACCGGATATACAGGTGGTCTCTTATTTTGCAAAACTATACATTTAGTATAGAACATATCAAGGGTAAGGATAATATTCTGGCTGATACCCTTAACAGACCATCTGGGGTAGAAATACCTGAAATCCAACAGTTAAATGTAGAGTGATAGTTAGTACATGAATATTTGATAATATAAGATGTAAAATAGCTTACATACATATCCACATTATTGGCGTAATCATGTACCAAAACACTGAACTATCATAGGTCCGTAGACATCAGATTAAGAACTGTGCTGCTATACTTAGATACCACCGTGTGGACGAGGACAGCTCATTTCCAACTAAGCTCCATTCCGGTGTATCATGTGTGTTAAACGCAGAAAACAGTGTCAGAACAGTGCTTAATTTCAGACACAAAAAGGCTGAACTACGACACCAGTTAACTCTACACGTGCACTACCGAGAGAACATTAAGATGACTATGTGATGTATTTCAGATACCCAGGCAAAGTGTGTAGATATATTATGCCTATACAACAAATGTACAAACGTTAAGGCAACTACTAACCTGTGGAAACTGAAGACCATGTATATAAACTTATTGTGATATGTAAAAATTATTTTAAGATAACGATCAGGTAGATGTAGGTTAGGGAAAGATAATAGTTCTCATTTAGTTTAATAGAATAGTTACTACAGTATTTAAAATTTACTTAGCTTAAATATTAAAATATTAGTTTAGACATAGAAATACTTAAAATTAAATTTATGTTAGGAATAGTACCATTTAGAGGGTTACACTTCATTTAGCTATAGCTTAGTTTAGCTTACCCCATCTTAATAAAACCATACCATCCAACTAACATTACCATATATTAGTATCATCCAGTCACACCAGAATAGAATAAAAACATTATATAAGTGAACATACATCTTTTACAACATTTAGATTAACAACATCACTCATGTAATTTCTTTCAGCTATTAAAAACATTATTTAGCTTAGTATTGAGAAAAATAGATAATTGCTATTCATATCATCCATTTAATTAAGGTACATAACTCACATCACATCTATGACATTTAGTTAGTTATATTACATCCCTTAGATTAGATAAAGATAAGAATTAATATAACCATATCATATAATTAACATAACAAAGTTAATAAAGTAGTTAACACATAGTTATAGAATTAGTATTAGTAGGGTAGAATATAGAATTTTTATTTTAGGGTAATATAGTATGATAAGATCAAGGGAACAAACCATCAACCCTTGCTCATCCATGTAAATATATTGTATATACATGACTCGTGCAACGACTTTCGCACAGTCATTGGGCTCACTTATCTCAAACTGAGCCAAACCTGTACAGTCTCACTCCAAGGTTTTTAAATAAGTAGAAGAATAAGTATGGAGGGATGAGTGATGGGTGATAGAAGTAAGGGTGAAAGGAGTATGACAGAAGTGTGAAAGTGAGAATGAATGAAAGATAGACGGGAGAGATTGCAAGCAGTCAGCAAATTCTTCTGCTGAATTCCACGACTTTTAATATTTGTCTGTGTTAATGTTGGTTTTCGTTAGTGAAAATGTGTTGGTATGAATGTGTTGTCTGGGATATAGTTTAGAACTTAGATTACAGTATTTTGGGTTTCATAACAATGGAATGTAGTCACGAATCAGTGTTATATACCTGCTTGTGGCCACATTGAACAAAATTATGACACTCAAAAAACTAACATACATACACAGATAAGTTAGAAATATAGAGTAGAACTTAGATTAGTAGATTTATTACATCCAAACACGCAAACAACCAGAAAAACAAACATATAAATTGCATACACTATTTGTAAATCAAAGGCAGATAACTTTGGGGCCAGGGGACATAATAGACAACGAAGAACTAAATTAACAGTGAAATAAAGTCTTACGCGCGGAAGCGAAAGAGGTAAAGCCTGTCGCACACACTCTTGTAGAATGGTTGTTAAATATTATATGGGGGACATGAAGCAATTCATGTGTTGACCCTAAGAAAGTCAACTTTGTATGGGTAGTAAGTTAATTTACTTTGTGAGGGCAGGTCTTATAAGACAACGGTCCGGTTCAGACATACCTCTGATAAATATAATATAGCATGTGAGTAGGGGCTCACGCCAACCAGGCAAGTTTGTGGCGATTGCCAGTAGCCAATTGAGGCTTTACTACATTGTGACAATAGTTATTAATAGTCTATTGGAATGCCCAGAGCCAGGTTATCTAGAGTCTTTGACAAAAATTAGAGACACTAATTTTTTGGTTAGAAACCGCCTTGCGTCACAACCAATAAGTGAAAGTTGATGACGCAACACAAGAGGGGCGGGTGTGTGTCAAAGACTCGACCGCATCCCCTCCGCCAGGGAGAGCGGTCAATCCTGAAGGGACCAAGAGGAGATACGGTGCCCGAAGCAAGAGCAGGGGAGATGAGGGAATAAGAGAAGGTTAGCCACTCCCTCATGAGGCACGCAGGCGGTGTTCAGAGAGTTAGCACTCTAATCACGATAGTACCACACCTCGTGAAGCCATAGCACAGTTGAGTAGACACTCAACAGGCCACGTTTGCCAGCAGCGTGCGATGTGAGGTAACACGCACGAAGGTGAAGGTCACCCCGCGTGGTGTGTAACCACGGAAGAGATGTTAGGCAGACGGGAGACTGGACTTGAGGCGTTCACATCGTTTAGAATAGCGTTAGGAGTTTTGTGTTCACTAATAGATAGAACTAGCATAGGGTTAGCAGTTTGTGTTAGATAATTCTGTGGCTGTATATTGTGTATTGCATTAGCGACTGTTTACCGCTTGTAAGCGAGCCAACGGCAATAAAATGGACCATGCATTTTGCCTCCCACACGACTTGCAAGTTGTCTTGTATGGGTGTGTGAGAAGTACCCGATGATGCCTGTCAGTTGAGTTGTTGACACGATTCTTGTTCTTATCTCTTCAAGGCATCTCCCATCAGATGTTATAACTGTTCCAAGATAATTGTACCGATTCACTTGTTGAAGAATATTTCCATTTACTTGTATATTACATTGTGGCACTTCTTCCTTCCTACTGACGACCATAACCTGAGTCTTTTTACAATTTAATTCTAACCCCAGTTGCTCACTGTGTACAACAACCGCATCTACTAATTGTTGCAGGTCCTGCGCATTGTCTGCAATTAATACTGTATCATCTGCATATCTAATGTTATTGATGTTTCGTCCTCCAATGCTGATTCCATTTATATCCTCTACATTTCTGAAAATATTTTCACTGTACAGGGAAAAAAGATCTGGAGACATCACACATCCCTGCCTAACACCTCTCTTAATTGGCTGATACTGTCCCACTTAATTATCAATCCTTATTGCAGCTTGTTGTTTCCAATATATGTTTTTTATAAGTCTAATGTCTTTCCCGGTCTATTATAAGTCTAATGTCTTTCTTTGCCGGTTCCATGGCCGAGGGGTTAGCAGCTTTCTCCGCTAACCCCGAATACTCTCGTCACGTGACGCGACGAGAATTAGCAGTGGTTCGAATCGCAAAAGTGACTTATGAGAGTATGGAGCCGGTCGCTCAGAAAGTCGTGGCGTGCTGATGAGCGTAATCTAGCCTAGGAATCAACATACAGCTGAAAGATGCTGGTGTTGACCGCAATATCCTGAAACAGGATGGAAACGCGGTAAAAAAAAAAAAAAAAAAAAAAATGTCTTTCCCATCAATTTGTAGATCTGCAAGCATATCCACCATGCTGACATGTCTAACGCTATTAAAAGCCTTTGAATAGTCAATAAAGCAAAGATGTATATCCTTGTTTACTTCTATAGCACGTTCAATAACTGTTCGCAGCATATACACATCATTTACTGTACCCTTTCCTTCTACAAACCCGCATTGTTCTTCCCCTATTTCAGGTTGTATTTTCTTCCTCATTCTTTGCATGATAATTCTAGCAAAATCTTTGTGATGTGACTCATTATACTAATTGTTCTATATTAATCACATTCCAAGGTTCCTGATTTCTTTGGGATTGCAATAAATATAGAGTTACATAATTCAGGAGGTATATCTCCAGTATCATATAATGTGTTCAGCAATCTGGTGACTTGACCTAGTCCAAATTCTTCTAAAGCTTTAATCATTTCTGTTGTGATGTTATCTGCACCGGGGGCCTTGCCAGCTTTCATATGCTTAAGAACATTTCGAACCTCCATCTCCAAAATTGGCGGTCCTTCATTATTAAGTCTAATATCATACTGTTCGTCTCTGTTATCATCATAAAGGTGTTTCACGTAATCTGTCCATACCTGTAGAATCTGGTCTTTTTCTATTATAAATTTTGCCATCTTCAGTTTTTAGACACCCTGTTGATGTACTTGTTCTTTTATTAGTAAGTTCCTGAATTCTTTTGTGCACTAATTTGGTATTTTGACTGTTGTGTTGGCTTTCAATTTCTAAGCACTTTTCCTCAAGCCATGCTTCTTTTGCCTCCTTACATAATATTCTGACTTGTCTGTGAATTTCTTCATATTTGACAGAATTATTTTTGTTGAGTCTTCTTGTTTCAATGAGGTGTAAAATTTCTTCAGTCATCCATTTCTTACGACCCACCTTCTTTAATTTTGGAATAGTTGTTTCTGCAGCCACATTGATTGAATTCTTCAACGTTTCCCATTGATCATCCACATCCTGGAATAGGATCTCTAGATCAGTGACAGTGACGCGGTCATCTACACAGATGGGTCGGTCGTCCGACATGTGAGAAGCTCATGAGCCTTTACAGCTCGGGCCGGAGGGAGAATTGTGAAGGAGGACTCTGGTGCTTTCACTGAAACCACAAGTAGCCTGACCATGGAAGTCATGGCAGTAAGTAAAGCAATAACATGGCTCGAGACACAGACATTCACTAGGGCTTGTTTCCTTAGCGACTCAATGAACATGATCAAGAGGATAGAGGAGGGGTCGATCCGAAGAGAATGGTTGCTGCCTCTGGAGCGGTCTCGGCTGGCAAAGACTAGTTTCATCTTCGTGCCAGGTCATGCGGGAGTACAAGGAAATGAGCGGGCTGACAAGCTCGCAGGTGAGGCTACTGTGGAGGGCGGACGCGCCATGGACCAGGCTGACATTCTGAATGCTCTACGAGAAGTGAGACTTTTGCAAGAACCAAGTGATGACTGTGAATCTACAACAATGGCCAGACTGCGAGAGCAGCAAATTAAAAGAGGGGTGGCCAAACAAGAACACTACGCAGGAAGCCAAAGAAGATTGATAAACCAACACAGAACTGGCGTCGTTAGCCGCTACACGCTGCGGGATTTGCTGAGGAGGGGATCCGAGCACTTATGGACTGAATGGTCCGATGTGCAACGAGGATGATCTGTCGACTAACTAACTAACTAACTAAGTATACTTCTAAGGAAAACAACCCTATGCAAGAAAATATGGTCAAAGAATGTAACTTGGCCTAGAACCCACTGGATGCCTGTACAACATGTCTAGGACCATATACCCAGTAACATCACACCACCCACTGGATGTCTGTACAACCTGGTCTAGCACCATATACTCTAACCTATAGGCTAATATATGATTTTGATGTCCCCATGCTCCAGGAGTTAAATACAGACAAATACCATTGCCCTGGGTATACCCTGGGTTTAGGGTTAGGGTTAGAGTTAGCCCGAACCCTAACCCAAACCCTTACCTCCTAACCATTAATCCCTAACCATTAACCCTAAACCCTTAACCCCTAAAACCTAATCCTAACCTTACTCCTAACCTCTAAACCCTAACCCTAACCCCCTAAACCCTACCCCTAACCTCTAACCATAACCCTTAACCCCTAAACCCTACCCCTAACCTCTAACCCATAACCCCTAAACCCTACCCCTAACCTCTAACCCTAACCCCTAACCACCCCTAACCCTAACCCCTAACCCCAATGGATACATGACATTACAGACAGCACTGACAACATGTGGAGAGTCATCACCAGACATCATCATTACAGACACCATGTTGGCGGCGCTGATTGCCTGTAGTTGTAGTACACAACTCTTGGAGGTAGAGCCGGCTTCTGGACATGATCTGCTACTGGCACAGTTCACTCTCAGGTCCGAGTGAAGAGCCGGCTGCTGGACATGATCTGCTACTGGCACAGTTCTCTCTCAGGTCCGAGTGAAGAGCCAGCTTCTGGACATGATCTGCTACTGGCACAGTTCACTCTCAGGTCCGCGTGAAGAGCTGGCTTCTAGATATGATCTGCTACTGGCACAGTTCTCTCTCAGGTCCGCCTGAAGAGCCAGCTTCTAGATATGATCTGCTACTGGCACAGTTCTCTCTCAGGTCCGCCCCATCACGTCATTAGCCTGGTGGGGATGGCAGTCAATCGGGTTGTCATCTTCCCCCGCCTTAGATGACATTGACTTAGAGAGAAGTTCCCTCCGTCATGAACCAGTAGTCGGTCGTGCCAGCGACGATTCCCTCCTGAAGTTGTGTCCCCTGCCTGAACGTTCTAAGGGGGCCATGGCACATTCCGGGCATTGGCAGACGGTCCCGCTTCCCTGAACAAGGTTGTGTTCCCCTGAACAAGGGGGTCGGGTCCTTCCGATAGATAAACACATGGGCATACCGGGCCTTTGCTTTGGTAAATGGATCCATGAAGGAGCCATGGCTTATAGCTGGACAGACGGCTGTTCACACCCGTGGAACAGAAGGTTGTGGTTCATATCTTCAGAAGGCGCTGACATGGACTCTGCTTCGTGACCTGGGATCTCTTCTCTCCAAACCGGTGTCACTTGGGGTGACCTATATATTGGCATCAATTTAACCATTTTCCTGAATGCACAAGAGTTCGCTATCTGGTCTACTTTGTGTGGGTGAGACTGAGCACTTGCGGGTTTGTCCGGTGGGCTACCGTTCTTAGAAACCCAGCGACTTACTTAAAACACAAGATTTCAAGGGGGTGACAATTAAAACATAAGAAGGCCTGCAACTCGTGGTGTTGTGGCGGGTTTCACAGGCAGACTGAGCACCTGTAAATGTGTCCGTTGTGCTACATTGCTAGGGAACGGGCGGGCGCAGCAGACACCAAAAGACAACAACAAAATATATTGTACAGGGCCAAAGGAGGGTTAGACCACTTCCATGGCGGTGACGGTCTCCCTCTTGGCGTGCTCGGTGTAGGTGACAGAGTCGCGGATGACGTTCACCATGAGGACACCTCGGGTTTCCTCATAGATGAGCTCGAAGATGCGCTTGACACCTCCTCGCCGGGCCAGTCGGCGGATGGCAGGCTTGGTGATACCCTGGATGTTATCGCGCAGGACTTTGCGGTGACGCTTAGCGCCTCCTTTGGCGAGTCCCTTGCCGCCTTTACCTCTTCCAGACATGTTTTAGCAGTGCTAGATGCACTGTTATGAATGGGACAACAATCCAATCCAATCCAATCCAGTCCAATTTGTGGTACGAGTACCCTCTTTCAGCCTTCGAGTTTTCCACTTGGCTATGTAGGGTGTTTATGGTGTAGCTTGTAGTTTATTTTCTTAATTTGGGCTGCTTGTTGTCAGCTTCCCGGCTTCTGATGGTTGTCAGCTTCTTATGTCTAAGCTGTTTAAACAACAACAACAACAACAACAACAACAACAACAACAACAACAACAACAACAACAACAACAACAACAACAACAATGTCATCATATTTAAAGAGTCTTATGACAAAGCCTTTAAAATAAAAGCATATCAGGTAGCAGGAACTTGTGAATATGTGAAGTATTAGGGCACATTTGTTAAACTGAGTGTGTCCAGGAATAGGACGTTACTTTGTCTCTCCCGTAGCTAACGTCGAGTGCCTTATTGAACCATAGTCTGACGGCTCTAATGCCATTGTCAGTGTAACGCCCCAACAGCTACATCAATTCTCCCCACTGCCCACTATTGTCCCCTGAGCTCAACTCAATGGCTAAAATGGTACGGCAGAATCACCAATGTGAAGCTCATGGAGAGAAATAAACAAACACCAGCGACTGAAGAGGGAAAAAAGACTGCTGTTGGTGAACAGAACATACATCTTTTTAAAGGCCTCTTATTCCTACTTTGTGCCTTTCGGCCCATTGTCGTCCACCAAGGCCCGTCTGCCGGTGTTAGTGGACAGTGATTTGGTGATTCGGGTTTGCAGTTTGGATGACCGTCTCTGCACCCTGGCCAGATCAAGAGTAGATAAATCTACACTATGATCTTAGCCAAAAGTGGTACAGCTAGAGAGGCCGGTATCTGGTGTCATCATGGCAAATGTTTTTTCTTTTTGCATATCCTTTACATGCCATTGCTGTCAACATCAGCATCTTTCAGCTGATTGTTGATTCCTTGGCAAAATTACGCTCGGTAGTTTGCTATTGCTTTCTGAGCGACAGGCTCCATACTCTCATAAATCACTTGCGCGACTCGAACCGCTTCCAATTCTCGTGCGCTCACGTCAACCACGAGAGTATTCGGGGTTACAGAGAAAGCTGCTAACACCTCGGCCAGGGAGACCGGCTATCTACATGGCAAGCGAAACTAAAAATGTTAGTTGCATATCCTTACGGACGTAGCAGTCAGCTCCAGCATTATTTTTTTTTTTTTGGCTGTTCGTGATTCCTGGGCAAGTTTACGCTCTGTAGTTTGCCATTACTTTCTGAACGACCGACACCCATCAATCAATCTTGTGCCATGCCGGAAAGCGTGGGTGGTCATGACTTGCCATTTCACTCGATCACCAGTATCGTGGATCAGCTCAGTGTTCCTGTCTCTTCCATGCCATGTGGCCAAGCCATCCAGGTATTTTCCTCTCGGTCTTCCTCTTGGTCTGTTCCCCTCGATCTTGCCAGTTGTCACTAAGTTCTCCAATCCATTTCTTCTCATAACATGTCCAAAAAATTTTGACTGTCTACGTCTAATTTCTCTAATCAGTTTACGATGTTCATTTGTCTCCTGTAGTACTTGGTCATTGGTGTTTCTGTATGTCCATGGTATTCTTTGCATTTTCCTCAGAAACCACATTTCTGCAGCCATCAGATGCTTTTCAGCTTGACTGCTCATTGTCCAAGTTTCACATCCATACAAAAGAACAGGCTCTATGTATCCCCTCAACACTCTTTTTCTCGTTTCAATTGACATTTTTTTATTGGTCAGAATGTTTTTCATCTTGCTAAAGGCTACTTTCGCCATGGCGATTCTTGTTCTTATCTCTTCAAGGCATCTCCCATCAGATGTTATAACTGTTCCAAGATAATTGTACCGATTCACTTGTTGAAGAATATTTCCATTTACTTGTATATTACATTGTGGCACTTCTTCCTTCCTACTGACGACCATAACCTGAGTCTTTTTACAATTTAATTCTAACCCCAGTTGCTCACTGTGTACAACAACCGCATCTACTAATTGTTGCAGGTCCTGCGCATTGTCTGCAATTAATACTGTATCATCTGCATATCTAATGTTATTGATGTTTCGTCCTCCAATGCTGATTCCATTTATATCCTCTACATTTCTGAAAATATTTTCACTGTACAGGGAAAAAAGATCTGGAGACATCACACATCCCTGCCTAACACCTCTCTTAATTGGCTGATACTGTCCCACTTCATTATCAATCCTTATTGCAGCTTGTTGTTTCCAATATATGTTTTTTATAAGTCTAATGTCTTTCCCATCAATTTGTAGATCTGCAAGCATATCCACCATGCTGACATGTCTAACGCTATCAAAAGCCTTTGAATAGTCAATAAAGCAAAGATGTATATCCTTGTTTACTTCTATAGCACGTTCAATAACTGTTCGCAGCATATACACATCATTTACTGTACCCTTTCCTTCTACAAACCCGCATTGTTCTTCCCCTATTTCAGGTTGTATTTTCTTCCTCATTCTTTGCATGATAATTCTTAGCAAAATCTTTGTGATGTGACTCATTATACTAATTGTTCTATATTGATCACATTCCAAGGTTCCTGATTTCTTTGGGATTGCAATAAATATAGAGTTACATAATTCAGGAGGTATATCTCCAGTATCATATAATGTGTTCAGCAATCTGGTGACTTGACCTAGTCCAAATTCTTCTAAAGCTTTAATCATTTCTGTTGTGATGTTATCTGCACCGGGGGCCTTGCCAGCTTTCATATGCTTAAGAACATTTCGAACCTCCATCTCCAAAATTGGCGGTCCTTCATTATTAAGTCTAATATCATACTGTTCGTCTCTGTTATCATCATAAAGGTGTTTCACGTAATCTGTCCATACCTGTAGAATCTGGTCTTTTTCTATTATAAATTTTGCCATCTTCAGTTTTTAGACACCCTGTTGATGTACTTGTTCTTTTATTAGTAAGTTCCTGAATTCTTTTGTGCACTAATTTGGTATTTTGACTGTTGTGTTGGCTTTCAATTTCTAAGCACTTTTCCTCAAGCCATGCTTCTTTTGCCTCCTTACATAATATTCTGACTTGTCTGTGAATTTCTTCATATTTGACAGAATTATTTTTGTTGAGTCTTCTTGTTTCAATGAGGTGTAAAATTTCTTCAGTCATCCATTTCTTACGACCCACCTTCTTTAATTTTGGAATAGTTGTTTCTGCAGCCACATTGATTGAATTCTTCAACGATTCCCATTGATCATCCACATCCTGGAATAGGATCTCTAGATCAGTGACAGTGACGCGGTCATCTACACAGATGGGTCGGTCGTCCGACATGTGAGAAGCTCATGGGCCTTTACAGCTCGGGCCGGAGGGAGAATTGTGAAGGAGGACTCTGGTGCTTTCACTGAAACCACAAGTAGCCTGACCATGGAAGTCATGGCAGTAAGTAAAGCAATAACATTGCTCGAGACACAGACATTCACTAGGGCTTGTTTCCTTAGCGACTCAATGAACATGATCAAGAGGATAGAGGAGGGGTCGATCCGAAGAGAATGGTTGCTGCCTCTGGAGCGGTCTCGGCTGGCAAAGACTAGTTTCATCTTCGTGCCAGGTCATGCGGGAGTACAAGGAAATGAGCGGGCTGACAAGCTCGCAGGTGAGGCTACTGTGGAGGGCGGACGCGCCATGGACCAGGCTGACATTCTGAATGCTCTACGAGAAGTGAGACTTTTGCAAGAACCAAGTGATGACTGTGAATCTACAACAATGGCCAGACTGCGAGAGCAGCAAATTAAAAGAGGGGTGGCCAAACAAGAACACTACGCAGGAAGCCAAAGAAGATTGATAAACCAACACAGAACTGGCGTCGTTAGCCGCTACACGCTGCGGGATTTGCTGAGGAGGGGATCCGAGCACTTATGGACTGAATGGTCCGATGTGCAACGAGGATGATCTGTCGACTAACTAACTAACTAACTAAGTATACTTCTAAGGAAAACAACCCTATGCAAGAAAATATGGTCAAAGAATGTAACTTGGTCTAGAACCCACTGGATGCCTGTACAACATGACTAGGACCATATACCCAGTAACATCACACCACCCACTGGATGTCTGTACAACCTGGTCTAGCACCATATACTCTAACCTATAGGCTAATATATGATTTTGATGTCCCCATGCTCCAGGAGTTAAATACAGACAAATACCATTGCCCTGGGTATACCCTGGGTTTAGGGTTAGGGTTAGAGTTAGCCCGAACCCTAACCCAAACCCTTACCTCCTAACCATTAATCCCTAACCATTAACCCTAAACCCTTAACCCCTAAAACCTAATCCTAACCTTACTCCTAACCTCTAAACCCTAACCCTAACCCCCTAAACCCTACCCCTAACCTCTAACCATAACCCTTAACCCCTAAACCCTACCCCTAACCTCTAACCCATAACCCTTAAACCCTACCCCTAACCTCTAACCCTAACCCCTAACCCTAACCACCCCTAACCCTAACCCCTAACCCCAATGGATACATGACATTACAGACAGCACTGACAACATGTGGAGAGTCATCACCAGACATCATCATTACAGACACCATGTTGGCGGCGCTGATTGCCTGTAGTTGTAGTACACAACTCTTGGAGGTAGAGCCGGCTTCTGGACATGATCTGCTACTGGCACAGTTCACTCTCAGGTCCGAGTGAAGAGCCGGCTGCTGGACATGATCTGCTACTGGCACAGTTCTCTCTCAGGTCCGAGTGAAGAGCCAGCTTCTGGACATGATCTGCTACTGGCACAGTTCACTCTCAGGTCCGCGTGAAGAGCTGGCTTCTAGATATGATCTGCTACTGGCACAGTTCTCTCTTAGGTCCGCCTGAAGAGCCAGCTTCTAGATATGATCTGCTACTGGCACAGTTCTCTCTCAGGTCCGCCCCATCACGTCATTAGCCTGGTGGAGATGGCAGTCAATCGGGTTGTCATCTTCCCCCGCCTTAGATGACATTGACTTAGAGAGAAGTTCCCTCCGTCATGAACCAGTAGTCGGTCGTGCCAGCGACGATTCCCTCCTGAAGTTGTGTCCCCTGCCTGAACGTTCTAAGGGGGCCATGGCACATTCCGGGCATTGGCAGACGGTCCCGCTTCCCTGAACAAGGTTGTGTTCCCCTGAACAAGGGGGTCGGGTCCTTCCGATAGATAAACACATGGGCATACCGGGCCTTTGCTTTGGTAAATGGATCCATGAAGGAGCCATGGCTTATAGCTGGACAGACGGCTGTTCACACCCGTGGAACAGAAGGTTGTGGTTCATATCTTCAGAAGGCGCTGACATGGACTCTGCTTCGTGACCTGGGATCTCTTCTCTCCAAACCGGTGTCACTTGGGGTGACCTATATATTGGCATCAATTTAACCATTTTCCTGAATGCACAAGAGTTCGCTATCTGGTCTACTTTGTGTGGGTGAGACTGAGCACTTGCGGGTTTGTCCGGTGGGCTACCGTTCTGTGGGATAATAAATGTGAGCACCATATACAATGGGCTGAAATAGTGTCTAGGGGAAAATGATTCATAGGTCCCTCAGGTTCGCCGCATAAAGGCAGTTGATTCGAGACAGTTTCTTTCCTAAAAGACTCCAGGAATAGAGTAGTTATTGGCTCTTTGTAAAGAAGAATGGGGTGATGGTCAAATAGACTCCACCCACATTACAAGGTAAACTACCTTCCTGAAGACTAAAACAGAGAATAGGCCACTTAACCACAGATCTCTATCAAGTTGTTATCCTTGGATAAAATATCTGAGACTGTGTGTTGGTCGACCTCCCACTGGATTCTCTGCACATATACAAACACAGTAGCACAGTTCTCTACGACAACAAACAGTATAACACTGGTCACGTAGACAATGAAAACTCTCCTGACGAACATATATGTTTATTGCCAGACTCTCATAAGCTGGAAATACGAGACTCTGTCTCCACTACAATCTATCAAACATTAATCAAAAATATACATTCTCAAATAATGTATAACTCATAATCTAACACTCTCCACCTCTTCTTCTCTTCTCTACCACTACATGATGTCGATCACACGGAAAAACCAACCAGAACATAGATCAAGTATCGGCCTGGTGATTGTCTTTAGTGTAACTAAGTTCGTGCAGACACCACTATTCAAAAGCAGGAGAATGTAGATTCACTCCACACAGGCTTCTCTACACTGTCTTTATTCTCCCACAACCACCGGTTGATGAAGACACTTATACTGTTCTACTCTACTCCTCTTCCTCTTCTACCGCTAAAACAACTGGGCTCTCCCATCCTCCTTTGACCAAACTCCACACTGTGCCACTGAGATAAAACAAGGTTCTCTGGATACTGAACACTGTAATGGGGAGACGGCTTATAGACGTTGATAGGTTACAGTCATAATTGACTAACAAAAGGAACGGTCCTCAAGTGTCCCTTCGATAAAAATGATGATGGTGTGACTTGAAGTCTAGATTATTCGATCTGGCAGTTGTCTTGAGAGGATAAAAAGGTCTGCATAAAATCTAGGGATTTCAACCCTTGATAAAAACGTCCATCAGTTTGGACAAGTTGAAGCACGGATGCTCAACGACGTACTGGAGTTGTTGATAAAGGAAGGACTCTCCCTGAGTATGGGTCAGAAGCTAGTTGAATCTCTCTAGGCGATTTCCAGTAAATGGTAAGACTTGCATGCGTAATCTGGGAAAATGATGAAGTCTCAAATGTCTCAGCACGACATTTAAACAAACCAGAGAAGTGTAGCTGCATTCATAAATAATTCAAATTATGATGACCTCTCAGACGGACAGAACCATTCCATCTGTGACTGCGGCATATCTATACCTCCCCGGATTCACCAGGAAGAATAAGAACCCCTCTCCCAACATTCTGGAAGAATAATGCACAGACTCTCAACAAAGTCGCTGGGGTCTCCAACGAACGAAGAACTCTCTATATGCGTTGGTGTCATAGCTGGCTGAACATATATAGGCGATCTCCCGTATCATAAGGGGGTACCATTCTTCGTCGCAAGAAAAAGATGAATCCACAATGTCGCAGAGGGACATAGTAATAAACAGGAAGATTCGTATTGGTTTAATAGTTCAATCCAGTGCATCTGACTCTTCACATCGAGAGACACCTCCAGTAAAATATTGCAGCCTATAACCTCCCTCCTAATACAGGAAGGAGATCAGTAACATCTCTCGTCAGACGTACAGCCAAAGGGGGCTATACTTCGATCAGCGGAGAACCGCTAACCAAAACCAGCCAAGATTAGACCAAGATGTTCCCCGCCGGATGCCTCAATTGTCAATGCAACTTAGAGGCGAAAATGGCCCCACAAAAAGGGCTACACCCTCCCGGGAGAAAACACGTCTACATGGTTCGGATTGCTAGACTCAAGTGAATATGGCTGGTCCCGCCTGGAAGTTTTACCAAGCTATTCCAGTCTAATTGGAGCTACAGCCACATTCCGGGCCTCTCTCTGAGTGCTGGCATTCCTTCCCATAAAAGGGTAGTGCCCGTCTCTCACACATGAAATCAGGCGTTCCAAGAACCGCTATTAATAATCGTCTGCAAGCTGGCGCGAACTGGGGACATTATGTCACACGTTCTTAGAAACCCAGCGACTTACTTAAAACACAAGATTTCAAGGGGGTGACAATTAAAACATAAGAAGGCCTGCAACTCGTGGTGTTGTGGCGGGTTTCACAGGCAGACTGAGCACCTGTAAATTTGTCCGTTGTGCTACATTGCTAGGGAACGGGCGGGCGCAGCAGACACCAAAAGACAACAACAAAATATATTGTACAGGGCCAAAGGAGGGTTAGACCACTTCCATGGCGGTGACGGTCTCCCTCTTGGCGTGCTCGGTGTAGGTGACAGAGTCGCGGATGACGTTCACCATGAGGACACCTCGGGTTTCCTCATAGATGAGCTCGAAGATGCGCTTGACACCTCCTCGCCGGGCCAGTCGGCGGATGGCAGGCTTGGTGATACCCTGGATGTTATCGCGCAGGACTTTGCGGTGACGCTTAGCGCCTCCTTTGGCGAGTCCCTTGCCGCCTTTACCTCTTCCAGACATGTTTTAGCAGTGCTAGATGCACTGTTATGAATGGGACAACAATCCAATCCAATCCAATCCAATCCAATTTGTGGTACGAGTACCCTCTTTCAGCCTTCGAGTTTTCCACTTGGCTATGTATGGTGTTTATGGTGTAGCTTGTAGTTTATTTTCTTAATTTGGGCTGCTTGTTGTCAGCTTCCCGGCTTCTGATGGTTGTCAGCTTCTTATGTCTAAACTGTTTAAACAACAACAACAACAACAACAACAACAACAACAACAACAACAACAACAACAATGTCATCATATTTAAAGAGTATTATGACAAAGCCTTTAAAATAAAAGCATATCAGGTAGCAGGAACTTGTGAATATGTGAAGTATTAGGGTACATTTGTTAAACTGAATGTGTCCAGGATAAGGACGTTACTTTGTCTCTCCCGTAGCTAACGTCGAGTGCCTTATTGAACCATAGTCTGACGGCTCTAATGCCATTGTCAGTGTAACGCCCCAACAGCTACATCAATTCTCCCCACTGCCCACTATTGTCCCCTGAGCTCAACTCAATGGCTAAAATGGTACGGCAGAATCACCAATGTGAAGCTCATGGAGAGAAATAAACAAACACCAGCGACTGAAGAGGGAAGAAAAGACTGCTGTTGGTGAACAGAACATACATCTTTTTAAAGGCCTCTTATTCCTACTTTGTGCCTTTCGGCCCATTGTCGTCCACCAAGGCCCGTCTGCCGGTGGTAGTGGACAGTGATTTGGTGATTCGGGTTTGCAGTTTGGATGACCGTCTCTGCACCCTGGCCAGATCAAGAGTAGATAAATCTACACTATGATCTTAGCCAAAAGTGGTACAGCTAGAGAGGCCGGTATCTGGTGTCATCATGGCAAATGTTTTTTCTTTTTGCATATCCTTTACATGCCATTGCTGTCAACATCAGCATCTTTCAGCTGATTGTTGATTCCTTGGCAAAATTACGCTCGGTAGTTTGCTATTGCTTTCTGAGCGACAGGCTCCATACTCTCATAAATCACTTGCGCGACTCGAACCGCTTCCAATTCTCGTGCGCTCACGTCAACCACGAGAGTATTCGGGATTACAGAGAAAGCTGCTAACACCTCGGCCAGGGAGACCGGCTATCTACATGGCAAGCGAAACTAAAAATGTTAGTTGCATATCCTTACGGACGTAGCAGTCAGCTCCAGCATTATTTTTTTTTTTTGGCTGTTCGTGATTCCTGGGCAAGTTTACGCTCTGTAGTTTGCCATTACTTTCTGAACGACCGACACCCATCAATCAATCTTGTGCCATGCCGGAAAGCGTGGGTGGTCATGACTTGCCATTTCACTCGATCACCAGTATCGTGGATCAGCTCAGTGTTCCTGTCTCTTCCATGCCATGTGGCCAAGCCATCCAGGTATTTTCCTCTCGGTCTTCCTCTTGGTCTGTTCCCCTCGATCTTGCCAGTTGTCACTAAGTTCTCCAATCCATTTCTTCTCATAACATGTCCAAAAAATTTTGACTGTCTACGTCTAATTTCTCTAATCAGTTTACGATGTTCATTTGTCTCCTGTAGTACTTGGTCATTGGTGTTTCTGTATGTCCATGGTATTCTTTGCATTTTCCTCAGAAACCACATTTCTGCAGCCATCAGATGCTTTTCAGCTTGACTGCTCATTGTCCAAGTTTCACATCCATACAAAAGAACAGGCTCTATGTATCCCCTCAACACTCTTTTTCTCGTTTCAATTGACATTTTTTTATTGGTCAGAATGTTTTTCATCTTGCTAAAGGCTACTTTCGCCATGGCGATTCTTGTTCTTATCTCTTCAAGGCATCTCCCATCAGATGTTATAACTGTTCCAAGATAATTGTACCGATTCACTTGTTGAAGACTATTTCCATTTACTTGTATATTACATTGTGGCACTTCTTCCTTCCTACTGACGACCATAACCTGAGTCTTTTTACAATTTAATTCTAACCCCAGTTGCTCACTGTGTACAACAACCGCATCTACTAATTGTTGCAGGTCCTGCGCATTGTCTGCAATTAATACTGTATCATCTGCATATCTAATGTTATTGATGTTTCGTCCTCCAATGCTGATTCCATTTATATCCTCTACATTTCTGAAAATATTTTCACTGTACAGGGAAAAAAGATCTGGAGACATCACACATCCCTGCCTAACACCTCTCTTAATTGGCTGATACTGTCCCACTTCATTATCAATCCTTATTGCAGCTTGTTGTTTCCAATATATGTTTTTTATAAGTCTAATGTCTTTCCCATCAATTTGTAGATCTGCAAGCATATCCACCATGCTGACATGTCTAACGCTATCAAAAGCCTTTGAATAGTCAATAAAGCAAAGATGTATATCCTTGTTTACTTCTATAGCACGTTCAATAACTGTTCGCAGCATATACACATCATTTACTGTACCCTTTCCTTCTACAAACCCGCATTGTTCTTCCCCTATTTCAGGTTGTATTTTCTTCCTCATTCTTTGCATGATAATTCTTAGCAAAATCTTTGTGATGTGACTCATTATACTAATTGTTCTATATTGATCACATTCCAAGGTTCCTGATTTCTTTGGGATTGCAATAAATATAGAGTTACATAATTCAGGAGGTATATCTCCAGTATCATATAATGTGTTCAGCAATCTGGTGACTTGACCTAGTCCAAATTCTTCTAAAGCTTTAATCATTTCTGTTGTGATGTTATCTGCACCGGGGGCCTTGCCAGCTTTCATATGCTTAAGAACATTTCGAACCTCCATCTCCAAAATTGGCGGTCCTTCATTATTAAGTCTAATATCATACTGTTCGTCTCTGTTATCATCATAAAGGTGTTTCACGTAATCTGTCCATACCTGTAGAATCTGGTCTTTTTCTATTATAAATTTTGCCATCTTCAGTTTTTAGACACCCTATTGATGTACTTGTTCTTTTATTAGTAAGTTCCTGAATTCTTTTGTGCACTAATTTGGTATTTTGACTGTTGTGTTGGCTTTCAATTTCTAAGCACTTTTCCTCAAGCCATGCTTCTTTTGCCTCCTTACATAATATTCTGACTTGTCTGTGAATTTCTTCATATTTGACAGAATTATTTTTGTTGAGTCTTCTTGTTTCAATGAGGTGTAAAATTTCTTCAGTCATCCATTTCTTACGACCCACCTTCTTTAATTTTGGAATAGTTGTTTCTGCAGCCACATTGATTGAATTCTTCAACGTTTCCCATTGATCATCCACATCCTGGAATAGGATCTCTAGATCAGTGACAGTGACGCGGTCATCTACACAGATGGGTCGGTCGTCCGACATGTGAGAAGCTCATGGGCCTTTACAGCTCGGGCCGGAGGGAGAATTGTGAAGGAGGACTCTGGTGCTTTCACTGAAACCACAAGTAGCCTGACCATGGAAGTCATGGCAGTAAGTAAAGCAATAACATGGCTCGAGACACAGACATTCACTAGGGCGTGTTTCCTTAGCGACTCAATGAACATGATCAAGAGGATAGAGGAGGGGTCGATCCGAAGAGAATGGTTGCTGCCTCTGGAGCGGTCTCGGCTGGCAAAGACTAGTTTCATCTTCGTGCCAGGTCATGCGGGAGTACAAGGAAATGAGCGGGCTGACAAGCTCGCAGGTAAGGCTACTGTGGAGGGCGGACGCGCCATGGACCAGGCTGACATTCTGAATGCTCTACGAGAAGTGAGACTTTTGCAAGAACCAAGTGATGACTGTGAATCTACAACAATGGCCAGACTGCGAGAGCAGCAAATTAAAAGAGGGGTGGCCAAACAAGAACACTACGCAGGAAGCCAAAGAAGATTGATAAACCAACACAGAACTGGCGTCGTTAGCCGCTACACGCTGCGGGATTTGCTGAGGAGGGGATCCGAGCACTTATGGACTGAATGGTCTGATGTGCAACGAGGATGATCTGTCGACTAACTAACTAACTAACTAAGTATACTTCTAAGGAAAACAACCCTATGCAAGAAAATATGGTCAAAGAATGTAACTTGGTCTAGAACCCACTGGATGCCTGTACAACATGTCTAGGACCATATACCCAGTAACATCACACCACCCACTGGATGTCTGTACAACCTGGTCTAGCACCATATACTCTAACCTATAGGCTAATATATGATTTTGATGTCCCCATGCTCCAGGAGTTAAATACAGACAAATACCATTGCCCTGGGTATACCCTGGGTTTAGGGTTAGGGTTAGAGTTAGCCCGAACCCTAACCCAAACCCTTACCTCCTAACCATTAATCCCTAACCATTAACCCTAAACCCTTAACCCCTAAAACCTAATCCTAACCTTACTCCTAACCTCTAAACCCTAACCCTAACCCCCTAAACCCTACCCCTAACCTCTAACCATAACCCTTAACCCCTAAACCCTACCCCTAACCTCTAACCCATAACCCCTAAACCCTACCCCTAACCTCTAACCCTAACCCCTAACCCTAACCACCCCTAACCCTAACCCCTAACCCCAATGGATACATGACATTACAGACAGCACTGACAACATGTGGAGAGTCATCACCAGACATCATCATTACAGACACCATGTTGGCGGCGCTGATTGCCTGTAGTTGTAGTACACAACTCTTGGAGGTAGAGCCGGCTTCTGGACATGATCTGCTACTGGCACAGTTCACTCTCAGGTCCGAGTGAAGAGCCGGCTGCTGGACATGATCTGCTACTGGCACAGTTCTCTCTCAGGTCCGAGTGAAGAGCCAGCTTCTGGACATGATCTGCTACTGGCACAGTTCTCTCTCAGGTCCGCCTGAAGAGCCAGCTTCTAGATATGATCTGCTACTGGCACAGTTCTCTCTCAGGTCCGCCCCATCACGTCATTAGCCTGGTGGGGATGGCAGTCAATCGGGTTGTCATCTTCCCCCGCCTTAGATGACATTGACTTAGAGAGAAGTTCCCTCCGTCATGAACCAGTAGTCGGTCGTGCCAGCGACGATTCCCTCCTGAAGTTGTGTCCCCTGCCTGAACGTTCTAAGGGGGCCATGGCACATTCCGGGCATTGGCAGACGGTCCCGCTTCCCTGAACAAGGTTGTGTTCCCATGAACAAGGGGGTCGGGTCCTTCCGATAGATAAACACATGGGCATACCGGGCCTTTGCTTTGGTAAATGGATCCATGAAGGAGCCATGGCTTATAGCTGGACAGACGGCTGTTCACACCCGTGGAACAGAAGGTTGTGGTTCATATCTTCAGAAGGCGCTGACATGGACTCTGCTTCGTGACCTGGGATCTCTTCTCTCCAAACCGGTGTCACTTGGGGTGACCTATATATTGGCATCAATTTAACCATTTTCCTGAATGCACAAGAGTTCGCTATCTGGTCTACTTTGTGTGGGTGAGACTGAGCACTTGCGGGTTTGTCCGGTGGGCTACCGTTCTTAGAAACCCAGCGACTTACTTAAAACACAAGATTTCAAGGGGGTGACAATTAAAACATAAGAAGGCCTGCAACTCGTGGTGTTGTGGCGGGTTTCACAGGCAGACTGAGCACCTGTAAATTTGTCCGTTGTGCTACATTGCTAGGGAACGGGCGGGTGCAGCAGACACCAAAAGACAACAACAAAATATATTGTACAGGGCCAAAGGAGGGTTAGACCACTTCCATGGCGGTGACGGTCTCCCTCTTGGCGTGCTCGGTGTAGGTGACAGAGTCGCGGATGACGTTCACCATGAGGACACCTCGGGTTTCCTCATAGATGAGCTCGAAGATGCGCTTGACACCTCCTCGCCGGGCCAGTCGGCGGATGGCAGGCTTGGTGATACCCTGGATGTTATCGCGCAGGACTTTGCGGTGACGCTTAGCGCCTCCTTTGGCGAGTCCCTTGCCGCCTTTACCTCTTCCAGACATGTTTTAGCAGTGCTAGATGCACTGTTATGAATGGGACAACAATCCAATCCAATCCAATCCAATTTGTGGTACGAGTACCCTCTTTCAGCCTTCGAGTTTTCCACTTGGCTATGTAGGGTGTTTATGGTGTAGCTTGTAGTTTATTTTCTTAATTTGGGCTGCTTGTTGTCAGCTTCCCGGCTTCTGATGGTTGTCAGCTTCTTATGTCTAAGCTGTTTAAACAACAACAACAACAACAACAACAACAACAACAACAACAACAACAACAACAACAATGTCATCATATTTAAAGAGTCTTATGACAAAGCCTTTAAAATAAAAGCATATCAGGTAGCAGGAACTTGTGAATATGTGAAGTATTAGGGCACATTTGTTAAACTGAGTGTGTCCAGGAATAGGACGTTACTTTGTCTCTCCCGTAGCTAACGTCGAGTGCCTTATTGAACCATAGTCTGACGGCTCTAATGCCATTGTCAGTGTAACGCCCCAACAGCTACATCAATTCTCCCCACTGCCCACTATTGTCCCCTGAGCTCAACTCAATGGCTAAAATGGTACGGCAGAATCACCAATGTGAAGCTCATGGAGAGAAATAAACAAACACCAGCGACTGAAGAGGGAAGAAAAGACTGCTGTTGGTGAACAGAACATACATCTTTTTAAAGGCCTCTTATTCCTACTTTGTGCCTTTCGGCCCATTATCGTCCACCAAGGCCCGTCTGCCGGTGTTAGTGGACAGTGATTTGGTGATTCGGGTTTGCAGTTTGGATGACCGTCTCTGCACCCTGGCCAGATCAAGAGTAGATAAATCTACACTATGATCTTAGCCAAAAGTGGTACAGCTAGAGAGGCCGGTATCTGGTGTCATCATGGCAAATGTTTTTTCTTTTTGCATATCCTTTACATGCCATTGCTGTCAACATCAGCATCTTTCAGCTGATTGTTGATTCCTTGGCAAAATTACGCTCGGTAGTTTGCTATTGCTTTCTGAGCGACAGGCTCCATACTCTCATAAATCACTTGCGCGACTCGAACCGCTTCCAATTCTCGTGCGCTCACGTCAACCACGAGAGTATTCGGGGTTACAGAGAAAGCTGCTAACACCTCGGCCAGGGAGACCGGCTATCTACATGGCAAGCGAAACTAAAAATGTTAGTTGCATATCCTTACGGACGTAGCAGTCAGCTCCAGCATTATTTTTTTTTTTGGCTGTTCGTGATTCCTGGGCAAGTTTACGCTCTGTAGTTTGCCATTACTTTCTGAACGACCGACACCCATCAATCAATCTTGTGCCATGCCGGAAAGCGTGGGTGGTCATGACTTGCCATTTCACTCGATCACCAGTATCGTGGATCAGCTCAGTGTTCCTGTCTCTTCCATGCCATGTGGCCAAGCCATCCAGGTATTTTCCTCTCGGTCTTCCTCTTGGTCTGTTCCCCTCGATCTTGCCAGTTGTCACTAAGTTCTCCAATCCATTTCTTCTCATAACATGTCCAAACAATTTTGACTGTCTACGTCTAATTTCTCTAATCAGTTTACGATGTTCATTTGTCTCCTGTAGTACTTGGTCATTGGTGTTTCTGTATGTCCATGGTATTCTTTGCATTTTCCTCAGAAACCACATTTCTGCAGCCATCAGATGCTTTTCAGCTTGACTGCTCATTGTCCAAGTTTCACATCCATACAAAAGAACAGGCTCTATGTATCCCCTCAACACTCTTTTTCTCGTTTCAATTGACATTTTTTTTATTGGTCAGAATGTTTTTCATCTTGCTAAAGGCTACTTTCGTATTGGCGATTCTTGTTCTTATCTCTTCAAGGCATCTCCCATCAGATGTTATAACTGTTCCAAGATAATTGTACCGATTCACTTGTTGAAGAATATTTCCATTTACTTGTATATTACATTGTGGCACTTCTTCCTTCCTACTGACGACCATAACCTGAGTCTTTTTACAATTTAATTCTAACCCCAGTTGCTCACTGTGTACAACAACCGCATCTACTAATTGTTGCAGGTCCTGCGCATTGTCTGCAATTAATACTGTATCATCTGCATATCTAATGTTATTGATGTTTCGTCCTCCAATGCTGATTCCATTTATATCCTCTACATTTCTGAAAATATTTTCACTGTACAGGGAAAAAAGATCTGGAGACATCACACATCCCTGCCTAACACCTCTCTTAATTGGCTGATACTGTCCCACTTCATTATCAATCCTTATTGCAGCTTGTTGTTTCCAATATATGTTTTTTATAAGTCTAATGTCTTTCCCATCAATTTGTAGATCTGCAAGCATATCCACCATGCTGACATGTCTAACGCTATCAAAAGCCTTTGAATAGTCAATAAAGCAAAGATGTATATCCTTGTTTACTTCTATAGCACGTTCAATAACTGTTCGCAGCATATACACATCATTTACTGTACCCTTTCCTTCTACAAACCCGCATTGTTCTTCCCCTATTTCAGGTTGTATTTTCTTCCTCATTCTTTGCATGATAATTCTTAGCAAAATCTTTGTGATGTGACTCATTATACTAATTGTTCTATATTGATCACATTCCAAGGTTCCTGATTTCTTTGGGATTGCAATAAATATAGAGTTACATAATTCAGGAGGTATATCTCCAGTATCATATAATGTGTTCAGCAATCTGGTGACTTGACCTAGTCCAAATTCTTCTAAAGCTTTAATCATTTCTGTTGTGATGTTATCTGCACCGGGGGCCTTGCCAGCTTTCATATGCTTAAGAACATTTCGAACCGCCATCTCCAAAATTGGCGGTCCTTCATTATTAAGTCTAATATCATACTGTTCGTCTCTGTTATCATCATAAAGGTGTTTCACGTAATCTGTCCATACCTGTAGAATCTGGTCTTTTTCTATTATAAATTTTGCCATCTTCAGTTTTTAGACACCCTGTTGATGTACTTGTTCTTTTATTAGTAAGTTCCTGAATTCTTTTGTGCACTAATTTGGTATTTTGACTGTTGTGTTGGCTTTCAATTTCTAAGCACTTTTCCTCAAGCCATGCTTCTTTTGCCTCCTTACATAATATTCTGACTTGTCTGTGAATTTCTTCATATTTGACAGAATTATTTTTGTTGAGTCTTCTTGTTTCAATGAGGTGTAAAATTTCTTCAGTCATCCATTTCTTACGACCCACCTTCTTTAATTTTGGAATAGTTGTTTCTGCAGCCACATTGATTGAATTCTTCAACGTTTCCCATTGATCATCCACATCCTGGAATAGGATCTCTAGATCAGTGACAGTGACGCGGTCATCTACACAGATGGGTCGGTCGTCCGACATGTGAGAAGCTCATGGGCCTTTACAGCTCGGGCCGGAGGGAGAATTGTGAAGGAGGACTCTGGTGCTTTCACTGAAACCACAAGTAGCCTGACCATGGAAGTCATGGCAGTAAGTAAAGCAATAACATGGCTCGAGACACAGACATTCACTAGGGCTTGTTTCCTTAGTGACTCAATGAACATGATCAAGAGGATAGAGGAGGTGTCGATCCGAAGAGAATGGTTGCTGCCTCTGGAGCGGTCTCGGCTGGCAAAGACTAGTTTCATCTTCGTGCCAGGTCATGCGGGAGTACATGGAAATGAGCGGGCTGACAAGCTCGCAGGTGAGGCTACTGTGGAGGGCGGACGCGCCATGGACCAGGCTGACATTCTGAATGCTCTACGAGAAGTGAGACTTTTGCAAGAACCAAGTGATGACTGTGAATCTACAACAATGGCCAGACTGCGAGAGCAGCAAATTAAAAGAGGGGTGGCCAAACAAGAACACTACGCAGGAAGCCAAAGAAGATTGTTAAACCAACACAGAACTGGCGTCGTTAGCCGCTACACGCTGCGGGATTTGCTGAGGAGGGGATCCGAGCACTTATGGACTGAATGGTCCGATGTGCAACGAGGATGATCTGTCGACTAACTAACTAACTAACTAAGTATACTTCTAAGGAAAACAACCCTATGCAAGAAAATATGGTCAAAGAATGTAACTTGGTCTAGAACCCACTGGATGCCTGTACAACATGTCTAGGACCATATACCCAGTAACATCACACCACCCACTGGATGTCTGTACAACCTGGTCTAGCACCATATACTCTAACCTATAGGCTAATATATGATTTTGATGTCCCCATGCTCCAGGAGTTAAATACAGACAAATACCATTGCCCTGGGTATACCCTGGGTTTAGGGTTAGGGTTAGAGTTAGCCCGAACCCTAACCCAAACCCTTACCTCCTAACCATTAATCCCTAACCATTAACCCTAAACCCTTAACCCCTAAAACCTAATCCTAACCTTACTCCTAACCTCTAAACCCTAACCCTAACCCCCTAAACCCTACCCCTAACCTCTAACCATAACCCTTAACCCCTAAACCCTACCCCTAACCTCTAACCCATAACCCCTAAACCCTACCCCTAACCTCTAACCCTAACCCCTAACCCTAACCACCCCTAACCCTAACCCCTAACCCCAATGGATACATGACATTACAGACAGCACTGACAACATGTGGAGAGTCATCACCAGACATCATCATTACAGACACCATGTTGGCGGCGCTGATTGCCTGTAGTTGTAGTACACAACTCTTGGAGGTAGAGCCGGCTTCTGGACATGATCTGCTACTGGCACAGTTCACTCTCAGGTCCGAGTGAAGAGCCGGCTGCTGGACATGATCTGCTACTGGCACAGTTCTCTCTCAGGTCCGAGTGAAGAGCCAGCTTCTGGACATGATCTGCTACTGGCACAGTTCTCTCTCAGGTCCGCCTGAAGAGCCAGCTTCTAGATATGATCTGCTACTGGCACAGTTCTCTCTCAGGTCCGCCCCATCACGTCATTAGCCTGGTGGGGATGGCAGTCAATCGGGTTGTCATCTTCCCCCGCCTTAGATGACATTGACTTAGAGAGAAGTTCCCTCCGTCATGAACCAGTAGTCGGTCGTGCCAGCGACGATTCCCTCCTGAAGTTGTGTCCCCTGCCTGAACGTTCTAAGGGGGCCATGGCACATTCCGGGCATTGGCAGACGGTCCCGCTTCCCTGAACAAGGTTGTGTTCCCATGAACAAGGGGGTCGGGTCCTTCCGATAGATAAACACATGGGCATACCGGGCCTTTGCTTTGGTAAATGGATCCATGAAGGAGCCATGGCTTATAGCTGGACAGACGGCTGTTCACACCCGTGGAACAGAAGGTTGTGGTTCATATCTTCAGAAGGCGCTGACATGGACTCTGCTTCGTGACCTGGGATCTCTTCTCTCCAAACCGGTGTCACTTGGGGTGACCTATATATTGGCATCAATTTAACCATTTTCCTGAATGCACAAGAGTTCGCTATCTGGTCTACTTTGTGTGGGTGAGACTGAGCACTTGCGGGTTTGTCCGGTGGGCTACCGTTCTTAGAAACCCAGCGACTTACTTAAAACACAAGATTTCAAGGGGGTGACAATTAAAACATAAGAAGGCCTGCAACTCGTGGTGTTGTGGCGGGTTTCACAGGCAGACTGAGCACCTGTAAATTTGTCCGTTGTGCTACATTGCTAGGGAACGGGCGGGTGCAGCAGACACCAAAAGACAACAACAAAATATATTGTACAGGGCCAAAGGAGGGTTAGACCACTTCCATGGCGGTGACGGTCTCCCTCTTGGCGTGCTCGGTGTAGGTGACAGAGTCGCGGATGACGTTCACCATGAGGACACCTCGGGTTTCCTCATAGATGAGCTCGAAGATGCGCTTGACACCTCCTCGCCGGGCCAGTCGGCGGATGGCAGGCTTGGTGATACCCTGGATGTTATCGCGCAGGACTTTGCGGTGACGCTTAGCGCCTCCTTTGGCGAGTCCCTTGCCGCCTTTACCTCTTCCAGACATGTTTTAGCAGTGCTAGATGCACTGTTATGAATGGGACAACAATCCAATCCAATCCAATCCAATTTGTGGTACGAGTACCCTCTTTCAGCCTTCGAGTTTTCCACTTGGCTATGTAGGGTGTTTATGGTGTAGCTTGTAGTTTATTTTCTTAATTTGGGCTGCTTGTTGTCAGCTTCCCGGCTTCTGATGGTTGTCAGCTTCTTATGTCTAAGCTGTTTAAACAACAACAACAACAACAACAACAACAACAACAACAACAACAACAACAACAACAATGTCATCATATTTAAAGAGTCTTATGACAAAGCCTTTAAAATAAAAGCATATCAGGTAGCAGGAACTTGTGAATATGTGAAGTATTAGGGCACATTTGTTAAACTGAGTGTGTCCAGGAATAGGACGTTACTTTGTCTCTCCCGTAGCTAACGTCGAGTGCCTTATTGAACCATAGTCTGACGGCTCTAATGCCATTGTCAGTGTAACGCCCCAACAGCTACATCAATTCTCCCCACTGCCCACTATTGTCCCCTGAGCTCAACTCAATGGCTAAAATGGTACGGCAGAATCACCAATGTGAAGCTCATGGAGAGAAATAAACAAACACCAGCGACTGAAGAGGGAAGAAAAGACTGCTGTTGGTGAACAGAACATACATCTTTTTAAAGGCCTCTTATTCCTACTTTGTGCCTTTCGGCCCATTATCGTCCACCAAGGCCCGTCTGCCGGTGTTAGTGGACAGTGATTTGGTGATTCGGGTTTGCAGTTTGGATGACCGTCTCTGCACCCTGGCCAGATCAAGAGTAGATAAATCTACACTATGATCTTAGCCAAAAGTGGTACAGCTAGAGAGGCCGGTATCTGGTGTCATCATGGCAAATGTTTTTTCTTTTTGCATATCCTTTACATGCCATTGCTGTCAACATCAGCATCTTTCAGCTGATTGTTGATTCCTTGGCAAAATTACGCTCGGTAGTTTGCTATTGCTTTCTGAGCGACAGGCTCCATACTCTCATAAATCACTTGCGCGACTCGAACCGCTTCCAATTCTCGTGCGCTCACGTCAACCACGAGAGTATTCGGGGTTACAGAGAAAGCTGCTAACACCTCGGCCAGGGAGACCGGCTATCTACATGGCAAGCGAAACTAAAAATGTTAGTTGCATATCCTTACGGACGTAGCAGTCAGCTCCAGCATTATTTTTTTTTTTGGCTGTTCGTGATTCCTGGGCAAGTTTACGCTCTGTAGTTTGCCATTACTTTCTGAACGACCGACACCCATCAATCAATCTTGTGCCATGCCGGAAAGCGTGGGTGGTCATGACTTGCCATTTCACTCGATCACCAGTATCGTGGATCAGCTCAGTGTTCCTGTCTCTTCCATGCCATGTGGCCAAGCCATCCAGGTATTTTCCTCTCGGTCTTCCTCTTGGTCTGTTCCCCTCGATCTTGCCAGTTGTCACTAAGTTCTCCAATCCATTTCTTCTCATAACATGTCCAAAAAATTTTGACTGTCTACGTCTAATTTCTCTAATCAGTTTACGATGTTCATTTGTCTCCTGTAGTACTTGGTCATTGGTGTTTCTGTATGTCCATGGTATTCTTTGCATTTTCCTCAGAAACCACACATCTGCAGCCATCAGATGCTTTTCAGCTTGACTGCTCATTGTCCAAGTTTCACATCCATACAAAAGAACAGGCTCTATGTATCCCCTCAACACTCTTTTTCTCGTTTCAATTGACATTTTTTTTATTGGTCAGAATGTTTTTCATCTTGCTAAAGGCTACTTTCGCCATGGCGATTCTTGTTCTTATCTCTTCAAGGCATCTCCCATCAGATGTTATAACTGTTCCAAGATAATTGTACCGATTCACTTGTTGAAGAATATTTCCATTTACTTGTATATTACATTGTGGCACTTCTTCCTTCCTACTGACGACCATAACCTGAGTCTTTTTACAATTTAATTCTAACCCCAGTTGCTCACTGTGTACAACAACCGCATCTACTAATTGTTGCAGGTCCTGCGCATTGTCTGCAATTAATACTGTATCATCTGCATATCTAATGTTATTGATGTTTCGTCCTCCAATGCTGATTCCATTTATATCCTCTACATTTCTGAAAATATTTTCACTGTACAGGGAAAAAAGATCTGGAGACATCACACATCCCTGCCTAACACCTCTCTTAATTGGCTGATACTGTCCCACTTCATTATCAATCCTTATTGCAGCTTGTTGTTTCCAATATATGTTTTTTATAAGTCTAATGTCTTTCCCATCAATTTGTAGATCTGCAAGCATATCCACCATGCTGACATGTCTAACGCTATCAAAAGCCTTTGAATAGTCAATAAAGCAAAGATGTATATCCTTGTTTACTTCTATAGCACGTTCAATAACTGTTCGCAGCATATACACATCATTTACTGTACCCTTTCCTTCTACAAACCCGCATTGTTCTTCCCCTATTTCAGGTTGTATTTTCTTCCTCATTCTTTGCATGATAATTCTTAGCAAAATCTTTGTGATGTGACTCATTATACTAATTGTTCTATATTGATCACATTCCAAGGTTCCTGATTTCTTTGGGATTGCAATAAATATAGAGTTACATAATTCAGGAGGTATATCTCCAGTATCATATAATGTGTTCAGCAATCTGGTGACTTGACCTAGTCCAAATTCTTCTAAAGCTTTAATCATTTCTGTTGTGATGTTATCTGCACCGGGGGCCTTGCCAGCTTTCATATGCTTAAGAACATTTCGAACCTCCATCTCCAAAATTGGCGGTCCTTCATTATTAAGTCTAATATCATACTGTTCGTCTCTGTTATCATCATAAAGGTGTTTCACGTAATCTGTCCATACCTGTAGAATCTGGTCTTTTTCTATTATAAATTTTGCCATCTTCAGTTTTTAGACACCCTGTTGATGTACTTGTTCTTTTATTAGTAAGTTCCTGAATTCTTTTGTGCACTAATTTGGTATTTTGATTGTTGTGTTGGCTTTCAATTTCTAAGCACTTTTCCTCAAGCCATGCTTCTTTTGCCTCCTTACATAATATTCTGACTTGTCTGTGAATTTCTTCATATTTGACAGAATTATTTTTGTTGAGTCTTCTTGTTTCAATGAGGTGTAAAATTTCTTCAGTCATCCATTTCTTACGACCCACCTTCTTTAATTTTGGAATAGTTGTTTCTGCAGCCACATTGATTGAATTCTTCAACGTTTCCCATTGATCATCCACATCCTGGAATAGGATCTCTAGATCAGTGACAGTGACGCGGTCATCTACACAGATGGGTCGGTCGTCCGACATGTGAGAAGCTCATGGGCCTTTACAGCTCGGGCCGGAGGGAGAATTGTGAAGGAGGACTCTGGTGCTTTCACTGAAACCACAAGTAGCCTGACCATGGAAGTCATGGCAGTAAGTAAAGCAATAACATGGCTCGAGACACAGACATTCACTAGGGCTTGTTTCCTTAGCGACTCAATGAACATGATCAAGAGGATAGAGGAGGGGTCGATCCGAAGAGAATGGTTGCTGCCTCTGGAGCGGTCTCGGCTGGCAAAGACTAGTTTCATCTTCGTGCCAGGTCATGCGGGAGTACAAGGAAATGAGCGGGCTGACAAGCTCGCAGGTGAGGCTACTGTGGAGGGCGGACGCGCCATGGACCAGGCTGACATTCTGAATGCTCTACGAGAAGTGAGACTTTTGCAAGAACCAAGTGATGACTGTGAATCTACAACAATGGCCAGACTGCGAGAGCAGCAAATTAAAAGAGGGGTGGCCAAACAAGAACACTACGCAGGAAGCCAAAGAAGATTGATAAACCAACACAGAACTGGCGTCGTTAGCCGCTACACGCTGCGGGATTTGCTGAGGAGGGGATCCGAGCACTTATGGACTGAATGGTCCGATGTGCAACGAGGATGATCTGTCGACTAACTAACTAACTAACTAAGTATACTTCTAAGGAAAACAACCCTATGCAAGAAAATATGGTCAAAGAATGTAACTTGGTCTAGAACCCACTGGATGCCTGTACAACATGTCTAGGACCATATACCCAGTAACATCACACCACCCACTGGATGTCTGTACAACCTGGTCTAGCACCATATACTCTAACCTATAGGCTAATATATGATTTTGATGTCCCCATGCTCCAGGAGTTAAATACAGACAAATACCATTGCCCTGGGTATACCCCGGGTTTAGGGTTAGGGTTAGAGTTAGCCCGAACCCTAACCCAAACCCTTACCTCCTAACCATTAATCCCTAACCATTAACCCTAAACCCTTAACCCCTAAAACCTAATCCTAACCTTACTCCTAACCTCTAAACCCTAACCCTAACCCCCTAAACCCTACCCCTAACCTCTAACCATAACCCTTAACCCCTAAACCCTACCCCTAACCTCTAACCCATAACCCCTAAACCCTACCCCTAACCTCTAACCCTAACCCCTAACCCTAACCACCCCTAACCCTAACCCCTAACCCCAATGGATACATGACATTACAGACAGCACTGACAACATGTGGAGAGTCATCACCAGACATCATCATTACAGACACCATGTTGGCGGCGCTGATTGCCTGTAGTTGTAGTACACAACTCTTGGAGGTAGAGCCGGCTTCTGGGCATGATCTGCTACTGGCACAGTTCACTCTCAGGTCCGAGTGAAGAGCCGGCTGCTGGACATGATCTGCTACTGGCACAGTTCTCTCTCAGGTCCGAGTGAAGAGCCAGCTTCTGGACATGATCTGCTACTGGCACAGTTCACTCTCAGGTCCGCGTGAAGAGCTGGCTTCTAGATATGATCTGCTACTGGCACAGTTCTCTCTCAGGTCCGCCTGAAGAGCCAGCTTCTAGATATGATCTGCTACTGGCACAGTTCTCTCTCAGGTCCGCCCCATCACGTCATTAGCCTGGTGGGGATGGCAGTCAATCGGGTTGTCATCTTCCCCCGCCTTAGATGACATTGACTTAGAGAGAAGTTCCCTCCGTCATGAACCAGTAGTCGGTCGTGCCAGCGACGATTCCCTCCTGAAGTTGTGTCCTCTGCCTGAACGTTCTAAGGGGGCCATGGCACATTCCGGGCATTGGCAGACGGTCCCGCTTCCCTGAGCAAGGTTGTGTTCCCCTGAACAAGGGGGTTGGGTCCTTCCGATAGATAAACACATGGGCAAACCGGGCCTTTGCTTTGGTAAATGGATCCATGAAGGAGCCATGGCTTATAGCTGGACAGACGGCTGTTCACACCCGTGGAACAGAAGGTTGTGGTTCATATCTTCAGAAGGCGCTGACATGGACTCTGCTTCGTGACCTGGGATCTCTTCTCTCCAAACCGGTGTCACTTGGGGTGACCTATATATTGGCATCAATTTAACAATTTTCCTGAATGCACAAGAGTTCGCTATCTGGTCTACTTTGTGTGGGTGAGACTGAGCACTTGCGGGTTTGTCCGGTGGGCTACCGTTCTTAGAAACCCAGCGACTTACTTAAAACACAAGATTTCAAGGGGGTGACAATTAAAACATAAGAAGGCCTGCAACTCGTGGTGTTGTGGCGGGTTTCACAGGCAGACTGAGCACCTGTAAATTTGTCCGTTGTGCTACATTGCTAGGGAACGGGCGGGCGCAGCAGACACCAAAAGACAACAACAAAATATATTGTACAGGGCCAAAGGAGGGTTAGACCACTTCCATGGCGGTAACGGTCTCCCTCTTGGCGTGCTCGGTGTAGGTGACAGAGTCGCGGATGACGTTCACCATGAGGACACCTCGGGTTTCCTCATAGATGAGCTCGAAGATGCGCTTGACACCTCCTCGCCGGGCCAGTCGGCGGATGGCAGGCTTGGTGATACCCTGGATGTTATCGCGCAGGACTTTGCGGTGACGCTTAGCGCCTCCTTTGGCGAGTCCCTTGCCGCCTTTACCTCTTCCAGACATGTTTTAGCAGTGCTAGATGCACTGTTATGAATGGGACAACAATCCAATCCAATCCAATCCAATCCAATTTGTGGTACGAGTACCCTCTTTCAGCCTTCGAGTTTTCCACTTGGCTATGTAGGGTGTTTATGGTGTAGCTTGTAGTTTATTTTCTTAATTTGGGCTGCTTGTTGTCAGCTTCCCGGCTTCTGATGGTTGTCAGCTTCTTATGTCTAAGCTGTTTAAACAACAACAACAACAACAACAACAACAACAACAACAACAACAACAACACAACAACAACAACAATGTCATCATATTTAAAGAGTCTTATGACAAAGCCTTTAAAATAAAAGCATATCAGGTAGCAGGAACTTGTGAATATGTGAAGTATTAGGGCACATTTGTTAAACTGAGTGTGTCCAGGAATAGGACGTTACTTTGTCTCTCCCGTAGCTAACGTCGAGTGCCTTATTGAACCATAGTCTGACGGCTCTAATGCCATTGTCAGTGTAACGCCCCAACAGCTACATCAATTCTCCCCACTGCCCACTATTGTCCCCTGAGCTCAACTCAATGGCTAAAATGGTACGGCAGAATCACCAATGTGAAGCTCATGGAGAGAAATAAACAAACACCAGCGACTGAAGAGGGAAGAAAAGACTGCTGTTGGTGAAGAGAACATACATCTTTTTAAAGGCCTCTTATTCCTACTTTGTGCCTTTCGGCCCATTGTCGTCCACCAAGGCCCGTCTGCCGGTGTTAGTGGACAGTGATTTGGTGATTCGGGTTTGCAGTTTGGATGACCGTCTCTGCACCCTGGCCAGATCAAGAGTAGATAAATCTACACTATGATCTTAGCCAAAAGTGATACAGCTAGAGAGGCCGGTATCTGGTGTCATCATGGCAAATGTTTTTTCTTTTTGCATATCCTTTACATGCCATTGCTGTCAACATCAGCATCTTTCAGCTGATTGTTGATTCCTTGGCAAAATTACGCTCGGTAGTTTGCTATTGCTTTCTGAGCTACAGGCTCCATACTCTCATAAATCACTTGCGCGACTCGAACCGCTTCCAATTCTCGTGCGCTCACGTCAACCACGAGAGTATTCGGGGTTACAGAGAAAGCTGCTAACACCTCACCAGGGAGACCGGCTATCTACATGGCAAGCGAAAATAAAAATGTTAGTTGCATATCCTTACGGACGTAGCAGTCAGCTCCAGCATTATTTTTTTTTTTTGGCTGTTCGTGATTCCTGGGCAAGTTTACGCTCTGTAGTTTGCCATTACTTTCTGAACGACCGACACCCATCAATCAATCTTGTGCCATGCCGGAAAGCGTGGGTGGTCATGACTTGCCATTTCACTCGATCACCAGTATCGTGGATCAGCTCAGTGTTCCTGTCTCTTCCATGCCATGTGGCCAAGCCATCCAGGTATTTTCCTCTCGGTCTTCCTCTTGGTCTGTTCCCCTCGATCTTGCCAGTTGTCACTAAGTTCTCCAATCCATTTCTTCTCATAACATGTCCAAAAAATTTTGACTGTCTACGTCTAATTTCTCTAATCAGTTTACGATGTTCATTTGTCTCCTGTAGTACTTGGTCATTGGTGTTTCTGTATGTCCATGGTATTCTTTGCATTTTCCTCAGAAACCACACATCTGCAGCCATCAGATGCTTTTCAGCTTGACTGCTCATTGTCCAAGTTTCACATCCATACAAAAGAACAGGCTCTATGTATCCCCTCAACACTCTTTTTCTCGTTTCAATTGACATTTTTTTTATTGGTCAGAATGTTTTTCATCTTGCTAAAGGCTACTTTCGCCATGGCGATTCTTGTTCTTATCTCTTCAAGGCATCTCCCATCAGATGTTATAACTGTTCCAAGATAATTGTACCGATTCACTTGTTGAAGAATATTTCCATTTACTTGTATATTACATTGTGGCACTTCTTCCTTCCTACTGACGACCATAACCTGAGTCTTTTTACAATTTAATTCTAACCCCAGTTGCTCACTGTGTACAACAACCGCATCTACTAATTGTTGCAGGTCCTGCGCATTGTCTGCAATTAATACTGTATCATCTGCATATCTAATGTTATTGATGTTTCGTCCTCCAATGCTGATTCCATTTATATCCTCTACATTTCTGAAAATATTTTCACTGTACAGGGAAAAAAGATCTGGAGACATCACACATCCCTGCCTAACACCTCTCTTAATTGGCTGATACTGTCCCACTTCATTATCAATCCTTATTGCAGCTTGTTGTTTCCAATATATGTTTTTTATAAGTCTAATGTCTTTCCCATCAATTTGTAGATCTGCAAGCATATCCACCATGCTGACATGTCTAACGCTATCAAAAGCCTTTGAATAGTCAATAAAGCAAAGATGTATATCCTTGTTTACTTCTATAGCACGTTCAATAACTGTTCGCAGCATATACACATCATTTACTGTACCCTTTCCTTCTACAAACCCGCATTGTTCTTCCCCTATTTCAGGTTGTATTTTCTTCCTCATTCTTTGCATGATAATTCTTAGCAAAATCTTTGTGATGTGACTCATTATACTAATTGTTCTATATTGATCACATTCCAAGGTTCCTGATTTCTTTGGGATTGCAATAAATATAGAGTTACATAATTCAGGAGGTATATCTCCAGTATCATATAATGTGTTCAGCAATCTGGTGACTTGACCTAGTCCAAATTCTTCTAAAGCTTTAATCATTTCTGTTGTGATGTTATCTGCACCGGGGGCCTTGCCAGCTTTCATATGCTTAAGAACATTTCGAACCTCCATCTCCAAAATTGGCGGTCCTTCATTATTAAGTCTAATATCATACTGTTCGTCTCTGTTATCATCATAAAGGTGTTTCACGTAATCTGTCCATACCTGTAGAATCTGGTCTTTTTCTATTATAAATTTTGCCATCTTCAGTTTTTAGACACCCTGTTGATGTACTTGTTCTTTTATTAGTAAGTTCCTGAATTCTTTTGTGCACTAATTTGGTATTTTGACTGTTGTGTTGGCTTTCAATTTCTAAGCACTTTTCCTCAAGCCATGCTTCTTTTGCCTCCTTACATAATATTCTGACTTGTCTGTGAATTTCTTCATATTTGACAGAATTATTTTTGTTGAGTCTTCTTGTTTCAATGAGGTGTAAAATTTCTTCAGTCATCCATTTCTTACGACCCACCTTCTTTAATTTTGGAATAGTTGTTTCTGCAGCCACATTGATTGAATTCTTCAACGTTTCCCATTGATCATCCACATCCTGGAATAGGATCTCTAGATCAGTGACAGTGACGCGGTCATCTACACAGATGGGTCGGTCGTCCGACATGTGAGAAGCTCATGGGCCTTTACAGCTCGGGCCGGAGGGAGAATTGTTAAGGAGGACTCTGGTGCTTTCACTGAAACCACAAGTAGCCTGACCATGGAAGTCATGGCAGTAAGTAAAGCAATAACATGGCTCGAGACACAGACATTCACTAGGGCTTGTTTCCTTAGCGACTCAATGAACATGATCAAGAGGATAGAGGAGGGGTCGATCCGAAGAGAATGGTTGCTGCCTTTGGAGCGGTCTCGGCTGGCAAAGACTAGTTTCATCTTCGTGCCAGGTCATGCGGGAGTACAAGGAAATGAGCGGGCTGACAAGCTCGCAGGTGAGGCTACTGTGGAGGGCGGACGCGCCATGGACCAGGCTGACATTCTGAATGCTCTACGAGAAGTGAGACTTTTGCAAGAACCAAGTGATGACTGTGAATCTACAACAATGGCCAGACTGCGAGAGCAGCAAATTAAAAGAGGGGTGGCCAAACAAGAACACTACGCAGGAAGCCAAAGAAGATTGATAAACCAACACAGAACTGGCGTCGTTAGCCGCTACACGCTGCGGGATTTGCTGAGGAGGGGATCCGAGCACTTATGGACTGAATGGTCCGATGTGCAACGAGGATGATCTGTCGACTAACTAACTAACTAACTAAGTATACTTCTAAGGAAAACAACCCTATGCAAGAAAATATGGTCAAAGAATGTAACTTGGTCTAGAACCCACTGGATGCCTGTACAACATGTCTAGGACCATATACCCAGTAACATCACACCACCCACTGGATGTCTGTACAACCTGGTCTAGCACCATATACTCTAACCTATAGGCTAATATATGATTTTGATGTCCCCATGCTCCAGGAGTTAAATACAGACAAATACCATCCCCCGCCTTAGATGACATTGACTTAGAGAGAAGTTCCCTCCGTCATGAACCAGTAGTCGGTCGTGCCAGCGACGATTCCCTCCTGAAGTTGTGTCCCCTGCCTGAACGTTCTAAGGGGGCCATGGCACATTCCGGGCATTGGCAGACGGTCCCGCTTCCCTGAACAAGGTTGTGTTCCCCTGAACAAGGGGGTCGGGTCCTTCCGATAGATAAACACATGGGCATACCGGGCCTTTGCTTTGGTAAATGGATCCATGAAGGAGCCATGGCTTATAGCTGGACAGACGGCTGTTCACACCCGTGGAACAGAAGGTTGTGGTTCATATCTTCAGAAGGCGCTGACATGGACTCTGCTTCGTGACCTGGGATCTCTTCTCTCCAAACCGGTGTCACTTGGGGTGACCTATATATTGGCATCAATTTAACCATTTTCCTGAATGCACAAGAGTTCGCTATCTGGTCTACTTTGTGTGGGTGAGACTGAGCACTTGCGGGTTTGTCCGGTGGGCTACGGTTCTTAGAAACCCAGCGACTTACTTAAAACACAAGATTTCAAGGGGGTGACAATTAAAACATAAGAAGGCCTGCAACTCGTGGTGTTGTGGCGGGTTTCACAGGCAGACTGAGCACCTGTAAATTTGTCCGTTGTGCTACATTGCTAGGGAACGGGCGGGCGCAGCAGACACCAAAAGACATCAACAAAATATATTGTACAGGGCCAAAGGAGGGTTAGACCACTTCCATGGCGGTAACGGTCTCCCTCTTGGCGTGCTCGGTGTAGGTGACAGAGTCGCGGATGACGTTCACCATGAGGACACCTCGGGTTTCCTCATAGATGAGCTCGAAGATGCGCTTGACACCTCCTCGCCGGGCCAGTCGGCGGATGGCAGGCTTGGTGATACCCTGGATGTTATCGCGCAGGACTTTGCGGTGACGCTTAGCGCCTCCTTTGGCGAGTCCCTTGCCGCCTTTACCTCTTCCAGACATGTTTTAGCAGTGCTAGATGCACTGTTATGAATGGGACAACAATCCAATCCAATCCAATCCAATCCAATTTGTGGTACGAGTACCCTCTTTCAGCCTTCGAGTTTTCCACTTGTCTATGTAGGGTGTTTATGGTGTAGCTTGTAGTTTATTTTCTTAATTTGGGCTGCTTGTTGTCAGCTTCCCGGCTTCTGATGGTTGTCAGCTTCTTATGTCTAAGCTGTTTAAACAACAACAACAACAACAACAACAACAACAACAACAACAACAACAACAACAACAACAACAACAACAACAACAACAATGTCATCATATTTAAAGAGTCTTATGACAAAGCCTTTAAAATAAAAGCATATCAGGTAGCAGGAACTTGTGAATATGTGAAGTATTAGGGCACATTTGTTAAACTGAGTGTGTCCAGGATGTCGTGTCCTCCTTTAAAGTGTCGTCCCTGGAGTGAAGAGAGTCGACACCCACATTATAATATTTTTTCCTCTCAATATTCTGGAGAATCCACCAGCTTCCGTCCAACACACTCCATCAGCCTATGGACACCTTTTCCTATCACTCTCTCACTGTCGTACTATGCCCCCCTTCTCATACTTCCCCAACGCAACATACTCAACAACTATTGCTTCTAAAAATTAATAAAGACTAATTTATTAAAAGAAAAGTGTAACGTATATGAGACGTGTATGCGAAGAAAAAAGTGTGTCGTGTATTATAACATAAATGTGTATGTCAGCCCTCAAAGTTCAGGATCATAGTGTACACATCATGGCAAGGATCACACGACATCATTCGAGTCAGTACGAAAAACCTCACCGAAGTCGTATCCTTCTCTCCAGACATGTCCTCCTCCAGGAACTCTGATGACCATGAGATCTGAATCCCATGTAAATATATAATCCGTGGAAAAAAACTGTTATTGTTCCTAACACAACTGTTCCTAACAGTTTATAGAAACTCCGGCTTCATAATTCCGGCGCGGTGACAACAAACATGGAACACTGTCCTATGAACAAGACTTTTTGTCTCTTGATAAATGTTCACTAGTTCTCACTATTAAACAGTTATTGTATCTAGAATAAAATGGCTTGCTTTATTCACTAGATATAGTCTGAAAGTTCTGATTTCCTTGATACGTGGCACAACTACACTTCAATGTTTGGTTTCATCTAATGTGAACATCAGTTCCTACTGATCTAGTTCCTCATGGGCTGAACCTCCATCACTTCAGGTGTGTTAACGATTGGTATTCACTCATGTAGGATACATATACCATTAGACTCCACCGAGCAATGTGTCTTAACTTCTTCCGTTGCGAAAGTTGCTGGCCCATCTCTCCACATCATACTTTATCCGGGATCGGATTTTTTTGTTGTTCCGGGTTCTTCATTCCAACCAGAGGAACCTGTAAAATAAATCATACAACTGGTGATAGCCTCCCCTTCACTGATCTCTATTAGATGATCGTGGGCATCGGCCTCGCTCAGAAAATATAATGTACCCATCAGGGACAGATGAACTGACCACATAGGTTATCATCAGGCCAAGACAAAAAAAATCAGCAAACAGAATGCGGAACCCCGCCCACCAGGGACACCTACGGGAAGATCCCAATTATCCTTCATTACTCAATTCTCAACTAGTAAAGCTTATAAACACTTCACTAATCTATTCTTAACTAGCAGAGTTAATATCACTATTCTTACTCTAACTAGTTTCCACTAACAGTGCTAATCATCACACTATAGTTTAACAAGGCCACAGTCTATATTAATTAGAACTAATAGACTATATTGACTACCTTATGTAAAAACCGCCTCATTCCCGGGATGGCTACTACACTTTGCCATAACGGCACATGCTAGTTAATGTTAAATTAATCTAACACTGTAGAGCTCTCCCACAAACACGTCCATCATAATCCACGGTTCTTGGTCAACTCCCCCCTAGTTGATCCCAACTCGGGTTTATATGGCAAACTCCTAAAATTGGTCACGTGATATGGGTGACGTCCTGCAGGTGTTATTTGCGCATATCATCCATTGTCAGGAAACTATTTTCCTGGCTTAAGTCCTGTCAAAGTTGTCAGTAATAGTTTAGATTCTCAAAACAAGCCAGCGAGTTGCTGTCGAGTTCCAACAAAGAGTTTTCCTCAACAAGCTGTCAGTAGCAATCTGCCCCTCTGAGTGATGTCCGGAAACTATATGACATATGGACTGTTTACTTCCTTGCTGAGTACTTCCGTTTTCCATCTGACTTGTCAAAACGATGTATGATTCAGCGCACTCACTTCCTCCTCACTCACCACCAAATGTGTATATGGGCTGACCCCACGGCTTCCATTTGTATTCAAATGTTGACAACCTTGTCAGGGCGATGTCGGGATTCGGCTCCCGCACTTCCGACAGTGGCCAATCCGTCAACCAGACGTACAAGTACAACTGTTATTTCTGCCCGACCTGTTTTGGAAACACGTGTAGCCACAACTATGAATGTTTTCTCTGTATTCGTTGAAACCCTTGTTGCTTAGCAGATAGTCCGGTTAATCAAAAAATCCTCCCTAACAATTAGCTGGGTAAACGCACGGTTTCATTTTGTGACATAGGCCCCCTCTTAAGAGAGTAGTCCATCTCACTCTTCTCCACCGTGAGTTTAATCCAGATGATTCATTCTTCTTCTTCAGGAGCTGGGTGTCTTGATAAGAAATCCGCTCCAACATTTTCCTTCCCAGGAATGTACTCTACTGTGAAATTATACGGTTGAAGTAACAACGACCACCGCATCAAACGTGCGTTGAGCTTCTGAGAAGTAGCCAGGAACATCAGGGGCTGATGATCTGACTGGACCCGAAACTTAACTCCATACAAATATGGCTGAAATTTTTGCACTGCCCATACGAGGGACAAGCATTCTCTCTCGACGGTTGAATAATTCCTTTCCGCCTGTAGAAGTTTCTTACTTGCGTATGCCACAGGTTTCAAAACCGAAGCATCGTCTTTTCCTTCCTGTAACAAAGCGGCTCCAATTCCAATCGCACTCGCATCTGTTCTCAACACAAATGGTTTGGAAAGGTCAGGGAGCTGTAATACAGGTTTGCTGACCAAGGCCTCCTTTAACTGACTATAGGCATTCTCACATTCTGGTGTCCAAATGATTTGGTCCGGTAATCCCTTTTTCAAGGTTTCGGTCAACGGAGCTCCCAGTTCCGTGAAATGTGGGATAAATTTGTGGTAGAACCCACACAACGAGAGAAAAGATCGCACATCCTTCTTCGTTTTTGGCCTTGGTGCATTTCTGATTTTCTCCAGGTTCTTCTCTTCTGGAACAATGTGTCCTGGAGTGATGGTGTGACCTAGAAATTCCAGAGTCTGGTAACCAATCATGCACTTGGTTGGACGAGCAGTAAGCCCTGCTTCCTTGAGTCTATTAAACACTCTCTCCAAGGATTGTAAGTGGTCATCCAAGCTGTCACTGGAAATCAGAATATCCTCCATGAATGAGATGATGGACGGATCCTGTAACGGATCTAGTAAAGTCCTCATCATGCGTGTAAACACACTGGGTGCATTGCTGAGTCCAAAGGGCATGACTTTGAATTCGTAGTGTCCACTGGGTGTACTGAAAGCTAACAGTGGTCGAATCTCCGGTTTGACTGGTATCTGATAGTACCCCCGACTCAGATCCACCTTTGAAAAGTACCGAGCCTTATGGAGCCTAGCGAATAGCTGAGTTGGATTCGGCAAAGGTTCCACCTGAAATTGTGTGTGACTGTTCAGAAGTCGGTAATCTATACACAACCTGTGTTCTCCACTTGGTTTGCGTAACAAAACTACCCCCGCATTGTATGGGGATGTGGATGGTGCAATCACGTCATCCTCCAGCAGTTTTTGTATTTCCCCCTCCAGGGCCTTTTCTTTAGAGAATGGCACTGGGTAAACCTTTTGGCGAACAGGCTCCTGTGTGGTCAAAGTCATCTCGAACTCCACCAACCTCGTTCGTCCTGGTTTATCAGTCAGTATCTCCTTATGAGACTTGAGAACCTGGGTTATCCTTTCCCTCTCCTGGGAGGTCAGATCAGGGTTCACTTTCACATCCCTATAGGTTTCCTGGTGTACCAAGGGATATTCCCTGCCCTCGCTGGTTCCCACTTCCGTCTCCATTGCAACTGCCATTGCCATGAGGTGAGCTGCCTTGTCTCCGGGTCTCTCTTCGTATTTCCGCAAGAGATTGATATGGAAAATCTTCGACTTTCCCCGGATCCGGATTTGATAGTTGGTTCTGGATATCACCCTTTCCACGGGAAATGGTCCTTGCCAACCTATCTCCAGTTTGTTGTTTCCCGTTGGGAGTAGCAACAAGACTTTATCTCCCACCTCTAGAGATCTTTCTTTAGACCTACGGTTGTAGCAAGCCGCATGTCTTTTCCTGGCCTTTTTCAAGTTTTGATTTGCCAGAGTCCATCCCTTGTGGAGTTTTTCTTTCAGTTCCTCCACGTATTTGTAGGATGAGATCACTTCTTCTGACGTCCCCTCTTCAGTCCAACTCCTCAACATGGCTTCCAACGGTCCTTTGATTGGACGACCAAACAGCAACGTAGCGGGTGGTAGTCCTGTTGAGCCATGAGGAACTTCCCGATAGGCAAAGAGTGCTGCTGGGATATATTCATCCCACCTATCAGGTTTTTCCTGCGCTAATTTCCTGAGCATTGTCATCAACGTGCCGTTGAAACGCTCTACTTGTCCATTGGCTTGAGGGTGGTAAGGGCTGGTATGTATGTGGTTAGAGTGAAACACCCTAAATACCTCCTCCATGAGTTTTCCACAAAACTGAGATCCATTGTCCGTCAGAATTTGATCCGGAAAGCCTAATCTGGTAAAGGCCTCCATCAGTGCGTCCGCCACTCTTTTCGAGTCAATCGTGGTCAACGGTATAGCTTCACCCCACATTGTACAGCAATCCACCATTGTGAGTATATACATGTTCCTCTTCCTAGTCCTGGGAAGTGGACCCACGATATCGATGGCTACCCTCTCGAAAGGAGAGTTCATGATGGGCATCTCACCCAACATCACCGGTGCTGTCCAGTGTTTCGGTGCCACCCTCTGGCACTCAGGGCATGACTTCACATACCGACGCACATCATCTGTCATTCCCGGCCAATAGTAGTGGCAGGAAATCCGCTGCATGGTGGCGGCTATACCCATGTGTCCACTAAAGGAGATGGTATGCCCCATATGAAGAATCTGGGACCGGTGAGCTTTCGGGACGACCAACTGACCGTATAGGTTGTCTCCCCTTCCTGCTCTCCTGTAGAGTATCCTATTCTTCATGTAGTACTGCCCCCGTCCTGGTGGATCAGCACTTTTCTGCAGCTTTTTGTAGCAAGGACGTAAAGTATCATCCTCACTCTGGGCAGTTCGTAGCTCCCCCGGCATTGGGTTAGTCACAATTGCGTCTGCCTCTTCCGTTTTCGTCTGAGAGCGAGTCTGCATTGCTCCCATATGGATTGGCTCCCTGGGCATTCCCAGAAAGACATACCGACAACCTAGGATGACTGGGAAAATGGGATCGGTCAATACAGCGGCCTTGATGGTGCCGGTGACGTACCTTGAGCGAATCTCCACATTAGCAATGGGCAACTTCATGGTTACAGCACTCTTCTGTGCAGGCTGTATGTCCAATGTTTCACCTGTGAATTGTTCTGGATGTACCAGATCCGCAGAAATCACAGCCTCCCCGTCCAGTCCTGTGTCGTATAAACACTCCACTTGACGACCGTTAACCTCTACCAATTCCACTACAGGTGGTTTTTCCTGGTCTGGAGTCTCTTCCTCTGCCTCGACCTGTTCGGTGGGCTCCACCTTAGGTTTCCCTGAGCACACGACGAATTGAGTGTCTCCTGACTTTCCCCTGCAGTCAATAGCATTGTGCGTGTTTGACTTGCATTGGTTGCACCATTTCCCTGTCCTAGATTTTCTATTGTCGGACTTGAGTGAGCTCTCCTGGTGGCGAGCTTCCTTGTTGACCTTGGCATTTTCCGTGACAACCTCCTTGGAAGTCACTTGACATGCTGCGAAGTGAGGGTTCTTAGCCTTCGATTTGCAGTCCCTCGTATTGTGAGAGGGTGACTTACAAATTGAACACCACTTCTCCGACCACGGTCGTTTAGGTGTAGAGCTTGAAGTGCTCTTGCTTCCCTCCTTCTTCTTCTCTGAACTATCCTCTGATTTTTGCACATAAGGTTCCCACTTTTTTGTTCCTGAGTTTTTGGTTTTCTTCTTGTCATGTTTCTCTTGACTTTTGGGAGTTGGTGGAAAGGTTTTCCCCTGCCTCCCCATGTACCTCGACGAACCGTTCTGCTAATTTAGTCACGAGGTCAATACGTTCCGCTCCTTGTTCTCCCAGGAACGTCCTGAGAGGTTTAGACATTTGCTTCTTCAGCTGGTCGACCACCATGAGCTCTTCCAGACTCTCATAGTCATGTGCGAACCCAGCCAAATCCATCCACTTATGGAGATAAGATTTAAGACGCAAACTGTAGGCGGCAAACAACTCTCCCGGTTCTCGTTTCGCTGCTCGAAATTTTTTCCGGTAGGTATGTGACGTAACCTCGAATCGTTTCAGCAGAGCCGTCTTTAACTCCTCATAATTGTTCTCATGTCCTGGTGGCAGGCGAGTATAAACCTCGTATCCGGTCCCGCGTAATCCCTGGGATAGCTTAAGATTCCATTTGTTACGCTCCAGACCCATAGCAACTGACATAGCCTCGAAGCGTTGAAGGTATTGGTCAATCTTCTCTTTGTCCTCCTCGTAGACCGCTAAAGGAAACTTCATGGCATGGTACCCATGTCCACCTACTGGTGTTGATCCCGGGATAGAGGAACCTCCAACTGCTCCCTCAGTTTCTCCATTAGATTGACTCTTGAGCTCGAGTTCCCGCATCCGGTACTCGTGCTCCCTCTTCTGTGCTTCTTGTTCAGCTTCTAATTTCCTAGCTGCTTGTTCAGCTTCAAATTTCCTAGCTGCTTGCTCAGCTTCCAATTTCCTAGCTGCTTGCTCAGCTTCCAATTTCTTAGCTGCTTGCTCAGCTTCCAATTTCTTAGCTGCTTGTTCCAACTCCATCCTTCTCAATTCCAACTCGGCCTTTCGATCATCCCTTTCTGCTTGACGATACTCTCTCTCCACTTCCTGTATGTAATCCGTTAGAGAAGACCCAGACAGTCCCATGTCTTCCCCCTTTGCCCTTAATTCTAACGTGGTAAGTTTAGGGGTGGCCATTATACAGAGAGGTAAGCTAGCAGGTCGAGTACAATATAACTGCAAATTACTATGTAGATATATGAACAAGTACTATAAATCTAGATATTACACACACAGCACATTCACTCAGTGACAAGAGTAGAATCAGGACCACAGACCTATGCAGACGTGTGAAGTGTGAACAGGTAAGATATTTGTCCTAACCCCTATCCACATTCACTCTAGCTGGATTCTCCAAAATGATATCTCCCTCTTATAACTACGGATCCCGTGTCAATAGACCCCGTTGTCAGAAGATCCCACTGTCAAAGGTTCCTGTTTGCAGGAGATCTCGCTGTCCAAGGATTCCGTTTACGGGAGATCCCGCTGTCCAAGGATTCCGTTTACGAGAGATCCCGCTGTCCAAGGATCACGTTTACGAGAGATCCCGCTGTCCAAAGATCACGTTTACGAGAGATCCCGCTGTCCAAAGATCCCGGACGAGCCCCCAATAATGTCGTGTCCTCCTTTAAAGTGTCGTCCCTGGAGTGAAGAGAGTCGACACCCACATTATAATATTTTTTCCTCTCAATATTCTGGAGAATCCACCAGCTTCCGTCCAACACACTCCATCAGCCTATGGACACCTTTTCCTATCACTCTCTCACTGTCGTACTATGCCCCCCTTCTCATACTTCCCCAACGCAACATACTCAACAACTATTGCTTCTAAAAATTAATAAAGACTAATTTATTAAAAGAAAAGTGTAACGTATATGAGACGTGTATGCGAAGAAAAAAGTGTGTCGTGTATTATAACATAAATGTGTATGTCAGCCCTCAAAGTTCAGGATCATAGTGTACACATCATGGCAAGGATCACACGACATCATTCGAGTCAGTACGAAAAACCTCACCGAAGTCGTATCCTTCTCTCCAGACATGTCCTCCTCCAGGAACTCTGATGACCATGAGATCTGAATCCCATGTAAATATATAATCCGTGGAAAAAAACTGTTATTGTTCCTAACACAACTGTTCCTAACAGTTTATAGAAACTCCGGCTTCATAATTCCGGCGCGGTGACAACAAACATGGAACACTGTCCTATGAACAAGACTTTTTGTCTCTTGATAAATGTTCACTAGTTCTCACTATTAAACAGTTATTGTATCTAGAATAAAATGGCTTGCTTTATTCACTAGATATAGTCTGAAAGTTCTGATTTCCTTGATACGTGGCACAACTACACTTCAATGTTTGGTTTCATCTAATGTGAACATCAGTTCCTACTGATCTAGTTCCTCATGGGCTGAACCTCCATCACTTCAGGTGTGTTAACGATTGGTATTCACTCATGTAGGATACATATACCATTAGACTCCACCGAGCAATGTGTCTTAACTTCTTCCGTTGCGAAAGTTGCTGGCCCATCTCTCCACATCATACTTTATCCGGGATCGGATTTTTTTGTTGTTCCGGGTTCTTCATTCCAACCAGAGGAACCTGTAAAATAAATCATACAACTGGTGATAGCCTCCCCTTCACTGATCTCTATTAGATGATCGTGGGCATCGGCCTCGCTCAGAAAATATAATGTACCCATCAGGGACAGATGAACTGACCACATAGGTTATCATCAGGCCAAGACAAAAAAAATCAGCAAACAGAATGCGGAACCCCGCCCACCAGGGACACCTACGGGAAGATCCCAATTATCCTTCATTACTCAATTCTCAACTAGTAAAGCTTATAAACACTTCACTAATCTATTCTTAACTAGCAGAGTTAATATCACTATTCTTACTCTAACTAGTTTCCACTAACAGTGCTAATCATCACACTATAGTTTAACAAGGCCACAGTCTATATTAATTAGAACTAATAGACTATATTGACTACCTTATGTAAAAACCGCCTCATTCCCGGGATGGCTACTACACTTTGCCATAACGGCACATGCTAGTTAATGTTAAATTAATCTAACACTGTAGAGCTCTCCCACAAACACGTCCATCATAATCCACGGTTCTTGGTCAACTCCCCCCTAGTTGATCCCAACTCGGGTTTATATGGCAAACTCCTAAAATTGGTCACGTGATATGGGTGACGTCCTGCAGGTGTTATTTGCGCATATCATCCATTGTCAGGAAACTATTTTCCTGGCTTAAGTCCTGTCAAAGTTGTCAGTAATAGTTTAGATTCTCAAAACAAGCCAGCGAGTTGCTGTCGAGTTCCAACAAAGAGTTTTCCTCAACAAGCTGTCAGTAGCAATCTGCCCCTCTGAGTGATGTCCGGAAACTATATGACATATGGACTGTTTACTTCCTTGCTGAGTACTTCCGTTTTCCATCTGACTTGTCAAAACGATGTATGATTCAGCGCACTCACTTCCTCCTCACTCACCACCAAATGTGTATATGGGCTGACCCCACGGCTTCCATTTGTATTCAAATGTTGACAACCTTGTCAGGGCGATGTCGGGATTCGGCTCCCGCACTTCCGACAGTGGCCAATCCGTCAACCAGACGTACAAGTACAACTGTTATTTCTGCCCGACCTGTTTTGGAAACACGTGTAGCCACAACTATGAATGTTTTCTCTGTATTCGTTGAAACCCTTGTTGCTTAGCAGATAGTCCGGTTAATCAAAAAATCCTCCCTAACAATTAGCTGGGTAAACGCACGGTTTCATTTTGTGACACAGGAATAGGACGTTACTTTGTCTCTCCCGAAGCTAACGTCGAGTGCCTTATTGAACCATAGTCTGACGGCTCTAATGCCATTGTCAGTGTAACGCCCCAACAGCTACATCAATTCTCCCCACTGCCCACTATTGTCCCCTGAGCTCAACTCAATGGCTAAAATGGTACGGCAGAATCACCAATGTGAAGCTCATGGAGAGAAATAAACAAACACCAGCGACTGAAGAGGGAAGAAAAGACTGCTGTTGGTGAACAGAACATACATCTTTTTAAAGGCCTCTTATTCCTACTTTGTGCCTTTCGGCCCATTGTCGTCCACCAAGGCCCGTATGCCGGTGTTAGTGGACAGTGATTTGGTGATTCGGGTTTGCAGTTTGGATGACCGTCTCTGCACCCTGGCCAGATCAAGAGTAGATAAATCTACACTATGATCTTAGCCAAAAGTGGTACAGCTAGAGAGGCCGGTATCTGGTGTCATCATGGCAAATGTTTTTTCTTTTTGCATATCCTTTACATGCCATAGCTGTCAACATCAGCATCTTTCAGCTGATTGTTGATTCCTTGGCAAAATTACGCTCGGTAGTTTGCTATTGCTTTCTGAGCGACAGGCTCCATACTCTCATAAATCACTTGCGCGACTCGAACCGCTTCCAATTCTCGTGCGCTCACGTCAACCACGAGAGTATTCGGGGTTACAGAGAAAGCTGCTAACACCTCGGCCAGGGAGACCGGCTATCTACATGGCAAGCGAAACTAAAAATGTTAGTTGCATATCCTTACGGACGTAGCAGTCAGCTCCAGCATTATTTTTTTTTTTTTTGGCTGTTCGTGATTCCTGGGCAAGTTTACGCTCTGTAGTTTGCCATTACTTTCTGAACGACCGACACCCATCAATCAATCTTGTGCCATGCCGGAAAGCGTGGGTGGTCATGACTTGCCATTTCACTCGATCACCAGTATCGTGGATCAGCTCAGTGTTCCTGTCTCTTCCATGCCATGTGGCCAAGCCATCCAGGTATTTTCCTCTCGGTCTTCCTCTTGGTCTGTTCCCCTCGATCTTGCCAGTTGTCACTAAGTTCTCCAATCCATTTCTTCTCATAACATGTCCAAAAAATTTTGACTGTCTACGTCTAATTTCTCTAATCAGTTTACGATGTTCATTTGTCTCCTGTAGTACTTGGTCATTGGTGTTTCTGTATGTCCATGGTATTCTTTGCATTTTCCTCAGAAACCACATTTCTGCAGCCATCAGATGCTTTTCAGCTTGACTGCTCATTGTCCAAGTTTCACATCCATACAAAAGAACAGGCTCTATGTATCCCCTCAACACTCTTTTTCTCGTTTCAATTGACATTTTTTTATTGGTCAGAATGTTTTTCATCTTGCTAAAGGCTACTTTCGCCATGGCGATTCTTGTTCTTATCTCTTCAAGGCATCTCCCATCAGATGTTATAACTGTTCCAAGATAATTGTACCGATTCACTTGTTGAAGAATATTTCCATTTACTTGTATATTACATTGTGGCACTTCTTCCTTCCTACTGACGACCATAACCTGAGTCTTTTTACAATTTAATTCTAACCCCAGTTGCTCACTGTGTACAACAACCGCATCTACTAATTGTTGCAGGTCCTGCGCATTGTCTGCAATTAATACTGTATCATCTGCATATCTAATGTTATTGATGTTTCGTCCTCCAATGCTGATTCCATTTATATCCTCTACATTTCTGAAAATATTTTCACTGTACAGGGAAAAAAGATCTGGAGACATCACACATCCCTGCCTAACACCTCTCTTAATTGGCTGATACTGTCCCACTTCATTATCAATCCTTATTGCAGCTTGTTGTTTCCAATATATGTTTTTTATAAGTCTAATGTCTTTCCCATCAATTTGTAGATCTGCAAGCATATCCACCATGCTGACATGTCTAACGCTATCAAAAGCCTTTGAATAGTCAATAAAGCAAAGATGTATATCCTTGTTTACTTCTATAGCACGTTCAATAACTGTTCGCAGCATATACACATCATTTACTGTACCCTTTCCTTCTACAAACCCGCATTGTTCTTCCCCTATTTCAGGTTGTATTTTCTTCCTCATTCTTTGCATGATAATTCTTAGCAAAATCTTTGTGATGTGACTCATTATACTAATTGTTCTATATTGATCACATTCCAAGGTTCCTGATTTCTTTGGGATTGCAATAAATATAGAGTTACATAATTCAGGAGGTATATCTCCAGTATCATATAATGTGTTCAGCAATCTGGTGACTTGACCTAGTCCAAATTCTTCTAAAGCTTTAATCATTTCTGTTGTGATGTTATCTGCACCGGGGGCCTTGCCAGCTTTCATATGCTTAAGAACATTTCGAACCTCCATCTCCAAAATTGGCGGTCCTTCATTATTAAGTCTAATATCATACTGTTCGTCTCTGTTATCATCATAAAGGTGTTTCACGTAATCTGTCCATACCTGTAGAATCTGGTCTTTTTCTATTATAAATTTTGCCATCTTCAGTTTTTAGACACCCTGTTGATGTACTTGTTCTTTTATTAGTAAGTTCCTGAATTCTTTTGTGCACTAATTTGGTATTTTGACTGTTGTGTTGGCTTTCAATTTCTAAGCACTTTTCCTCAAGCCATGCTTCTTTTGCCTCCTTACATAATATTCTGACTTGTCTGTGAATTTCTTCATATTTGACAGAATTATTTTTGTTGAGTCTTCTTGTTTCAATGAGGTGTAAAATTTCTTCAGTCATCCATTTCTTACGACCCACCTTCTTTAATTTTGGAATAGTTGTTTCTGCAGCCACATTGATTGAATTCTTCAACGTTTCCCATTGATCATCCACATCCTGGAATAGGATCTCTAGATCAGTGACAGTGACGCGGTCATCTACACAGATGGGTCGGTCGTCCGACATGTGAGAAGCTCATGGGCCTTTACAGCTCGGGCCGGAGGGAGAATTGTGAAGGAGGACTCTGGTGCTTTCACTGAAACCACAAGTAGCCTGACCATGGAAGTCATGGCAGTAAGTAAAGCAATAACATGGCTCGAGACACAGACATTCACTAGGGCTTGTTTCCTTAGCGACTCAATGAACATGATCAAGAGGATAGAGGAGGGGTCGATCCGAAGAGAATGGTTGCTGCCTCTGGAGCGGTCTCGGCTGGCAAAGACTAGTTTCATCTTCGTGCCAGGTCATGCGGGAGTACAAGGAAATGAGCGGACTGACAAGCTCGCAGGTGAGGCTACTGTGGAGGGTGGACGCGCCATGGACCAGGCTGACATTCTGAATGCTCTACGAGAAGTGAGACTTTTGCAAGAACCAAGTGATGACTGTGAATCTACAACAATGGCCAGACTGCGAGAGCAGCAAATTAAAAGAGGGGTGGCCAAACAAGAACACTATGCAGGAAGCCAAAGAAGATTGTTAAACCAACACAGAACTGGCGTCGTTAGCCGCTACACGCTGCGGGATTTGCTGAGGAGGGGATCCGAGCACTTATGGACTGAATGGTCCGATGTGCAACGAGGATGATCTGTCGACTAACTAACTAACTAACTAAGTATACTTCTAAGGAAAACAACCCTATGCAAGAAAATATGGTCAAAGAATGTAACTTGGTCTAGAACCCACTGGATGCCTGTACAACATGTCTAGGACCATATACCCAGTAACATCACACCACCCACTGGATGTCTGTACAACCTGGTCTAGCACCATATACTCTAACCTATAGGCTAATATATGATTTTGATGTCCCCATGCTCCAGGAGTTAAATACAGACAAATACCATTGCCCTGGGTATACCCTGGGTTTAGGGTTAGGGTTAGAGTTAGCCCGAACCCTTAACCCAAACCCTTACCTCCTAACCATTAATCCCTAACCATTAACCCTAAACCCTTAACCCCTAAAACCTAATCCTAACCTTACTCCTAACCTCTAAACCCTAACCCTAACCCCCTAAACCCTACCCCTAACCTCTAACCATAACCCTTAACCCCTAAACCCTACCCCTAACCTCTAACCCATAACCCCTAAACCCTACCCCTAACCTCTAACCCTAACCCCTAACCCTAACCACCCCTAACCCTAACCCCTAACCCCAATGGATACATGACATTACAGACAGCACTGACAACATGTGGAGAGTCATCACCAGACATCATCATTACAGACACCATGTTGGCGGCGCTGATTGCCTGTAGTTGTAGTACACAACTCTTGGAGGTAGAGCCGGCTTCTGGACATGATCTGCTACTGGCACAGTTCACTCTCAGGTCCGAGTGAAGAGCCGGCTGCTGGACATGATCTGCTACTGGCACAGTTCTCTCTCAGGTCCGAGTGAAGAGCCAGCTTCTGGACATGATCTGCTACTGGCACAGTTCACTCTCAGGTCCGCGTGAAGAGCTGGCTTCTAGATATGATCTGCTACTGGCACAGTTCTCTCTCAGGTCCGCCTGAAGAGCCAGCTTCTAGATATGATCTGCTACTGGCACAGTTCTCTCTCAGGTCCGCCCCATCACGTCATTAGCCTGGTGGGGATGGCAGTCAATCGGGTTGTCATCTTCCCCCGCCTTAGATGACATTGACTTAGAGAGAAGTTCCCTCCGTCATGAACCAGTAGTCGGTCGTGCCAGCGACGATTCCCTCCTGAAGTTGTGTCCCCTGCCTGAACGTTCTAAGGGGGCCATGGCACATTCCGGGCATTGGCAGACGGTCCCGCTTCCCTGAACAAGGTTGTGTTCCCCTGAACAAGGGGGTCGGGTCCTTCCGATAGATAAACACATGGGCAAACCGGGCCTTTGCTTTGGTAAATGGATCCATGAAGGAGCCATAGCTTATAGCTGGACAGACGGCTGTTCACACCCGTGGAACAGAAGGTTGTGGTTCATATCTTCAGAAGGCGCTGACATGGACTCTGCTTCGTGACCTGGGATCTCTTCTCTCCAAACCGGTGTCACTTGGGGTGACCTATATATTGGCATCAATTTAACCATTTTCCTGAATGCACAAGAGTTCGCTATCTGGTCTACTTTGTGTGGGTGAGACTGAGCACTTGCGGGTTTGTCCGGTGGGCTACGGTTCTTAGAAACCCAGCGACTTACTTAAAACACAAGATTTCAAGGGGGTGACAATTAAAACATAAGAAGGCCTGCAACTCGTGGTGTTGTGGCGGGTTTCACAGGCAGACTGAGCACCTGTAAATTTGTCCGTTGTGCTACATTGCTAGGGAACGGGCGGGCGCAGCAGACACCAAAAGACAACAACAAAATATATTGTACAGGGCCAAAGGAGGGTTAGACCACTTCCATGGCGGTGACGGTCTCCCTCTTGGCGTGCTCGGTGTAGGTGACAGAGTCGCGGATGACGTTCACCATGAGGACACCTCGGGTTTCCTCATAGATGAGCTCGAAGATGCGCTTGACACCTCCTCGCCGGGCCAGTCGGCGGATGGCAGGCTTGGTGATACCCTGGATGTTATCGCGCAGGACTTTGCGGTGACGCTTAGCGCCTCCTTTGGCGAGTCCCTTGCCGCCTTTACCTCTTCCAGACATGTTTTAGCAGTGCTAGATGCACTGTTATGAATGGGACAACAATCCAATCCAATCCAATCCAATCCAATTTGTGGTACGAGTACCCTCTTTCAGCCTTCGAGTTTTCCACTTGGCTATGTAGGGTGTTTATGGTGTAGCTTGTAGTTTATTTTCTTAATTTGGGCTGCTTGTTGTCAGCTTCCCGGCTTCTGATGGTTGTCAGCTTCTTATGTCTAAGCTGTTTAAACAACAACAACAACAACAACAACAACAACAACAACAACAACAACAACAACAACAATGTCATCATATTTAAAGAGTCTTATGACAAAGCCTTTAAAATAAAAGCATATCAGGTAGCAGGAACTTGTGAATATGTGAAGTATTAGGGCACATTTGTTAAACTGAGTGTGTCCAGGAATAGGACGTTACTTTGTCTCTCCCGTAGCTAACGTCGAGTGCCTTATTGAACCATAGTCTGACGGCTCTAATGCCATTGTCAGTGTAACGCCCCAACAGCTACATCAATTCTCCCCACTGCCCACTATTGTCCCCTGAGCTCAACTCAATGGCTAAAATGGTACGGCAGAATCACCAATGTGAAGCTCATGGAGAGAAATAAACAAACACCAGCGACTGAAGAGGGAAGAAAAGACTGCTGTTGGTGAACAGAACATACATCTTTTTAAAGGCCTCTTATTCCTACTTTGTGCCTTTCGGCCCATTGTCGTCCACCAAGGCCCGTCTGCCGGTGTTAGTGGACAGTGATTTGGTGATTCGGGTTTGCAGTTTGGATGACCGTCTCTGCACCCTGGCCAGATCAAGAGTAGATAAATCTACACTATGATCTTAGCCAAAAGTGGTACAGCTAGAGAGGCCGGTATCTGGTGTCATCATGGCAAATGTTTTTTCTTTTTGCATATCCTTTACATGCCATTGCTGTCAACATCAGCATCTTTCAGCTGATTGTTGATTCCTTGGCAAAATTACGCTCGGTAGTTTGCTATTGCTTTCTGAGCGACAGGCTCCATACTCTCATAAATCACTTGCGCGACTCGAACCGCTTCCAATTCTCGTGCGCTCACGTCAACCACGAGAGTATTCGGGGTTACAGAGAAAGCTGCTAACACCTCGGCCAGGGAGACCGGCTATCTACATGGCAAGCGAAACTAAAAATGTTAGTTGCATATCCTTACGGACGTAGCAGTCAGCTCCAGCATTATTTTTTTTTTTTTTGGCTGTTCGTGATTCCTGGGCAAGTTTACGCTCTATAGTTTGCCATTACTTTCTGAACGACCGACACCCATCAATCAATCTTGTGCCATGCCGGAAAGCGTGGGTGGTCATGACTTGCCATTTCACTCGATCACCAGTATCGTGGATCAGCTCAGTGTTCCTGTCTCTTCCATGCCATGTGGCCAAGCCATCCAGGTATTTTCCTCTCGGTCTTCCTCTTGGTCTGTTCCCCTCGATCTTGCCAGTTGTCACTAAGTTCTCCAATCCATTTCTTCTCATAACATGTCCAAAAAATTTTGACTGTCTACGTCTAATTTCTCTAATCAGTTTACGATGTTCATTTGTCTCCTGTAGTACTTGGTCATTGGTGTTTCTGTATGTCCATGGTATTCTTTGCATTTTCCTCAGAAACCACATTTCTGCAGCCATCAGATGCTTTTCAGCTTGACTGCTCATTGTCCAAGTTTCACATCCATACAAAAGAACAGGCTCTATGTATCCCCTCAACACTCTTTTTCTCGTTTCAATTGACATTTTTTTATTGGTCAGAATGTTTTTCATCTTGCTAAAGGCTACTTTCGCCATGGCGATTCTTGTTCTTATCTCTTCAAGGCATCTCCCATCAGATGTTATAACTGTTCCAAGATAATTGTACCGATTCACTTGTTGAAGAATATTTCCATTTACTTGTATATTACATTGTGGCACTTCTTCCTTCCTACTGACGACCATAACCTGAGTCTTTTTACAATTTAATTCTAACCCCAGTTGCTCACTGTGTACAACAACCGCATCTACTAATTGTTGCAGGTCCTGCGCATTGTCTACAATTAATACTGTATCATCTGCATATCTAATGTTATTGATGTTTCGTCCTCCAATGCTGATTCCATTTATATCCTCTACATTTCTGAAAATATTTTCACTGTACAGGGAAAAAAGATCTGGAGACATCACACATCCCTGCCTAACACCTCTCTTAATTGGCTGATACTGTCCCACTTCATTATCAATCCTTATTGCAGCTTGTTGTTTCCAATATATGTTTTTTATAAGTCTAATGTCTTTCCCATCAATTTGTAGATCTGCAAGCATATCCACCATGCTGACATGTCTAACGCTATCAAAAGCCTTTGAATAGTCAATAAAGCAAAGATGTATATCCTTGTTTACTTCTATAGCACGTTCAATAACTGTTCGCAGCATATACACATCATTTACTGTACCCTTTCCTTCTACAAACCCGCATTGTTCTTCCCCTATTTCAGGTTGTATTTTCTTCCTCATTCTTTGCATGATAATTCTTAGCAAAATCTTTGTGATGTGACTCATTATACTAATTGTTCTATATTGATCACATTCCAAGGTTCCTGATTTCTTTGGGATTGCAATAAATATAGAGTTACATAATTCAGGAGGTATATCTCCAGTATCATATAATGTGTTCAGCAATCTGGTGACTTGACCTAGTCCAAATTCTTCTAAAGCTTTAATCATTTCTGTTGTGATGTTATCTGCACCGGGGGCCTTGCCAGCTTTCATATGCTTAAGAACATTTCGAACCGCCATCTCCAAAATTGGCGGTCCTTCATTATTAAGTCTAATATCATACTGTTCGTCTCTGTTATCATCATAAAGGTGTTTCACGTAATCTGTCCATACCTGTAGAATCTGGTCTTTTTCTATTATAAATTTTGCCATCTTCAGTTTTTAGACACCCTGTTGATGTACTTGTTCTTTTATTAGTAAGTTCCTGAATTCTTTTGTGCACTAATTTGGTATTTTGACTGTTGTGTTGGCTTTCAATTTCTAAGCACTTTTCCTCAAGCCATGCTTCTTTTGCCTCCTTACATAATATTCTGACTTGTCTGTGAATTTCTTCATATTTGACAGAATTATTTTTGTTGAGTCTTCTTGTTTCAATGAGGTGTAAAATTTCTTCAGTCATCCATTTCTTACGACCCACCTTCTTTAATTTTGGAATAGTTGTTTCTGCAGCCACATTGATTGAATTCTTCAACGTTTCCCATTGATCATCCACATCCTGGAATAGGATCTCTAGATCAGTGACAGTGACGCGGTCATCTACACAGATGGGTCGGTCGTCCGACATGTGAGAAGCTCATGGGCCTTTACAGCTCGGGCCGGAGGGAGAATTGTGAAGGAGGACTCTGGTGCTTTCACTGAAACCACAAGTAGCCTGACCATGGAAGTCATGGCAGTAAGTAAAGCAATAACATGGCTCGAGACACAGACATTCACTAGGGCTTGTTTCCTTAGTGACTCAATGAACATGATCAAGAGGATAGAGGAGGTGTCGATCCGAAGAGAATGGTTGCTGCCTCTGGAGCGGTCTCGGCTGGCAAAGACTAGTTTCATCTTCGTGCCAGGTCATGCGGGAGTACATGGAAATGAGCGGGCTGACAAGCTCGCAGGTGAGGCTACTGTGGAGGGCGGACGCGCCATGGACCAGGCTGACATTCTGAATGCTCTACGAGAAGTGAGACTTTTGCAAGAACCAAGTGATGACTGTGAATCTACAACAATGGCCAGACTGCGAGAGCAGCAAATTAAAAGAGGGGTGGCCAAACAAGAACACTACGCAGGAAGCCAAAGAAGATTGTTAAACCAACACAGAACTGGCGTCGTTAGCCGCTACACGCTGCGGGATTTGCTGAGGAGGGGATCCGAGCACTTATGGACTGAATGGTCCGATGTGCAACGAGGATGATCTGTCGACTAACTAACTAACTAACTAAGTATACTTCTAAGGAAAACAACCCTATGCAAGAAAATATGGTCAAAGAATGTAACTTGGTCTAGAACCCACTGGATGCCTGTACAACATGTCTAGGACCATATACCCAGTAACATCACACCACCCACTGGATGTCTGTACAACCTGGTCTAGCACCATATACTCTAACCTATAGGCTAATATATGATTTTGATGTCCCCATGCTCCAGGAGTTAAATACAGACAAATACCATTGCCCTGGGTATACCCTGGGTTTAGGGTTAGGGTTAGAGTTAGCCCGAACCCTAACCCAAACCCTTACCTCCTAACCATTAATCCCTAACCATTAACCCTAAACCCTTAACCCCTAAAACCTAATCCTAACCTTACTCCTAACCTCTAAACCCTAACCCTAACCCCCTAAACCCTACCCCTAACCTCTAACCATAACCCTTAACCCCTAAACCCTACCCCTAACCTCTAACCCATAACCCCTAAACCCTACCCCTAACCTCTAACCCTAACCCCTAACCCTAACCACCCCTAACCCTAACCCCTAACCCCAATGGATACATGACATTACAGACAGCACTGACAACATGTGGAGAGTCATCACCAGACATCATCATTACAGACACCATGTTGGCGGCGCTGATTGCCTGTAGTTGTAGTACACAACTCTTGGAGGTAGAGCCGGCTTCTGGACATGATCTGCTACTGGCACAGTTCACTCTCAGGTCCGAGTGAAGAGCCGGCTGCTGGACATGATCTGCTACTGGCACAGTTCTCTCTCAGGTCCGAGTGAAGAGCCAGCTTCTGGACATGATCTGCTACTGGCACAGTTCACTCTCAGGTCCGCGTGAAGAGCTGGCTTCTAGATATGATCTGCTACTGGCACAGTTCTCTCTCAGGTCCGCCTGAAGAGCCAGCTTCTAGATATGATCTGCTACTGGCACAGTTCTCTCTCAGGTCCGCCCCATCACGTCATTAGCCTGGTGGGGATGGCAGTCAATCGGGTTGTCATCTTCCCCCGCCTTAGATGACATTGACTTAGAGAGAAGTTCCCTCCGTCATGAACCAGTAGTCGGTCGTGCCAGCGACGATTCCCTCCTGAAGTTGTGTCCCCTGCCTGAACGTTCTAAGGGGGCCATGGCACATTCCGGGCATTGGCAGACGGTCCCGCTTCCCTGAACAAGGTTGTGTTCCCCTGAACAAGGGGGTCGGGTCCTTCCGATAGATAAACACATGGGCAAACCGGGCCTTTGCTTTGGTAAATGGATCCATGAAGGAGCCATGGCTTATATCTGGACAGACGGCTGTTCACACCCGTGGAACAGAAGGTTGTGGTTCATATCTTCAGAAGGCGCTGACATGGACTCTGCTTCGTGACCTGGGATCTCTTCTCTCCAAACCGGTGTCACTTGGGGTGACCTATATATTGGCATCAATTTAACCATTTTCCTGAATGCACCAGAGTTCGCTATCTGGTCTACTTTGTGTGGGTGAGACTGAGCACTTGCGGGTTTGTCCGGTGGGCTACGGTTCTTAGAAACCCAGCGACTTACTTAAAACACAAGATTTCAAGGGGGTGACAATTAAAACATAAGAAGGCCTGCAACTCGTGGTGTTGTGGCGGGTTTCACAGGCAGACTGAGCACCTGTAAATTTGTCCGTTGTGCTACATTGCTAGGGAACGGGCGGGCGCAGCAGACACCAAAAGACAACAACAAAATATATTGTACAGGGCCAAAGGAGGGTTAGACCACTTCCATGGCGGTGACGGTCTCCCTCTTGGCGTGCTCGGTGTAGGTGACAGAGTCGCGGATGACGTTCACCATGAGGAAACCTCGGGTTTCCTCATAGATGAGCTCGAAGATGCGCTTGACACCTCCTCGCCGGGCCAGTCGGCGGATGGCAGGCTTGGTGATACCCTGGATGTTATCGCGCAGGACTTTGCGGTGACGCTTAGCGCCTCCTTTGGCGAGTCCCTTGCCGCCTTTACCTCTTCCAGACATGTTTTAGCAGTGCTAGATGCACTGTTATGAATGGGACAACAATCCAATCCAATCCAATCCAATCCAATTTGTGGTACGAGTACCCTCTTTCAGCCTTCGAGTTTTCCACTTGGCTATGTAGGGTGTTTATGGTGTAGCTTGTAGTTTATTTTCTTAATTTGGGCTGCTTGTTGTCAGCTTCCCGGCTTCTGATGGTTGTCAGCTTCTTATGTCTAAGCTGTTTAAACAACAACAACAACAACAACAACAACAACAACAACAACAACAACAACAATGTCATCATATTTAAAGAGTCTTATGACAAAGCCTTTAAAATAAAAGCATATCAGGTAGCAGGAACTTGTGAATATGTGAAGTATTAGGGCACATTTGTTAAACTGAGTGTGTCCAGGAATAGGACGTTACTTTGTCTCTCCCGTAGCTAACGTCGAGTGCCTTATTGAACCATAGTCTGACGGCTCTAATGCCATTGTCAGTGTAACGCCCCAACAGCTACATCAATTCTCCCCACTGCCCACTATTGTCCCCTGAGCTCAACTCAATGGCTAAAATGGTACGGCAGAATCACCAATGTGAAGCTCATGGAGAGAAATAAACAAACACCAGCGACTGAAGAGGGAAGAAAAGACTGCTGTTGGTGAACAGAACATACATCTTTTTAAAGGCCTCTTATTCCTACTTTGTGCCTTTCGGCCCATTGTCGTCCACCAAGGCCCGTCTGCCGGTGTTAGTGGACAGTGATTTGGTGATTCGGGTTTGCAGTTTGGATGACCGTCTCTGCACCCTGGCCAGATCAAGAGTAGATAAATCTACACTATGATCTTAGCCAAAAGTGGTACAGCTAGAGAGGCCGGTATCTGGTGTCATCATGGCAAATGTTTTTTCTTTTTGCATATCCTTTACATGCCATTGCTGTCAACATCAGCATCTTTCAGCTGATTGTTGATTCCTTGGCAAAATTACGCTCGGTAGTTTGCTATTGCTTTCTGAGCGACAGGCTCCATACTCTCATAAATCACTTGCGCGACTCGAACCGCTTCCAATTCTCGTGCGCTCACGTCAACCACGAGAGTATTCGGGGTTACAGAGAAAGCTGCTAACACCTCGGCCAGGGAGACCGGCTATCTACATGGCAAGCGAAACTAAAAATGTTAGTTGCATATCCTTACGGACGTAGCAGTCAGCTCCAGCATTATTTTTTTTTTTTTGGCTGTTCGTAATTCCTGGGCAAGTTTACGCTCTGTAGTTTGCCATTACTTTCTGAACGACCGACACCCATCAATCAATCTTGTGCCATGCCGGAAAGCGTGGGTGGTCATGACTTGCCATTTCACTCGATCACCAGTATCGTGGATCAGCTCAGTGTTCCTGTCTCTTCCATGCCATGTGGCCAAGCCATCCAGGTATTTTCCTCTCGGTCTTCCTCTTGGTCTGTTCCCCTCGATCTTGCCAGTTGTCACTAAGTTCTCCAATCCATTTCTTCTCATAACATGTCCAAAAAATTTTGACTGTCTACGTCTAATTTCTCTAATCAGTTTACGATGTTCATTTGTCTCCTGTAGTACTTGGTCATTGGTGTTTCTGTATGTCCATGGTATTCTTTGCATTTTCCTCAGAAACCACATTTCTGCAGCCATCAGATGCTTTTCAGCTTGACTGCTCATTGTCCAAGTTTCACATCCATACAAAAGAACAGGCTCTATGTATCCCCTCAACACTCTTTTTCTCGTTTCAATTGACATTTTTTTATTGGTCAGAATGTTTTTCATCTTGCTAAAGGCTACTTTCGCCATGGCGATTCTTGTTCTTATCTCTTCAAGGCATCTCCCATCAGATGTTATAACTGTTCCAAGATAATTGTACCGATTCACTTGTTGAAGAATATTTCTATTTACTTGTATATTACATTGTGGCACTTCTTCCTTCCTACTGACGACCATAACCTGAGTCTTTTTACAATTTAATTCTAACCCCAGTTGCTCACTGTGTACAACAACCGCATCTACTAATTGTTGCAGGTCCTGCGCATTGTCTGCAATTAATACTGTATCATCTGCATATCTAATGTTATTGATGTTTCGTCCTCCAATGCTGATTCCATTTATATCCTCTACATTTCTGAAAATATTTTCACTGTACAGGGAAAAAAGATCTGGAGACATCACACATCCCTGCCTAACACCTCTTTTAATTGGCTGATACTGTCCCACTTCATTATCAATCCTTATTGCAGCTTGTTGTTTCCAATATATGTTTTTTATAAGTCTAATGTCTTTCCCATCAATTTGTAGATCTGCAAGCATATCCACCATGCTGACATGTCTAACGCTATCAAAAGCCTTTGAATAGTCAATAAAGCAAAGATGTATATCCTTGTTTACTTCTATAGCACGTTCAATAACTGTTCGCAGCATATACACATCATTTACTGTACCCTTTCCTTCTACAAACCCGCATTGTTCTTCCCCTATTTCAGGTTGTATTTTCTTCCTCATTCTTTGCATGATAATTCTTAGCAAAATCTTTGTGATGTGACTCATTATACTAATTGTTCTATATTGATCACATTCCAAGGTTCCTGATTTCTTTGGGATTGCAATAAATATAGAGTTACATAATTCAGGAGGTATATCTCCAGTATCATATAATGTGTTCAGCAATCTGGTGACTTGACCTAGTCCAAATTCTTCTAAAGCTTTAATCATTTCTGTTGTGATGTTATCTGCACCGGGGGCCTTGCCAGCTTTCATATGCTTAAGAACATTTCGAACCTCCATCTCCAAAATTGGCGGTCCTTCATTATTAAGTCTAATATCATACTGTTCGTCTCTGTTATCATCATAAAGGTGTTTCACGTAATCTGTCCATACCTGTAGAATCTGGTCTTTTTCTATTATAAATTTTGCCATCTTCAGTTTTTAGACACCCTGTTGATGTACTTGTTCTTTTATTAGTAAGTTCCTGAATTCTTTTGTGCACTAATTTGGTATTTTGACTGTTGTGTTGGCTTTCAATTTCTAAGCACTTTTCCTCAAGCCATGCTTCTTTTGCCTCCTTACATAATATTCTGACTTGTCTGTGAATTTCTTCATATTGACAGAATTATTTTTGTTGAGTCTTCTTGTTTCAATGAGGTGTAAAATTTCTTCAGTCATCCATTTCTTACGACCCACCTTCTTTAATTTTGGAATAGTTGTTTCTGCAGCCACATTGATTGAATTCTTCAACGTTTCCCATTGATCATCCACATCCTGGAATAGGATCTCTAGATCAGTGACAGTGACGCGGTCATCTACACAGATGGGTCGGTCGTCCGACATGTGAGAAGCTCATGGGCCTTTACAGCTCGGGCCGGAGGGAGAATTGTGAAGGAGGACTCTGGTGCTTTCACTGAAACCACAAGTAGCCTGACCATGGAAGTCATGGCAGTAAGTAAAGCAATAACATGGCTCGAGACACAGACATTCACTAGGGCTTGTTTCCTTAGCGACTCAATGAACATGATCAAGAGGATAGAGGAGGGGTCGATCCGAAGAGAATGGTTGCTGCCTCTGGAGCGGTCTCGGCTGGCAAAGACTAGTTTCATCTTCGTGCCAGGTCATGCGGGAGTACAAGGAAATGAGCGGGCTGACAAGCTCGCAGGTGAGGCTACTGTGGAGGGCGGACGCGCCATGGACCAGGCTGACATTCTGAATGCTCTACGAGAAGTGAGACTTTTGCAAGAACCAAGTGATGACTGTGAATCTACAACAATGGCCAGACTGCGAGAGCAGCAAATTAAAAGAGGGGTGGCCAAACAAGAACACTACGCAGGAAGCCAAAGAAGATTGATAAACCAACACAGAACTGGCGTCGTTAGCCGCTACACGCTGCGGGATTTGCTGAGGAGGGGATCCGAGCACTTATGGACTGAATGGTCCGATGTGCAACGAGGATGATCTGTCGACTAACTAACTAACTAACTAAGTATACTTCTAAGGAAAACAACCCTATGCAAGAAAATATGGTCAAAGAATGTAACTTGGTCTAGAACCCACTGGATGCCTGTACAACATGTCTAGGACCATATACCCAGTAACATCACACCACCCACTGGATGTCTGTACAACCTGGTCTAGCACCATATACTCTAACCTATAGGCTAATATATGATTTTGATGTCCCCATGCTCCAGGAGTTAAATACAGACAAATACCATTGCCCTGGGTATACCCTGGGTTTAGGGTTAGGGTTAGAGTTAGCCCGAACCCTAACCCAAACCCTTACCTCCTAACCATTAATCCCTAACCATTAACCCTAAACCCTTAACCCCTAAAACCTAATCCTAACCTTACTCCTAACCTCTAAACCCTAACCCTAACCCCCTAAACCCTACCCCTAACCTCTAACCATAACCCTTAACCCCTAAACCCTACCCCTAACCTCTAACCCATAACCCCTAAACCCTACCCCTAACCTCTAACCCTAACCCCTAACCCTAACCACCCCTAACCCTAACCCCTAACCCCAATGGATACATGACATTACAGACAGCACTGACAACATGTGGAGAGTCATCACCAGACATCATCATTACAGACACCATGTTGGCGGCGCTGATTGCCTGTAGTTGTAGTACACAACTCTTGGAGGTAGAGCCGGCTTCTGGACATGATCTGCTACTGGCACAGTTCACTCTCAGGTCCGAGTGAAGAGCCGGCTGCTGGACATGATCTGCTACTGGCACAGTTCTCTCTCAGGTCCGAGTGAAGAGCCAGCTTCTGGACATGATCTGCTACTGGCACAGTTCACTCTCAGGTCCGCGTGAAGAGCTGGCTTCTAGATATGATCTGCTACTGGCACAGTTCTCTCTCAGGTCCGCCTGAAGAGCCAGCTTCTAGATATGATCTGCTACTGGCACAGTTCTCTCTCAGGTCCGCCCCATCACGTCATTAGCCTGGTGGGGATGGCAGTCAATCGGGTTGTCATCTTCCCCCGCCTTAGATGACATTGACTTAGAGAGAAGTTCCCTCCGTCATGAACCAGTAGTCGGTCGTGCCAGCGACGATTCCCTCCTGAAGTTGTGTCCCCTGCCTGAACGTTCTAAGGGGGCCATGGCACATTCCGGGCATTGGCAGACGGTCCCGCTTCCCTGAACAAGGTTGTGTTCCCCTGAACAAGGGGGTCGGGTCCTTCCGATAGATAAACACATGGGCAAACCGGGCCTTTGCTTTGGTAAATGGATCCATGAAGGAGCCATGGCTTATAGCTGGACAGACGGCTGTTCACACCCGTGGAACAGAAGGTTGTGGTTCATATCTTCAGAAGGCGCTGACATGGACTCTGCTTCGTGACCTGGGATCTCTTCTCTCCAAACCGGTGTCACTTGGGGTGACCTATATATTGGCATCAATTTAACCATTTTCCTGAATGCACAAGAGTTCGCTATCTGGTCTACTTTGTGTGGGTGAGACTGAGCACTTGCGGGTTTGTCCGGTGGGCTACGGTTCTTAGAAACCCAGCGACTTACTTAAAACACAAGATTTCAAGGGGGTGACAATTAAAACATAAGAAGGCCTGCAACTCGTGGTGTTGTGGCGGGTTTCACAGGCAGACTGAGCACCTGTAAATTTGTCCGTTGTGCTACATTGCTAGGGAACGGGCGGGCGCAGCAGACACCAAAAGACAACAACAAAATATATTGTACAGGGCCAAAGGAGGGTTAGACCACTTCCATGGCGGTGACGGTCTCCCTCTTGGCGTGCTCGGTGTAGGTGACAGAGTCGCGGATGACGTTCACCATGAGGACACCTCGGGTTTCCTCATAGATGAGCTCGAAGATGCGCTTGACACCTCCTCGCCGGGCCAGTCGGCGGATGGCAGGCTTGGTGATACCCTGGATGTTATCGCGCAGGACTTTGCGGTGACGCTTAGCGCCTCCTTTGGCGAGTCCCTTGCCGCCTTTACCTCTTCCAGACATGTTTTAGCAGTGCTAGATGCACTGTTATGAATGGGACAACAATCCAATCCAATCCAATCCAATCCAATTTGTGGTACGAGTACCCTCTTTCAGCCTTCGAGTTTTCCACTTGGCTATGTAGGGTGTTTATGGTGTAGCTTTTAGTTTATTTTCTTAATTTGGGCTGCTTGTTGTCAGCTTCCCGGCTTCTGATGGTTGTCAGCTTCTTATGTCTAAGCTGTTTAAACAACAACAACAACAACAACAACAACAACAACAACAACAACAACAACAACAACAACAACAACAATGTCATCATATTTAAAGAGTCTTATGACAAAGCCTTTAAAATAAAAGCATATCAGGTAGCAGGAACTTGTGAATATGTGAAGTATTAGGGCACATTTGTTAAACTGAGTGTGTCCAGGAATAGGACGTTACTTTGTCTCTCCCGTAGCTAACGTCGAGTGCCTTATTGAACCATAATATGACGGCTCTAATGCCATTGTCAGTGTAACGCCCCAACAGCTACATCAATTCTCCCCACTGCCCACTATTGTCCCCTGAGCTCAACTCAATGGCTAAAATGGTACGGCAGAATCACCAATGTGAAGCTCATGGAGAGAAATAAACAAACACCAGCGACTGAAGAGGGAAGAAAAGACTGCTGTTGGTGAACAGAACATACATCTTTTTAAAGGCCTCTTATTCCTACTTTGTGCCTTTCGCCCCATTGTCGTCCACCAAGGCCCGTCTGCCGGTGTTAGTGGACAGTGATTTGGTGATTCGGGTTTGCAGTTTGGATGACCGTCTCTGCACCCTGGCCAGATCAAGAGTAGATAAATCTACACTATGATCTTAGCCAAAAGTGGTACAGCTAGAGAGGCCGGTATCTGGTGTCATCATGGCAAATGTTTTTTTCTTTTTGCATATCCTTTACATGCCATTGCTGTCAACATCAGCATCTTTCAGCTGATTGTTGATTCCTTGGCAAAATTACGCTCGGTAGTTTGCTATTGCTTTCTGAGCGACAGGCTCCATACTCTCATAAATCACTTGCGCGACTTGAACCGCTTCCAATTCTCGTGCGCTCACGTCAACCACGAGAGTATTCGGGGTTACAGAGAAAGCTGCTAACACCTCGGCCAGGGAGACCGGCTATCTACATGGCAAGCGAAACTAAAAATGTTAGTTGCATATCCTTACGGACGTAGCAGTCAGCTCCAGCATTATTTTTTTTTTTTGGCTGTTCGTAATTCCTGGGCAAGTTTACGCTCTGTAGTTTGCCATTACTTTCTGAACGACCGACACCCATCAATCAATCTTGTGCCATGCCGGAAAGCGTGGGTGGTCATGACTTGCCATTTCACTCAATCACCAGTATCGTGGATCAGCTCAGTGTTCCTGTCTCTTCCATGCCATGTGGCCAAGCCATCCAGGTATTTTCCTCTCGGTCTTCCTCTTGGTCTGTTCCCCTCGATCTTGCCAGTTGTCACTAAGTTCTCCAATCCATTTCTTCTCATAACATGTCCAAAAAATTTTGACTGTCTACGTCTAATTTCTCTAATCAGTTTACGATGTTCATTTGTCTCCTGTAGTACTTGGTCATTGGTGTTTCTGTATGTCCATGGTATTCTTTGCATTTTCCTCAGAAACCACATTTCTGCAGCCATCAGATGCTTTTCAGCTTGACTGCTCATTGTCCAAGTTTCACATCCATACAAAAGAACAGGCTCTATGTATCCCCTCAACACTCTTTTTCTCGTTTCAATTGACATTTTTTTATTGGTCAGAATGTTTTTCATCTTGCTAAAGGCTACTTTCGCCATGGCGATTCTTGTTCTTATCTCTTCAAGGCATCTCCCATCAGATGTTATAACTGTTCCAAGATAATTGTACCGATTCACTTGTTGAAGAATATTTCTATTTACTTGTATATTACATTGTGGCACTTCTTCCTTCCTACTGACGACCATAACCTGAGTCTTTTTACAATTTAATTCTAACCCCAGTTGCTCACTGTGTACAAAAACCGCATCTACTAATTGTTGCAGGTCCTGCGCATTGTCTGCAATTAATACTGTATCATCTGCATATCTAATGTTATTGATGTTTCGTCCTCCAATGCTGATTCCATTTATATCCTCTACATTTCTGAAAATATTTTCACTGTACAGGGAAAAAAGATCTGGAGACATCACACATCCCTGCCTAACACCTCTCTTAATTGGCTGATACTGTCCCACTTCATTATCAATCCTTATTGCAGCTTGTTGTTTCCAATATATGTTTTTTATAAGTCTAATGTCTTTCCCATCAATTTGTAGATCTGCAAGCATATCCACCATGCTGACATGTCTAACGCTATCAAAAGCCTTTGAATAGTCAATAAAGCAAAGATGTATATCCTTGTTTACTTCTATAGCACGTTCAATAACTGTTCGCAGCATATACACATCATTTACTGTACCCTTTCCTTCTACAAACCCGCATTGGTCTTCCCCTATTTCAGGTTGTATTTTCTTCCTCATTCTTTGCATGATAATTCTTAGCAAAATCTTTGTGATGTGACTCATTATACTAATTGTTCTATATTGATCACATTCCAAGGTTCCTGATTTCTTTGGGATTGCAATAAATATAGAGTTACATAATTCAGGAGGTATATCTCCAGTATCATATAATGTGTTCAGCAATCTGGTGACTTGACCTAGTCCAAATTCTTCTAAAGCTTTAATCATTTCTGTTGTGATGTTATCTGCACCGGGGGCCTTGCCAGCTTTCATATGCTTAAGAACATTTCGAACCTCCATCTCCAAAATTGGCGGTCCTTCATTATTAAGTCTAATATCATACTGTTCGTCTCTGTTATCATCATAAAGGTGTTTCACGTAATCTGTCCATACCTGTAGAATCTGGTCTTTTTCTATTATAAATTTTGCCATCTTCAGTTTTTAGACACCCTGTTGATGTACTTGTTCTTTTATTAGTAAGTTCTTGAATTCTTTTGTGCACTAATTTGGTATTTTGACTGTTGTGTTGGCTTTCAATTTCTAAGCACTTTTCCTCAAGCCATGCTTCTTTTGCCTCCTTACATAATATTCTGACTTGTCTGTGAATTTCTTCATATTTGACAGAATTATTTTTGTTGAGTCTTCTTGTTTCAATGAGGTGTAAAATTTCTTCAGTCATCCATTTCTTACGACCCACCTTCTTTAATTTTGGAATAGTTGTTTCTGCAGCCACATTGATTGAATTCTTCAACGTTTCCCATTGATCATCTACATCCTGGAATAGGATCTCTAGATCAGACAAAATTTCAAATCTGTTCTGTACTTCTATGTTGAATTTGTTTTGTATTTCCTTGTCATTACTCAATGTACACAAATGATCGGTCTTTAAGCGAATCATGATATAATAGGCACTTTTAAAGAGGTAGTTTGCCGTTTCTTTTTCTATGGCAGCGACCTTACTGGTCGGAGACCGCAGCCATTGACTCAAGACGAGTTCTTCTGCCTGACGTAGTGTAACTCGAGGCCATGACCCACAAATATCTGTCGGCTGCCCTTAAAATTACATCCACCACCTGCCTTCCGTGGCTTCTATTGAAAACTTCCAATAAAAGGAACACAATATAACATCACATAATCCACAGGGAAACACTATTCACAGGCAATCCAAAGGAAATCACACGAAATCCAATGAAAAACACTAAATAGCGTCCCTCCGAAAAGTAACGCTTCATCTTGTCGCCATTGTACCGTTGAATTTGTATTTGAAGGTTACGTTTAGCACATTATTGCTACAAAACCACCGCCTATAACTCATACAGGGGCAGTAAAATAATGATGTGTGTTGCCTTCTCATTGTTGCAGTATGTTTTATATTTCATTATAAAACCCCAGCACAGCTGTGTTTCGAACGCGGTATGCGGAATTACGAACTGCGTCCGTAACCACTTCGTCACGCCGACAGCGAAACTAGAGGAAGATGTAACGACACACGCCAAAGAAAATTCGAGATAGAAACGAAAATATATGAAGGACATAGTTGGAGTTGTATGACAAAGCGAAGGATGGGAATGGTTTGGGGTGAGTTGGTGAGAGGCTCCACCCATGTGAGGGATAAATGGTAACAGAATAAATAAGAAGACATAAATGCATATAGACTCAAAGATAACATCAGATGGAAGATATACAACAAAGATAAGTAACATAATCTTATCTTATAATTCATGCCGTAAGACAGAATAAATATGAAGACAGATATGCATCTAGACATAAGGATAACATCAGATGGAAGATGTATCCCAGAGATAAGTAACATAATCTTATCTTATAGTCCATGCCGTGTAACGCTGGTGATCATGTCTGGCCCCAGCCGTCTGTCTCTTTTGCTGCCAATAATTTCTGATACCGATGTTCCTTCATGCCATGATGTCAGATTGTTCAGCATTTTTTCTCTTGATGCGTCCCTCCCTATCTTCTCCACCAACTGTCCCGCTGTGATGACAAACTCCAGCTGTCTCTTTCTTATATCATGTCGAAAGAATGGGGACTGTTCGTCTGGTTCTAGTAACCAGTTCTCTTTGTGAGTTGACTTCTTTCAATTCTTTCAATATATCTATATTTGACTGCCTATCAGTCCACAGTGTTCTCATCAATCTTTTATCAAGATAGTGATAACGAGATACGAGATAAAAAGAGATAGATAGAGAGAAGAAGATATGAATGCGGGGGAAATGAGATAGACTGAAAGAGAGAGAGAGAGAGAGAGAGAGAGAGAGAGAGAGAGAGAGAGAGAGAGAGAGAGAGAGAGAGAGAGACCGAGAAGGGAGAGACAGGCGAATTGAGAGATAAATAAAAGGGAACAATATAATCATAGTAAGAGCCAAATATCAAAGTGAATGGTCATAGACTAAGTGTTGTGGACAAATTCACCTATCTTGGTAGCACTGTGTCACAAGCGGCCACAATTGATGATGAAGTGAATGCAAGAATTTCCAAGACAGCGCGGCCTTTGGCAGATTGTACAAGAATGTATGGGATAGAACTGGAATAAGCCTGCAAACAAAGCTGAAATTCTACAAAGCAGTCGTATTATCCACACTGCTGTATGTTTGTGAAACCTGGACTGTTTACCAGCGACACGCCAGGAAATTTAACCACTTCCACACAGTCTGCCTTAGGAAGCTATTTAAGATTAAATGGCAAGACAATATCCCAGACACTGAAGTCCTAGGAAGAGCGTCCATGCCCAGTATACTTTCAACCTCACTGGATGAAATTAATGGTCATCATCATTCTTGATGGACAAACACCACCATCAGTAAGAGAGAACGAAAGGAATAGAGGGGTAGAGAACATGACCAAACATAGTGTGAAGACAAAGAATGATAAAAAAGGAAAAAGGGAGGGAAAGGGTAATATAGATTGAAAGAAACGAGAGAGGGGTGGAGAAATAAATAGGACAGAGAGAGAGAGAGAGAGAGAGAGAGAGAGAGAGAGAGAGAGAGAGAGAGAGAGAGAGAAGAGAGAGAGAGAGAATACCGAGAGGGAACGAACGAACGAACGTACGACAGAGAGCGAGAGAAAGAGAGAGAGAGAGAGAGAGAGAGAGAGATCATTCTCAATATTATTTGGAGTCTCCGTGACGAAGTGGTCAAGCCGTCTGCCTCGGGATCCGAAGGTTATGGGTTCGATTCCGTGCCGCGTTCACGAGTGCATATTTTCGGAGACTCCTGAGGGTCATCGCTGGAGCTACGGAGTTCATGTTTTTTGCGAGGCTATCCGCGCTGCGGAGAGAGATAGAGGAATATGGAATAAAACCCGGTACTATTAATCGATTCTGTCGACTTTTAGCGACTCCTTAAAATTATGCAGCTTTTCTCCAGCATCGTGAAAAAGATTTCAGCTGTACCCTACATGACACGTTTTATAAAACGAGTGTGGAAATCTTGTAGCTATTCCCTCCCAGGATATTAACCTGACGTAATGACCCAGGTAAGAGCAGACCTGTCAGAAGTGATACAATAATGACCCCATCAGATGGGTATTTCCCTCCCAATTGGCGAGGTTCCAATAAACATGTTTCTTAACCCCGCAGTAGGAGTTGATGATAGGACATTTGGTAAATCTGTAAAGTGTAGCTCAATGTTTCAGGCAGAAAACGAATGAATGAACGAACGAGCGAGCAAACAAACATTATTTTCAAAGGTTTAGTATTAGGCACACAGGCATGTTTAACATTCTGTCCTTCTTACCCCTCTCCTTTATTTTACAGGACGTTACAATCAACCCCAGCATTTATTTTCTGTTTGTGATTTACAAGACAATTTTCAGGGTCAGTAGTTTTTCAGCGTTTTCTGAATGGTCGACTCTCATACCATCGAAATCAGCGCAAAGCGATCTGCTCACACAGTGCTAGCGGCTGGTTTCGAACGCTCGATATGATATGTCGGGGAGTTGTGAAACTGCTTTCGGGGAGAGATATTGGAGAGAAATGAGGGTTATAACTTGAGAGAGAGAGAGAGAGAGAGAGAGAGAGAGAGAGAGAGAGAGAGAGAGAGAGAGATAAGGGGGGAGGCTGGTAAATAAGGTGAAGGCTGGTAAATAAGGGAAAGGCTGGTAAATACGGGGAAGACTGGTAAAAAAGGGGAAGACTGGTAAATAAGAGGAAGACTTGTACCTATTCCTTCGCCTTTTTCTCAGATATATAAAATGTGACAGTGCTATCAAATCATTCAATCTTTCATTCAGCAGCATGTCCTTTGCAGAACCTCGTTCCCATAACAATCTTCCGGAAAACCTCTCGATCATAAGGAAGATATCCCGCGTCCGATACACCCATCTGGAGACCATCCGCCACTTCCTGCACACGTTTTCTCTCTGGTCTTCCTCTTTCACTCTTCCCAGGCATATACCCTTCCATTATTATTCTCTCCAAATCTTCGTGGCGTTTCAAGTGACCAAAATATTTCAATTGTCTTTGTTTTATTATCTGTAATGGCCAGCCTTCTTCAATATTCAGCTCTTGAAGTATGGATGCATTTGTTCTTTTCTGTATCCAAGATATTCTTAGAACTCGTCTATAACATTTATATTCAAAGGCATGTATGCGCTGTTCAGCTTGTTTAGTTAATGTCCAGCTCTCACAGATCCTTTAAAGGAAGCTGCTTCCGAACAATGTATATTTATTATGTATTAGGAGAAAAGTATCTTGAAAACTTAATGACAAGTAGCAAACTTCAGTGGAAAAATGTCACAGGAAGACAAAGAGATAAATACCTAGATGGACAGACCATGTAGAAAACAGATCAGATCCTAGACTGGTGGTCGCGTGGATGGCGAGTCATTACCGCCCAGACTTATCAACAATGCATATGAAAATAATGATAATAAACAATAAATAACATAAATCCAAACTTGTGTGCAAAAGATAGATTAGAGCACTCTAGCACCAGCACATACACACAAACACATTGCAGTTATAGATGTATTTCAAGCGAACAAAAGAAGAAGAAATCTGGGTAAATGTTATTCGTGTATGCTTGTTTAAAATGCCACGCCCCGCGTTGCAAAACTAGAAATAACACTTTTGTAACGCCGGAGTCATCGAAAACTTGAAATAATTTCCAAAACAATTACTGGACTCAAGTGTAATTCTCTTTCACCTCAACATGAAAATAATGGGAAAATTGACCCGCTGGCAACGCCAAGAAGGGTGAAAAAGAGTGAATTGTTGAAAACTACTTAATGCGCTGTTTCTATAAAATAAGATGTATTCATGTTTTGACCGTGAGTGTCCTTGTATATATTTCTATTGATGTGTATATATTACTGTAAATGTTAACGTGTTGTGCTGACGCAAAGGGTGTATATAAATACATTGTTGCTATAACCATAAGAATAATGACTTTCGCTATTGATAAGCTGATAATTATTATAGCAGGTTTACTGTAATGCTCTTAAAGTGGACGCTTGTGAACGAGAATTTATTTTACACATTTAAGCACGTCAAAGAGGCAAGGACTAGCCCCTACTAGAGGAGAAGATAGACACTATATTCTCTCCGAAGCATAAGGGGATAGTTTCAGTTCCGGTTTAGCAAATTGCATTCGTAATCGCGCATACCGCGTTCGAAACACAGCTGCAGGCAATTTGGAAGCAGACAGCCTTCCGTTGGTTTCCCATACAAAAGGTTTGAGTGCCGGTCGTTCAGAAAGCATGGCAAACTACTGAAAGTAAAACTTGCCATGGAATCACGAACAGCCAAAACAATGCTGGGGTTGACTGCAACGTCCTATAAAGGCTATTCAATTAAAAATTTTTAAGCAACTTTGTGTGGGAGATCGTGAGGTGGGCGTAGATGGGCGAGTGGTTTGTGTGGGAGATATGTTGGTAATATTGATGGCCAAGTAGTCACGTGTGGGGGGGCTGTCAGGGTGTTGGGAGTGTAGGTACAGGACATAGGACAAGGGATAGAATAGGGTCAGGACTATATAGATAACGACATACAGGACATAGGTAAGGACATCTATAGTATAGTCGATAGATTAGAGACATGACATAAGTCAGGACACAGAGCGGTCATAAGACAGGACATCTACAGGACTGTAGATAGAGTGGAGACAGGACTTAGGTGGAGACACAGACGTGTCATAAACAGGACACTGACGCAACAGGACAGAGTGATAGGGGGGGGGGGGGAATATAAGTTCACGGGACACTTCCCTGAACGGACTAGACGTCAGTACACCGAATAACCTAACCTAACACGGACGGACTGCAGCACGACGTGACTGCTAGGACAGCACGGGGGTCACGAACGGCACGGGGTCCAAGGACCACGAGTCCAGCCGACCAGCTTGAGAACGTCAGACGGGACGCAGACAGTTTCAGGGGAAGGACGTTGTGTTTTCTAGAGCGGGTGTATAGCTTTGCGAGAGTGCTAGTTTGAAGAGAGCGAGTGTAGGACTTGTATAACTGACTGTGTACTATACGTGTGTGTAATGCGGCATTTTTGTATATATCTATGATGAATTCACCGCCTGTGTGCACATTGTAATATGATCAGGTTCGCCTGAATAAAGTGTGAGAATAACCTTATGCACGACTGATGTTTTCTTGAGTGCGTAAGAAGAAGTTAGAATGCCTGTGTGCGTGTGAGACTGTTTACTTAGTCTAGATGGTAAAGTAATTTGTGTGGGATATTTTGATGTGTCATAGACAGTCATGTATACTGGTTGGCAAACGTTTAGATGTTATGACATGTCAGATACTCTGTGTGGTAGTATGCGGGGGGGGGGGGGGGGGTAAAGACGTCCAGTCAAGTAGTCTGTGATGGAAACTTTGAGACGGTATAGATGTCCACATGGCCTGTGTAGGAGACTTTGAGACGGTATAGATGTCCACATGGCCTGTGTAGGAGACTTTGAGACGGTATAGATGGCCAAGTAGCCTGTGTGAGAGACTTTGAGACGGTATAGATGTCCACATGGCCTGTGTAGGAGACTTTAAAACGGTATAGATGGTCAAGTAGCCTGTGTAGGAGACTTTAAAACGGTATAGATGGCCAAGTAGCCTGTGTGAGAGACTTTGAGACGGTATAGATGTCCACATGGCCTGTGTAGGAGACTTTGAGACGGTATAGATGTCCACATGGCCTGTGTAGGAGACTTTGAGACGGTATAGATGTCCACATGGCCTGTGTAGGAGACTTTGAGACGGTATAGATGTCCACATGGCCTGTGTAGGAGACTTTGAGACGGTATAGATGTCCACATGGCCTGTGTAGGAGACTTTGAGACGGTATAGATGGCCAAGTAGCCTGTGTGAGAGACTTTGAGACGGTATAGATGTCCACATGGCCTGTGTAGGAGACTTTGAGACGGTATAGATGTCCACATGGCCTGTGTAGGAGACTTTGAGACGGTATAGATGTCCACATGGCCTGTGTAGGAGACTTTGAGACGGTATAGATGTCCACATGGCCTGTGTAGGAGACTTTGAGACGGTATAGATGGCCAAGTAGCCTGTGTGAGAGACTTTGAGACGGTATAGATGTCCACATGGCCTGTGTAGGAGACTTTAAAACGGTATAGATGGTCAAGTAGCCTGTGTAGGAGACTTTAAAACGGTATAGATGGCCAAGTAGCCTGTGTGAGAGACTTTGAGACGGTATAGATGTCCACATGGCCTGTGTAGGAGACTTTGAGACGGTATAGATGTCCACATGGCCTGTGTAGGAGACTTTGAGACGGTATAGATGTCCACATGGCCTGTGTAGGAGACTTTGAGACGGTATAGATGTCCACATGGTCTGTGTAGGAGACTTTGAGACGGTATAGATGTCCACATGGCCTGTGTAGGAGACTTTGAGACGGTATAGATGGCCAAGTAGCCTGTGTGAGAGACTTTGAGACGGTATAGATGTCCACATGGCCTGTGTAGGAGACTTTGAGACGGTATAGATGTCCACATGGCCTGTGTAGGAGACTTTGAGACGGTATAGATGTCCACATGGCCTGTGTAGGAGACTTTGAGACGGTATAGATGTCCACATGGCCTGTGTAGGAGACTTTAAAACGGTATAGATGGTCAAGTAGCCTGTGTAGGAGACTTTAAAACGGTATAGATGGTCAAGTAGCCTGTGTAGGAGACTTTAAAACGGTATAGATGGTCAAGTAGCCTGTGTAGGAGACTTTAAAACGGTATAGATGGCCAAGTAGCCTGTGTAGGAGACTTTAAAACGGTATAGATGGTCAAGTAGCCTGTGTAGGAGACTTTAAAACGGTATAGATGGCCAAGTAGCCTGTGTAGGAGACTTTAAAACGGTATAGATGGCCAAGTAGCCTGTGTGAGAGACTTTGAGACGGCATAGATGGTCAAGTATCATGTGTGGGAGATTTGAGACTGTATAGATGGTCGATTAGTCTGTGGGAGAATTGAGACTGTTGTGGGATGTGGATTTTAATTCCTGAGAATGATTCGTTAAAATGTCTAGGGGGTATTATTGATTCTCTGGTCACTGGTCAGAATGCAGGGTGATCAGGGATATTTACCACAAATCCCAGGAGAAAAGAGTTCAATCCTTGAAACAATGGCATCTGTGTGTAGGTTTCCCTTCCCACTTCATCACCCTTAAATTAACTATAGATGCTAGAAGGATATTGATTGCTCACAACATATAAACAACCACTTGTTGGACACCACATTTACTTGATGTACACAACACTTTTGGACAAACAGTTCAGGTATTAACTCAAGATCTGCCTTTACATATATATATGTGTAATAAACACTATGCATTTTCAGACAGGCATGGGATTCATGGCATTATTACAATATAGTACCCAGTGACCCCAGAAAAAAACAAGGTTATTACAAACAACACAACAACCACAAATTGGTTCTGCTAACTTGACTCATTGTACCTAGATGAAATCACATTGGTCTAGGTGCAGAAACCCAACATATATATTTTTGTTTCTGACACCATGTACAATTATCATATTTAAAAATAATGAGTTGATGTCAAAATACTATTTACCTTAACCATCATTGGTTATACCTCATTACACACTAATACTCTTTATATGTCATAGAAGGAAAAAAAAACACACACATGAAAACAGTTGATACTAATAATTAAATTAATTAATTATAGTGTTCATTTAGGCATTGCGGATGGGTATTCCTCTCCAGTGCAAAGCAGTTAATGTCCATAATTATCCGTGCAGAATTATACTCACAGTCATTTTCTACTCACAGTATGTCCACCGAAGTTGGCTGGCGAATGTTTCTAATCCATAATCCAAGAATAGAATTATACATAAGCACATATTCTCTCCATTAGACTGAATTTAAGAATACTCTGTTGCCATTTGGGCTGTGATCCAATTGAAATTGATGCCTAGGTCTATCATACTTTCAGGAGATGCAACTTAAGCTCTGCAGAAGGTTCTTCCCTATCTCATCTTATCGATGAAAAGATGACGACTGTCCAACAGCTCGGTTTATGTTAACCGTTTCCCAATTTAGTTCAAAAGGCTTTGTCACACACCCGGTTCATGTTGATAGGCCATCCCACACTTGATGATGGGGCAGTTAGGCCGACATGGGACCAGCATAGAGTTCTGATTCATTCCATTTCTGTGTAGAACATACCATGGTGAGTCATTCATTGGGTTTCATCTGAAGATTCTGCTGCAGGCATGGAACTGAAGAATATTACTCCACCACATATCCAGGGATGCAAGCCATCAGGTGATTCCTGTGGTTGCAGGCGTAGAGGCATTTACTCCGCTAGCTGCTTTCATATGGTCTTTTTTTTTTTTTTTTATGTGTTCAGGTTTGGGAACCTTGAGGTAATCTGGTGTAGGTATGGTTTTCAGTTGGCACCTTGGTTGTATTGGTTCAATGTCTTCTTCCCATTTGTTTGAGTTGGTGTTCATAGCTAGAACTTGGTGTTGCATGGCTGGAACCTTCTGTTTGACTTTTGCAGCTGTGAGATGTTCTTTCGAAGACCTATCCATTGTGGATATTAACTTGGTAATCCAACCAACAGTTGAAGGTTACGCATTGTTGTTAGTTTTAGTAACTTGCTAGAAGGATTGTCCCAGTTTCACTGACTTGGTTGAATGATGAGGCCATAGGTGATACTTCTCAGAAGTAAAGCAGACGATACACTGTTGTCAGTACTCTGTTGATCTTCATCTTTGTAGATTATTAGATCTTGAAGTCCATCCTGGATCTTCCTACGAAAATAGGACTTAATCACTCACCCAATCAGTTATCTTCAACTTTTCTGTTGCTCGCTATGGAGCTATTGAGCGCCACAGTAAACATTGAGGTATTGCTAGATCCAGACTATGGTTTGGACATTCACTTTATGGCTGTTGACCCAGGATCCAGTGTCAGTGATATAGTCCCACCAAATTCAACCACCACCTGCTTCTCTTCTACAGAAAAGGGATGACAAAGAATACAACACTAGCATTAACCTACTGTGTTATGATAAAAGGTTTACAACACAATTACAAACACAAATACAAAACAACAAGGGGAGAAGGGGAAAGGAGTGGGTGTCCATGTTCCACTGTCCCTCATTGCTGAGTAGAGCCATTCTGACCCTTCCTAGTGAGTAAGGTATTTTCTCACTTATATTTTGTTCTGTTGTTACTGGGACTATTGGATGGGTGAAGTCATTCTGTCCATCCAACATGTTGATATTGTCTCTCTCATTACTTGAAGAGAATAGCCTATACAGAATCCCTGTGGTTTCTAATGCCGCGTCTTCATTTCGGCACTATAATCATCACTAGGTCAAGACTATTCACCATTGGCTTCTTAAGTACTGACATACATATGTATTCTTACATCAACATCCTCTAATCCCAAGGTGCAACATTAAAATGTATATTCCCACAGTAAAAAGTAACAATCAGAACAAAGAAAATTCTCATACCAAAAAAAAACATACATGTACATTTCTCTGATATTAAGTACATGATAATCATACATAATAATCATAATGATGATGCAGGGAGCTTAGGTTTTTGAATTATCTTCATGAACTAAAACATCCATTGTTTTCCCCCACTGCGTACAGCACATGAGGATAGTAATCGCTGTGATATGTTTTGCCAATGACTGCTATTATTCGGAGGGTATTTATAAGAATAACTTATGCCGCATGGTCCAGTCTTCTGAATATTGCAAGCAATTTATTCACATCAATCTTCGCTTCTGTTTCTACTACGGTGAGGCGATGCAGAGTGAATCCTATCCGAACATGCATTTACATCACGCGTTTAATTGTTCATGAATTTATATTCAAATATGGCCTGTCCCTAACACTATTTTATGAAATGATTATATGTTCACCCTCATATGGAGTGGTTACTAATCTGTTAACAAAAGAATGGTACTAAAATTTAACACTATAGTTCCAAGTTACAGATTATGATGTGGCAAAATATTTTATCCCCTGACTAAGTAAGAGTCAGGAATATGCGTAATCATTTGTATGTCCCCGCATGGATAAAACAAGTTCAGAGACATCCTTACCAGTGCATTTACACTACATAGGATATTTGAAAGTGGCAGACACCAGTTCTCTACTTGTGCAGTATGAAATCAAGAGTCTGCTCCTACATTGAGAAAATGTTTCTTTATAGTCCAATCTCTACAGTACATAAATTATTTGCAGATTTCTAAGCATCGATAGGGATATATAGTTCCATTGCATAGAAGTTATTTTTCATAGGACTATGAAATTGGCAGAAACGAGTTTTCTTCTCTGAAGTATGAATCAGGAGTCTTTCCTAAATTGAAAAGAGTTTCTGACATGAGAGTTGATACTCTGTAGTACGCATAATATTCGTAGATTATAAAGTTAGATATAAGTTCATAATGCCTATAAAAGATATTAACATAAGGATTTGAATTTGTAAGACATAGGAAAAATTACAGCGTGGCGCCCACCTGTGTTTCCTTAGTAAACATCATCCAGCCTGGTTTAAGAGAATTGTAACTAATTCTTAATTAAACATACTGGTTTATGTAATACATAAATATATCTTAAGAATGTAGATAACATACCAATAGCTTGAAGAGAATCATGGTTTTAAAAGGCAAACTACCTTCTCCCCGAAGGGAAAGGTCGACTTTCTTGTGTGTTCTCTTGACTAGAAATGGCCGCTTCAGTCTTTGTTTTCCCCCTCGCCAGGATTGGCCAGATAAGGGAGAGAAAACAAGCCAAAATAAATTTAGCTGTGCCACGGTCAGTCTATCGCTGTTTTATTTTCTCCTACATTAAGTAAGTTACTTAAACAGTAATTGTAAGGGTTTGTTTATTTTTTAGGGAGTCCATAAATAGGAAAGGGTAAGGACGTTTTATTATACCACACGCCTCCCCAATTTAAGACATTTATTTCTTTCAGAAATTAAATGGTCGAGTAGTACTCTACAATTTCCGTCTTTACATTGACTCCCCTAGTATCCATCCCTTATTACTTTACTACATTTCTTTCCTATATTAAAATCTACCAGAGCCACGCCCATTTTCTTCTAGTCACGACAACTGGCATAACCTTAAAGGCTTACTTCCCTTTTAGTGAAAAAGTGTAGTACCCTCTCCACTGTTGTCAGCTATTGTTTGAAATATGAGTGGTTATCTGATAATTTGTTACTTTCATGTACTAGTTTGTCTGCATCAAACCGACTTTTTGAAGCAATTGAAATATCATCATTAAGCTTGATTTCTCTCTCATTAGATTATCAATCTTGAGATTATGTTAAAACCGACGGTTAATTCTGCGTCTACTGATAGCATATTAAACTCGCCCGTCTCCCTGTAAGTTAGACGTTTGTTTTAACTATAGATCTGATATTTAAAGGAAGCTAAATATGGTTCCTGTTGAATACATTTTCATCCAATACATCATGTGTTTGGGTTATTAGTCGAGTTATGGGATTTTCCGATCAGTTTTGATAACTACTGATTAGAGTGGTGTCCCTTTCTCTTGCGGGTTTTTCCCGAGAATCTCGTCTAACATGTAAACAAGGTCCAACTTTTCTAGATTTCCGTTCTGAACCGACTATTCCGGGGAACATGAATCTATCAGAAACGAAGTAATTCTTAGCTTACTCTCTCTCTCTCTCTGCTTTTCCTTCTAACCTAGATCTATTTTACGCTAGAATCCTTATTAGTAATTCTAACTTGATGTGTTTGAGTTTCACTCTGTATTTGTTGCTTTGGTGTTGAATTACGAGCAATTGTGAGTCGCTTGGCGTACATTGATCGTCGTCTGCCTCCCTCCAGGTTTTAGACTATTTTCAACTTAGCAACATACATTGTTATGTAGGTTCAGACGTATTGTCTCCTACCATATATAATCAGTTCAGTGAGAAGTTAAAAGCCCCTTTTTGTGATTCCTGTGATAGTCTTCCAGATAATCAAGTTGCTGGTTCACTTTCCAGTTATGGATGTGGGTTACTAGTCTTAGTAAAATTACTGTTACATCTGTATATCCCTCTCATACTGGCGTCTCCTGAGTTGTGTGCTCAGGATAACAGGTAAGGTACTCTTAATGTTTCTCTCCAGTTTTGTTTTCATCCGTTTAATACGTGGAAACTCTGGATTTATTTAGATTGACTAAGGTCTATCTTTGAACTGTTATATAATTTACTAGCTGGATTCCTGATTGAAATTCCTAATCTAGTAAATATCAAGCAATTCTTCAGCTATCTGCTCCAATTTGCTTGGTTTTTACACAGCTATATTCCATTTTTCTAGCATGGGTTCACTGTATAAGTTTTAGGCGTTTCCTCTGTCTTTACGTCAAAGGGTTCGTCCTATCTATAAACAGCATCTATTTTAATAGTTGTTTATTTAATTGTTGCTTTTACTGATTCGTATCAGTTATTTAAGCTAATCTCTGTTAGTCTGGATCTGCTTTCACATATTTAATGCTGGCATATAATCCTAGTCAGAACTGAGATGTAGAAATCTGTTTCGCCTTGCGATTGATTTCTGATTCATCTACCTATTAGTAGACTTCGAGCATTATCTAGAATTTAGTTACTCGGTTAGTTTCAAAGAAAATACAATTGAGTCGCGCGCCTCTATTGTACCACTTATTTTTGCCCTTCTTAATTCTTCCCTTATGAGAATATTAATGTTAGTTAGGCAATTATTGAAATAACTTTACGTAAGCTAATCGCTAACTAAAAAGTTGTTTCACTCCTCTTTTTGATGAGGACTACTCATAGTAAACATTTCACTTAATGATGCTAAACTGTAAAATTCAAAGTTAAGGAGCCAATATCTGAAATGTTCAGTCTCTGACTAGAGACTGGCACAGATTTTTTCCGGTATCTCCTGAAGTTTATTTGAAATTCCAATTTCTTATGTTAATTCTTTAATTATACCTTTTACATACCTATACGGTCTGTTTCCGCTACCATCAATAATGGAATCGGGGTGGATAATTTAAAGAAATACCTTATATTCTGTTGGATCTTTAAGTGAGTTGATCAGGCTCCCTTAAATCACCAGATGAATATTTTGGTTGACCCTATTTATTAACATATGGGCCATCTGAGTTAGTTCTTACTACTACTCATATCACCGGTGGAGTAGAATAAGTGTCGGTATGGCTTTTCTTCCTAAGTATCCATCAGTTATTCACTTTACTTTACTACCGGTGTTGTAGAACATGTTATGTTATATGAAAAAAAAGGATTACATTAGGGTGCCCCTAAATACTGCAAATTCTTACAATATTCCTTCCCTTCCATTAACTATGTCTACATTTTTGCAAGTGGTGGTTTAGGCCTTAACCTTAGTTCATTTACTTTAGTTACTGCTATTTTCCCCTGGTTTAATTCATCTCTCAGGTATTATTTACTGTACTACTGAATCATTTGTTGATTAAATTTTTCCCTTAAAAAAATTTATTGGATTTTTAACTTATCTGTCCTAATTATCTATAAAATTGTCTATCACTCTCTGCTGCCTTGGTAACTTTTCAATATTACATGAATTATACAAGCAGATCAAGCATGAAAATACAATGATAATCAATGACAAAATAGTTAATTAACACATGATTCATATGTAGGAACATAAACCTTATGGATACATAATATAGTAGTGTGTTCATGACTACACCACTTTTAAACCATTTAAAGAGAATATCAGAGTAGCAGAACCATACCTCAAACATCAAATGGGACTGACTATGAATTCTAAACATTCACTGAATTACCTATCTTATGTGAGTTTACCATCCCAGAGACCTTACTACTGGAGGTTCATTACTGGACTTAGTTTCCCATCAATAAGATATAAAATATGAGTTTTTAAAAAAAATCTCATATCCAACAACCAACTACCTGATGCATCTGCTAGAATCAAGATATTACCTGTGAACAGTTTTGTACCAAAAAAACCTTATATTTATCTGAGCCATTATGGGTTCACATAAAACTTGACTCAGCTCATACTAATGAGTGATTAGGTCTGTTACTAACACTATAACATTCTGAAGTGACTTGGTTTACCTGCGAGAGGTTTTCCCTGAATTCATCTACCCACAATAATACACCATTTGTGATGTTTACCATGAGTTTTAAATTCACGGACGTTGCCCACACATGTGGGATGTGGATTTTAATTCCTGAGAATGATTCGTTAAAATGTCTAGGGGGTATTATTGATTCTCTGGTCACTGGTCAGAATGCAGGGTGATCAGGGATATTTACCACAAATCCCAGGAGAAAAGAGTTCAATCCTTGAAACAATGGCATCTGTGTGTAGGTTTCCCTTCCCACTTCATCACCCTTAAATTAACTATAGATGCTAGAAGGATATTGATTGCTCACAACATATAAACAACCACTTGTTGGACACCACATTTACTTGATGTACACAACACTTTTGGACAAACAGTTCAGGTATTAACTCAAGATCTGCCTTTACATATATATATGTGTAATAAACACTATGCATTTTCAGACAGGCATGGGATTCAAGGCATTATTACAATATAGTACCCAGTGACCCCAGAAAAAAAACAAGGTTATTACAAACAACACAACAACCACAAATTGGTTCTGCTAACTTGACTCATTGTACCTAGATGAAATCACATTGGTCTAGGTGCAGAAACCCAACATATATATTTTTGTTTCTGACACCATGTACAATTATCATATTTAAAAATAATGAGTTGATGTCAAAATACTATTTACCTTAACCATCATTGGTTATACCTCATTACACACTAATACTCTTTATATGTCATAGAAGGAAAAAAAACACACACACATGAAAACAGTTGATACTAATAATTAAATTAATTAATTATAGTGTTCATTTAGGCATTGCGGATGGGTATTCCTCTCCAGTGCAAAGCAGTTAATGTCCATAATTATCCGTGCAGAATTATACTCACAGTCATTTTCTACTCACAGTATGTCCACCGAAGTTGGCTGGCGAATGTTTCTAATCCATAATCCAAGAATAGAATTATACATAAGCACATATTCTCTCCATGAGACTGAATTTAAGAATACTCTGTTGCCATTTGGGCTGTGATCCAATTGAAATTGATGCCTAGGTCTATCATACTTTCAGGAGATGCAACTTAAGCTCTGCAGAAGGTTCTTCCCTATCTCATCTTATCGATGAAAAGATGACGACTGTCCAACAGCTCGGTTTATGTTAACCGTTTCCCAATTTAGTTCAAAAGGCTTTGTCACACACCCGGTTCATGTTGATAGGCCATCCCACACTTGATGATGGGGCAGTTAGGCCGACATGGGACCAGCATAGAGTTCTGATTCATTCCATTTCTGTGTAGAACATACCATGGTGAGTCATTCATTGGGTTTCATCTGAAGATTCTGCTGCAGGCATGGAACTGAAGAATATTACTCCACCACATATCCAGGGATGCAAGCCATCAGGTGATTCCTGTGGTTGCAGGCGTAGAGGCATTTACTCCGCTAGCTGCTTTCATATGGTCTTTTTTTTTTTTTTTTTTTTATGTGTTCAGGTGTGGGAACCTTGAGGTAATCTGGTGTAGGTATGGTTTTCAGTTGGCACCTTGGTTGTATTGGTTCAATGTCTTCTTCCCATTTGTTTGAGTTGGTGTTCATAGCTAGAACTTGGTGTTGCATGGCTGGAACCTTCTGTTTGACTTTTTCAGCTGTGAGATGTTCTTTCGAAGACCTATCCATTGTGGATATTAACTTGGTAATCCAACCAACAGTTGAAGGTTACGCATTGTTGTTAGTTTTAGTAACTTGCTAGAAGGATTGTCCCAGTTTCACTGACTTGGTTGAATGATGAGGCCATAGGTGATACTTCTCAGAAGTAAAGCAGACGATACACTGTTGTCAGTACTCTGTTGATCTTCATCTTTGTAGATTATTAGATCTTGAAGTCCATCCTGGATCTTCCTACGAAAATAGGACTTAATCACTCACCCAATCAGTTATCTTCAACTTTTCTGTTGCTCGCTATGGAGCTATTGAGCGCCACAGTAAACATTGAGGTATTGCTAGATCCAGACTATGGTTTGGACATTCACTTTATGGCTGTTGACCCAGGATCCAGTGTCAGTGATATAGTCCCACCAAATTCAACCACCACCTGCTTCTCTTCTACAGAAAAGGGATGACAAAGAATACAACACTAGCATTAACCTACTGTGTTATGATAAAAGGTTTACAACACAATTACAAACACAAATACAAAACAACAAGGGGAGAAGGGGAAAGGAGTGGGTGTCCATGTTCCACTGTCCCTCATTGCTGAGTAGAGCCATTCTGACCCTTCCTAGTGAGTAAGGTATTTTCTCACTTATATTTTGTTCTGTTGTTACTGGGACTATTGGATGGGTGAAGTCATTCTGTCCATCCAACATGTTGATATTGTCTCTCTCATTACTTGAAGAGAATAGCCTATACAGAATCCCTGTGGTTTCTAATGCCGCGTCTTCATTTCGGCACTATAATCATCACTAGGTCAAGACTATTCACCATTGGCTTCTTAAGTACTGACATACATATGTATTCTTACATCAACATCCTCTAATCCCAAGGTGCAACATTAAAATGTATATTCCCACAGTAAAAAGTAACAATCAGAACAAAGAAAATTCTCATACCAAAAAAAAAACATACATGTACATTTCTCTGATATTAAGTACATGATAATCATACATAATAATCATAATGATGATGCAGGGAGCTTAGGTTTTTGAATTATCTTCATGAACTAAAACATCCATTGTTTTCCCCCACTGCGTACAGCACATGAGGATAGTAATCGCTGTGATATGTTTTGCCAATGACTGCTATTATTCGGAGGGTATTTATAAGAATAACTTATGCCGCATGGTCCAGTCTTCTGAATATTGCAAGCAATTTATTCACATCAATCTTCGCTTCTGTTTCTACTACGGTGAGGCGATGCAGAGTGAATCCTATCCGAACATGCATTTACATCACGCGTTTAATTGTTCATGAATTTATATTCAAATATGGCCTGTCCCTAACACTATTTTATGAAATGATTATATGTTCACCCTCATATGGAGTGGTTACTAATCTGTTAACAAAAGAATGGTACTAAAATTTAACACTATAGTTCCAAGTTACAGATTATGATGTGGCAAAATATTTTATCCCCTGACTAAGTAAGAGTCAGGAATATGCGTAATCATTTGTATGTCCCCGCATGGATAAAACAAGTTCAGAGACATCCTTACCAGTGCATTTACACTACATAGGATATTTGAAAGTGGCAGACACCAGTTCTCTACTTGTGCAGTATGAAATCAAGAGTCTGCTCCTACATTGAGAAAATGTTTCTTTATAGTCCAATCTCTACAGTACATAAATTATTTGCAGATTTCTAAGCATCGATAGGGATATATAGTTCCATTGCATAGAAGTTATTTTTCATAGGACTATGAAATTTGGCAGAAACGAGTTTTCTTCTCTGAAGTATGAATCAGGAGTCTTTCCTAAATTGAAAAGAGTTTCTGACATGAGAGTTGATACTCTGTAGTACGCATAATATTCGTAGATTATAAAGTTAGATATAAGTTCATAATGCCTATAAAAGATATTAACATAAGGATTTGAATTTGTAAGACATAGGAAAAATTACAGCGTGGCGCCCACCTGTGTTTCCTTAGTAAACATCATCCAGCCTGGTTTAAGAGAATTGTAACTAATTCTTAATTAAACATACTGGTTTATGTAATACATAAATATATCTTAAGAATGTAGATAACATACCAATAGCTTGAAGAGAATCATGGTTTTAAAAGGCAAACTACCTTCTCCCCGAAGGGAAAGGTCGACTTTCTTGTGTGTTCTCTTGACTAGAAATGGCCGCTTCAGTCTTTGTTTTCCCCCTCGCCAGGATTGGCCAGATAAGGGAGAGAAAACAAGCCAAAATAAATTTAGCTGTGCCACGGTCAGTCTATCGCTGTTTTATTTTCTCCTACATTAAGTAAGTTACTTAAACAGTAATTGTAAGGGTTTGTTTATTTTTTAGGGAGTCCATAAATAGGAAAGGGTAAGGACGTTTTATTATACCACAACTGTATAGATTGTTAATTAGTCTGTGAGGGAGAAATGAGACTGTATAGATGGTCAATTAGTCTTTGAGGGAGAATTGAGACTGTATAGGTGGCCTAATATTCTGTGAGGGAGAATCGAGGCTGTATGGATGGCCTATTATTCTCTGAGGGAGAATTAAGACTATGTAGATGGTCATTTAGTCTATGTGGGAGAATTGAGACTGTATAGATGGACAATTAGTCTGTGTGGGAGAATTGAGACTGTATAGATGGTCAGTTAGTCTGTGTGGGAGAATTGAGACTGTATAGATGGTCAATTAGTCTGTGTGGGACAATTGAGACTGTATAGATGGTCAATTAGTCTGTGTGGGAGAATTGAGACTGTATAGATGGTTAATTTTTCTGTGAGAATTAAGACGGCATAGATTGTTAATTGGTCTGTGTGGGAGAATTGAGACTCTATAGATGGTTAATTTATCTGTGTTTGAGAACTGAGACGGCATAGATTGTTAATTAGTCTGTGTGGGAGAATTGAGACGGTTTAGATGGTCAGTTAGTCTGTGTGGAAGAATTGAGACTGCATAGATGGTCAATTAGTCTTTGTGGGATAATTAAGACTGTATAGATGATTAATTAATCTGTGTGGGAGAAAAGAGACTGTATAGATGGTTAATTTGTCTGTGAGAATTAAGACTGTCTGTAGATAGACTAGCAGTATGAGGTGGTAATTTCTTAGGCAAAAGATAACGATTTGCTTTTGTCGCTGCTGTTGATGGATTAAGTCACGTCTGTTGTCCAATTATACATTTTAATCGACAAGTGGTGTATTGGCTAACACATATTTAAAATGAGCAGGCGAAGAGGAAGGGAGATCATCTCCCCATCCCCGGGAAGGTTAACCCGGTCAACAAACACTCGCAGATGTCGGATGTGTCGCCTAACGGCGCAAAGAAAACAGGCACAATGCAATTACGTCTGAAAAACATTCACACACTCTCTCTCTCTCTATCTCTCTCTCTCTCTCTCTCTCTCTCTCTCTCTCTCTCTCTCTCTCTCTCTCTCTCTCGAAGAAGAAGAAGAAGAAGAAGAAGAAGAAGAAGAAGAAGACGAAGACGAAGAAGAAGAAGAAGAAGAAGAAGAAGAAGAAGAAGAAGAAGAAGAAGAAGAAGAAGAAGAGGAAGAAGAAGAAGAAGAAGAAGAAGAAGAAGAAGAAGAAGAAGAAGAAGACGAAGACGAAGACGAAGACGAAGACGAAGACGAAGAAGAAGAAGAAGAAGAAGAAGAAGAAGAAGAAGAAGAAGAAGAAGAAGAAGAAGAAGAAGAAGAAGAGAAGAAGAAGAAGAAGAAGAAGAGAAGAAGAAGAAGAAGAAGAAGAAGAAGAAGAAGAAGAAGAAGAAGAAGAAGAAGAAGAAGAAGAAGAAGAAGAAGAAGAAGAAGAAGAAGAAGAAGAAGAAGAAGAAGAAGAAGAAGAAGAAGAAGAAGAAGAAGAAGAAGCAGAAGCAGAAGAAGCAGAAGCAGAAGAAGAAGAAGAAGAAGAAGAAGAAGAAGAAGAAGAAGAAGAAGAAGAAGCAGAAGCAGAAGAAGAAGAAGAAGAAGAAGAAGAAGAAGAAGAAGAAGAAGAAGAAGAAGCAGAAGCAGAAGAAGAAGAAGAAGAAGAAGAAGAAGAAGAAGAAGAAGAAGAAGAAGCAGAAGCAGAAGCAAGAAGAAGAAGAAGAAGAAGAAGAAGAAGAAGAAGAAGAAGAAGAAGAAGAAGAAGAAGAAGAAGAAGAAGAAGAAGAAGAAGAAGAAGAAGAAGAAGACAACATCTCCCCATCGATATAACACCACGAATGTGTCATGTTCAGGTTTTAACAACGTGAGCTTTGAAATGTCTTATTATATGTTAAGAGTAAAGTGTATAATATTGTGGGCACGCTAGAGACAAATCGCAATTCCTGTAAATGTGTGTCTTGGGACATAATTTGTGGTATAAAAATGTCTTCTTATAGCCCATACTATTTGGCTTTGATGCTCATGTCCGTCCACGGCCTCCTGTATCGTGTGCATCATTCATTCATTCATTCATTCATTCACACAGTAGCACGTCCCTTGCAGAACCTCGCTCCAATAACAACCGTCCGGGAAGATGTCCCGGGTCCGATAAACCCATCTGGAGATCATCCGCCACATCCTACATTCATCTTCTCTTTGGCCTTCCTCTTCCTCTGTTCCCGGGCATATACCTCTCAATGATTGTTCTCTTCAAACTTTCATGACGTTTCAAGTGACCAAAATATTTAAATTTTCTTTGTGTTATCGTCTTTAGTAGCCAACCTTCTTCAATATTCAGATCTTGTGAATGGATTCATTTATTTTGCTCTGTATCTAAAATATTCTTAGAACCCGTTTATGACATTTATATTCAAAGGCATTTATGCGCTGTTCAGCTTATTTAGTAAGTGTCCAGGTCTCACAAACGTATGTTACAATGGGAAAGATGCATGCTCTTAAAAATCTAATTTTTGTAGTTTTATCTGCCCCCCCCCCCCCACCCCGCTTCTTCCCTAATTTATTCAGTTGTTTTAGTTAATGAAGAGCAATAGCTATTCGTCTTTTAATTTCCCTCATTGTGTCACCATTGTTGGTTATCAAAGACCCAAGATATCCGACATTTTCTACCACCTCCAATTTTTCCTCATATGCATATATTTCTTTCTCCACAAAGTTTTATCTTTGTTTTTGCTATGTTAAGATATAGGTTGTGATCTTCTCTATTATTTTGGGTTGAGTTATTAGGTTTTCTATACCATTCTGTGAATGGATAGTAATACAGTATCGAATTTCTAGTATGTTATGACTACCGATATTTAGGGCATCATATAGCTCCCTGTTTATATCATCTCTGATACTTCTCATTATATTTTCGGCGTACAGGTTAAACAATTAGGGTGACAGCACACAGCCCTGACGGACTCCTTGCTTGATGTCAAACGAACCTGATGTCTCGTATCGTGTATCGTGTGCTGCCAATCATTTTTAAACCGATGCTCATCGATACCCATAATGACAAATTCCCAGCATCTTCAATCTTGGTCTCCCCCGTCTCTCCTCTCTTCCCGTGTCAAAATATGCACCAAACTTTCCTCGTCACATGACATGCACAACGTAACCAGTAACTCTTTGTGAGTTAACATCTTTAAAGATATCTTCATGATTCCTTTTAATCCGTCCACGGTGTTCTCATCATTCTTCTATAAAACTACATCTCTAATGTTTCCTCATACTTCCCTACGAATTTGCTAATTACGCATGATGGTGAAGATATCAGCCTGAAATAAATCATGATACTTTTTGAAGTTTTGATTGCTATCGTCGTGTCAAATTGCAAAACACCATTTTAATGTTGCAACGATTGGTGTGAGCGTGACGTCATTCTCACACAAATGCCATAGCATCATCTCTTAATCCATGGCGTTCTGTCTTATTCCTTAGTTATTGATTCAGGCCTATGATAAATCCTATTTTTATGGCATCAAGTTGGCAGAACCGCAAGGCGCACTTGTTCTTCAGCTATGTGAGGGAGTGGGGTAGGGGTACCCCCTATCAAAGGAGAAGTAAGGTGCCTCCTTCCCTCCGCTAGCCTACGGGACACCCTTGGGCAAGATGGAGTACCCGTTTAGCCCCCCCCCCCCCCCCAACAGGGTAACGTGAAGCCATGTGAGCAGGTGGTGGATTGGACTTGGGAGCAGCCGACAGATAGTTGTTGGATATGGTGTCAAGTCAGTGACGGTGGGCAGAGGATCTCTCAGAAGAGACAATGGCTACGGTCATCCGATCAGTATGGTCTCTGCCAGGAAGGAAGAATGGTAAACTTCCCTCCTTATTGATTCCCGGGCAGAGGAGGCCCGTCAGCCTTGGTTGGTACCTCTTCTAAGAGAGGGAACTCTAAATCTCAAACCTCCGCTGCCTTGCGGGTATACCCATATGGGAAAGGCTTCGGTAGTAAACCCTGAGGACAAATCCGGAGATGGAGTTCCTAAGGCAGTTCCATGTTGTAAACGATATAGTTTTGGCAACTCCTGCGACGGCACCGATGTCAAGGTGCATTGGCTACTGCCTTTCCCTTGGTCAACATCGGCGACGTGGAGAGGGGGAACTTGCTACTAGGCAATAGCTGGTTCTCTGATTTCCACTGCCCAGGCTTGTGCCCTGAATAGGTCACTTCAGCACAGCGTAAAGCGGTGACACAACACGGGAAGCAGCATTTGCCGGTTATAAGTCTTAATGCTCGATTGGCGTAGAGCAAGGCGCCAGGGGCTACTTCCGACGGTGGGAGAGATCATCGTATCTTACTAGACAGCTACCGCCCACCTAAGCTGGGCAACCCCCAGTCAATAAGGTGTTGTCTCGCCACGGTTCGTCTGCTCCTGAGGGTGTGTGGAGCTTAGGGGGAAAATCCTGACACGTGGACCTCAATCTATACACCTAGCAAAAAGAAAAAACAAACAAAACAACCGGCCCTAAGGCTAGGAACATGGAACGCAAGAACCATGACCTCTGGCATCTCAGACGATCTAAATAAGATTGTGGATGCCCGCAAAACTGCAGTGATAAACATCGAACTACTAAGACTGGGGATAGACATTGTCGCCCTGCAAGAGACCAGACTCCAAGAATCTGGAAGCATCAAGGAGAGGGACTTCACTTTCTACTGGCATGGTAAGCCGTGCGGAGAGACCAGGGAGCATGGAGTTGGCTTCGCTATCAGAAACAAGCTGCTTAATTCCATCATACCACCAAGTGATGGCACTGAAAGAATACTGAAGCTCCAACTCCAGACAGAGGCAGGCCCAGTTAGTATTATACGTGTTTACGCCCCAACACTAACTGCAGCATCAGAATCTAAAGACAAGTTCTATGACGACCTTAGCAAAGAAGTCAGTGAAACACCAGAGAAACAATATCTTTTTATCCTGGGGGATTTCAATGCCATGGTTGGCTCCGACCACAAATCCTGGCCTTCATGTCTAGGACAGTTTGGCATCGGGAAGATCAATGACAATGGACAACGTCTCTTGGAATTCTGCAGCCACCATAATCTGTGCGTGTCCAACACCTTCTTTGACACGAAACCTCAACACAACGTGTCATGGAGGCATCCCAGATCAAAGAACTGGCACCAACTCGACCTGGTGCTCACTAAACGCAGCAATCTCTGCAATGTACGGCTGACTCGCAGCTATCATAGTGCTGACTGCGACACCGAACATTCACTCGTCTCCAGCAAGGTGAAGATAGAGCCCAAGAGTATCTTCAGAAGCAGAACAGAAGGAAGACCACGCATTGACACCAGCGGCACCCAAAATAAAGAGAAGGTCAACAAATTCATGAAGGCTCTAGCGGATACTCTGCTTGGCCCCACAAACGGAAATTCCACTGAGAGATGGAGTCATTTTCGCGACACCATCTACAATACAGCACTATCAACATTTGGCAAGAAGCTAACTAAGTCAACGGACTGGTTTGAAGCACACTCGGAAGAGATGCTCCCAGCCCTGGAGATAAAGAGACATGCATTATCAATGTATAAAACATCACCTTCAGAGAAAACATTGCAGGCATTGCGAACCGCCATAAATAGAATACAACAGATGGCAAGAAGATGTGCGAACAGGTACTGGCTACAGCTCTCTGCTCAAATTCAAACTTGTGCAGACACTGGAAATATAAGAGGAATGTACGAGGGCATCAAGCAAGCTGTCGGTCCATCAAAAAATAAGATGGCCCCTTTACGATCAACTGAGGGGGTAATTATAAAAGATCGAGCGAAACAAATGGATCGCTGGGTAGAACACTACTCAGAGCTATACTCAGTGGATAACACTGTCAGTTAAGAAACTCTGGAAGCCATCGATCAACAGTCCGCTATGCATGCCCTGGATAACGAACCATGCCTCACAGAAATCAGCGAAGCACAAGACTCTATCAAATCCGGCAAGGCACCTGGAAAAGATAGTATTCCACCTGAAATTTTAAAATGAAGCAGAGAAACAATCATCCCAGAACTGAATGCAATATTTCAGCTCTGTTGGAAAGTAAAATCAGTACCACAAGATATGAAAGATGCAAACATCGTTACCCTTTATAAAACAAAGGCGACAGAAGCGACTGCAACAACTATCGCGGCAATTCTCTACTCAGCATTACAGACAAGATTTTTGCCAGAGTAATCCTTAAAAGATTACACATTCTTGCTGAAAGAATCTACCCCGAATCGCAGTGCGGATTTATATATATATATAAGGGGCATTCATTTGAAATCCATTCATGCCACACCGCGCATAATTACGTACGTTGAACATGATTATGTCATAGTCATGTGATAAGTACTGACCAATGAATAAAAGAGCCAGCGCTTATCATCCCATGATGCATAGGTTCTGTCTCTGACCATTGAGAAAATGGCCGGGTTGATCCAAAATTCGTCCAAAGAAGCTGAAAGAGCGGTGATTCAGTTTCTTTTATTTGAAGGATGTCGACCAGTGGACATTCATCGAAGAATGCAGGCAGCGTACAGTAATAGATGTGTGTCGAAGACAACAGTGACAGACTGGGCAGGAATGTTTCGGAAAGGATATCAGTTCATGACAGATCTTCGATGGCCGGGTCAAGTGCATTTTGTTGCAACAGAAAAAAAACATCACCAAAATTGATGCAGCAGGTACAGATGAACCGTTGTCAAGCATACGTTAACTAGTGAAAGAATTTGATGTGTCAATTGGGACAATTCAAAAGGTCGTTCGTAAGAAACTGCAATATCAGAAGGTGTGTTCACAGTGGGTACCACGGATGTTGACCGACCACCAAAAAGAGAAACGCATGGGATGGTATTTGAACCACTTGCTGCGTTACAGTGTGGAGGGTGATGCATTTCTCTTCTGCATAGTGGCAGGCGATGAATCATGCTATCACACTTTGAGCCGAGCAGCAAAAGAGAGAGCATGCAATGGAAGCATGCTGGATCACCAAAAGCCAAAAAATTCAAGTTACAGGTTTCCGCTGGTAAGGTTATGCTGAGCGCATTTTTTTACCATGAAGGGCTATTATTGGGCGACTTTAAAGAATCTGGTGTCAACAACAACTCTACCCATCACTTGCAAACACTAGATAAGCTGCAAAAGGCCATCAAGAATAAATGACCCGGCATGCTTTCTCGTGGTGTGATTTTGTTGCACAATAATGCATGTTGCAAAGATTGTGCGGGAAGCATTAGCAAGGAAGAAGTGGGAAATTCTGCAACATCCAGCCTATAGTCCTGATTTGTCACCATGTGATTTTCATTTATTCGGACCTCTAAAAAAAGCTCTCAAGGGGCAACAATGTCACACAGATGCAGACTAATGAACGCGTTAAGTGAGCAACCACAATCCTATTTTGCGGACGGCATTCGATGCCTACCTAAGCAATGGGGTGCTTGCCTGAATGCCTACAGCATCTTCTACTGACCAACCCATGGTGCATAATTCATTTAAAATGAATGCTTTGTTTAATTCTACCACACCTGTTACTGTTTCTTTCATGCTTTTGTAATAAAGTCATTGGAATGGGTTTAAAATGACCACCACCTCCACGTCAAGGACGAGAAGTCACCACTTAAGTCCTTCTGACCAGCCAAGTATGAGAAGTCAACACTTAGGTTCATCTAACCAGTGCGTGGAATAAACACTCTATGCTGTGGTCAGTAGAGAAAGTTTAAGTGCAACAAACCTTTCAGCCATACTGACCCCCATGTCAGATGATGATTCTGATGATGATGGCCAAGTTTTATAACTTACGAACCAGCAGTCTATCCTTTAGCACACAGCTATTTTCATCATTACAAAAAACAAACAATATACTCCCACATAAAACATTAACAAATAAATTTTAAAGAGAGACTGGACAATCTTGTGTTAAATAATTTCATGTATTGTAAAAATGTGATATAAAACAGAAGATAAGGGAGATAATTATCTCTGTTACGCTCACATTTAGCACCATACTTCAGTTCGGATCCACACAAACCTGTCTCCATGGTTACTCATATCTTTGTTAAATTTAGCTGCAAGCCATTGAAAAATCTGGCCAAATCAAGCATATTTACCTTTATTGCTGATTTTACTGGTATTAATTTCAACATAATGCCTTTGACACAAAAATGCAATTAAGTTACAATGGTACTGTCTGTCTGCATCTAATTTCTATAATGCATATGTGAAGTGGAAATCACATGACATATTTACCATTTATATCTACTCATCTAGGATTTATTTATACTCTATTTCTAAGAACAGTAGTTTGTACTATAGTAATGTGTGGAACTTTGTACTTGTGTGTGATACAACATAGATAATGATGCCGTAACCATGGAGTGGTTGCCATGGAAAATTTCCCTAATGATTTCCTGTATGCAGAATTACATCAAAGCAATAGGGGTTTTATTTAAAGCCTTTCTACAATAATAATCTATTTTTAAGCTGTGGCCGGTGTAAATAATGGAAATTGTTCTCTTGCTGTTTCATCACATCATATTTTTTAACTAGCTTTGTTTTAGTGTCTTCACTTTCTGTAACTTTAAAAGGAATATACAATGTAGTCAAATATTTTAGAAACATTTGGGACATTCTTGCTAGTTTGTTAATCCTGACAGTAGGCAGGGATAAAAATTATTTTTCGAAACAAATAAAATGTATAAGAAATAAAATTATGCGAAAAACAAACCAGCAAGAATTAAACAGAATTTGACTACCATACAAAATACCACGCAATATGCATCCTGCTTGTGCTCCAGCTTTGCAGTTTACAAATAATAGAAAATATAAAGATTTTATACTTTTCTCAAGATCTGGTTAAATGGTTAAAAATGAGCCCTCTTTGTTATCTTTAAAAAAAAAAAATCCAGATCTTTCTTTCCGAAAAATATATGGTAAATTTAAGGAAAGTGACAAAATGTTAAAAATAAAATCAGTAGCAAATTATGCTGTCACAATATTCAATGCTTTAAAATATATAAAAATTTATCTTAAAGTCCATTTTCAAAATGTGACATAAATTTTTGACAAGTTCTAATGGACAATGTAATGTTTTAATTTTTGTTATAAGTGAAAAATAACATATATTTTTGTGATCTCCATGAATATAAGAGCTCTAAAACACATTCAAATTCAAAGATGGTAACAGATTTCACCTTCTCCAATGCAACATATAATTTTACAATGAAACAAAAAGCCATAAGCAGATAAGGCAATGAAACAAATAATTATAACTAGACAGAATAACAAAACCTAACTATACCTGTTCAGAATAAATAATTATCCCTTTACTACCAAAATTTATACATAATGATTTTTTTTACAAGGTTGATGGTGTTGCCCAAGTGTTAACTAAATGAGATGGCGATAGACATTACAAATTGCTGACATGTGACCTATTGGCAATATGCTGAAAATTTTACCTGCAATACGCAGGATATCAAATGTAACAAATGTTAACTATTCTACGGGATGTCAGATGTCAAAGGAAGCATGTAACATATGTAACCTACAATACATGGAATGACAATATAAACATTTGACATTTGTAACATACATTATATAGTTTGTCAAGTGTCAGTTTTTTCGCCTGATGACAAATGTAACAATTTCTTAGACAATGTTAAATGTCAGTGCTAGCATATGACATATGTCATCTACCCCACAGAGGGATGTCAAATGTCAAGGTCTTAAATATGTCACTTCTACCAAAAAGATGAATACTGTGGTTATAATGGGGGAAAAAGGTAGTCTACATTACCAAATGTCATCACAAAAATTAAACATAGATAAGTTGTATCATAGAGGATGTTGGATTTCACAGGTAAATACAATATTTCTTGCACTATTTCATGAATCTAAGACATAGAATAGCTTCACTCGTAACCAAACAAAACAAGCTTACATCATTGTCTTTCTTCTTGTAAATCACTATCAGTAATGAGCTTATGTAGTTGTCTTTCTTGTTTTTCTTCCTCACTAACAACTATGAGCTTATGTAGTAGTTTTTCTTCTTTTAACTGACTATCAATTATGAGCTTATGAAGTTGTGTAGTTGTGTTTCTTCTTTTAACTATCAATTATGAGTTATGTAGTTGTCTTTCTTCTTCTAACTCACTATCAATTACGAGCTTATGTAGTTGTCTTTCTTATTCTTACTCAAGAGTAATGCTAATCTCCAAAGTCTATGTAACCATCTCTCTAAAATTTATATAGCCAACTCTCTAGAGTTTATATAGTCATTTCTGTAAAGTTTATTTAACCATATCTGTGAAGTGTATGTAGCCAATTCTATAAAGTCTACATATCCATCTATCTAAAGTCTGTATAGCCATCTCTCTAAAGTCTATGCTCCCATCTCTCTTAAGTATATGTATCAAACACTCTAAAGTCTATGTAGCCATCTCTTCAAAGTGTATGAGGCCATCTCTTTAAATTTAACATACAAGTGTACTTATTTCTCTAAAGTCTATGTAGCCATCTCTTCAAAGTCTATGTAGCCATCTCTTTAAATTTAACATACAAGTGTACTTATTTCTCTAAAGTCTATGTAGCCATCTCTTCAAAGTCTATGTAGCCATCTCTTCAAAGTTAACATACACATGTCTCTAAAGTCTATGTGCCAGGCTCACAAATTAATATATTCTTCCCAGAATTTAAAGCTAAAATAAAACTTAAAATTGAAAAATTCTGTGAAAGTGCTTTCAAAATACAGGCAAATGAAAAGAAATAATAACGTGAAACAAAACATAAAAAGCTGTGGTTACATTTGAATGTTATATTTCTTCAGGGATTAGGTAGCCAATGAGAATATGCTACAGTATACTTAAATATATTAATGTAAATATATGATTATAATTGCTAGTTTGTCCAAGATGTTATGAAAATAAATAATTTTTCCATGGTGGATCCAGAAGTTAGTAATTGTTCAGTAGATTATTACATGCACAAAGATGTCTTATATTAATTACATTCTCCAGTGAGGAAGAAGTGCAAGTATATAAATTACTTTTTAATAACTGTTCTCTAGATTATAACATGTGCAACAATCATCTTATTTTAATTACATCCTCAAGTGTGAAATGAAATTAGTACATAAATTATTTTTTTAATAATTGTTCTTTAGATGATTACATGTGCAACAGTGTCTTATTTTAATTATTATAATTATTTTAATTTAAAAATTAATATAAAAAATTCTCCAGTGTGGAAGAGGTTCTAGTATATAAATTACTTGTTAACAGATATTTATTGTGCGTAATTTTTCAGCTTGAAGGATTTATCTTAGTACTTTAGTTTATGTTGTATGATTTCTGCAGTATTGACCTGACAAGATGCAGTGAAATATGCCAGGAAATAGATCGTGCAATCTATTGTTTGCATCTTCATTATTGAAATATTTATTTTCTTTGGTTATTATTGCTGTAGATAGTGGTTTATTTTATTTGTATGACTTTCATATCATTATAAAATGTACATATACATTTGCATTGTTGTTAAATTGTTGTCTTCAAGTTATGTTGTTTATTAATTTTGTTGTTGTCACAACTTTGGTGCTTTTGTTACAGTCAGATGGTTCACTGTTGTCAGTGTATCTGTTATCATTTGGTTCTATCATCGTTCTGGTGTTCATTTCTTTTCTTTGTCTAGTTCTTTTACTTTCAACAGTATGTAATACACTCTGTGTATGTACAATATAAATTATGTTATACATATAGTGACTGTTGCAATATAAAATTTATTCATCACTACCATGTGCCATGAAGTAACTGATATCTTCTCTACTGTTAAAATAGTCAGTTTTCTTACCCTATTGTAAGAGACTTCTCTGACTCTGAGGATATTAACCACAATCATGGTTTTTTAAATTTTTAATTTATTTGTATAGAGGCAATGTGTTAATCAGAATCTGTCCAATATATTGTTATTGTTAGTGATGAAAAGCAATAGTGGTGATAAATCTGTGAACACTTTCGTCTGATTTTGTGTGTGGCTGACTCAGTCACCAGATTATTAATCTGAGCCAGACGAAGGACCCTAATACAACTTCTCTTCAGAGGCTGAATGGGGTAGGAGTAATGGTATAATGGAATGTGCCTGCAAGTAAATTAATTTCTTGAATTCCACTCACATGTTTCCAAAATAGCCTCTGTCACAGGAAAATTGTCACATAGTATCAAGTGTCATATAATCAATTAACTTTATGGAATTTTTCCATGTGCAGATTTTCAAAGCGGTTTCTAATGTAAAGTTGGTAACCATCACAATGTGCCATATAATAAAATAATTTAAACATCATCTAATTGTTAAGTGAAAAGCTGTGTATAGTTATCTAAGAGATATATTTATGCATTGCCACCATGGAAAAATTAATGGTTGTAATTGTAATAGATGATACTAAATAGCAAAAATATGCATAGGTTACACAAGACATACAGATGAATCCTAGGTTTGGAAAATAAATGGAATGTGATAACAATGATTTATATAACTTATGGGTGTAGAGCCCCAGCAGATCCCAGGAACCAGCATCACAAATACTTTGCAAGCTGTATATGAAACATGTTGAACACAGAGAAACCTTTGAGGAACTGATTTGCATCTACAGGAAACAAAGTCTACATAGTAAATTGTACAGGGAAGCTAGAATTTGTGTATTTGTAGGTTTTTACAATTTAAAATTTATTTGAATAGAGGCAATGTGTTAATCAGAATATGTCCAATATATTGTTATTGTTAGAGATGAAAAGCAATAGTGGTGATAAATCTGTAAACAGTTTTGTTTGACTTTGTGTAATTTCTATTGATAAGGTAGACCTAAGATTTTTTAGGGGAAATAACTCTCAGCTTGTTATCTACTTATGTCCCTTTTCAACTTATTTCCTTTTAATTACTTTTTCAATTTCTGAATGTCAAAAAAACCATAGGAATTAACCCTTAAAGGACATGATAATTTTTCAATGTTTGATGCAGGTTTTTTTCGCTGTTAATTTTTAAATGGTGTTAAAGTGGAAGAGCCAACTGTTTCCAAGATCTTTTCAAGACTATAACGATGCTATATGTGGATAGTAAGAGACTAGATACTAGACAACCAGAGAAATATGAAATAGTTTGATAATGGTTATCAGCCACAAATATTGGCTGGCATCCTGGAATCAATGACCTCAAACTAGTCTTTCATCCATGAAGAGTTAACTAGCTCTAAACATTGTGTCGCTGATAAGTGTTTAGTACTGCATGAGAGTGATCTGCTCTTTGTTGTATGTTGATTGTTTCTTCTTCTTCTTCTTCTTTCGTTCGCCTGAAACATGTCTACAACTGCAATGTCGTCTCTTGTATGAATCTAACAGTTTCAATAGAGGCTCAATGACTTGTTGAATCCTTTTGTGCTATATTCTTGTACTGTTTTCTTGTGCTATATTCTTGTAGTATTTTCCTGTGCTATCTTCTTTTATTGTTTTCTTGTGCAATCTTCTTGTACCTATTTTCTTGTGCTATCCTCTTGTGCTATTTTCCTGTGCTGGAAAGGTTGTGCTGCTGGTGACTGCTGATGCTGCTGAAGTCCAAGCCTGGGTTAAAGGCAACAGTCGCCTTACTGGCTGTAGTTGGTTTTCTGGATGTGGCTGGCTTTCTCCTGAAATGATGAAATGGAGAATACCAGTGTTAAAGATGATAGATGCAATGTGACAACAGCATCCTATTACCATCAATAAAGAAAGTAAAAGAACCTTTTAAAAGCTTTAAGAGTGGAGATCAACATGAAATAGCTTACTTGTACTTACAGCAGATGGATGTCAGCATGGTAAAGTGGACAAAAGTGGTCACTCTGGTGTGTTGATGCCGAGGGAGAGGGTTCAATCCCTACACTGGTCATCTGGACTACAATGTTGACTTATTGTCCTTGGCATGGGGACATAAATTACCTCAGATGTTGGACTGGATTTACTGATGGTTAGGGACACTGGTAATAGGGAAAGCTAATCCACAAGCAAAAATCAGTCCAGTGTGATTTTCAATAGTGACAAGAAGTAGCATATGTATGGACTACGCTTGAGTTCAAAGATCGTGAAGATGTAGGTGTCAGAATTTTATATTAACCAAGTATTGGTCAAATAACAAACACATCAGAACTATGGAACTATGGAACATGGACAGAATTTGTACCTAATCATTGCCATAGCATAATAGGTTTCAGAATTTTATATTAACAAAGTATTAGTCAAATAACAAACACACCATAATGTTATCTATGGAACTATGGAACACAGACAGAATGTGTACATAGCATCATCGGTTTCAGAAAAATATATTGACCAAGTATTGGCCAAATAACAAACACACAAGAATGTAATGCCGGGTCTAGAATATTACAAACATTCAACGAAGAGACATTGGGCAGCTGGCATTACTTTACTAGGTTGACAAAGTTAAATAATTGATAGTCATCATCTCATCTCATCATGTTCCTCTTGTACCTTGCGGTGTTGAGGTGAAATATAAACAGCGGGAGAGTGCCTGCTTATGGGCTTCATGTATCGAGATTCCCATGAACTCTGTTATTCCCTGCATCCATCGTTTACGTCGTCAGCCTCTTCCTCTGCTTCAATCTGATCTATACATCATTGCTTGTTGTGGTATACTGTTAGTTGGTAACCTACTTGCATGGCCAAACCATTTGACTTGCTGCCTTCTAATAAAATCTAGCACAGCTATAATCCCCACTTTAGTCCTGATTTCTTCATTTCTGATCTTATATCTTCTTGATGCATTGAGTATTCTTCTCAGGAATCTCATTTCTGTTGTGATTTGTCTTTTCTCTTTTACTGTCATTGTCCAGGTTTGGCATTAGTAACATAGAGTTGGTAGGAAGATTATGTTGTAAAGTGCTTTCTTATTAGTTATTGATACATGTTTGTTCTTTAGTATTGATGCCATTTGTCCAATGAGTTGGTTTGCCTTATTGCATCTGTTTTCGATCTCGTCTTCTGATTTACCATTTGACTATATTATACTTCCTATGTACTTGAAACTCTTTACTTGTTTCAAGGGATATTCGTTTAAGTGAATTGTTGACATTTTTTCTTCTTTAGTTATGGTCATTACCTCTGTTTTAGTTGTGCTAATTTTCATGTTATGTTTCCTACACATAACTGATAATAAAATGATAAATTACTTACCTCTCCCTTTTCATTGATGAGGGTGGTTACGACTTCTGCACCAGCTCCCCAGGTGTCTGCGTCACGGAAAACCAGGTCGTTGGGCCCGGCCTGGGATGCCAGTGATCTAGCAAAGATCTGTGGGAGAGTAATGTGTTGTTATTAACACGATATGTTATAATATAAAAAGGAATGGTCACACTGAATCATTTGAAACAGCTCAGTGGAGGTCTGCATGGCTGATAGATAAGAAAGCTCGCTCTTAATCTTCTGGCGTGCTGATGCCGAGGTAGCGTGTTCAACCCTTATACTGGTCAGTTGGACTAAAATGTTGACTTCTCATCCTTGGCTCGGAAATGTAATAATTTACAAATACCTCAGAAATCAGAGTGGGTTTCGCCTGATTGTGAGGGACACTACTAATTCACATGCAAAATCAGTCTAGTACAAGAGAAGTGGTAGAATATGTATGGGCTATTCTTGAGTTCAGAGAGAGCAAGAACAAGCAAAAACAGCTCAGTTACAAATTAAAATTAAGAGTGATGAAAGTGTTACATTTACTCCTTGTTACTGTATGATACAGAAACATGGGTTGAGTTAGGTGTATGTCCTTTACAGGATGTTGCAATCAACCCCAGTGTTTATGGCTGTATGTGATTTTCTAGGCAATTTTAGTTCAGTAATTTACTATTGCTTTCTGAATAGTTGACACCCTATACCATCTAAATCAATACAAAGCAGTCTGCTTCCAAATTGCCCATGGCTGATTTCACGGATGGATTCTGTATGTCAGAGCATTGTGAAACTCAACATCCCACTATCACCTAAGTTACAGTGCCCTTTACAAATCTGAGGGCAAATTTGAAACTCTTTGAAATGTACAAATATGGACAATAGATAAAACAATTTGAGGACAAATTTGAAACTCTTTGAAACGTGATCAAATAGATAAGTAAGATGAATGTCATGGTAGAAGAAACAACAAACAAAGAAATATTACAAAAGCTGGGTTTGAAGAAATCTTTAGTGTATGAAATCAAGATACTCTGGCCATGTAAATAGACAGTTCCATTGTTAATGAATGGGGTAAAACGTGGAGGGAAAATGTGCAAGAGGAAGACAATGTTATATGTTAGTAGACAACATACATTAATGGAAAATAAGAAGAGACAATTGTAACAATAAATGGCAATAATAAATAATAGGCCAATTTTGAGCAAACAGAAAGACATGGTAGTAAATTTAAAATTACCATGGTAAACAACTGATATTACAGTGCAAACATGTGTATATTTCAGCTTGAACGATGTATTTAGTTATTTTACTCTACGTTGTGTGACAACTTCAGTATGTACCTGACGAGATGCAGTGAAATATGCCAGGCAATAAATCGTACATTCTATGGTTTGTGTCTTCATTATTCAAATAAATGGCTTGTTAATATGATGGGACAATTGTAATGATAATTGACCTGAGGTATAGGAGCAGACAATTATAATGATATATCACTGGAAAATGGGAAACTACAATTGTAATAATAAATAACTGGAAATAAGAAGACACAATTGTATTGATAATGACTGGAAATAAGAAGAGACAACTGTAATGATAATGACTGAAAATAAGACGAGACATCTACAGCATGAATTGGCCTCATCTGTCACATTCGATAACGCCATGGGTTGTAGTTATTATGCCTTTTTATAGCACAATGTAACAAACTATTGATGGCAAGGTGCCAGTTATTACTGGGAAATAAGATGAGACAATTATAATAATAAATGGTCATACAATGAAAAGAGACACTTTTGGCAATAAATGTCTGGAAAACAAGAAGATACAAATGTAATGGTAAATGACTGGAAAATATGAAAAGACAATTTTATGGATAAATGACGGAGAGTTGAGTTGAGTTGAGACATGAACTGACATCACAGCACTCGGGACATTCCCATATGTGCTGTGTCTTCATCTTCAACAGCCTGCAAAGAGTCCCAATATTAATGGTACAAGCTGCAGTCTGATTATGCGTTCGTCTGGATTTCCTCGGAGTCCTGAGTGTTGGCCAGATCCTCTGGTCACTCCCTGCAGCATCATTCTCTCCAAGCCTTGATGATATATCTGTTATTTCACACTATACACATGATAACAATCACGTCTGCCCTATCATGCACTCGTATTCCACTGACTGGTGCAGACACAGTCTATCTGCCCACCTGCTCGTTTCCTTCTACACCAGCATGTCCTGAGGGACACAAAAACCATCAGATGCTCTCTATTTTTTATTGTTGAATCAAAGCCTGCCACTCTGTTCAAAGCACATCTTTCTTATCATACTTTATGAGTCTATTAAAATCACGCGTGTGCATTTGTTCTCCAGCCAGTGGAATGCCGCTGTAACTCCCCCCACCTTCGTTCTTAGACTAGATGTTATAGTTTCATATACCCCGGGAAGGTTAACCCGGTCAACAAATGCTTGCAGAAGTCGGATGTGTCGGCCTAACGGCGCAAGAACGCAGCTCTGCTGTAAACAGGCACAACGCAATCATGTCCGAAAAAAAAACTCCGGATGAACGCAGAAGAAGAAGAAGTTTCATATACCAGGCTGTCCTGCACCAAACACAATCCACCAACCTTTGCCACAAACCACCGGGAACTTCTTTTACTTTTTATCATAGAGTCATCCATTTAGGTGATTTTATAACGTAGTCAGGAAATGTCGTAAATCAATTGTTGTATCTCCCATTCAGTGCAGCCTGCTGGCCTAACCCTGAATTCCCAAAGCAGAACAACAAATGACTGGGAAACATGATGAGATAACTCTAATGATAGATGAGTGAGAAATAAGAAGAGATCATTGTAACAATAAATGACTGAGAAATAGAATGAGATAACTTGGAATCACAGATGAGTGAGAAATAATAATAAGCAACCATTGTAACAATAAATGACTGGGAAATAGAATGAGATAACTCTATTGATAGATGACTGAGAAATAAGAAGAAACCACTTCTTCACCTTGACATTCTTGCTTGGCTTCAGCACAAAATTTCTAAACGTGTACACATATGGTTTCTTCAAGTTGTTGTCCACAATACGCTGCAACTTCCAGCCATCTAAGTTCACCTCCTGAGGAAGTATTATGACAGACATAATCATTTATATCCTTCACATTTGGAAACAAAGATTATATTATATCAGATCAAGTTTGATAACTCTTGTTTATTGGACAGGAGGACAACATGAGGATTTAATGCATGATTATTGATTCTGGTTTACTACATTTACTGTTAAATATTAAAAGTAAATTATTTCCAAAGTTTTACAAATTATATTTATATTATTTTTATTTTGTTCATTATTTTTTTTTTTATAAACTAGAAGCTATAAAAACAGGAACACAAAACAAAGTATCCAATAGTAGTTATCGCATAATGGAGTCTTGAAAATATTGATCCCCAAACTGTATTCTTGGTCTTTAAAAGCTGAAGTAATAACTAGGAACTGATTACTAATTATCAATCCCAATTTGATGGAGTCAGTCCTCTTGTGTGGAAGTGAATAGTGGAAAATCAACAGACTAGTCAGGAATTATGTGGAATTATGCAGAGATGTTTTATGGAAGAATGGTGACAGATTAAAAGAGCCTGATTAAGATATCTTGTTAGAAGAGAACTCATTCCTGACACCAGAAAAAGACAGTTTACATTCTTTGGCTACATCATGAGAGTGTTGTGTGTGCTCTAATGTGTTGTGAAAACCCATAAGTTGGAGGGAAAGAGAGACAAAATGAAACCAAAGAGAGAACATGCAGGACATTTGGCATCATGGAACATCTGTATCAGTCAGAAATGACCAGCAATACATGAGACAGAAGGCTGTGGACAGACACGTGGCCAGTCACATGACATGGGCCATAAGAAGAATCATCATTTGGTTGATGACTTAGGACAATACATTACAAAATGGTTAACGATAGACAGCAATAGAGAAATGCAAGGCAAGATCAAGTAATACATTACAAAATTGTTAACATTAGACAGAACTAGAGAACTATAAGGAAAGATCAAGCAATACATTACAAAAATAAACAAATCCTGTACTGGGTTTTAATACTGCAGGATAAAATAATTAAGTAATTAATAATATACATAGCTTATTGAAAAGCTGTAATTATACTGAAAGAAGTGACGATGGAAAGCACAATATGAAATATGACAATTGCCTGAATGGCAAGACTGTATAATCTAAACACTCCACCCACCTTCCTGACTCCCCCAGATGAGTTATTCTCTATCAAAATGAACTTTCCCTCAGGGTTGGCTTCAGCAATGCTAACCGGACCATTTGCCGTTCTCTGGTAAGTGGTTTTGGCCGATACTTCACCTCTCATCATTTTCATAGACAACTGAGAGTCTCCTGTAGCAAGCACAGAAATAAAATGTCATGTAATAACAATAGGTATATAACTGATAAATCGTCTTATTCAAATTCTCCATAACTGCCATGGGTTTATAAATCATACTATAGTTAAAATAAAAATACTGTAGTTTTTTTCCTATACAACTCCCTTTAATTGTATATATTATATATAGACATTTCTAAAAATATCTCCAACTAGATGCTTTTCATAGATAGTCCTAAAAATATGTTCAACTAGATGTTTTTCATTGATAGTCTTCAAAATATCTATAACTAGATATTTTTCATAGACATTCGTCAAAATATCTCCAACTAGATGTGTTTTATGGGCTGTCCTCAAAACATTTCTCAAACTAGATGCTTTTCATGGACAGTCCTCAAAACATCTCCAACTAGATGCTTTTCATAGATGGTCCTCGAAATATCGCCATCTAGATGTTTTTATGGTCAGCACTCAAAATATCTCCAACTATATGTTTTCATTGACAGCCCTCAAAATATCTCCAACTTGATGTTTTTCATGGACAGTCCTCAAAATATCTCCAACTAGATGCTTTTCACAGATAGTCCTCAAAATATCAAAAACTGATTTGTGCAAACATAGCACATTATGCTTTATTAATCATGTGTGGATCTTAACTAAGAGGAGATATATTAATAAATGCACACTTTCTACATAAAATCTACAGGCATATGGTTAATGCTACAGAACATAATGTAAATAATTAACAATATCTGTTATACTTCATTAAGTTGATAAAATAATTAACAACAGTCCGTTATAAAATGTAATTATATTTGTTGATGTATTTTTGTCTTATAATTATAATGAATAACTAATATATTGAAAAGACAAATTAATGGATGACATAATTAAACAGTTTATACCAGACAAATAAAATCTACAGAAATACTGACATGAATGAGGTAAGTATGTGTTACTTACCATTCACATTAAATAAGCTGATATAATTTACATAACTGATACAATAATAACATGTCATATATCTGTTATCAATTAAATTACCAAGCACAATTGTAAATATTTATACAAAATTATTAAATATAACTCAGAATTAACATAATCAGATATTTATAAAATTTAATAAAGCTATACAATTCTAGCAATATAATATAAATAAATTCATTAACATATTTCAATACTGTTGAAATAGTGAAGCAAAATTTATACACTTGTCTGCCATTTTTTTTAAATGGCTGATAAAATTGCAGAATATAATTTATATCTTATAAATGAAATATATAAGATACTATTACAAGAAATGTTTAAAACATATTTTTTAGAGCTCAAGGTTCCCCTGGGCCAAGAGCGGTCCCATGACCTTTCAAGTCCCCGTGTTCATCCAGATGACTGCTTTTGTTGGTGACCAAGGCTAGATCTAAGTGAGGATGACTACAATTTGATTTTAGTCAAAAGGTGTTTCTTTATTCATATGCAGTAGTAACTTTAGGCAGTAATATCTTGTTCAAACCTCCTAGGTTCTGATATTATATATATGAATGATATCTAGTATATTTTATTCATGCAGATTATGGATTTTAAATATACTTTGCTATTTTATATTGCATATATTTTAAGATTAATTCTTCATATACTTATTACATTATATTATATCTTACTAGATTTAAAAGTGGATTTCTAAATGGATTTATGCCATGAAAAAGGATTTCATTTCATCATCATCATCATCAAGTGCCCTGCCAGCTGGCGTAGGTGTTCATGGCTCTCTATAGATCTCGGTCTTTAGTTTTCTGGATCAACTCTGCTGCTGATATTCCTCAATGCCACTGTCTCAATCCATCCAGCATCATTTCACTTGGTCTGCCTCTGCCTCTCTTACCCTCGATCTTTCCAGCTGTCACAATGTTCTCAATGCCTCTCTTCTCATCACATGACCGAAGAAAGGTGTTTGTCTCTTTCTTATTGTTGTATATAATGTTCTAATTTCATTAGCCTGTTTTGGGTAGTCATTGTTAGTTACTCTGGCAGTCCAAGGAATTTGCAACATTCATCTCAGGAACCACATCTCTGTTGTTTCTAATTTCTTCTTAATTTGTTCATTTACATTCCAAGATTCACAGCCATACAGCAAATCTGGTTTTACATAGTATTTCAGCACTCTCTTTCTTACATTCAGTGATAGTGACTTATTGCATAAGATACTCTTCCTTTTCTGAAATGCGGCTTTTTGATTTCATTTATATATCCAAATATCCCGTTTTAATGTGCAGATATCAATGGAACAGATACTCTGATGGTGGATATTGTCACTGGGGTGTGAAGAGTTAGGCCTTCACATATTCTAGACCACAGGATGATGATGTTGCAGTCACCAGTACTCTTCCTCATTATCTCTGGTTCCCAGACATTACTTTGAAGATTCTTACAATTATCCCATGTCAATTTTAAATGGCAGGGTCGACTCCCGAGTTGTAATGGTAATATGGAAAAATCCTGCCACCACCACTACTTCATATTCATCATCATCGTTATTGTCTTCTTCTTCTTCTTCTTGTACCCCTGTTACTGCTGCTGCTGCTGCTGCTACTTGTCCTCAATCAACTAATGTAAATCCCTTTCTAGACTTGTTCACGATTGGTTGGACTTTGCAGCTATAATTGTCCATCGGTTGAGCTAACCAATCTTTTGCTAACCCTCCTTAGTCATCTGTTATGACATGCATGTTAAGTTGCAGTGTTGTTATTATTTCCTTCCCATAAAGGCCCCGATAACACACTGAGGATTGAACCCAGACCACTGGTAACGTTAGCAAACACCCTAACCACCAAGCCACATTCAATTATAAAAGTCATTAATATAATTTGTACTTGATTTCTTGGCATCATGCATAACTAATTATAAAAGTCAACAAATGTAAACAACATCACAGCAATGTTGATAAAAATTATTAGTGGGAAAAAAAAAAACACACACACACAATGACAATAAAAGAAGACATCTCCATGAAATGTGCAAAATATAAAATAACCACGTTTAACAAGATTCAATGTGCAATAATTTTGTTAACATTTCTATTTTAAAATTATATTGAGCATTGGCTTTATTTTTATCTTAATAAAATGATGATAACATGATGGCATGTTATGTTAATTGTCAGGGTGGAGGTATGATTTGGTATCTTAGTTCATTCTTCTTTGTCTTCCACTATTTATTCTCCCATATGAATACAATTTTTGTTCTTCTCATCCCATCGTCACGCCTCAATGTAGTTACCGGAGGGTCTTCTCCGTAGCTATGTGTTGTGTTTAGTGTGTGTATTTGTTTGCTGATGAAGGCTAGTCGCTGCAACGTTCTGTATGTGTCGTAATTCTGTTATCTAAAGCTGCACTACTTTGTGTCATTTTATATTGTTTACTTTATTCCCCCATAGGGTCATAGATCCTCAACCAAGTCACTCCAAGCCTCCTGTCCTTAGCTGTTCCACGCAGCTCCGTTCATGTCCTCCCCGTATTACTCATTTCTATTTCTACTTCTCTTCTATGTGTGTTGTTGTGTTTCCCTGTGTCTCTTTTGCCGTGTGAATTTAGTTCATTAACTTACAGTTATTGGAAGTTAGTTTTGGGTGAAATTATTATCTAGTCTTCTAATATTTTCACCATAAAGATTTCGTTTCTGTGACTGTTTTGTTTCAGCTTACGTAATATTCATTTATTGGCTTTATATGATATATAACTCTGCAGTAATCACCTGATGAGATACATTGAAATACGCCAGGCATTTAATTGTGCAACATAGTGTTTGTTGTTTCTGTGTTTAAATTCACATTGTTTTAGATTTCGTATCTGTTGGGTATTTGGATCTCAAGTAAGGTGCCACTACAAGTTAAACAGTAAAGAATCCCTTATCACTGTATGCAGTGTAATGGTGTTAGCCCGATGGTTTGAGTTGGTATGTGATGGTCTACATGAGTGCCAACTGCGCCTTGCCCTGCAGCCAGTAGGATTAGGTTCGGCTAGTCTCTCACCATCCATCCATTTATCATGTACCATGCCGATAAGCGTGGGCGGTCATGTTCTGCCATCTCACTCGATCACCAGAGTTGTGGATCAGCTCCGTGTTCCTGTCTCGACCATGCCACGTGGCCAAGCCATCCAGGTATTTACTTCTCGGTCTTCCCCTTGTCTCTTCCCTTTGATCTTGCCAGTTGTCACCAAGTTCTCCAATTCATTTCTTCACATAACGCCCAAAAACTTTCCACTGTCTAATGACTCTAATCAGTTTACGATCTTCATTGTTTCTTGAAGGACTTGTTCATTGGTTTTTCTGTCTGTACATGGTATTCTTTGCATTTTCCTCAGAAACCACATTTCCACAGCCATCAGCTGTTTTTCAGCTTGACTGCTCATTGTCCACGCTTCACATCCATACAAAAGTATAGGTTCTATGTACCACTTCAACACTCTTTTTCTCGTTTCAATTGATATCTTTTTATTGGTCAGTATGTTTTTCATCTTGCAAAAGGCTACCTTTGCAATGGCAATTCTTGTCCTAATCTCTTCAAGGCATCTCCCATCAGATGTTATGACTGTTCCGAGATAACTGTATTGATTCATTTGCTTAAGATCACGCTCTAAGAGTTCCATCCAGTGACTACATTACGTCCCATTACCTGCTCTATTGGAAGCTCTCTTTTTATATCAGTCTATATTTTTGACTCTTTTTCTTTCAGTTGTCCCTTTTTCTTAGTCTCAGATTCAGAAGAGACCTTGGGGGTAAGTTTTAGAGTCAATTTCACACATGGTGGTATTCACAATTACATAAATCCTATAAATGCATCACGTGTGAAGGCGATTTTGTTTGTACCATATTAATTACGTCAAATGCTGATATCTTATTTTCGGACAATGTGGTGATTGTGATGATTCTGTTGTCTGAAAGCACATATTTATGGAAGTCTGCAATTTACCACACATTTAGTTTTCTTGACCTCCAAATTTACAGTATTAAATAAGATAATGTAACTTCAATGTTGAAGATTCCAATATCTTAAACAACCAACCACAACCCATATTTTTACAACAGAGCATGCAACAAGATTTGTACAACATTAGGATCAAATTTAACCTTATGTTGTGTGTGTGTAATAATTACATATAGACATTATGACAGGTGCTTTTTTGACCTCTTGTCAATATAGTGGTCTAAGTTTAATTCCAATCTGTGGCTTAATGGGACTGCCTGTTTAATTATTATATGATGAATATTTTTCAGTAAAGATGTTGCGACATTGTTGCTTATTATAAAAGCAATCTTTCCAGGTTCTATGTAATGGTACAGTTATGTTTTGTCATGTCAAATGACAACACTACACAATGGACATGCCATAGTGTGTTAGGTCCTCCAATACAACAGCCATCCCAAATGATTTCTACTCACTGTTCCCATGAGGAGTTGGTTACGATATCCCCACCTTTTGATCTAGAAGGTGGCATTGGCGTTCTTAATCAAGCTTCATTTATTTCCAATTTGTGTAGTTGGGATAGCAGCATATCCGTCAGCTTAGCTATTACTGTGTTGATTTAGACATACTTCTTCCCCTGCGTATTATTATTATTGGTCAGTGGGTCCGTGCTTTCATTGCCTTTTACTCCGGCATGTCCAAATGTGTACATCCAGATGAGTGATGCGAAGCGTGACTTTTGAATGTTGTCTATTCATACGAAGTGGAGACGAAACATTTTCTTCATGGGGACTAATATGATTGCTGCGTGTGTGGCTCCCTGTTCTGCTGTCCATGTGAGTGCTCTATAGGCAGCGTATACTCTATACTCATGATTGATGATATTGTCTAGAAAGCAAAGCTATCCTCTTTGATTATTTTCCCAATTCTTTGTGTCGTGTACATCAACACTGATCTTTAACATATTTTCAGGGACCCACCTGTGTATATGATCATACTTTCTAGGTGTGAATACAGTTCTGCCAGTTCCATTATCTCATTGTCAAACACTGCAGGAAACTAACCTCTGCAGTATCGTCCCGATGTCATGCAGCCTACGAGTGCTTTTGAATGTCAACATATATATCAGTCCATTCTCCTTCATCCTGGAGATCATCCAAGTCACAGAACCTGTTTGATTATCTCTTCAGCCTCAGCCAAGCAGAAGCAACATCTATTGAGGCTCATTCTCTTTCTTCCATCGATAACGTTGTGCAGAAGGTGATTTTGTACACTAATACTCGCATGTACGCCTAACCTGTGTAATTATATGCCTGCTGCCATCGTATGTAAATAAAGAATGAGTTGCATGGCCAGGATTGAGTTGCATGGCCGGAAATGAGATGTCTTTTAAGCAGCCGAGTATGAGTCTCAATGCTTCATTTTACATCTTGTCCAATCTTTTTAGCTGGGTCTTGCCGACAGCGAGGAAGATTCTAGTCTGTGATGCTTAGCACAAGTCTCCGGTAGAGGAGGAGCAGGCGATGCTCAATGTCAGCTGCGGCCATTATCTTCAATACTTTCAAATATTTTCCTGGCTCTGAAGATGGCATTGTGTACGTAACACTTGCATGATAAGCCTCTGTCAAATGTGATATACAACTGTTTCATTGCGCTAGCTTTATCCACATCTATACGTGCTAACGACTGCCATAGGCGCATACTATGAGAGCGTTCAGGGACGACCATCTTAAGAAAGCCTTTACTGACATCACATGTCCCATTGTTTCTCGGCAACTCTCACTAAGTCTGTCCAACTCATGCGTTACGGCTGCTATGATTTAACCCCTGTTTCCCCCTAAAATAGCAACATTTCTCCTATCAAATGAAATAAAGTCTTCCAAAAATAAACTCTGTCCACCCCAGGGGGTATTCCTTTAATTTAGAAAATATGTGGGTCTGTGGGAGATAAATTAAGTTTAGTTAGTTGCATGACTGTTGTACAGGATACCGCAATCAACCCCAACATACATTAACTGTTTGCAATTTTCTAAGCAATTTTATGTTCAGTAGATTGCTATTGATTTCTAAAAAGCTAATGCTCAAAACATAATGAAAATTAAGGCAAAGCAGTTTGCTCCCAAAACACCTGTTCCTGACTTCAAACCCAGGATCGGGAAACTGCGTTCAGTAACCCCAAGCCTTATAATAATAACAATAATAATATGGTTCACACTTAACTATTTGTAAGCAAAAAGTTAATATAACAGCTGTCCTCGACAGAGGAAAATAATATATATATATATTCTCTTTGAATTAATCAATTAACGTATTGCGCACCACTTAATAAAGAGTTAAGGAAACAACACACATAATGGCAAAAAATGGCAAGGTAGAAACAAGGAAACATTCAAGGCAGGCTATAGAGAAATAATAATGCCACTCTAATGTATTAATGTATTAGACAACAACAGAATTAACTGATTCAGTGCCAAACAAAAATTAGGATTTGATCAAACATGGTGCACAATGAAATGAACAAGTATTACAATGGACATTTCCATTCGCTGAGCATTAAAATTGTGGAAGATACTGCGAAACAAAAACAAATAACACGATGACCCTAGTCTGACGGTATATCGTCCTTCTGTCTAAATGGGAGGTCAAATGTGGCGATATATTATCCTTCTGCACTGAATCAGTTAACATTACAACAGCGCATCATGTCTGCCTGCCCGACTGGGGCCATTTACACGCCTGGAGGCATATTGGCTACATGGTGCTAGCCCGATATTTAAAGACCTATCCACGCTTGATGGGTCATAGGGTCAATATCATATCACCTTTCTTTACTTCCCAGGACTTGTCTTGGTCCCCCACAGGCTGGGTCGACCTGGGAGCTCTGGTCAATTTTAAACATCAACTTCATTGGGTATTCTAATACATGACCACCTGGTCGATAGGCAAGCAAGTCACTGCCCCCTCCCTCCTTTCTCCAAATATTGAATCACTGTACACTTAATAGGAACATTATTGGAAACCAACAACTGTTTTCTCTAAATACAAGTACAAAGAAATGGAATCCAGTTCTCTTTCTAGTAAAATTATTGAAACTAACAAATGTTTTCTATAAGTACAACCAAATGGAATCCAGTTATCTGTCTACTAAAATTATAAAGATAATAATATGTGATTTAGTGCAGTTTTAGAACAATCATCAGTCCACTAATGCTGATTGTGCAATGAATATGAATACATCTATGTTGCTCCTGTCTGTGTACAAGCGATAGCAAATGACAAAAGCATTAGTTCGGTTAATGCATAACAAATTAAGCCAAAGCAAGCAAAGCTTACACACAATATAAGCATAAGAACATGGCGCTTTGGATCATCAATAAAAGCATAACAGAATTGTAAGTATTGTAACTCCTGGAAGTCAAAGCATACGTATGAGATAAGTTATTATGTCTATGTTTATCAACAAAACATTTTTGTCTTAGTATATCTTTGGCATTTAGACTGAGCATCTTAAAGATATCAGGCTAGTTTTTATTAACAGGTAACACATTATATGTTACATCGTTGTAATACATGTGTGATGTTTCATTGTGGTTATCGTTGTATATGGAGCTAGCCGTATATTTTAACGGACCGATCTTGGATCTGCGGTGGCATAATTGTTAGTGCATTTACATGCTAAGACAGTGTTTGGGTTCAGTTCCGTAATATAATAGCATAATTTAATTTTAAGAATTCATTACTCTCGGTTAGTAATATATATATATATATATATATATATATATATATATATATATATATATATATATATATAGCGAGAGAGAGAGAGAGAGAGAGAGAGAGAGAGAGAGAGAGAGGGGAATGAGAGAGAGAGAGAGAGAGAGAGAGAGAGAGAGAGAGAGAGAGAGAGAGAGAGAGAGAGAGAGAGAGAGAGAGAGAGAGAGAGAGACTGAGCCGGACCCAATGTAGTGAAGTTGATCCTCTCGACTTAACACGTTCCTGATAACCTTACCTTTCTAAGACGGATCCTTTGTATTCACTGTATGAGGTCGAGGTCGACTCAAGGGTTACGGTTGTTGGAGAGAATTTCTTTCACCTACTAGGGATTGAGCCTAGGGCCAGAGTGTTTGAAGCCAGTCCACTAACCACAATGCTATCAAGGCTCCAGCTATTATGCAGTGTGCCATTACGTGCTATTATATCTAATGCTCTGGGACGCAGAGGTGTTTCCAAGACACCGGGGCCAGGTTTTATACTGGCCAAGACCTACTAACATGTCCTTGTCGTGCGTCCTGGGCAACAGGCCCCTTCAGGGTCCTGGCTAATGTAGTAGGATTGCTGATTCTTCCAAAGTCAGAGAGTATCTGCCTGCACGGCGAGGAACCACCAGTCTGCACACCAATAAGCCAGACATGGGACAACGGATACTCACGCAAACCTCAAGTCCGGTATGACATCACACTGATGTTGGACAACATGATGTCTTCATCCGACATACAGGACTTCACGCTGGAGTTCACAGCCAGCGAACGCAAGCAAGCAAGCATATAATGCTCCACCAAGACTGTGCTAGTAAAATGTTCAAAAGCCAGTGTCACAACATAAATAACAACCAGTATAAGAATGGAGATAGAGGCGGTCATGGCAGCTCAAGCATAATTATAGGAGACTCAAGTAATCAAGATGGCTATTATGCTGATTTTCAGAATATGCGTCATGAACATCAGATTGAAGGCTATTCCATTAGCAATTCACATTCTAACGATTATTTCTTTTACTGCTCTTTAATTGAAACATTTTATGCTGGATCTGTCATTCTGTTGTTTGTTACTAGACATGGCAAGAAGTCTCCTTTCTTGGCTTAAGCAATGTATATCATGGCACCGAAGATGCCTTGATCGTCCACTGCACCTGGATCCATCTCCAACCGCCTTGACACTGTCTTACTCAAGGCCTATAAAAGGACCTCTTGCTTTATTTTTTACTTTTACTTATTTAAAAAAAAAAGTAATACCCCAATACACCTCAAGGTGTCTTAAAGGGTCATTTACTCTTTTAGAAACCAGTCCATGATTTTATTTGTTGCCTACTTATTGCTTACTGTCATTTCATTATTTAATTTGTTGCTCCTTTATTGCTTACTATCAGTTCATGATTTAATTTCCCCACTCACTAATATTTTACTATCAATGCATTATTTAATTTGCCTCTATTGATTTACAGCTCGATTTCATTCCACTGTGTATTTGTCTGCTATTGTTTCAATCCATATTTCAATTCTTTCATTTATAGCTTGCTATCAGACCATGTTTTCTTGTGTCTGCTCATGTATTATGCCTTGCAGTTAATGTACACCGCAGCAAATATTTCAAACACCATCGCTTTAAATTATCTTCCATTACAGGACATTTCACCACAATGACTTAAATAAATAACTGTGCCAAGCCAATACGAGGATTACAAGCTACAGCATGAGAATGGGGTTAGAGGCTATCACCGCGGCACGGAATGAACTCTCTAATGATTCACTTACAAAAGTGATTATTGTCTTCTCAGCCCATGATTGGAATTTTCAGAATGCAGGGCTGTAGTGTGAAAGGTTGTCTCTCGTGAAGGTCTCACAACTTTTGGAACTTGTGTGGATCAATTGCTGAGACCCCACACGAGTGGGTGGAAATGAGAGATGATATGCTGAATTCAAAAGGCACCTATTATTGGCTCAATGAAGTGATTGTGACAGCTTGGTGCATGGTAAAATATCTCTTGATGAATCTCCTCGATTGGAGCTCTAGAAGTGTGAATCCAGTTGTGTTGAACACCGATGAGGATAGTTGCAGTATGCAACCAAGCACCTCGCAACTGGAACAAGTAGTATCTACACTCTTCAGCCGTTCATTATACGCGTAGTGAGAAGTGATGGCACGGTGGGTCTGCACCTTCATAGGAATGACACTGAACGACACAAAGCAGACAGCTCAGCAACCTTAGGAACAATGACTAAAACATGACACTTTACAACCATAATAACAAGAACAGCAATGACAACAATACTATTAACAACAATATCAACAACAGCAACAATAACAACAGTATCAACAATAACAACAACAACAGCAGCAACAGCAACACAGACAAGAACAACAACAGCAGCAGCAACAACAATAACAACAACAGTAACAACAACAACAGTGACAACAATAATAGCGACATCAATAACAACAGTGATAATGACAACAACAATGATGAAAACAACAACAACAGTGACAACAATAACAACAACAACAGCGATATCAACAACAATAATAACAACAACAGCGATAATAACAACGACAATAACATCAAAAACAGCAGTGGTATCAACAACAATAACAACATCAACAACAACAGTGATATCAACAACAATAATAACAACAACAACAATAACAACAACAGCAGTGATATCAACAACAATAACAACAGCGACAACAACAACAACACCAATATCAGCAACAACGACAACAATAACAACAATGATGATGACAACAACAAAAGCAGTAACAGCAGGAACAATAACAACCATAATAACACTGACAATAACAACAAAAACAACAGAAGTGGTAAAACAGTTTATGGATTTTATAACAAAAAGTGTATCATGAAGACAAGGTTTGCAAGCCGAATACCACATGGCAAACTATTATAAAAGAAACTAACTGAAAAGCAGTTTGCATTTAATATTGAAATAATGATTAACTTTAAGCAATGGCAAGATTAATGAACACAGCTTGACATAAAACAGCACCAAACAGCACTAGGGACAAGCAAAATAACTATAAGATGGCTAAATGTCAAAGCAATTCACAAAATGTGTGTATGTGCTGTATAGGAAGCAAACAAGCAACTGATATGGTAATACAGAGACAGACAGAGAGAGAGGGGGAGGGAGAGAGAGAGGGGGGGGGAGAGGGAGAAAATGAGGGGGAGGAGGATGAGATGGGGGAGGAAAGATAATGAGAGAGAGAATGAGTTAGGGAGACATAATGAGAGAGCGTATGAGAGGGAGGAGGAGAGCGAATGAGAGGGAGGAGGAGAGCGTATGAGAGGGAGGAAGGAGATAGAATGGGAGATGGATATAAGATTAAGAGAGAGAGAGAGAGAAAGAGGAGGGGGGAGGGGGAGGCAAGAGAGAGAATGAGAAAGAATGAAAGACAGAGAAAGGGAATAAGAGAAAGATATAAAGAGAAAGGACAAGAATAAAAATGTGAAAGAATGAAGGAGAGAGAGAGAAAATGTGAACGAGAACAAGACAGAACAAAGTATATATATATATATATATATATATATATATATATATATATATATATATATATATAGAGAGAGAGAGAGAGAGAGAGAGAGAGAGAGAGAGAGAGAGAGAGAGCGAGAGAGAATAAGACAGGAGGGTAGAAGGGTATAGAGAGAGAAAGAGAGAGAGGGTGAAGACAGAAAGAGAAAAGGAGAGGGAGATGACAGCAGAGAGAAGAAAAGATGCAGCATTAGAGCAAGAAAGCTATAGAATGAAAGTAAGCAAGAAAGGAAGAGAAAAAGAATTAATCAAAATATCATTCCCACAAGCGGCAGACAACTGAGAAGAACCTTCTGGTGGGCGGTTATTAATAAAAACATGACATTATAGCACAAACACAATATATTCAAAGTCAGATAACTCTCTGATATTCCAACCAGGAAAACAGTATGTTCCTAATTTCATGATCGCTGTGGTTTAGAGGATAGTGACACTCGCAGTTACATAATTCCCGATTATACCGAACCGGTTCAGAATCATCTGCGGGTAATTTTGGCATACCGCGTTACGTTAATTTTGATGGTATGAGTTATCGGCTGTCCAGAAAGCAATGGCAAACTACTGAACTATCATTGCCTAGTATATCACAAACAGCCAATAAATGCTGGGGTTAATTACAATGTCATGTATAGGTATAGGACATGCAGCTAACTTTCTAATATCATGATATCGTGCAATCCAAACGTTTTATTTTTCCTCCTCAAATGAATATAGTTGGAAACAACCTCTAAAATGTTGCATATTCCAAAAATACCTTTTCATGGAAAGCTGATTTTTCATACTGTGACATTTCACTACCATTAGTTAAATTCAGTAACACATAGGGTCATATGTTAATTGTTTATCATTTAAAAAAAATAATAACATTCCTTCCTGGCATATGCAAGAAAAGTTCTTTACTGCCACACAATCCTTACTTTTATACAAAATCAGGTTTCCAAAAGTAACATTTGTAAGGGGAAACTTTTTTGGGAAAATAATTACATTTAAATCATTATGTATACATCTCTTTACAGAGATTGCATTGCACTTTTATGGGTTTATCACAAATCCTTTGATGGATTTTTGAGTATTCAAATTATTAAATACAACCTTGAAATTTTCTCACAGAAAAGTGATATAAATAATTATATTGTTTAACAAATTGAAAGACATTTGTCAACAATTCCACTTTCAAGGCTGAAGGACACGCACAAACAGGAAATATGTACTTTAGATTTGAACGTACATTTGTATTGCTGGTAATAATAGGTTTTACAGTAAAGAAATTGAAAAACAGGAGAGCTAATAGTCTCTTATAACTTGTAGACGAATAGCGAAACAAATACCAGACTATAATAAGAAACAACATAAAATATAATATATTAAAATTAATATCCCACAACATAGCAGGGTAGATACAAAGCAAAACCAAATCATGTCTTCCTCTATAATGATAAGAAAAATAATTGTAGGAGCCGTGGTGGCATAGTGGTTGCTCCACTTGCCTGCCGAGACAGTTATCTAGATTCATTCTGCAAAGGCAGAACAAGAATCTGAACAAGATGGCTCTGGGGTAGAACCAGCTTCATTAAAATGACTACAAGACCATTTTCAGGGAGTTGTCTGGGCATTGTCTGAGATGGAAAGTGACGAAATGGGGAACATTTTAATATTTGGCTTTTTGGAAGTAATATTCTTGAGGTCTTGTTGTCATGGTTACACCTCCTGAACATCAGCTAATGGCCTTAGGGGAATGAAATCGGTTAACTCTTTATATCCCAAGCAAACACGTCATGTATGATCAACTAAACAAGACGCATATCAGTCAGTGAACCATATGTGATAGTACTTCTTACATTTAGGCGCAGCATACTAGAAAAACCTGGTCACATGCTTATTTTATACATGGTGTGCACATTTGGCCAATGTGAAAAAAATATACTTGTGATTTTGTTGTTATCATCAGCTCAGGCTTTCTGAACTGAAGAAGGTAATACAAGAACTGTATGAAACAGAAAATAGCTCAGTAATTATGCAAAATAAAATAAATAAATAAGTTAATACCCTGGAGTAGAAGGGAAAGACTATGAAGGAAGACTATATGATGATATGGAAAAGTGCCTCCAGGCACAGGTAGAAAAGCTGATAACTGTTACATGGCTAGATATCCAGTTTCCAGGGTAAATTCATTTTAGATCACCTTTAACTCTTAAAGGATGTAATGATTGTGCCATGGTTAGTATAAGTGTTGTTATAATCTGTTAAAGTATATTGATCAATTACTTTTTTATGTATAACAAGGAGATTGCTGTTATATTCTTCTTCTTCTGCTTTATCTTCTCCATCTTCCTCCTCCTCCTCATCTTATTCTTCCGCCTTTCCTCCTTTCTTCTCCTTCATCCTCATTTTCATCTTCTTCCCCCATCTTTCATCCTCCTTCTTCCACCTCCTCTTCTTCTTCTTCTTCTCATTCTTCTTCAGGTGCCTTGTTTGCAGCAGACATTAGTGTTCATGACTCTCACATCTTCTATTTCATCCTATAGTTTGATGATCTCGATGTTCCTTACATGATTAATTGTTGTGCAATTCTTTAAGCTATCCATATCCATACTAAACTGTTCTCCTCTGGGTATGATCCATCCATCCATCATGTGCCATGCCGGTAAGCGTGGGCGGTCATGTTCTGCCATCTCACTCGATCAACAGAGTCGTGGATCAGTTCCGTGTTTCTGTCTCGACCATGCCACAAGGCCAAGCCATCCAGATACTTGTCTCTAGGTCTTCCCCTTGGTCTGTTCCCCTCGATCTTACCAGTTGTCACCAAGTTCTCCAAATCATTTCTTCTCATAACATGCCCAAAAAATTGTGACTGTCTACGTCTAATGTCTCTGATCAGTTTACGATCTTCATTTGTTTCTTGAAGGACTTGTTCATTGGTCTTTCTGGCTGTCCATGGTATTCTTTGCATTTTCCTCAGAAACCACATTTCTACAGCCATCAGATGTTTTTCAGCCTGGCTGCTCATTGTCCAAGCTTCACATCCATATAAAAGTACAGGTTCTATGTAGCATCTCAACACTCTTTTTCTCGTTTCAATTGACATCTTATTATTGGTCAGTATGTTTTTCATCTTGCTAAAGGCTACTTTTGCCATGGCGATTCTTGTTCTAATCTCTTCAAGGCATCTCCCATCAGATGTTATTACTGTTCCGAGGTAATTGTACCTATTCACTTGTTGAAGAATATTCCCATTTACTTGTATATTACACTGTGGTATTTCGTTCTTCTTAGTGACGACCATAATCTGTGTCTTTTTACAATTTAATTCTAACCCTTGTTGTTCACTGTGTGTAACAACCGCATCTACTAAATTTTGCAGGTCCTGTTCATTGTCTGCAATCAAGACTGTATCATCTGCATATCTAATGTTATTGATGCATCGTCCCCCAATGTTGATTCCTTCCATATTTTCAATATTTCTGAAAATATTTTCACTGTACAGGGAAAACAGATCTGGAGACATTACACATCCCTGTCTCACACCTCTCTTAATAGGCTGATATTGGCTTACTTCATTATCAACTCTTATGGCAGCTTGTTGTTTCCAATATATGTTTTTTACAAGTCTAAGGTCTTTCCCATCAATTTGTAGATCTTCAAGCATCCTTATCATGTTGACATGTCTCACTTTATCAAAAGCCTTTGTGTAGTCAATGAAGCAAAGGTGTAGATCTTTGTTTACTTCTATAGAACGTTCGATTACGGTTCTCAGTATATACACAGCATTTACTGTACCCTTGCCTACTACAAACCCACATTGCTCTTCTCCTATTTCAGGTTGTATTTTCCTCCTAACTCTTTGCATGATAATTCTTAGCAAAATCTTCGTGATGTGACTCATTATACTAATTGTTCGATGTTGATCACATTCCAAGGCTCCTGATTTCTTTGGGATTGCAATAAATACAGAATTACATAACTCATGAGGTATATTTCCAGTATCATATATTGTATTAAGCAGACTGGTAACTTTATCTATTCCATATTCTTCTAAAGCATTTATCATTTCTGTTGTGACGCTGTCTGGACCGGGGGTTTTGCCAGATTTCATATGATTACTGGGTATGATACTTAGTATTATCAACATACAGACTCATTTCTCTATTCCATTTATTCTGTTGATATGCCCCAGACATTTCATTTGCATTTTCCTTATAGTCTTGATGAGTGATGCTACAACACGGCTGTTCATAATTCAGCATTTGTTGTTTTCTGTGTACACAATATTTTTCAACATTCTTCTCAAAAACCACATTTCCACCACCTCTAGTTTTTTTTCATATCTTGATTAATCTTGCTGGCCAGGATTTTCTTCCAAGCAGAAGAACAGGCCATACAAAACATTACAGTCAGCAACATTTTATGTTAGCTGTGCTATTTTTCTCTTTCATGAAGTTGCTCAATCACGTAAAATATCACCAAATTTTGTGATTCTTTTCTTTATGTTAATATGTTACTTAAAAGAAAATGTTACTTCTGCATGACCTTATAGCTTAATTTATTCTACCTAAGCTAAATCATCATACTTTGAATAATGTTGTTAGCAGAAGATATTTTCTTTTCTTTACTTGTTTTTTTTTTTTAAAAGGCAGAGCACCATAAGTTTAATGGCTACTCCATGTATTTTTTATTGCTAGTAATAATCATAATTAAGTGCCATGCAAGCTGGCGTAGGTGTTCAGGTCTCTCTTTGGTGTTCTGGCAATCATCATTAGTTACTCTAGCAGTCCAGGGAATTCGCAACAGTCGCCTCTGGAACCACATCTCTGTTGCTTCCAAGTTCTTCCTAATGTGTTCATTTTCATTCCAAGATTCACTCTGCCATAATATATATATTATTGCATAAGATACTTTTTCATTTTCTGAAATGCAACATTTGCTTGCACTATTCTGCTCTTAATCTCTGTTGTGCACCTTCCATCTGATGTTATAAATTCCCCTAGGTATGTAAGTGCTAGTAATAACAAAGGTAAACTTTCAATCTTCAATGAGATATCACTATGTAGCTTAGATATTTTCAAATATTGACCTATCTGAATTTACATCTTCACTATATACTGGAGTTTGTGCTCTTATATGTGGTTGTCATCACATTGCATGTTCTTTGCAGAACGTCGCTTTTATCACAGCCTGCTTAAAAATCACTTGATCTCTGGCCATTTCTCCCGCCTCAAACACCCTCGTGCCCATAGTGTCTGCAATGTCTTGTGTTCATCTTTGTGCTGGCAGTTCTTCCAGGAACTATGCTTTTAAACACTGCTCTTCCAAGCCTCTGTGAGGTTTAATATGGCCACAGTATTTCAGTTTTAAGACTTGATTCTGTGTATCAGCCAGATTTTTTCCATGTTCAGGTCTTTTAGAATTTCAGTATTTTTCTTCTATGAATGGTTAAAAAGGGAATATTTAAAAATTATAACTAGCTCAAAATGAGACAAAAAATGCGATCAAAGGTACAGCCATGAATACTGGCCTTGAAAATTTATAAATATTGACAACAAATACTGGCTTCTCATCCTTTAAGAGTTAAAATACCTTGCAAGCCATTGACAGACAAGGTCATATTATTACAGATATGTTTACAGTAATATGGTTTGCAAGGGAAATAAGGCTGAAGTCATGAAAACGAAAAGCAAAGCTGTACATATGAGGCTACTATACTGAAAAAGCATCAAAAGATGATAAAGAAATAATGTAAAACCTCTCAAAAGTAAACATCCAGATATGTAACACATTTTAAAATGCTATTAATAACCATAATATAAACTTAGGTAATAATACTATTCATATTCATATATTTTCATGGATTATATTGTCGTCATAACCCTCTTTGAACAACAAACCCTTTCAAATTAATATCCAAATTGTGGCCGACTCAGTCACAGGATTATTAATGTGAGCCTGGTGATGGACACTAATATAACTTCTCTTTTGAGGTTCAGTGGGGTAGGGGTAAAGGTAACACTTTATTAACAGAAGTGAACGACATAGGACTCAACATATATTAGGTCTTAAATCTCATAAATTGGGATGCTAGTGCTAGACAGCTTCAGGCAGAGGAGTGCAATTGGGAAGGTACAAGCCTTACCCTGGTGCGAGGAAATACAACCTAAAGACTAAATGTCATGGTAGGGCAAACCATGGTCAACAACTGGTCTAGAATGGAAGCTCCGACAGGCAGACAAATAGAGCATTGCTTTACTGATCTGGCAGTTTCTGCAGATTGGCTTGTTCCTCTGGAGTAAAATAGACAGGCCAAGAGAGGGGTGATGTTGCATGGGCAACACATAGTCTCTAAATTCAGTCCAGGTTTTGTGTTATGGAGAGATAACTCCATTTTACCATCTATCGCCTATCAAGATGGCATGGTGCCAGTCAGTGCTAGACCTAAATAAAACAGAGGTCATAGCTTTAAAACGTGGCGTGGACAGCTCTAAGACCCACACAGAATATAGGTTATAGAATTATAAAGTGGGGTGGATAGTTCTATGACCTACACAAAATATAGGTTATAGAATTATAAAGTGGGGTGGACAGTTCTGTGACCTACACAAAATATAGGTTATAGAATTATAAAGTGGGGTGGACAGTTCTATGACCTACACAAAATATAGGTTATAGAATTATAAAGTGGGGTGGACAGTTCTATGACCTACACAAAATATAGGTTATATAATTATAAAGTTGGGTGGACAGTTCTATGACCTACACCAAATATAGGTTATAGAATTATAAAGTGGGGGTGGGCAGCTCTCTGAAAAGTGAGACTGGCCACTCTATGATCTACATAAACTATAGGATACATTATTATAACATGGGATGGGCTGCTTTCTGTCTTACATAATATATAGGTCATAACCTTTATAAAGTAACATGGGCAGCTCTATAACCTATATTAAACTAGGTCATAGATTTATAACATGAAACAGTAAGCACCTGCTTCAGTTTACAGTAAAATATGGTGTTTATATAAATCTAATGATCACTGAAGATAAACTATGATAAAATCACTGAAGATAAACTATGATAAAATAACTGAAGCCACATAGACAGGTGAGTTTGTTTCTCTCGGTACTATCAAATTAGAACACTTATGCATGAAAAAGAAAGGGAGATAATTAGTATGCACAGTATGTTTGAGTACATTCCCTTTCCCAAAACATGCATAATTCAGTTAACATTCACTTCAGAGTTAAAGGCAAACTACAATTCTAAAGCACCCACAGCTTTATTTGAAAAATTAGATTTGCTTTTTAGTTTACCTTCTTGGGAATGGATGCTACTCTCTGTATATAAACAATAGTTGTGTAAATTGCATCATCAGAATATACAAAATAACAAGTGTTACAATAGCATTGTATAAAAAACAAATGTATACTATGCAAAATAAATGTTTCTAAACTATTGAACATGTTTGGAGTCTTTCATCTACAAATACCGTTAGGATGTTACAAGCTCACTATTATACTGATGTTTTTAATACGTTATTTACAGGTGTGTGTTATTTCTGTCCGACACTCTAGATTAACCTTTTTCTTATCAAGTCATCACATCATGCTTTGAATAATGTTCGTACCCAAAGATTCTTTTAAATGGTCTTTATTTGTTTTATACCAAGCAAATGACTATATGTTTTGTAACTACTCTGTGTTTTATTTTATTGTTAGTAATTAGAAACCTGGAGTACAACTAAAGGAGACGAAGCCTTGTTACAAACCTTTGTGAACAAAGTCTTAAGACGCATCTTTGGGCCCATTAGGGATACACAAAGTGGAGAGTGGAAAAGAAGAAGCAACAAAGACATTTATGATCTGTTTAAGTCCCCGCTAATCACTGGTATCATGAAGGCTAATAGACTGCAATGGCTGGGGCATACAGAAAGAATGGAAGATAATAGGGAAACAAAACTCGCTTACACTCAGGAAATAAATGACCGTAGACCCCGAGGTAGACCAAGAAGACGGTGGAGAGATAATATACATACAGACCTACAAGCACTTGGAATCAGTGACTGGCAAGAGAAGGTCAACCAGAGGGACGAATGGAGACGGCTTGTATCTGCAGCAAAGAACCTCAATGGCTCGGAATGCTGAAGAAGAAGAAGAAGAAGAAGAAGAAGAAGAAGAAGAAGAAGAAGAAGAAGAAGAAGAAGAAGAAGAAGAAGAAGAAGAAGAAGAATTAGAAAGATACACTGGTCGCTGAATTTACATTAAAATACAAGCATTATCGAATTAAAGAGGAATTCCAATAAAACAGTTGGGCTCATCATGAGGAGAACTTGCCTTATGGTGCAAATAAATACAGTGATTGCAGGAAGAAGGAGAAGAGTAATTAATTGAAGGTTAACAACAACAAAGCTGTAAAACATACAGAAAAATAGTACAAACAATAAAGAATATAATACTAATACAGGCAGTAGACAGCATTCATAACTCTGGCAGTCAAATATATCCATTTATTCTAATAAATACAAAGGAAGGTATATAGAAAATATAAAAAATCTGTATTATCCTGACAACAAGTGAGATAACATCAAGAGATGAACCGAAAGAAGTGTTTATGAGTGCATTGTGAAGTCTCATGACAGCCGACCTTCAGTGTGGGGATGGCACTTGATGATGATCATCATCATAATTATCATAATCATGAAGCAGGTCCTTGGCAGAACACTGCTCTTGTCATGGCCCGCCGAAAAGTCTCTTGATCTCCCTCACACACCCTTATGCCCAAGATGTCTGCAATGACCTATGGCTATTTTCTTATTTTTCTTTTTCCATCTTAGTGCTGATCAAATCCTGTCTCTTCTTCCAGCAACAATGTCTTCCATCATTATTACTGATGTTTAATATTCATTCAGCAACATGTCCTTTGCAGAACCTCGCTCCCATAACAACCTTCTGGAAAACTTCTGGGTCATAAGCAAGATGACCCATGTCCGATACACCAATCTGGAGATTATCTGCCACATCCTGCACCCATCTTCTCTTCGACCAAAATATTTCAATTTTCTTTGTTTTATCATCTTTAGTAGCCCGCCTTCTTTAATATTAAGATCTTGTCACATGGATGCATTTATTTTGATGTTTAATATACGTTTATTATTTCAATTTCCGAGAAATTATGCTGTTTATGGCTCAGTTTTCTTCGATGTTCAGATTTTGTCAGTATTTTTCTTCTTCTTGGTCAATTATGGTCTAAGAATTTTTCTGTCGCATTTACACTCACATGCCTCTATTTTCTTCTTATGGGTCCATGGTTGTCTCAGAATATTTTTGTAACATTTAAACTCTCATGCATTGATTTTCTTCTTCTTGGTCCACGGCAGTCTAAGAATTTTTCTGTAACATTTAAACTCACATGCCTTGATTTTCTTCTCTAACTAAAGAAGAACAAACAACAACAATTTACCTAAACGAACATCCCCTGTAAAAAGTAAAGAGTTTCAAGTACCTAGGAAGTATAATATTATCAAATGGCAGATCAGAAGACGAGATCAAAAATAGGCGCAATAAGGCAAATCAACTCATTGGACAAATGGCACCAATACTAAAGAAGAAACATGTATCAATAACTACTAAGAAAGCACTTTACAACACAATCTTCCTGCCAACTCTATGCTACCAATGCCAAACCTGGACAATGACAGAAAAAGAGAAAAGAAAAATCACAACAACAGAAATGAGATTCCTGAGAAGAATACTCAACGTATCAAGAAGGGATAAGATCAGAAATGAAGAAATCAGGACTAAAGTGGAGGTTAAAGCAGCACTAGATTTTATTAGAAAGCAGCAAGTCAAATGGTTTGGCCATGCAAGAAGGTTACCAGTCAACAGCATACCACAACAAGCAATGATGTACAGACCAGATGGAAACAGAGGAAGAGGCCGACCACGTAAACGTTGGACGGAGGGAATAGCAGAGTCCATGGGAATATCGATATATGAAGCCCATAATCGGGCACTCTCACAAAGTTTATACTTCACCTCGACACCGCAAGGTACAAGAGGAACATGATGAGATGAGATGAGGTCCATGACTTACAAACACGTTGCCTCAGAAAACATGCATGTTCTCTAGAATGTTTCTTTGACTCTGATTATGTTATGCCAAAGGTTCTGGATACTGTTTAAACTCTGCATTGCTATTACCAGTCTACTTCTGGCTTTTTGAACAGTCCCCAATTGTCAGAGTCTCACATGGAGTCGGTAGGAACATAAAGATAGAAGGGATTTAGAGAAGGGACATAACCCCAATACAAGGGAACTAAAGAGACCCACTCGAATGCTCAAATAATCTAGAGCCTTCGAGAAGGATAGGTCAGTTCGCCTACAGCTCCGTGGACACAGGTGGAACCCGCTTACCGCGTGCCAGGACCTGTTCCACGAGAAGCTCGAGAGTTACAGCCCGTGTCCGATCGAGACACGTTAGAGGGCAGACGCCGACTGGACATCGAAGAAGCAACAGGGCTTAACTTAAGGGGGACTTGATAGATTGAACCCAAGTGTATTTAGGAGTGTTACTCATAAGATAGATAGATGATAGAGTTTGTTGTAATGATTATGTATGAGTGCTTTGTTATGAACTCCTGTGATATTGTACTCAAGGGTAGCTGGCTGCGAAAACCATTCTTCGCCAGCTTACTGTAAATAAATTATATCAGATAGTATCAGAATGGAGTTTGTTGCCTGTATGAACCCGAGTTTCATTTCTCTAGGTCTCTAGGACGTTGACACCAATGTTCTTAATTACAGAGCTATGGCAATCAAAATTTGTGACATTTTCAACTTCTTCATTGATGACAGTTAATAGCAAGAAATGAAAAGTATTTGCAACTATTAATAATTGACGTAGTAACTAAAGGTAAAGTAAATGGCATAGACTAAACAGCAACAATCACCAACTCCAGAATTTTGGCATAGCTAAGACAAGAAGTTAACCAAATTGTACATTAAAAATAAATCAGGAAACACTGATTTGGTTGGAGAGATTTAACTATCTCTGATCAGTTATATAAATAGATGGAAAAAGCAATACAAATATAATGCAGAATAACTCCTGAGAAGACACCTTCAGTACAATCTGATTATTATAATTGACTGAAAGACATAATTTAACCCCCCTCCCCCCCCCCCCTCCCCCCCCCAAAAAAAAAAAAACAAACAAACATAAATTTAAAGAAAATTGCCATTATGCAAAATGATAACAGACACTATATATTTCAATTATAACCCAGAAGAGTTGAGCAGAATATTATTTTTTATAAATATAATAGATTACATTCTGTGAAATAGATCAGTCTCCAAGAAAGTCATTAAATGAGTTTTCTAACTTTATATACACACTTATTCTACTGTGTAGATGTAAATAATGAACACTGAATACACAAATTACAAAGTGAATCAGTTCTTCTACAGAATACTGAGAGTACTTAGGAAGTATATTATCATCAAATGGAAAATCAGAAGACAAGATCGAGAGTAGACACAACAGGGCAAGCCAATACTAAAGAAATAATACTAAAGAACAAACACGTATAAGGAGATACTAAAATAAAGAAGAACCCTACAACACAATCTTTCAACTAACTCTAGTCTATCAATGCCAAACCTGGAAAAGTGTAAGTTTAAGTTTTAGAACTAATCCACAAATAGTTAATTGCTTGGTATAGAACAATATCATAACAAATCTGGGTATTCTTACTTCATATACAGAAAGTAACATAATTAAGTCAGACAGGAATCTCAACCCTTAAAAATGACCATTACAGTGATCCAATGAAAAAAAAATGGGACCAAATAATGAAACATGTATAGGAAATTTATCAGGGCTTTGGTTTATTTGACCAAACAGTTTTAAATCCTGTAAGCGAAGGAAATCTGTCAGGGGTTTGGTTTATTTGACCAAACAGTTTTAATTCCTGTAAGTAAAGGAAATCTGTCAGGGTTTCGGTTTATTTGACCAAACAGTTTTAATTACTCTAAGTAAAGGAAATCTGTCAGGGCTTTGGTTTATTTGACCAAACAGTTTTAATTCCTCTAAGTAAAGGAAATCTGTCAGGGCTTTGGTTTATTTGACCAAACAGTTTTAATTCCTCTAAGTAAAGGAAATCTGTCAGGGCTTTGGTTTATTTGACCAAACAGTTTTAATTCCTCTAAGTAAAGGAAATCTGTCAGGGCTTTGGTTTATTTGACCAAACAGTTTTAATTCCTCTAAGTAAAGGAAATCTGTCAGGGTTTTGGTTTATTTGACCAAACAATTTTAACTCTTGTAAGTAATGGAAATCTGTAGGGTTTTGGTTTATTTGGCCAAACAATTTTAACTCCTGTAAGTAGAGAACTCTTCTAGACTCCTTAAGATGCAGTAGGCATGTAGTGCTAGTCTCATATGTGTATAGACCAATCAGCACTCAGTGGCTGGGGTTGCCAGTATCAAGCTAGCCACCTTTACTTCCATGCTATTTCTTGGTAACAATTTTAGGCTAGATAGGCTTTTAAAAACCAAATTTGCGTTTAATTCCATTTCTACCCAAAACATTACGCTCTGATCGAACTCTTACTGATAATTATGATTTCAAATACTTTACAGTATAAATCTACATACTCTAAACAATGTTGTATGTGACAACACAAAATAATTTGTAACTTTCTGGACGTTATCAAACCATTTTATAAATTTATGTTGCATGTTTTGTCGCCAAGTTGCAATAATTAAGATAAATTATAAACCTCAGGGAAAGCCTGCAAAATATTAAAATGGAGTAAGTAAGGAAATATGTTTCTTTGGCAACACTGTTCTCCACTTTGTACTATGATGGCCGAATTTATCAAAAATGTGTCTGTGGACTTCCATACATGATTGGGAGGAAACAGAGTTAACATTAAATAAAAGCCTAGCATGTCTGTTACACTACACTTGCATTTCTGAATCAATATCTACAATATTATTCAGCTATACTAGAGCAAAGATAAAGCTCTATTTTAATATAATAATACTCAGATAAGCAAATTAAAGCTGAAATAATCAATATTCCAATTTGAAATCTCTACAGCAAAAACTAGCAAGCACAGTAATTTAATGGAAAGAGAAAGTGAGAGAAAAGAGAGATTAAAAAAAAGTTAAGAAATTTAGTGTGTGTAGGTTTAAAAACAATTACTTCACTAAGAAAAGAACATAAATACCTTGACATTGAAAGAGTACTAATTAGATGAAATTCTGTAAATACCATTGAGAGCTAGAGGCTCAGGAAAATACCCTACAATATGTTATATAATATTGGTAAAAACTGTTATACAACCACATTTTCTTGACAAGCAGTTATGGAAAGTGAAATGTGTCATGATTCCTTAAATGTGCTTTAAAAATGCTTTATTGTGTCATTTAAAATGTTGAAGATAATAGAAAATGCTCGGATGATAATGTATATCCTGAAGATGTTAGGATACCTGGAAGATGTTAAAACATTATTGCGTAACATTTTTATAAAACTTTGCTTTATAATCAATACTTCATGATACAAAAAGTAAATACAGGTATTAAAATGAGCTACTCCTACATCTTTTCTAAAAGAAAGGAAAAAGCTTTGATAAGTTCAAGAGCAATTATTATGGAACAGAGAAAACGTATTTAAGTGAATTATTTTATAAATCGCATGTAAATAATGTTTAGAAATGGCTGTTCAATAGAATTAAATAGGGTGAGATAATTAGAACAAAATGGTTAGTTCTTATTGGAAGCGCTTTCTACAATATACGCACCGGCCGATTCATATGTCTGTCCTTCGGCAACGTTTATTATGTCCGCCAAGCGAGCGGTTCCACTTTGTCTGACCCCTAGTGTCTGCTCCACTACTGATCTCAGACCAACCCTGTATTGGGGAAAGGTTAAAAAGCAAACTAAACAACACAACCAACCAAGCAGACGACAAAATGGTGGAATAGTTTCTTAACTTAATAGACATTCTGAACAGGTAATTAACTTATGGTCACTGCTAACTGCAACCAAGGTAATTAAATAAAATGTTCGTACAAGTTGCATAAATAAGTAGACATCAAAGCAAATGGGAAAGCAAAGTAAATTTAAAAGCTATCAGCAGGTAATTTGAATTTATGTTTACAGTAAAGAAACAGAATGGAAAAAATTTGCACATAATAAGGAAGACATGGTAAAAACAATAAAGATCAAACAGATCAGATTAAATGTAATAAGGATTATAAAGTAAATGTATGTTTGGTACTAATAAAACTAAACAGGAAAAGACAAATGAAATGAAATAATATGACTCAAGGAACAGGATCATTGTTTGCAACTCAAACAACTCAATGTATCACAGAATCAAACTAAAGATAACAAACAAAGTGAAAAGATACTGATATTCAAAATATACAACAATTACACAATGTCACTTCAAAGCAATAAAACAATATACAGAAAGAATAAGAAATGCAACATAAAAGACAAGTAGCCAGGAAGAAATAAAAAACTCAAGCTGGAACAAAAAGTAGGAAATAAAATAATAATAATAAAAATAAAATGTGACAGTGGGTTTCAGGGAAGAACTATAATTATGATTTTTTGAGGCAGCTGTGTTTGGTTTACTTCCAGTAGCTCTTCCCAAAACTCCAACAAGACATGTCCTTAGGCACACCTCAACGCGGTTGTTTACACAGGAAGTGAGATTCCTTGTTTATTGGACAATTCTAATATATCACTCCCTCTCTGCGGCGTTTTATGTTTCTTTTATATGTTTTCACCAAATAAAGAGGTTTTATTTTCTAAGGGAAAATACCAAAGATAAACAAACTGAAACCTTCATTGATTCTGTCTTTGCTTTGACTGTCACCTTTGCTGTCTTCAATGTCTATGTGACTGATCAAATATTCACTTCTTAACGATTGTCTCGATCTAGAAAATTGATGTACTTTTGTTAGCAAGAATATATCTAGACATTTTGTGATACCATAGTAATTCCTCTAATAATAAATTACTGTATTTCAAACTGGCTCTGTTCTAAATAATTAGCTCATGGATACAAATGTAAAAAGGTAACTAAATCAGCATACATTTTCATAATGAGCCACTTAAAAAGCTTATGAAAAAGAAATATTTTTATTTTAATACTTTAAAGTAGTCATATTTTAGAAGTGAAGGAATAATTATAAATATTGTTTGTTTAAGCAGCAAATATTCAGTGTAAGGGCTCAAACATCAGTCAATGTTTAGCATTGTATGGTTATCAAAGTTTTAACCATCTGGCCTGAGGCCATGCAAGTTGCCTGATAAACATATCTTTAACAGGTTAAAGGTCACACAGAAACATGTTATTCCAGAATAATTTATTCAAGGAAATATGATTACAAAGACAATGAAAGACTGAATATTATTAATGAGGTGAGAATTTTGAGAACAACAATGAGTTGCAGAAGCAATACTATCACAATATAAACAATATATAAATACTAGATTATCATATAAGCATACACACATCTATAAACATCATTCATTTTGATCATTTGTCATTGGCTATTTGGACTTTCATAGGTCGTTTACTTGGTGATGCCAAAATATGACCACTGGTTGCCAGCGAGTGCTAGTGACTAGTCTAGCACAAGAAAGGTCACATAAACAAACAAACACTCTGAAACAGACCCTTATTACAGAATTTGAAAAAAAAATGAAAATACATCAAAAATGTTCTTTAACACTGGAGATTGGCAGTTTTTTGAAAATGTTTCTGATATATTTATGTAGTTAATACTTCTTCATTTCATTTGGTTTCATGAGAAGCAATGAGATAAATGGATGTAAATTTACTATTTGACTAAATAAACTTTAATTGAATTCATATTTCATACAACTATGTCTGTTTGGACTCTGAAGCAGCTTCAGATGACACAACAGCTATGTTCCCAGAGGTAGTATCCCCATTTAAACCAACCTGGACAACTTCTCCAGAACTTGCTGTCACTTCCTTCACCTGTTCCGGCGTTACTTTTGTAGCTTCACTCACAACCTCGGATTTCAATTGGAAACTTAATTCAGTAGAACTACCTTCTGCAATTTCTGATTCATTCTCGTCACCATTGTGTACGCTTCCTGGTGGTATAGATTTCATGGGATCAGCTCTTCTAACCTCTTCATCTGTGGTGGTTAGGTAAGATTCAAACCTATCTGTATGTCCATCACGTTGTTGCGTGTGTGTGTCCACTGTATCAGCAGATGGAGTCTTGTCGTTTGACTGTAAATCTCTTAATGCTGAAATGCCACCTTCTTGTGTTAGTGTCTCTTGTGCTTTCTGAGTGGCCTCACTTCCTTCCTTCACCTGAGAGTGAACCTCAGTGCTTCCAGACACATCATGCAATGAGACTGTGTCTGTATCAGTTGGTGAATCTTCATCAGCTCCTGGCCCAGCTTCTGCGGTAACACCATCAGCGTCATCACCATCACCACCATTGGCCATTTCAGCATCGTTAAGAACATCATCATCTGTGTCATCATGAATACCCTTTTCATCTCCAGGAAGAGGTGTGGCAATTGAGATATCAGCCCTGGCCTGATCAAATGTACTGATTTCAGGGCTGGATGCTTCTAGCAAGTCCTCTTTAACACCATTTACAAGAAGACTTTCTTCTTCAATTTCATCATCCACATCTCTTACTTCAGCAGTTTCTTCCAGGTCACCCACATCATCATCATGTTCTTCCTGAATATTTATTTCAACATGTGCAGAAAAGCCAGTACTACCTTTTGTATCATCTTTGACATCAATATGATGTGTAGATCTAGTACCTTCCTCATCAGAAACATCAGTGACCATGATATCACAATGCATTTCTACTTTCTCTTGATCCTTTGTCTGTGATCCATCAGAGCATGTTTTCTCATTTATGGAGGAGTGTTTTTCTAAGGGAGGATCATCGAGGAGGTGTTGATCAGTTCTGGTGTCAGGAGCAGTCTGGTCTTGTTCAGCATGATCTTTTATAGTGGCTTCTATATCTCCAGTGGTAGATCCACTCTGGTCTCCTGTACTTACTTCTGACTTTGTCTCAGTCTGCGATGTGTCTTGCTTAACTGTACTCTGTGATTTGGAAATAATATCTTGTGCTTTCTCTAGATGTTGTTCAGAATCTGACTGATCTGTAAGCTCCTTTTCGCCTTTAGTGAGTTCCTGTGATTTACCATCAGTTTGTGATGAATCTTGCTGAGCTATACTATGTGATTTCTGTAAAAGCACCTCTTGTGCTTCTTCATTTGGTTTTTCTGACTCTCTCTGCTTCTCTTGTTCTCCATCTCCAATGTCTACACCAGACGATTCTTTTGCTATTGGATCCTGAAGTTCTATGGCAGTACCACCTAAGTCATCTTTGATAAAACCAGATTCTGACAAGAACTTGGCACTACTTTCACTTAAACTAAAGGTTTTCGAAATTATCACATCTTCTTCTGCTGGTGGTGATTTACTCAAACTACCATTTACTTTGTCTTCCTTGTGCTTTATTATCATCTCATTTTCAGAAGCTGTAGTGATAGGTTGACTGACAACATCAGCAGAATCTTCATGGAAACCAAGATTCAATGCATCACCTTTCACTCTTTGGCTAGAAGAGGATTCCAAAACCACCTGACTTTGTTCATGAACTTTCCGTTCAACTTTAACAACTTTTCCATCCTCACTATGTTCTTCGAAAACTTCAAAATGTTCTTGTTTTTCACTTATCTTCCTTGTAGGGTCAGATTCTTTTTTGTCTTCTTCCCACAAATCATCGATTGACATGAAAGAGGTTACTTGGAAAGAGTGTGCATCAGTCCCCGAAGAGCTTCCAATGAGTTTTGATTCTTTTGAGGATGTCACAACACTGGTCACAACCTTGGTTTCTGTCTGCTGGACTTCTGTTGTATGCGACATAGAGGTAGTATGGACAATCTCTTGTTGAGAACTATGACTTTTGGCTATGCTGAACTCTGAGGGTATCAATGCTGGGTGATCTGCTGGTTCATCTGTTATTCCTGGACTAATCTCAAGCTCATCAGCTTTTCGCTTCATTGACAGAGTTTCATGATGTTCACTAATTGTTTGTTTTATAGACACACTTTGATCTGACTCATGACTTGCCATTTCTGTGGCTTGATCTTCTATAGATTCACCTGTAACTGACTCGGCTATCAGATGTTTTTCAAGAACATCTGTATGTTTTGAAGGCATACTTTTCTCAGCCTCTATACTCACTGTCTCTTCCAACAGGCTTTCTGAGCTAGCATCTTTAACCACTTGTTCTTTCGTCAAGATTTTAGTAAGCCCAACAACCACTTCCTCTTTAGACACACATTCTTCACACTCTGGAATATTACTCTTGTCTGCCTTAATGCCAGAACCAGAGAATACCTCTTCTTTAGCTGTGTCTTTTCCTGGTTCATCAGCACTCTTCTCAGCTGCCGGACTTTTCTGTCTATCACTTCCTTGGATATCAGCCTCCTCCTCTTTCATAATTAACTCCTTACTTTCAATAGACTCTTTATCATCTGATTTGTCAACTGTGTCACTTCTACGCACATCGTCTATGTCATTCACTCTTTCAGTGAAAGATTTCACATTTTCATCTTTTATTGATTCAACAACTGAATCTGTTTCATTTTTTCCAGTAACTTCATCAACATCCAACTGTTCTTCATCAACTTCCAACTGTTCTTTATCTTGAATCTCTTCAACATTTTCTGCTTCTAAATCGTTATCTTTTTCTACTTCTTTGACAGTCTCTTCAACGTTGGTCCCCACATGAATACCTCCTAGGTCTTCCTTGATGTCTTCATCTTTAGTTGTAGCTGCAACTTCTGTTAGAGATTCACTTGAAATACCATCTGGACCTTCACTGCATCCCTCTTTGGAAGTTTGAAGTTCAGCCTTTTCACTTTTAATTTCCAGAGGTATATCCTTTCTATCCAGCAATATCTTCTCTTGACTTTCATTTCCTGACAACCCAGATATCTCAACTTCTTCTTTCTCTTCAGTCTGTACTTCATCAGTTTTCACATCCTCTTTCTCTATTACCTTCCTCTCCTTATCATCAACATTCTCCATCTCCTCCCCCTCTGCTGCAACATCTGCAAAATGTGATATATCACAATCAATATCTTTACTTTCTTCATCCTCTGCACTACTTGTGTCTGTTTTCTTATCAAATACCTCAACGTCTTTAACCTCCATGTCAACTGTTGTAGATGTCACTGTGACATCCATTTCTCCATCACCCTTTCTCACCTTTTCGTGTTCCCCCCAAGTCATCTCAGAATCCGCTGATACCTTTTGTGAACTAATCTGTGAAGATGTACTTTCTGCCTGTGTTTTGCTTAACTCTTGAACAACAGAATCACTTTCTGTTACTGTGTGTGTTGTTTCTACGGTACTTCTACCATCACTAGATGTGTCTTGTTCTAGTCTGCTAGCCATATTGCCAGATTTGTCCTCAGTTATTCTACCATCTAGAGACACAAAATATGTCTCTGTTATAAAAGTTTCCTCCTCTTCTTCTTCTTCATTATCCTGAGTGATATTTTCTTCCTTGGCAGTTTCATCTTCTGTTTCCACAGAGATGCCTTCTGCTTTCATTGCCACTTCTTTCTCAATGGCTTCTTCAACTGTTCCTTCAACAATAGATTTGGACAAATTCTTCAGTTCTTCATCGGCAGATGTTAACAGAAGATTGCCTTTAACGTCTGCTGATGTAACATCGACAAATTCTTTGTTTCCCTCTTCTTCATGTTCTTCTGCTGGATGATCAAATGTCTCCAAGTAGGCATCCATTGTTTCCTTGCTCATCTCTTCTTTTTCTAATGAATCACTGACTTCTGATACTTGAGAATTTTCTATTCTACTTTCAATATGTTGCTTGTGGGAATCTTCTACATCTTTTGCTATCTGCTCTACTATCTCTGTTTCCACTACATCTTCTTCCTTGTGTGTTGTAGTCACTGATTCTTGGTCTTCATGTGATATTTCATGAGTTGGTTCAGTTTCACTTTCTGTAACATCAAGTACCTCTTTTTCCAGAAAAACAGTTTCTTCATCTGCACTTGCTTTCCTTTCTAATGAAACAATTTCTTCTTCAGTAGAAGTTGTGTCACCTTTATCTTCCTTTTCTGCAGAAAGAACTGTTGGTGTTGTTTCTATTACTTCTTTGGAAGAAATTGTTTCATCTTTATCTTCCTTTTCTGCAGAAACAACTGTAGATATTGTTTCTATTACTTTTTCAGCAGAAGTTATTTCATCTTTATCTTCCTTTTCTGAAGAAAGAGCTGTTGTTGTTGTTTCTATTACTTCTTTGGAAGAAATTGTTTCATCTTTATCTTTCATTTCTAACGTAAGAACTGTGGGTGTTGTTTTTATTAATTCTTTAGCAGAAGTGTTTTCATCTTTATCTTCCTTTTCTGAAGTAAGAGCTGTAGAGGTTTTTTCTATTACTTCTTTGGAAGAAATTGTTTCATCTTTATCTTTCATTTCTGATGTAAGAACTGTGGGTGTTGTTTCTATTAATTCTTTAGCAGAAGTTTTTTCATCTTTATCTTCCTTTTCTGCAGAAAGAACTGTAGATATTGTTTCCATTACTTCTTTAGCAGAAGATGTTTCATCTTTATCTTCCTTTTCTGCAGAAAGAACCATGGCTGTTGTTTCTGTTACTTCTTTGGAAGAAATTGTTTCATCTTTATCGTCCTTTTCTGCAGAAAGAACTGTGAGTGTTGTTTCTTCAGCAGAAGTTGTTTCATCTTTATCTTCCTTTTCTGCAGAGAGAACTGTGGCTGTTGTTTCTGTTACTTCTTTGGAAGAAATTGTTTCATCTTTATCTTCCTTTTCTGCAGAAAGAACTGTGAGTGTTGTTTCTTCAGCAGAAGTTGTTTCATCTTTATCTTCCTTTTCTGCAGAGAGAACTGTGGCTGTTGTTTCTATTACTTCTTTGGAAGAAATTGTTTCATCTTTATTTTCCCTTTCCGCAGAAATAACTGTGGGTGTTGTTTTTGTCACTTCTTTAGCAGAAGCTGTTTCATCTTTATCTTCCTTTTCTGCCGAAAGAACTTTTGGTGTTGTTTCTATTACTTCTTTGGAATAAATTGTTTCATCTTTATCTTTCTTTTCTGCCGAAAGAACTGTTGGTGCTGTTTCTATTACTTCTTTGGAAGAAATTGTTTCATCTTTATCTTCCTTTTCTGCAGAAAGAACTTTTGGTATTGTTTCTATGACTTCTTTGGAAGAAATTGTTTCATCTCTATCTTCCTTTTCTGCAGAAAGAACTGTGGGTGTTGTTTCTATTACCTCTTTAGAAGAAGTTTGTTCATCTTGATCTTCCTTTTCTGCAGAAAGAACTGTGGATGTTGTTTCTATTACTTCTTTAGCAGAAGTTGTTTCATCTTTATCTTCCTTTTCTGCTGAAAGAACTGTTGGTGCTGTTTCTATTACTTCTTTGGAAGAAATCATTTCATCTTTATCTTCCTTTTCTGCAGAAAGAACTGCGGGTGTTGTTTCTATTACTTCTTTAGCAGAAGTTGTTTCATCTTTTTCTTCCTTTTCTGCTGAAAGAACTGTGGGTGTTGTTTCTATTACCTCTTTAGAAGAAGTTTGTTCATCGTGATCTTCCTTTTCTACAGAAAGAACTGTAGATATTGTTTCTATTACTTCTTTGGAAGAAATTGTTTCATCTTTCTTTTCTGCAGAAAGAACTGTGGGTGTTGTTTTCATTACTTCTTCAGCAGAAACTGTTTCATCTTCATCTTCTTTTTCTGAAGAAAGAACTGTAGATGTTGTTTCTTTAGCACAAACTATTTCATCTTCATCTTCCTTTTTTGCAGAAAGAACTGCAGTTGTTGTGTCTAGTACTTCTCTGGAAGAAATTACTTCATGTTTATCTTTTTTTTCTGAAGAAAGAACTGTAAATGTTGTTTCCGCTGTTTCTTCAGCTGAAATTATTTCATCTTTATCTTCCTTTTCTGCAGAAAGAACTGTAGATATTGTTTCTATTACTTCTTCAGCAGAAACTGTTTCATCTTTATCTTCCTTTTCTGCAGAAAGAATTGTAGATTTTGTTTCTGTTACATGAGGAGCTTCCTGAATATCTTCTTTCACTGGACTGATATCCTTCACAACATCAACCTTTGTTTCATTTTCTATTGTCTTGTCTTCTGCAGTGACCATGCCCTGACTGGCTGTTTGAGCTGCTGTTTGTTCTGCTACCTTTTTCAATGCTTGATCTAAAATTGTTTCCTCTGACACTTTTGCATACTTATCTGTAGGTGATGGAGAAGGAGTGTGTGGTAGCATTGGAGCTTCAGCTGTTGCTTCCGGTTGGCTCTCTTCAATTGTCAGAGAATCTTTATATGCTTCATCACTATCCTTGGTGGGCATAGCACTTTCCAGTGTGCCTGTGGCAACTACATCAAGTTCCTTATTTTCCCCCTCATCTGGTTCCTCTGCTTGTGCCTTTGTTGATATGATGGCATCACCTTCAGATTCTTTAAGCTGATCTTCAGATAAAGCATTCTCCACGTCCTGAGTTGAGAGCTCTAATTGAGGCTGACTGTGCTCCTCACTAATCTGAGTCACATACATCATCTCTTCTTCTATTTCCATGGGTACATTTTCTGCTTGGTCTTCATACTTCTCAATCATTACAACTTCCTCTTTGACACCACCAGCTACTGAAACTGTTGCCTTTTCTTCACTAACTTCTTCATCTCTTGGCTCAAACACAGGCTCCATCATTACAACATCTGTTTTCTGGCAAACTATTTCCTCTTCCAGTGATTGAGAAGTTTGAATATCTGTTACTGTCTGCTTCATAATAATGTCACCCTCAATATCCTTTTCCCACTGACTTTCATCTCCACTTTCTGTTTTCTCATCTTTTACAGTTTCACCCTTTTCTTGAAATAATTTCTGTGACATTTCAGTTTTATGAATGGTTTCTTGTTCCTGTTTCACAGGAGTAAAACTTTTACTTGCTACACTACGTTTCTCATTAAACTGTGTTTCTTCCTTATCACTTTTCTTAACTAATGGTACATCAGCAGATACAGCAGCTTTGGAATCAGCTTCCACTTTCAAAGGTTCTGGTGAAGCCTTTGGCTTGCTGTCAGCCATTTCTGTAGCCTTGACCTTGCTGGGGCTTGTAGTATCTCTATCTCTGCTGCTAATGTAGCTGTATTTGGAAGAAGAAGCTGGAGCGCCATACGGTGCACCATTTGAGCCAGTTTTGTTAGCTGGGGCGGAGTAAGGAGTATAAGAGTGCCTATAAGAGTTGCGGAGAGGGATCCTGTTCAGGAGAGAAAAAAAGGACAAGCAGTAGGAATGGATTCATACAACATATATTGTTACCTTATTTACTGAAACACCCTCATATTTATGTAGCCCATGCTATGGTCTTTCCCAGAATGCATTTCTTAACCTGACACTGAAAGACATGACAGCAGGCAGAAAAGGGAGTATGTTTGTGGCCGGTAAAGGATCATCCCTGTTGCAGACACCAATGTCGTGTCTCCATATTGAAATGGTTACATGTTCCAGTGACCCCAAGAGCATGCCAACGACCTTGTCTGCCATGTTGAACAGGTCAAGGGATAAGGACAAGATGAAGAGAGACACAAACCTTGCTGCCTTGTAAGTAGGCTGGGGGAAGGCAAAGGCTAGGGAAAATAAAGCTGAGTAAATGCTTGTCGAAGCAGGATGAACTAAGCCACAGGATTGACAAAACTGCAGCTAGACTAACTTTATAATAATATATGATGATCTTAAATACATGCTGGCACTTCCACAGGGACAGGAGTCTCTGTGGTGTAGTGGTTGTGCCACATGCCTCATGGTTGTGCCACCTGTCTCGTGGTTGTGGGTTCGATTCCAGACCTCATCATTCTATTCATGAGTACATGATGCTTCTGGGGGTTATCGCTTTAGCTACAGAGTTCGTGCTCGGTGCGACACTTTCGGTGGGTCGCCCTGTGAAAAAAAGCTGAGCTTTATGGGATAAAACTCAGTGCAATTAAGTCAACACATTTTAAAACCAAAGCAGTATGCAGAGGTACTAACTGGCCAACACCTCTCTTCACCTCTCCAATGAATCCTGGCAATAGGCATTAGTCTGACTAACAAATGGAAGATCAACAAAGGTTTCAGATATGATGAAGCCCGCTGAGAACTGATTACTTTGCATGATCCAAAATTCTAAGAGTGTCATAACAACTTCCTGTGCTGAAAGTAGATCATCAGTATCCATTCGTTGCACACCAAACATGAAGAGACCTTTACCATGTCTCAGAATGAGTGAGTTATTTTTCTACTTGGATGAAGCAAATCTTCTTCTTCTTCTTCTTCTTCCTCCTCCTCCTCCTCCTTTCATCTTCCAATGAAGCACAGACACTCAACCAACTAATGTCAGCCAAGCCCTCTGTGAAATCATCATCATCATGTGCTGATAAGCGTGAAGTGTCAGGTTTCACCATCCCACACGATCACAAGAGTCGTGGATCAACTCTGTATTCTTGTCTCGACCATGCCATGTGGTCAAGCCATCCAGATATTTACTTCTCTGCCTTCCCTGTGTTCTTTTTCCATCTTGCCAGTTGTCACTAAGTTCTCTAGTTTATTTCTTCTAATAACGTGTTCAAACAATGTTGATTGTCTACGTCTAATTTCTCTAATCAGTTTACGGTTATCATTTGCTGAAATTTTCACATAGTTAATAAACCAAAGATAGGAGATACTGATGAAAGCATCTGTGGAGCTGGTAAAATGATGACTAAACATGTGCTGAAGGAGTGTCCAACACTTTGGTTGGATTATGCAGCTAAAGTTTTCTAAAGGATGAAGTAGCCGATCCCCAGCAACCCTACTTAGTCACCACTGATATGCCTGGTAGGCTACATTCTATTCTCTGATTCCCTTGTGGGCCTCCATGTTACTTGAGTGGTGGCAAGTCACCGCCAGTCCTCTATGTTACATGGGTAGTAGGAAGTCACAGCCAGTCCTCTATGTTAGAAGGGTGGTAGCAAGTTACCACCAGTCCTCAAGGTGACCATTTGGTGCACAAGTGAACAACTTGATATGACAGGTTTGTGCACAACAATAGCAACTTCAGGCCATAAAAAATTAAACCATTACCTGAATCCCTTTACCAAACAATATTTGAACACACGTTTATATTAATCAAGAAGAAATATTTTAGAGTTATAAATGTTATTGCTACTGATATACCCAAATTGAAAAAAAAATAAATAAATAAGCAAACAAGTAAAATTGAGTGACATATGACAGATGTAAATTAATAGTTACTCGCTGAGCATAACACATACACTCACACACAAATACAAATGCATATACAGAAAGAAGATATGAAAAGCTTTGTAGTCTGATAGTAAGAAAATATAAATGTGTAGCTGTATATATAAAGAAGGGCTGGAGAAGACAATAAATTTATAAATGTTTAACAACAGGAATAAAAAAAATAATGTAAATATAAATTAATCATTAAAGCAGCAGTATGGATCTATATGCTAAATAAATAGGCAATTAAATACATGAGATTATAAAGCAGAAGAAAATCAAGATAAGAAAAGTCAAAATTAGATGATAATAACAATGATAATTTAAAAGAAATATTTCTGAAAATATAAAATACAGAAAAATCAAGGTAAGAATTGTCAATATTAGGATGATGATTCATCGTCATCATCATCAAGTGCCGAGCCGGCTGGCATAGGCGTTCATGGCTCTCCATAGATCTCGGTCTTTGGTGTTCTGGATCAACTCTGCTGATGATATTCCTCCATGCCACCGTCTCAATCCATCCAGCATCATTTCTCTTGGTCTGCCTCTGCCTCTCTTCCCCTCGATCTTTCCAGTTATCACAATGTTCTCCAATGCCTCTCTTCTCATTACATGACCAAAGAAAGCTGTTTGTCTCTTTCTTATTGTTGTATATAGTGTTCTAGTTTCATTAGCCTCTTTCAGGCAATCGTTGTTAGTTACTCTGGCAGTCCAAGGAATTCGCAACATTCGTCTTATAAACCACATCTCTGTTGCTTCTAAGTTATTCCTAATTTGTTCATTTACATTCCAAGATTCGCTGCCATACTGGATGATGATTACAATGAGGAAATAGATAAAGCACATTACAATTTCATTGCTGGATATAGCATTATTATTGTCTTTTTTCTTCTTCACCACTCATTCTGAAAAGTGTTTGGATTGTGTTGTTCTACACATATTGACTAACTAACTAACTAACACATATTAACAAAGCCGCAATATTTGCATCATTTGGCCACACAAGAAACTTCAGCAGTGCATACTTTGTGACCCAGTTTGCCAGTTCTCTACAACCCCCACTGTACAATTCCCAAGTTTGCCATTCCTCTGTAATCCTTACCGTTTTCTGATCCAGTCTGCTTTTTCTCTGTAATCCTTACTGTTTTTAGCCTGTCCTATGTGACCCCAGCCATTTTGTGTTGCAGTTTGCTTGTCATCTAGATCCCTGAATGTGTTGTGAACCAATTTGGCTGTTCTCTACATTTTTTGATTGATTGATTGATTGATTTAGGAACCGACATCATAGCATTTGGGACATTCCCATAAGCACTCCGTGCCCATCCTCAGCAGCCAGCGAAGAGTTCCAACACTAATAGTTCCAGTAGCAATCTGATTATATGTCCGTCTCGCCTTTCCTCAGAGCGTCGATCGTCTGCCAGATCCCCTCGTCACACCTCGCTGCCTCATTCTTACCAGACTATGGTGATCCATATTGGTTTGTAACCCAGTTTGTGTGTCCTCTTCATTTATAATTTTTTTTTAAAAAAAACCTAGTTAACCTTTTCTCTAGGATCCCTACTATTTTGTGACCCAATATTCCTGTCCTCTGTGACCTCAACTATTTTGTGACCCTATTTGCCTATTCTCAACAACCCCAACTGTTTTGTGACCAAGTTTGCCATTCCTTTAGGATCCTTAATGTTTTGTGACCCAGTTTGCTTGTCCTCTATATTTCTTACTATTTTGTGACCTACTCTGACTTTTCTCTACAATCCTTACTGTTCTGTGACCCCAACTATTTTATGACACAGTTTACCTGTCTTCTACAATCCCAACTGTTTTGTGACCCAGTTTGGCTTTTTTCTAAGATCCCTATTGTTTTGTGTTTTTCTCTATGATCCCAAAAGTTTTGTGACCCAATTTTCCTGTTCTCTGTGACCCAAACTATTTTGCGACCCAGTTTACCTGCTATCTACAATCCTGACTGTTTATGACCCAGTTTGCATGTCATCTATGATCCTTCATATTCTGGCTACACTAAATGGCTGCAACCTGTTTCTAGGATCACCCATCCACCACACAGAGGTGGAATAGGGTTGTGGTCAGTTTGTAGTCAAGCCAGCAGTCTCTGACTGCATCTATTGCTTTTGCCACATTTGTTATAAAATTGTCATTAAAATAACTGATTGTACTGTCCTCTGGATCAACCGCTAGGTGCTTAGTGTTTGAACTCACCTCCCAATATAACATAATGACTGTTCTTTTATTTTAAAATGAATTATAGCTTTTTGTTGTGTGCTAGACTCAGTGTTGTTATCTTTTCACTTTCTTACATTTCTGCCATATTTAACCTTTACTTAAAGGCAAAATTAGACTTCTTAGTATCTTATAATTTTATAGGTAATTTTTAAAGACCATTCCCAGTTGTTTTTTTATATTTATGCTATGTTGCCATTTGTATCTATCTATAGATTATCGTTTAGCCCCAGCTGAATGATGTCTCTTAATCCATACTTGACATTGCACATAGGTACATGGAGAGCTTATGCTTGGCTTTCCAAGGTCAGGTGTGTTGTCTTGGTTGCCTCCTGTAAGTAGGTTTGATGTTGCCTATCTAGTTTTTTTCTTGATCTTTTCTTAACTCTATATTCAGATATTATTTGATTGTATGCTTTTATTGGAAGTTGATCATGTTTCATTCTCAGCATGCCCACACCACTTTATTCTGTCTCTCGATGAAACTGATGCAAAATGTTACATCTATAATATTTCTAATTTCAAAACCTGTCTCTTCTGGAAAAATCAGCCTTTCTCATGCATTTAATCTCACATCTTTTGGTTTTCTCTCATTGGGTGTTGGCAAGAATCATGTTTCGCCAGTTTTGAGCATGCATAAATTACATAATTAAGCACGTAATTTGTTTTTGGGGGTTCTCCTTTATACATCTACATATGTATGTAATATGTATATAAAAAGTGTTACATGATTCTACATTTAGAGTGAAAGCTTTTTGGAATGAAAATTCATAAGTCCATTGGAAAGTGTTATGAATAAAATGTTTTATTTATGGAGTCCTTAGAAATGTATTGTTGTAGAATGCTGCAATTTTAGAGATAAATGTTGGTTTATGGAAACATATTGTAAATACAAAATCAACATTCAAAATGAGTAAAGACATTTTCTAAATGAGCTTAAAAAACAAAGGAGATATATCACAGGAATCAGGACAAACAAGCAAATATGAAAACAACAAGTAGATTTCTTAAGAAACAAGACGTTGGAAAGAAAGGGTGTAGGATCACAACATGGAGAGATATCTAAACATGAATTTATAAATGGCATAAAGAATGTGTCTGAAGAAGGGATATGATCATCCATATACAATTTTGGCAAGCAAAAAACATGAAGAAAGAAGAGAAAATATGAAGGTGATAAAGAAGAAGGACAAGAATGAGGAAGAAAAATAAGACGATACAGAAGACAAAAGTAATGGGAGAGAAGGAGGAGGCAGGAGCATTAAATGTGACCTAGTGACCTACCTTGTTTCCTCTCCTTCCAGCAGTTTCCTGTAGGCAGCGATCTCCAGCTCCAAGGACAGCTTGGCGTCCATCAGTATCTGCAGTTCAATGAGCATGGCCTCCAGCTCAGCTCGGAGTTTGTTCATCTCCTCCTTCAGTGAGTTGATCTCCATCACATGCTCATGATCTTTCTGCTCCATTTCCCTGAGCATGTCTTGGTACTGCTTCTCCAACTGGGCATTCTATTTTAATAAACATTTAGGGAAATGTGAGCTCTATTCGTTCATTGTCCTTCCACAAAACATACACTTAACTCCGGGTATTTTGGTCACTTGAAACGTCATGAAAGTTTGGAGAGAACAATAATGGAGGGGTATATGCTTGGGGAGAGAGGAAGAGGAAGGCCAAATAGAAGATGGACGAAGGATGTGGCGGATGATCTCCGGATAGGTGTATCGGACACGGGACATCTTGCTTGTGATCGAGAAGTTTTCCTGAATGTTGTTATGGGAGCTAGGTTCTGCAAAAGTCATGCTACTGAATGAATGAATGAATGAATGAATGAATGAATGAATGAATGAATGAATGAATTCCAGCTGAACACATATTGTAGAAGATATGAGCTCTGTCTATACTTTACATATTTTCCACCAAATCATGCATTTACATCTGGGAGTTCTATTTCAACAACAATTTTGGGAAGTGCGAGCTCCTTTTATACATTACATTTTCTTCCACAAAACATTCACTTAAATCTGTAAATTTTGCTTATCTTCATTCCAAGACATGAAGGAGTTAAGGAAAATGAATGAGCTGATAAACGTGCTGACTCTGAATCCCTTGCAGATGGCCAGCATATGAATCTTGTCAATGTTATTAATGCCTCTAGAGAGATATTGACAGCAAATTACTTTGATGACAGTGAATTCACATCATTGCCCAGAATGAGAGATTGGTCATTAAGAAAGTGAACTATTGAATTGATTGTATAATTGCCAGACAATCACAAATAGTCATTTTTAAAAATGTTTGCATGTGGGTTAGCTTTTACTATTACCATTGTCCCCTGCCATCAGTGAACCAACTCTGACTTCCGAGGGCTTGTAATTGATGTCCCCAAGTCAAGGACAAGAAGTCAACATTTCAGTCCATCTGACCAGTGTTTGGCTTGAACCCACTACCCAGCCATCACCACACCAGAAGTTTAAGTGTGAGCCCTTTAATCCTTTTGGCCACTATGACTGCTAAAAACAGCCAATAATTGCTAAGGTTACTTGCTAAAAACGTTGCAGTAAAGGACATGCAAATAAACTATCTTTATATCGTTTATTCATTCATTCAGTAGCATGTCCTTTGCAGAACCTTGCTCCCATAAAAACCTTCCTGAAAATTTCTCGGTCATAGCAAGATGTCCTGCATCCGATACACCCATCTGGTGATCTAATGCCACATCCTGCACCCATCTTCTCTTTGACCTTCCTCTTCTTCTCTTTCCAGGCATATACCCCTTTATTATTTTCTCCAAAAATTCATGACACTTCAAGTGACCAAAATATTTCAATTTTTATATCAGCTCTCCCATTTTTGCACACCACCGCATGGCATGGGCAAAAAATTCATGTGTTTCATAAGGTTTGAATTTTATTACTAAACTAAGTAACAATTAGAAGAGAACAGCAATTAACTGATTCAGTGCCAACACATATGGTAAGTTGGAACCACACATGGTACACAATAAAATGAACACGTATTATAATGTAAATTTCCATTCACTGAGCATTGAAATTGCAGAAGATACACGAAACAAAACGAATAATATGATGACCCTAGTATGGCGATATATTATCTGCCATATAGTGAGTGCAAACAAGACTGACGTCATATGAATTAGAGAGAAATCCTCAACGCCAAATGCAATACAAAACTAAGAGACGCGTTGGAAACATGAGAAACGTCACAGAGCGATTAGCCCAACAACGAGTGACTTATGGGGACATGGAAACAAGAAGGCATTGCAATTTTGGATGTCACTAAAACGAACTGGACTGATGGTTACTTGGCATTAAACCAGTGGCGGAATATCACTAACTGACAAGAAAGAGGGTAAGCAACATAATGCAGAATATCGCCACGAATAAATGAACTAACGGCGAAAGGAAATAGCGGTATTTTCCAGAGCGACAAGAAACGTAACCGATGGAGAGAGAGAAGGATATCAGAGGATGAATAGCCTATCTAGCCTAATGTATAAACAGTTGCAATAACAAGGTTGGTGACCTTTTTATAATTGTTATCAGCTAGAAATAAAACTTACTGCAGACCTGGTGGCACAGGCTCAGTAAGTGCTAATAATAATTACTGGACACGTTAATCCTTGTATGCTTTAGAAACATTAAATGGCAGTTGTTACTTGACTAACGTCAAAGAATCCAATCTCCTCAATTTTGTTCATATTGCTGTTTGAGTTTATTGGAGCGAGCCGAGAATACCTTTTGTTGAAATTTTGCAGTTCATAATTATGAAACAACCCTGTCAGCAGCAGTATGGCATTATCCTTCTGTCCAAATGGGAGCTTACATTTAATGTTATATTATCCTTCTGCACTGAATAAGTTAAGAGCTTCAGCAATATCAGAAGACCTCAGCCTATCAGGCGCATTACTTACCCTAGCCTCCAGGTCGGAGTTTCGGGTACGGAGATCTCCCAGTTGTTTGTGAAGTTTCTTAGTTTCCTCCCTGGCATGGGTGACCTCCATATTCTGTTTGGTGGCCCCGGTTCTAAATTCTTGAACCTGTGAAAATTAGAATTTTAGATTATGATAACAATTCATGTCATAAACATTCACTTTATGATAAACATCAAGCTGATGATAAACATTCAGTTGATGATAAACATTAAAATGATGATAAACATACAGCTGATGATAAAAATTCAGTTTATGATAAACATCCAGCTGATGATAAACATTCAGTTAATGATAAACATCCAGTTGATAATAAACATTCAGTTCATGATAAACATCCACAAAACGCTACATCACCAGTCCGAGATAGGACTCACAAGACAAGAATTAGGGTGAATAAACCCACAAAAACCACGATCCTCAACAATAACCACAGCTGATGAAGCAGGTTAGACGAGGACGAATTTGGAATTTTTGTTTTTGAAATTTGGAATTGGAATTGGAAACATCCAGCTGATGATAAACATTCTGTTTATGGTAAACATTCAGCTGATAATAAACATTCAGTTTATGATAAACATTCAGTTTATGATAAACATCCAGTTGATAATAAACATTCAGTTCATGATAAACATCCAGCTGATGATAAACATCCAGCTGATGAAAAACATTCTGTTTACGGTAAACATTCAGCTGATGATAAACATTCAGTTTATTATAAACATCCAATTTATCATAAAACACCTCAAATTGTGCTCACAACTAGGGGTTAGCCATGGCTGAAAGGTTATGCTATCTGCCTTGCTTTCAAAAGGTTAGATGCCAGCAGAGGGCTGGGAGTTCTTCCAAGAACCATCGGTACTTAAAGTTATCACATGTCCCACTGATCACTTGGGTAGTGAGATCGGACCTCAAGCCTTCTCGGATCAGGGCAAAAGACAGGAGGTTCCATGTGCAAGTTGTGCACATAGGCACTTGGAAATTGCAAAGTTTAGGCTGTAAGGACACTGCCCTGGCAAACTTGTTAGGAAACCTAGCCATAAGTAAGTTGAGCTTATTGGCTTGGGTGGGAGCTGTATAGGAGAGGTAAACCTTGCAGAAATACATGCACTCGTCTGGCACTCTGACAGTTGAGGTGCTTAACTAGGTGTGATGCACTCACTTTAAAATAAGAAGAAAGAAGAAGTAGAAGATGAAGAAGAGGAGGAGGAAGAAGCAGAGTAAGAAGAAGAAGATAAAGAAGGAGAGAATGAAGATGAAGAAAAAGAAGAAGAAGTAGAAGAAGAATGAGGAGGAGGAGAAAAAGAAGAGGAAGAAGAAGGAGGAGGAGGAGAGGAAGAAGAAGAAGAAGAAGAAGAAGAAGAAGAAGAAGAAGAAGAAGAAGAAGAAGAAGAAGAAGAAGAAGAAGAAGAAGAAGAAGAAGAAGAAGAAGAAGAAGAAGGGAATGAGGAGGAGGAACAGGGGGAGGAGGAGGATAAGAACTAACTAATGACAAAAGTTCAGATCTTTTAACAACAGTTTATAACAAAAACTCAGGTCATGTATTAGTAACTGATGACAAAAGCTCATGTCTTGTATCAACAATATCTGACCAAAAATGTCCATGGCATATATGACCAGATTAGGACAAAATGTTATGTCATATATCATGCATATGTTCAGTTTGTCAACAAAGAAATGATACCTCATATACATTTAGTATATTTTTTTTTTTTTCCGCGTTTCCATCCTGTTTCAGGATATTGCGGTCAACACCAGCATCTTTCAGCTGTATGTTGATTCCTAGGCTAGATTACGCTCATCAGCACGCCACGACTTTCTGAGCGACCGGCTCCATACTCTCATAAGTCACTTTTGCGATTCGAACCACTGCTAATTCTCGTCGCGTCACGTGACGAGAGTATTCGGGGTTAGCGGAGAAAGCTGCTAACCCCTCGGCCACGGAGCAGGCACATTTAGTATATGACAAAATTATATTTCTTGTATCAACAGTTATGACAACATGATATGTTATATATACGTTCATTATATGATGGATACTCAAGGCACATATGATACACTAATTTTATGATAAAACCCCATGTCTTGAATGAACAATTTGTAACAAAAGTCTGGATATTGTACCAACAGTTTATGATAAAACCTTCATACTTCCCTGGAAATGCACCAGTATATGGCCCTTGATATACCAACAGATGGTCCTCATTACTTTCTCAGTGGATTCCTCGTGGATTCCTCCGTATTGAATTTTCTTCCAATTTCAAATCTTTCTACCGATTCATACACTCTCCCTTGACTCAAACAACTGTCTCCATACTGAACCAGCATTCTTCTGCTGATTTCATAATAACATCTCATTGTTCCACAGTGCAAGTTGATAGTAGGGCAGCCATTTTGTAATCATTACTTGACATGCACAAACTGCTTGATCCTCATGACCCCTATATGGGTATTGCTTAAGAGCCAGATTGTGTCCTGAAATATAATTGCCCATTGTTCACACTCCTCCATGCACTTTATCATAAATTTCCTGTTACTTGATGATTTTCCCTTGTATAATCAGTTCATGACAAAATTATATGTCATCTGTGTTCATTTTATGACAAAATTTCACATTTTGTACAACTAGTTCATGACAAAAGTCCACATCTTGCACCAGGTACTAATAGTTTATGACAAAATCCCACATCTTGCACTGACAGCTTCACTGTGTACTAACAGTTTTTGACAAAAGCCCACAGCTTGTACCATCAGATTATTATTGCACCAACAGTTTATGACAAAATCCCACATTTTGTACACTAGTTCATGACAACAGACCACATCTTGCACTAACAGTTTCACTGTGTACTAACAGTTTTTGACAAAATCCCACAGCTTGTACCATCAGATTATCATTGCACCAACAGTTTATGATAAAAGCCCATATCATGTACAAGGAATGTCATATACTGAGAGTTTAAAACAAGACCTTAAGCACTGTACCTACATTCTGACATAGTTTATGATAAAACTCCATGTTGCATGTGAACAATCTATGAGATTTAAAGTTTTATCCCTCCCAACACAAAATTATGCCATAACCTTACATCTTCAAATAACAGATGTTCACCATACTTAGTCAACACACAATCTAAACTAACCTTGAGATTATAGAAAGTCTCCATTTCTCCTCTAATCTGATCCACCTTCATGTCGTACTCCTGCTGGATGTCTCGAATAGCCTGGGACAACTCGTTCTTCCAGAACTCACGGTTTTCAGCAGTGGTGTCCCTGTAGGCCAGGGCAGACAACTCCTTCAGTTCCTGTAATATGCATACACCAAAGCCATTAATGTACAGGACAGAATGCATACGTTAAATAAGTAGAAGTATTATAAATCTTATTCTTATAGGAACTTGGTCTGGAGATGATATCAGCGACCAAAACTCTCAGATCTTCTCTCTTATCTGATATTTTAATAAAGTTGTTTACAGAGGCAGGACATCTAGTTTATGACAGAGATGATTCTGGTGGTATCTGCACAAAACAAGCCACTGATTGATGATGGTGTTGATTATATCATTAATTGTTGCCCATCTGTTTAAGCTTCCCACTTGTGTAGTACCTCCCCCAACTGTTGATATGCTATACCATTTTTTAAATGTCTGTTCCTGTTGGTTTTGAAAAGTATCTGTTAACACTAAGTATATTAGTATGTGATTTCTTCACTGTCCATCATATTCTCCATTTTATTCTCAACAACCACATCATCACTGCCTCGAGTTTCTAGACCAATTCACTATTCATTGACCAAGATTAACATGAATACAGGAGACCAGGCCACACACACAAACTTCTCAGTAAAGCGATTTTGATAATTGTCATTATATGTCTGTTTTACATATGATGCCAGCTCTGTGGTGATGGGGTTACGAATGCAAGCACCAATACACCACCAAGTGGTTGACTGCAATGTCCTATAAGGGATACACAACTAACTTAACTAGGAAGTCGTTGAATGGCCATTCACATTGTCTAATGATATTCTGTGCACTAATATTTGATATTTGATCTCACCATATTATTCTGAGGATGTTTCATAAGGACTGCATCTTCTTTTCTTGAATGCAGATTTACAGCCATAACCAACATAACACTAATCACTTCATGCAACAAAGCTTAATCAACGGTGTGAATCAGTAACAACTAATTATCTGAAATTATAGCTATTTCATTTATTCAAAACAATGTTTCCTGTAATGAATTTGAATAATGAATACACAAACAATTGGTTGCACAATTTATTGCCTGACATATTTTGCTGCATTATGTTGGATGCATACTGCAAAAGTCCCACAACAAATAACAAGCAAACATTAATCCTAACTGTACTCCTCCTTCCTCTTTATTCCTTCCTTCTCCATCTTCATATTTCAGTTTCCTCTTATGTTGCTTTTCATTCACTGATACAGCAAAAGCCTTTGCTATCAGCACTCCATGAGCGACGTGTTCAATACAACACCAGCTGCCTTGTACTCCCCCACATTTGCTGGTATCCATTTTAAGCTGTGTTGACTAGGAAGCCCAGGTCAAATAAAAAAAAAAACCTTATCTCCGCAGGGAATTGAACCAATAGACAATTGTGTTGGTCACTGTACTAATGCGACTACCCTCTCTCATGAAATACCGTCTGTAAATTATGTCCACAGTTATGTCCAAAACCCTCAGTTATAATTATTACATATACTAAATATTACTAGAGCTTCAGAGAACATGTGGTGCCCAAACAACATGTTCCCTCTCTTGGCCTTGCCTTGTTTGATCCAGAGGAACGGATAACCAGTACGTCTGGAACAAGGTAGGCTGCAGACGCTGGCGGCTCAGTGTCTCCAATCCACATACTTTGGTCTGTCAAGACTGCAAGGTGCCACTCACATATTACTAAGGGAGAGGTGGGTTGGCGCCTGTGGGGCTAGGTGGAGAAAGCGGGGGAACACAATGAGAACCTGTGTGTGGAGAGAATGATATGGTGGGGAATCGGCAGGAGCTTTGGATTAATCTCAAAACTTAGAGGGAAGACCAGAAGAACTTTCAATCGTATGATAGTTGGAATGATTAGCAGTATGACTCTTCGCTAGCTGTTGAAAGAGGGGATGGAGTGCATGTGGGAATGTCCTGAGTGTATTTATGTCAGTTCTTAGCTCAACTCAACTCAACTAGATATTACTTATATATGCCAGTTCCAACAAAAAAAACTTCTACCAAAGTCAATCTTTCTCATAAGGATAATCATTAGTCAAACCAAATATTCAAACCAACCTGTTCGTGAACACTCTTCAAGAACTCCATCTCCTCCAACAGTGTCTGGTATTTGTTTTCAGCATCCAATCTGGCAATGGTCTCATTGCTGAGGTCCTATAATGTATAAGATCACAAATATATTTAAATATGCAGATTATTCCAGAAATATCACGCTGCTGTGGGATGTCAGAATTAGGGCATGATTTTAAAATGACACACACAAATATCTGGCACGCCAGACAAATGACAGGAATCAGACAGTTGATTGCACTCATTACCATACTGTCTTACTGCACTCTTAGCCAACATATGTCATTATTATACAATATGTCAACTAACTGCAAAAGAAATAAAAACCAAAAAGATAAATGTTTTTTAAAAACATGGAACGATACAGATAAACTTCCGCCAACTGGAATAAATACAATGTATGGGAAATGTTCAATAAACCGCAATAAAAGAAAATAAAATAACCAATCACTATCAGTAACATAAAAAAGTAAAACTAACACAAAGTAAAGATTTTCCTGCTCAGCCAAAATTATATCACAGAATGGAGTATAAAGTATGGATGACAGGCGATTTAGGGAATATAGAATATATTTGATATAAGAAGGAAGAAATACATCTTATTAAGGAACCAGGAAAATTGCAAGGGTGAGAAACGATGAAGTTATAACAAGGGAACAGTTGCTTTCACATGAAAACCAAAAAACACAAAACAAAAACAATTGTTGCCTAAGGAAAGACTATACAAGAAAAGAGGAGACCATAGGTTAGAAATAAGAAAGAAATGATCCCAGCGGAAGTTATTTTAAAGCATGGACGGAGCTATAGCTCTCCATAGCACAAAGCCTGGGCAGAATTGTACAAACCATGTGTTACCCATGCAGCAACATTCTTCTCTCAGCCTGCCTAGTTTACTCCAGAGGTAAGGAAACAGCAATACATCTGGAACACGACAAGCTGCAGAAGCTGCTGGATAGTTAGTTAGCTAGTCAACAGATCATCCTCATTGCACATCGAACCATTCAGTCCATAAGTGCTCAGATCCCCTCCTCAGCAAATCCTGCAGCGTGTAGCGGCTCACGACACCAGTTCTGTGTTGGTTTATCAATCTTCTTTGGCTTCCTGCGTAGTGTTCTTGTTTGGCCACACCTATTTTAATTTGCTGTTCTCACAGCCTGACTATGGTTGTAGATTCAGTCATCACTTGGTTCTCACAAAAGTCTTACTTCTCGTAGAGCATTCAGAATGTCAGCCTGGTCCATGGCGCATCCGCCCTTCACAGTAGCCTTACCTGTGAGCTTGTCAGCCCGCTCATTTCCTTGTACTCCTGCATGCCCTGGCACAAAGATGAAACTAATCTTTGCCAGCCGAGTCCGCTCCAGAGACAGCAACCACTCTCTTCGGATCCACCCCATCTGTATCCCCTTAAGCATGCTCATTGAGTCACTAAGGAAACATGCCCTAGTGAATGTCTGTGTCTCGAGCCATGTTATTGCTTTACTTATTGCCATAACTTCCATAGTCAGGTTACTTGTGGCCTCAACAAAAGCACCAGAGTCCTCCTTCACAATTCTCTCTGTGTGTACTAAGTGATTCAATGAGCATGATTCAGAGGGTCGATGCAGGATCTGTACGTAGACAGTGGACTGATTCGCTGCGGAAGTCCGTTGTCCGTAAGGTTATCCTCATCTTCATCCCAGGACATGTGGGAGTCGAGGGAAATGAACGAGCTGATAAACTGGCCGGCTCTGCATCCCCTGCTGATAGCCAGCCCATGGATCATGCCGATGTTATTAACATTCTTAAAAAGATGTTGAGAACAGAGGTCTTTGACGTCAGTAAATCCACATCGTTGTCCAGGATGAGAGACTTGGGAGTAAGAATTGGCATGGCCAGACACAAGAGGTACATCAGGAAAACGAGGGGCCTCATCAACCAACAGAGAATTGACACTATTAGCCACTGGACGTTGATGCATATGCTGGGGGAAGGATCTGAGCACCTATGGACCTGTTCGGAGTGCAATGACGATACCCCAACTGATAACTGATAACTGAATTCTCCCTCCGGCTTCTTGCATGTCGGACAACCGACCCATCTGAGTAGATGACAGCATCACCGACTAACGAATTCTCGAAAATCAACGCTTGTACTTCTGCCTCCACAGCAGCCGGATTTTCTTGTCTGCATTTTCTGTCTAATTGGAAGCAAACAGAAAAAGACGTACAAAAATCTGTTGGCACTTGTATCCACTCCTCGCCAGATTCTAAGTCCTCAAGTGCACATACCTGTTGAAGAATGTCTTCGGCTTGACCCATCCATGATCTTCCTCTCTTTAACATGCTGCCCTTCACCTTCCTAATTTCACTATGCAGTGGATGTTGTGTTTGCGTTAACTCTGAGGTAGGCACGTGCTCTGCAAATTTGTATTGTCTTTATCCTTGTCTTCAATGGTTGAAAAATCAAGAAGGTAGCGCATCACCCTGCATGCTGTTTCTCTTGTACATCCAAGAATAATGCGCATAGCTTCATTTTGTATCCTTTCCATCCTTTCTATCTGCTTATGGCTGAGAGTCAGGATCGCCATCACATACTCCAAAACAGACATGACCAGCCCCTCGTATAGAAGACATAGATGGCGCTGCTCACAGTTTGCTGCGCCATCACCCGCATTGCAGCCAAACCCTGCTTGGCCTTTGTTATCACCTGGTCTATGTGCTCATTATAAGCAAGGCTTTGATCAAAACATATCCCCAGGTAATTCATTACCTGCGTTCTTTCCACAGTCTCTGAACACAGATTTACCGTTGGTGTTGGAGTATTGACAATATGGTTATTCAAAGAGAACCATGTCACTGTTGCCTTTGTTGGGTTGACCATTGCCCCAGCTTCAGAACACCAAGTAATTATGTGATTGAGTTTGGTTGCAGTTCCATAGCAACCTGATCTCTATCCTTACCCTGACGATATACTAAAACATTGTCGGCATATGACAATGTCCTCCCCGGTCCAGTGATCTGCTCGCTGGTGATTCTCACAGTGTAGGCGTTAAACAGCACCGGAGATAATGGTGATACCTGTGGTAGGCCAGGATATATTGTTGTTGGTTCCGAAGTCCAACTGCCACATCTGAAAACTACTTTCCGTTGGAAGAAGGCTGCAGCGATCCAACCAAGGAGGAACAGACTTATCTTGAGCTCAAGAAGATGAAGCATTAAGAAATCCAATGGTACTCTGTTGTACGCATCCTCAAGATCAATCGCTGCAGCAAAGGTTTCAATACCTGAGTGGAAACCTTCATAGGTGTCATGGGCAAAATCTGCTGCATTGGTCCAGATTTCTCTTTTTTGATGGTACCCTCACAGGGTATGTGGCAAAACACCTTGCCTCTCTAGCTGGCTTGATATTTTCCTGGCAATTAACTTCTCCAGCAGCTTGCCTATTGTATTCTGCATGGTTATTACCCGATATCCCTGAATATTTGTGTGGTCTTTGCCAGGCTTCGGCAAGGGAATCAGATAGCTGTGTAACCACTTCTCCTTTATGTTAACGCTCCCTATACTGTTATTGTAAATGTCTGCTAGTTTCTCTAGCTCACTGTCGGTACACCAATTGATGTCATCGTATCTTATGCCATCTGGCCCTGGGGCGCTGTTTTTGATCGTCGAAGCACAGCCTTGATTTCTTTCACTGTCACTGTTTCTTGATCCGAAATGTTCTAGGCCTTATATCTGTCTGAGGCGACCTCTTTGGCAAGATTTCGGCCTCCCATGTCTGTCTGGTTGCTCTGCTCTAGATAGTGTTTGAAGAGGGCTTTTCCCTTGTTCTCGTCAGTCCTCTGCCAGATGAGGTCAGCACCTTGGAAGTCAGAAATTCTCTTATTCTTGGCTACCCCACTCATGCTTTTATGTAGTCACCAGAACAATTTCAGTGACTTGTCTGTGCTTACTCTTTGACATACCTCTGCCCATTTTTCACTTTTAACCCCCTTAACCAGTTTTTTTAAATAGCTTACTTTTCTGTGCATCTCTCTTTCTAAGTGCAAGCAGGGACTAGGATGACCAGCTCTGTTCTTCTTGGCCTTTTGCCATTTCCTTACAGCACTACGCTTATCCACCCAGGCCTTCTCCACCTCAAAATTTCCCCACGGTGGCTGCTCCCAGCTTTCTGCGCTTGTTGTGCCTTATTTTACTCACCACATCTTGCCCTATACTGCTATACTGGAAAGTCTTGACCGTTGACTTGTGCTGCCTGGTTCTGCCTTTCTCCACCAATATGCTGCAAGGGTGGCGGTTGCTGCCATGGTACCCTAGGACACCCCATCTACACACTGTAGTGAGTGAAGGAGAAACCAGCGCCAGATAAATAGCACTGTCCTCATCACCTGGACGGCTTGCTGTTCAAAGGAATGCTGTTCCAGAAGCTGCCGGATAAGCAAAGCAATTCTACAACTGTCCGCCTGTCAAAGCTTTGATCCTAGACCAATTGCCAACCAAAGGGTCTGGTCTACCCTGCCACGACATTTAGTCTTTAGGCTGCATTTCCTCGCACCAGGATAAGGCGTGTGTCCTCCCGATTGCACTCCTCTGCCTGAAACCGCTGGCACAATGTGGGGTGTCGGGTTTGGTGAGTGCTGCCCAACATTTGGCGCTAACAGAAAGCAGGTAGTACTGTGTATTGTCATATGGTAGCTCAGTCATATCTGACTTGCTTGCTTGCTTGTGTTCATTGGCTTGAGCTCCAATGTGAAGTCCTGTATGTCGGATGAAGACATCCTGTTGGCCAACATCAGTGTGATGTCATACAGGACCTGAGGTTTGCGTGAGTATCCGTTGTCCCATGTCTGACTTATTGGTGTGCAGACTGGTGGTTCCTCGCCGTACAGGCAGATACTCTCCGACTTCTGAGGAATCGGCGATCCTACTGACTTTAGCCAGGACCCCGAAGGGACCTGTTGCCCAGGACGCTCGACGAGGACACATCAATAGGTCTTGGCCAGTATATAACCCGGCCCTGGTGCCTTGGAAACACCTCTGCATCCCATATCTGACTAAGACTTGACAGATTTGCAGAAATAAACAAACAGATATAACTTCTACAGTATAAAACAGTTTCCAGTCTTTTAGTATTGTCGAAGTATTTTGATGCTGTCTATCAGCCAGTTTTCTTCGATGTTTGAATCTTCTAGAATGTCAGTTTACTTCTTCTTCTCATTTGGTGATATTATTTAACATATCAATTCCAAATTCCTCCCCCGATGTGTCTCCACCTTGACGTGGTGGGGGAGCTTGCGTGTCCCATCGACCCCATTTGCTTGCCGATGGATGAAAAACTGCATATCGGACAGCTTATGGGATAGGGACCAGACTAAGAGAGACACAACCTGCTGCTCTGCAGGTGAGACTGAGGATAGCAGTCTAAAATTTAAATCAGGCGCACGAAGGCAGAAGTTCTTGGTCCGGACAAAACACTAAAGGCTCCCTGTCGAGGGCTGTGGCTGAACGCCTCTAAGCAACAAACCCTCGGACCTGAGAGCCGAGCCGATACCCACCTTTCGAAAAATAAAGGCGTGATACTGAGCAAGCTACATGCTCAGGTCTGATACAAGTTCGAAGGCTCTCAGCTGGGGGGATATGAGAGATTCCCGGATGAGAGAGCCAGGCCGTTTCTCGTTCACCGATGCATGAAGGTAAGGTGCTGAGCCGGCAGCACAAGTAGCCTACCTCGTGAGCGAGTACAAAAAGTCAAAAAAGTGCCCCAGTCGAAGAAAATGGTTGCGAAAACTGTATCTAACTCATAGAGAGTGTAGACAAAAGTGGAAGAACGTCTCAATGACGCAAAATGGAACGCACGGCGAGCGAACCTATTGCGTGGTCCTAAAGCAAAAGCTTACCGAGTGGGTGTCACTCGCAGTCTGACCGTCCCTGGTGTGTGCTTGAGTGATTAGTGGCAAACGAGTTGCAAAACACATGGAAGTGAGGAACTAAAGCAGCCATGAGCAGGACGTGGCAACTCCTCGGGTGAGCCCAGTCACAGAGCAATATGTGCCGGCTCTGCAATTATGGAAGCCTCCTTGGATAGCGAGGGAATGCCCATGGTCTGCCCCTGCCTTCCCTTGAGGGCCGACCACAATGTCGTTCATCGTTCTATCTTGACCAGCTGAGATGTTAGCGACATCACAACAGTCCAACGTGCCTCGAAACCAGAGGAAGGCTAACCTCATTAAAAAATGCCCGCTGAAGTCGGAAGTGTCGTCCTACGGGTGGGAAACTAAAAATTGACACTACGCAATTACGTCCGAGTGAAATGTCTCGTCCGAATGTCTCTCGTGCTAGGAACAGCTCTGACTACCTAGTTTCCGAATGCCGCTCTTGTTCGGAACAGCTCTGACTAGGTAGTTTTCCGAATGTCTGTCGTGCCTGGAACAGCTCTGACGGGCGCAACGACAAGCACATGTCCGAAAACTCGCTGAGTGGATGCCGACTGCAAACCTTACTGGTTTGTGCGGGAATGACCCGGGGCAAACGAAATGACCAATATATTGAAGTGAGGATTTAAAGCAGCCATGAGCAGGACGTGACGATTTCCCTTGGTGAGCCCAGATCCAGGGTGTTATGTGTCGGCCCTGCAACTATGGAAGCAACCTTGGATGGCGGAAAATGCCATGGACTGTCCCTGCCTTCCTTTGAGGGATGACCGTTGGCCTCGACCGTTCAACCTTGGCCAGCATGGTTGTAGATGGTACCACAAAAGTGAGAGTCTCCCAGGAATGCTATCTGGTCAAAAAAGCACGCTGTAGTCGGAATGTGGTGGCCTACGGGTTTCGGCCCAAGGGCGCATAACAGACACACTGCATTCACATCTGAAAAAACACTCAGGATGAACGAAAAGAAGAAGAATTCCAAATTCTCTCCATACCTTCTAGGTTCACAGTCTTGATTGTATCTGGCCTTGCCACACGTCCTTTCTTCATATTTTAGCAAAGACGCCACAAATAATACATTGCACAATTTCTTGCCTGGCATATTTCGCTGCCTCTCATCAGGTACATACTGCAGAGTTACATATCGTACTACTGACTTATACAGATGATGGTTATTGTGCTTAAAATAAAGGCATGATAATCTGTCCATAGCATAAAGCCTGGGCTGAATTATAGAGACCATGTGTTGCTCATGAGGCATGATTCCCCCTCTTGAGCTGCCTAGTTTAACCCAGAAGAAAGCCAAAAAATATAAATACATATCATATGAAGTGATTAAAGGAATAATAATTTGGCTGAAATACTCAGTGATATTGTTTGAATGTGGAGTATGTTTCTTCATTTGTTTGACAGCATCAAAGGCCTCTTTGTTAAGTATAGTTGAACCTAACTGAAAGCACCCAAGAATAAATCAACAAAAGAAAAACACACATCAACAGAAGGAAACCAAAAACTACTTACAATTCTGAGTTTTTCCAGTTCCTCTTGGAGTCTGTTGATCGTAGCCTTGTCTCGTTGCCTCTCTGTGTCCAGGGAGTCGTTGGTGCGTCTCAGCATGCGAACTTCTCCTTCCAACTCGGAGACTTGTTGGTTGAGCTTGTTGATTGTCTCGCGGTCTTGGGATCTCCATTTCTTGGCTTCGTCCAATCTGGTTTGGGTAGAGCAGAATGCATATCAGATGTGTACATGCAATGCTTCTTTGGCTACAAGTGTGAATATGTCTTCCTAGGTGTTACATCTGTCTGTCTGTCTGTCTGTCTATCTGTCTGTCTGTCTGCCTGCCTGCCTGCCTGTTTGTCTGCCTGCCTGTCTGTCTTTCTTTCGCTGTCTTTCATTTTCTGTCTTTCTTTCTATCTTTATTTCTGCCTGCCTGCCTGCCTGCCTGCCTGCCTGCCTGCCTGCCTGCCTGCCTGCCTGCCTGTCTGTCTGTCTGTCTGTCTGTCTGTCTGTCTGTCTGTCTGTCTGTCTGTCTGTCTGTCTGTCTGTCTGTCTGTCTGTCTGTCTGTCTGTCTGTCTGTCTGTCTGTCTGTCTGTCTGTCTGTCTGTCTGTCTTTCTTTCTTTCTATTTTCATCTGTGTGTTTGTTTCTTTATTTCTTTCTATATGTATTTCCTCTAAATCTTTCTGAGTCTTTCTTTATTTCGTTTTTTCAGTGTTCTTTCTTTACTGCTCATTATTTCATGTTTTGTACCTCATCTACCTTTTTTTCTATTTGCTTATTTGCTTTCTTTCTTTGCTTCAGCCTCTCTCAGTACCTCTCTCTCTCTCTCTCTCTCTCTCTCTCTCTCTCTCTCTCTCTCTCTCTCTCTCTCTCTCTCTCTCTCTCTCTTATGATAAGAGCACAGAGATATGTATAAATATCCCAATCCACACATAACAATGAAATTGTATAACAATGATATTGTATAACACTATAAAGCCGAGGATCAATATTCATCCACGACCATCTTAAAATGTTTCCCATTTGGTGATGATACGAAGACAGCCCCAGTCAAGATAGAGATTACATCATCTCAAGCTTCAGATGGGAGGGCGTTTAAGTATTACAGTAAATTATGCAGCAGACGAGATTGTTTTGTCTTCAGTCTCTGGTCGTGTCTTAGACAGAAGGGGAATTAAAAACAAGGATGGGAGAAATGGAAGTAGCAGTTGGCAGGAGGAAGCTAGACTGGTGATGCGGTGAGATTAGAGATAGTATTATAGAGATTAGACCAACGACTGGACTAGACTAGAGATGGGGCTAGACTAGAGATGTGAGATTAGAGATAGTATTATAGAGATTAGACCAACGACTGGACTAGACTAGTGATGTAACTAGACTAGAGATGAGACTAGTAGAGTAGTAATAGTAGGACTAGTCTAGTCATAGGACTAGTCTAGTGATTGATCTAGACTAAACACATGGTAAGATGATTAGAAGACTAGTGATAAGACCATAGAGATAAAGTACTGATAAACATCGAGAACGAATGAATTTTATTGTCAAAAGTGTTAATAATTGGGCAAGCAAGCCTGTCTAACATACTGTTCTTCTTTTATCGCTCATTACATACATTATTTCAGTAAAACATCTCTACTCTTATCGGGTTAATTTTACACAACAACCATCTGTGCATTATAATTGCATGGGAATTGTGCAAACATCATCACAACATGATTGAAGAAGCATCATCATGTGCCATACCGGTAAGCGTGGGCGGACATGTTTCACAATCTCACACAATCACCAGAGTCGTGGATCAGGTCCGTGTTCTTGTCCCGAACATGCTATTTGGTCAAGTCATCCAGGTATTTACGTCTCTACCTTCACCTTGTTCTTTTCGACTCCATCTTGCCAGGTGTCACAGAGTTCTCTAGTCTATTTGTTCTCATAACGTACCCCAAAAATGTGACTGTCGACGTCTAATTTCTCTAATCAGTTTACGGTTTTCATTTGCCTCTTGTAAGACTTGCACATTGGTTTTTCTGTCTGTACATGGTATTCTTTTCATTTTCCTCAGAAACCACATTTCTACCATCATCAGATGTTTTTCAGCTTGTCTGCTCATTTTCCACATTTCACATCTATACAAAAGTACAGGTTCTATGCAGCACTTCAATGCTCTTTTTCTTGTTGCAATTGCCATCTTATTATTAGTCCATCTTGCAAAAGGATACCTTTGCCATAGCGATTCTTGTTCTAATCTCTTCAAGGCAACTTCCATCAGATGTTATAACTGTTCCGAGATAGTTGTACGGATTCACTTGTTTTAGAATATTTCCATGTATCCTTATCATACATTATAGTGTATTAGACTTTTGCATCCATTTATTCGTACACAAGAGCATGGGAAGATAGGAAAAAATGTATGTTGGAAGTTTAAACAGCTGGGCAACAAATAAATAATATACACAACAACTACATGAACATATCAAATGGCAGAATAGTTAAGCATGGCCGAATGGATAGGAACCCGTGTTCTTAAACATCCGGTGTGCTGATGCCGAGGTAGGGAGTTCAATCCCTACACTAGACAGTTGGACTCAAATGTAGACCTATTGTCCTTGACTAAGTCGGGGTGGGTTTGCCTGATGACGAGGGACATTCTTAATAGGGAAAGCTAATCCATACACAAACTTCAGTCCAGCACTACTAGAAGTAGTGTGAACTGACTACGCTTGAGTTCAAAGCGAGATAACGCAATAATAATAATAATAATAATAATAATAATAATAATAATAAATGGCAGAGAGGGCTGCAGAGTCGCGATGCCGCCGTCTGCCCCAGAAAAAAAAAAGGTATGAAATGCAAAAGTCCCGTTTACACGCCTTGTGGTGTACCGAGGATATATGTTGCTGGCGTCATGTTTTTGTTTTTTTTAAATCTATATATATAAAAGAGACTGTATGTGTGTGGTTGGGGATGTATTTGCTGCGTTCGATAACGGTACATCCGATTGAGATGAAATTTTCTACACGTCTTCCTCTCATTCCTGTGCAACCAACTGTAATAGTTTCTTAGGGTGCAATCATCTATTTACTTACTAAAATTTCATTTTGTAATTACATGACTCAACATAATAAATATTCTATAAAGGGACATAACTTTTAGTAGCATTGCTATATGTTAGGTTAAGTCCCCTGGCTATAGATAGCTAAATAGATAGATAGATACATAGATAGATAGATCTGACCCGATAGATAGAGAGGGCGGGATAGACGGAGGGAGAGACGGACGGGCAGGCAGGCAGACAGACAGATAGATAGACAGACAGACAGACAGCCGGGAACGGGAACTTATATGACTACTTATATGAATTAAATTAGATGATCCCCACCAGGGACTGGGTGAAGCCGGGCCGGGTCAGACAGACAGACAGATAGTCGGGAACGGGAACTTATATGACTACTTATATGAATTAAATGAGATGCTCCCCACCAGTGCTGGGCGAAGCCGGGCCGGGTCAGCTAGTATTATTATATAGATCAATGGGCACTCGATGGGTGTGTACAAGTAAAGGACTCTCTTTATTTACTTTATACAAATTCAGTCCTATCGGGCATAATGAGATAACCCTATATTTTCATAGACAAATCGACATCCGATGTGTCAATATCTCGCCGATCGTCTTTACTTAGCATGGCGTTTTGTGTGTGTACCTCTTTTTAAAATTTGCTTCAATCGGGATTCGAATACTAGACCCCAGGGAAGGTAACCTGGCCAACAAGTGCCTGAAGAATTCGGATGTGTCGGTGGAAAGATGCAAATATCGCAGCTCGGCTGTTAACAGGCACAATGCAGTTACGTCTAAAACAACATTCGGGGCGAACGCAAAATATAAAGAAGAGGAAGAATACTTGACTGCTGGACTGACAGGCAAGCAAGAACAAAGCTGCAATATCCCAATATTTATCTATCGTTTTATTTGCCTCGCCAGAAAAACAATGCGTTGTGTGAAACGTTATTTTTGTTAGTTGCCTGTCCTTCACGGGACGTAGCAGTCAACCCCACCACTGTGGCTGTTCGTGATTCCTGGGCAAGTTTTACATTCAGTAGTTTGCCATAGCTTTCTGAACGACTGGCACCTATACTTTTTTTTCGAAATCCGGGCATACGGGATTACGAGTCGCGTCCGTAACACCTCTGCCACGGAGGCGGTTGAAAGGTTAGGGATATGCTATATTTCTGCGACAGAGTCCTGTACATATATTATCTGTATGTGGCTGTGTCCTGTGATTATATCATCTGTATGTGGCTGTGTCCTGTGCATATATCACCTGTATACTATTGTGTTCTGTGCATATATCATATTTATACTATTGTGTTCTGTGCATATATCATATTTATACTATTGTGTCCTGTGCATATATCATCTGTATACTATTGTGTTCTGTGCATATATCATCTGTATGTGGCTGTGTCCTGTGATTATATCATCTGTATGTGGTTGTGTCATATACATATATCATCTGTATACTATTGTGTTCTGTGCATATATCATATTATACTATTGTGTTATGTGCATATATCATCTGTATGTGGCTGTGTCATATACATATATCATCTGTATACTATTGTGTTCTGTGCATATATCATATTATACTATTGTGTTCTGTGCATATATCATCTGTATACTATTGTATTCTGTGCATATATCATCTGTATACTATTGTGTTCTGTGCATATATCATCTGTATACTATTGTGTTCTGTGCATATATCATCTGCATACTATTGTGTTATGTGCATATATCATCTGTATACTATTGTGTTCTGTGCATATATCATCTTTATACAATTGTGTTCTGTGCATATATCATCTTTATACAATTGTGTTCTGTGCATATATCATCTGTGTACTATTGTGTTCTGTGCACATATCATCTGTATGTGGTTGTGTCCTGTGCATATATCATCTGTATGTGGCTGTGTCCTGTGCATATATCATCTTTATACAATTTTGTTCTGTGCACATATCATCTGTATACTATTGTGTTCTGTGCATATATCATCTGTATACGGCTGTGTCCTGTCCATATATCATCTGTATACTATTGTGTTCTGTGCACATATCATCTGTATGTGGTTGTGTCCTGTGCATATATCATCTGTATGTGGCTGTGTCCTGTGCATATATCATCTTTATACAATTTTGTTCTGTGCACATATCATCTGTATACTATTGTGTTCTGTGCATATATCATCTGTATACGGCTGTGTCCTGTCCATATATCATCTGTATACTATTGTGTTCTGTGCATATATCATCTGTATACTATCACATATCATCTTTATACTATTGTGTCCTGTCCATATATCATCTTTATACTATTGTGTTCTGTGCATATATCATCTGTATACTATCACATATCATCTTTATACTATTGTGTTCTGTGCACATATCATCTGTATACGGCTGTGTCCTGTACATATATCATCTGTATACTATTGTGTTCTGTGCACATATCATCTGTATACGGCTGTGTCCTGTCCATATATCATCTGTATACTATTGTGTTCTGTGCATATATCATCTGTATACTATCACATATCATCTTTATACTATTGTGTCCTGTCCATATATCATCTTTATACTATTGTGTTCTGTGCATATATCATCTGTATACTATCACATATCATCTTTATACTATTGTGTCCTGTCCATATATCATCTTTATACTATTGTGTTCTGTGCATATATCATCTGTATACTATCACATATCATCTGTATACTATTGTGTTCTGTGCACATATCATCTGTATACTATTGTGTTCTGTGCACATATCATCTGTATACTATCACATATCATCTTTATACTATTGTGTCCTGTCCATATATCATCTTTATACTATTGTGTTCTGTGCATATATCATCTGTATACTATCACATATCATCTGTATACTATTGTGTTCTGTGCACATATCATCTGTATACTATTGTGTTCTGTGCATATATCATCTGTATACTATCACATATCATCTTTATACTATTGTGTCCTGTACATATATCATCTTTACGCTGCTGTGTGCTGTGTTTACCGCAAGCCAGGTCGTGTCCATTTAGAGCACACTTAAACTAATGAATAGTCCAGCTTGTTCTGCGTGCCTCGCGTGATTTACATTGCTCCGCCCACTCTTCCTCCCTTCCACTCCTTCATACCCACTCTCATCCACTACCTCACAACTCTGTGACATCACTGCAGAATGTCAAAGCTGTTAAAGCATGACAGTATTTCAAACGACTCTAAATACAGAACCAACAAATTCACCGGCCCTGAAATGTCACATAACATCCGAACTGAACGTTTGGCTAGGACAAACCGTACAGGAGAACATCCCGGCAACCTAGTAACTCTTGGAACAAAAGGACATGTTAAACACAACGGAAGATTTACATCGGCGGTCCTCAAACTGTGCTGTGGAAAATGCACGTAGGTATTCTAGAAGAGTAAAATGAAAACTTGACTGCAGAATTTGGAGAAACCTGGCAATGGTTTATGTTATTGTGAAATTAGTTTAAGTGTCTACATCCACTCCCTTTTCTTGTTTTTCCTTACTGTTAATTTTACAGGTTTTTCATTTTTTTTTTAACACCCGCCTTTCTGGTCACTACCTGACCCATTTATGGCTTTCTGCTCATTCTACAAGATATCCATCCATCCAACTCACCATCCATCCATCTATCCACCCACCCATCCATCCACGAGAACACAAAAGCTAGAACATATTGTGACAACTGGCAAGATTTGCCGAGGAAGAGACAGACAGCGACAGAAAATTCTTCTCAGCCTTGTGTCAAAGCACGGAATGGTGTCGTTGCAAGAATTGATGGAGATCGCAAGATGCGAACAGGCATGATCGTCCACACAAGTCGTCAATACAAACGCATGCACACACACACACACACACACACACGCACGCACGCACGCACACATACGACACGCACAAGCGCACATTCGGCCCGAGGAATCAGAACTTATCTTCTGTGTATCCGACCGGTGCACAAGTATTTTTGTTTATGTTGCATATCCCTTGCAGGATGTTGCAGTCAACACCAGCATTTTTCAGCTGCTGTTGATGTACTAGGTAAATTTCACGTTTAGTAGTTTGTCATTGCTTTCTGAACGTCCCGCTCCCATACTAACACGTCATAACACAACGCGACACGGTCTGCTGTACCTGGAATTTCTCTTTACTCCACGTGTCTCTTTTTGTGTTTTATCGTCCAGGTGTAGGTTACATACTATTGCAGCCTGGTATATTTATTTCCGCGTCCTCCTGTCTTTGTCTGTTTCCGTGTTTATGTGATAATGGTGACTTGTCGCAGTGTTCTTTGCTGTTTGCAACGACATTCTTGGTAAGCTGACACTATTCACATTGTGTGTGTGTGTGAGCGTGTGTGTGATGGGATTCTCTTAACTGAGTAAGTGCCATGAGATGATTAATAGTCTTAAACGACTTCCAATATCTGCAATGGGAATATATATCGCCGAAATGGTGTCATTGCGTTATAATACAACTTGTCTGTTACAATTATTATTATTATTTTTTTTTTTGCATATCCTATTTACAGGACATCGCTGTCAACACCAGCATTTTACTGCCGTTGTTGGTATCTTGGCAAGTTTTACGTTCAGTAAGTAGTTTGCCATTGCTTTCTGAACGACCGGCTCCCATACCAACACGTTAACCCCCCCCCCCCAGCGCGACACGGGCTGCTGCCAAATCGGTCGCTCAGTGAATCGCGAAGTGGCTCACGAACCGCGTTCGCAAGCCTTTAGGCCACGGAGGCGGCGTTACCATATTATCAACTGTAAAGTTATAGCTGACACACCCCTACTTCCCATTTTCCGCCATCCATTTTTGTGCGGTCAACACCTACTTGTTACTCGTACTTCCCATTTTCCGCCATCCATTTTTGTGCGGTCAACACCTACTTGTTACTCGTACTTCCCATTTTCCGCCATCCATTTTTGTGCGGTCAACATCTACTTGTTACTTGACACAAAATCTGCCAAGGGAGTTGCTGTAGCGCGGAGGCTAAGTGGCTTCCCTGCCAGGACGGTGGCCATGTCTTCGAATCTCCATGGAAACTGAGATGTTTTTTTCCCCCACTAGATATAAGCTCACAGAATGTCCCAACCTAAAATTGGCACCAGAAAATCTTCTGGAAGGCGAAAGTTGCCGGAGTGATACTGACCACAGAATACAAACACAAATGACACCATTAAAGAACTATTTGCGGTAGATCAAGCACTAATTGCAAAATCAGAAGCAGAACTACATGTCTACATAAGTAGGTTTATTTCCCCAGAAAATAATGGCAAACTCATCATCCAGTGTCTTGACGGCTGGTGTAGGCGATCATGCCTCTCCACAAATTACGATCTCCGACGTCATGGATCAATTCGTGTGTTGACTCCCTTCTGTGCCATGACACAAGGCTGTCTAGAATCTTCTCATGTTGTCTTCCTCTGTCGCTCTTTTCGCAAATCTTTCCGGTTGTGACAACATGTCCCAGTTTCTGTCTTCTCATAACGTGGCCAAAGAACGATGACTGTCTCTTTCTGATGTTTGTGATAAGTTGTCTTTGCGACTCAGCTTACCTTAAAACGTCCTGATTGCTCTTTTTGGCTGTCTAACTAATTTTCAGCATTCTTCTATAAAACCACATCTCCAAGGCTTCCATGGATATTTTCGTCTGTGTACTAATTGTCCAGGACTCGCAGCCGTATGTTAAAACTGGTTCTATGCCAGAACTCTTTTCCTGACTTTCAAGGAAGTGACTTATTGCACAAAACTACTGTGCGCTAAATTGCTCAGGAAATCAATCTGAGATTGATTGCAATGTACTCATTGGGATATTTAAAATTTAACTGCACTGAACATAAAGGTTGTAGAAAGTCAAAGAATGGGCCTTAGTTTGAATAATAGAAAGGCAGAAGTCATGATGATGTCAAAGAAACGGATTGTGCCTAAATGTGCAATTATCAGGGTTGTCCATGGGACATAATTTACATTGTGTGGTAATTTATGCATGTCCCATCCCGTCCCATGGGACTTTCCCCACGGGATTCCCATATGAATAACATTCCCATGGAAAGCCTGGCAGGCTTGTCCATGGAACATGTTTTTCTGTACCATCCAATGGTAATTTATGCCTGTCCCATCTTGCTCCATCCCATCCCTACACTATTCAGAAAATCCCCTTTTTTCCCATGGAATTGATTGATTGGTTGATTGATTGATTGATTGATTTAGGAACCATGGAATTCCCATGGCCAATCCTGGCAATTATAGTACATGATGTTATTTTCAGGCAAGTGCATAAATTCAGATACCTGGGCACATGGATAACATCAGATGGAAGATGTATCACTGACATAAAGAACAGAATAGGACAAGCAAAAACTGCATTCTATCAAATGAAGGACGTTTTCTGCAATAAGTCACTGTCATTGAAAGTCAGGAAAAGAGTTCTTGCATGTTACATAGAACCAGTTTTAACATACGGTTGCGAGTCCTGGACAATTAGTACACAGACGAAAATATCCCAGGAAACCTTGAAGATGTGGTTTGATAGAAGAATGCTGAAAATTAGTTAGACAACCAACAGAGCAATCGGGATGTTTTAAGGAGAAGCTGAGTCGCAAAGAAAACTTATCACAAACATCAGAAATAGGCAGCCCTTGTTTTTTTTTTTTTTTTGGCCATGTTATGAGAATACAAAAACCGGAACATGTTGTGACAACCGGAAAGATTTGCGGAAAAAGAGATAGAGGAAGACAGCGCGAAAAGATTATTGACAGTCTTGTGTCATGGCACGGAAGGGAGTCAACACACGAGTTGATCCATGACAACGGATACCGTAATTTGTGGAGAGGCATGATCGCCCACGCCATCAATGGATGATGATGATGATGATGATGATGATGATGATGATGATGATGATGATGATGATGATGATGATGATGATGATGCACACAAAGGGCATCTTTCTAAAAAGATCTGATTGATTATCTGTACGTGATGCCGCAAGCTGTGTTAGCTGAAAGCAGACGTATATGTGCGCTGGCTCGGACGTGCTTTCGCCTCCTCAACGATACATCTGCTCAGCCCGTGTAATTTCTTGAAACATCCAGCTATTATTACTATAGCAACTGTCTCCTTCTATTAATATCATGACCCCTCATTATTTCTCGTGCATGGCGCCGGACCAGTATTTATATCAAGACGATAATGAACGGCAATGGTTTTCATCGTTATCGCAAATGCCATCCCCCACAAAACCTCCTCAAGCATCCTACAAAATGTCACAACAACCCTCTTCAGTCCCTCTCAAGCCTCTTTTTGTTTTGCTTTCTCCATATAAACCCGATCATCCTCGGCAAGGAGGAGAACGACCGTACATTAGCTCAGACACTCACGTGTAGCACCGGAGGAAAAATTTTCTAAATTCTTCTGGAATTTTCCCAAATAATGAGCATTACCGATGTGGGTACCGGTGGTAATATCCCCTGATCCCACTCTAACGTCACTCTGTTGTCTTTACCACCCAGCTTCCTCCTTCGATCGCGCACCGGAGTCTGACAGGACGGGAAGTAAGTCGCCAGGAAAACGGCGAAAAATCGATCTGGTGGACCGGGCGGTCACGTGATGTCTGGACTAAATATTTGCAGGATCAAGTTGACATTTTCAGGGAGAAACTACTGAAATGGCCTGGTCTAATCCAGGGATTGAAACAAACGGTGGTATTAGCTGTTTGTATGAGGTAGTTGTCATGGGTTAAGTGAGCTGTTTGTATGGGGTAGTTGTCATGGGTTCAGTCAATGAGCTGTTTGTATGAGGTAGGTGTCATGGGTTCAGTCAGTGAGCTGTTTGTATGAGGTAGGGGTCATGGGTTCAGTCAGTGAGCTGTTTGTATGAGGTAGTTGTCATGGGTTCAGTCAGTGAGCTGTTTGTATGAGGTAATTGTCATGGGTTCAGTCAGTGAGCTGTTTGTATGAGGTAATTGTCATGGGTTCAGTCAGTGAGCGTTTGTATGAGGTAGTTGTCATGGGTTCAATCAGTGAGCTGTTTGTATGAAGTAGGGGTCATGGGTTCAGTCAGTGAGCTGTTTGTATGAGGTAGTTGTCATGGGTTCAGTCAGTGAGCTGTTTGTATGAGGTAGTTGTCATGGGTTCAATCAGTGAGCTGTTTGTATGAGGTAGTTGTCATGGGTTCAATCAGTGAGCTGTTTGTATGAGGTAGTTGTCATGGGTTCAGTCAGTGAGCTTTTTGTATGAGGTAGTTGTCATGGGTTCAGTCAGTGAGCTGTTTGTATGAGGTAGTTGTCATGGGTTCAGTCAGTGAGCTGTTTGTATGAGGTAGTTGTCATGGGTTCAGTTAGTGAGCTGTTTGTATGAGGTAGTTGTCATGGGTTCAGTCAGTGAGCTGTTTGTATGAGGTAGTTGTCATGGGTTCAGTAAGTGAACTGTTTGTATGAGGTAGTTGTCATGGGTTCAGTCAATGAGCTGTTTGTATGAGATAGGTGTCATGGGTTCCGTCAGTGAGCTGTTTGTATGAGGTAGTTGTCATGGGTTCAGTTAGTGAGCTGTTTGTATGAGGTAGTTGTCATGGGTTCAGTCAGTGAGCTGTTTGTATGAGGTAGTTGTCATGGGTTCAGTCAGTGAGCTGTTTGTATGAGGTAGTTGTCATGGGTTTAGTCAGTGAGCTGTTTGTATGAGGTAGGGGTCATGGGTTCAGTCAGTGAGCTGTTTGTATGAGGTAGGTGTCATGGGTTCAGTCAGTGAGCTGTTTGTATGAGGTAGGGGTTATGGGTTCAGTCAGTGAGCTGTTTGTATGAGGTAGGGGTCATGGGTTCAGTCAGTGAGCTGTTTGCATGAGGTAGTTTTCAAGGGTTCAGTCAGTGAGCTGTTTGTATGAGTTAGTTGTCATGGGTTCAGTCAGTGAGCTGTTTGTATGAGGTAGGTGTCATGGGTTCAGTCAGTGAGCTGTTTGTATGAGGTAGGGGTCATGTGTTTAGTCAGTGAGCTGTTTGTATGAGGTGGTTGTCATGGGTTCAGTCAGTGAGCTGTTTGTATGAGGTAGTTGTCATGGGTTCAGTTAGTGAGCTGTTTGTATAAGGTTGTTGTCATGGGTTCAGTCAGTGAGCTGTTTGTATGAGGTAGTTGTCATGTGTTCAGGGCGCTGTTTGTATGAGGTAGTTGTCATGGGTTCAGTCAGTGAGCTGTTTGTATGAGGTAATTGTCATGGGTTCAGTCAGTCAGCTGTTTCTATGAGGTAGTTGTCATGGGTTCAGTCAGTCAGCTGTTTGTATGAGGTAGGTGTCATGGGTTCAGTCAGTGAACTGTTTGTATGAGGTAGTTGTCATGGGTTCAGTCAGTGAGCTGTTTGAATGAGGTGGGCGTCATGTGTTCAGTGACCTATTTGTATGAGATACTAGACCCATATTTGCATAGACCAATCGGCACTCCGGTCTCTCTGGCCGAGGGGTTACACCACTTTCTCCATAATCCCGTTTATCACACAGTCTCGTAGTGGGCGAGAACTGGGAATGGTTCGTCCCCCGCTGGTGACTTGCGGGATAACTCAGCCGGCCGCTCAGAAAGCAATGGCAAACTACTGAGCGTAATCTTGCCAAGAAATCAACAGACAGCTGAAAGATTCTGCTGTTGACAGCGATGTCCTGTAAAAGGATATGAGAATTTAAAAAAAACAAAAAATCGGCACTCGCTGGGTAATGTAGTTTAGTATCACACCCGCCGCTTTTATTTCCCAATCAATTTCCTGGTACGCGTGTTTAGTCTTGGTGGACCTGGAGGAACAGGTTTGTATTGTAAATCCGCCAAAGATAATCATGCCTCTATGAAGATGTGAAAACTCCGTACCGGTATTGCACACCCCGCTGATTTATGAGCAGGGGAAGGAGAGCCTGAAGTATCGCGTCGGGAGGCAATTCTCTCAGCAACTTCATTGTAGATAGACGATAGCCCTGGCCGGGATTCTGGTGTCACGCACATCAATGCGTGCAGATTGAGATTTACAACTCACAGAATTTAGAGAATTTAAAGCCAGTAAACCAAGCAGACAACCATCCTTCCTTCCAACCTCCCAACCAACCAGCCAGCCAGCCAACCAACCAACCACCCTACCTACCTACCTACTTACATACCTACTTACCTACCTATATGCATATCTATCTATTTATCACCGAACATATTTATCTACCTACCTACCTATCTTCTTGTCTACCTATCAACCAGCCTAGCTACCTATCAATCAGCCAATCGATCTACCTAACTATCTATCTACATATAAACTAGCCAACAAACGAACCTACCTATTACCCAACCTACCTAATTATCTATTACCCAGGCCTGCGTACCCAGTTCTTAACCCCTTGAAAATAAAATGTGCTTGTTTATTGTTCGTTCGTTCGTTCGTTCTCCCAGCCTACATAATATAGCTGTCTGTTTGCCTACCTATCTACTACCCTACATACCAACCAACCGACCGACCAATTAACCAACAAACAAACCTACCTTAATACCTAACTACCTATCACACAACTAGTCTACCGTACTACTCCTCTTGTCTACATATCTACACGCTTACCTACCTACAAACCAACCAGTAAATCTACTTTCCTACCAACCAACCAACAAAGTAACCAACCGATCAACCTATCGACTAACTATCAACCAACTTACCTACCAGTCAACCTTCCTACCAACCAACCGATCGACCGTCTAACTAACAAATCGGATGACCAGCTAATGAATAAATTTACCAACCAACTAAAGTACCAATCAATCAACCAACTAACCAATCGGCTGACCGATCGACCGTACAATTCGGATGACCTACTAATGAATAAATTTACCAACCAACTAAAGTACCAATCAATCAACCAACTAACCAATCGGTTGACCGATCGACCGTGCAATTCGTATGACCTGCTAATGAATAAATTTACCAACCAACTAAAGTAACAAACAATCAACCAACTAACCAATCTGCCAGCCAACCAAAAGAGAGTAGGCAAATTCAGAATCGCAACCAGCCCTATGTTGTTAGTCTTTCCTCTTGAGCCTAAGGCGGCGCATAGGGCAGAAGTCCTGTCTCTCCATGCTTGGCGGTTCGCTGGTACCTGTTGTAGATCTTGGATATTTACTTGGCCATTGAATGAGCCTTCTCTAATGATGGTTCTACGCAGGGTCTCTCTTGGTCTTCCCCGTTTTCTTTTCCCTACTGGTGACCATATGAGGGCCCTATGTTGTACGGCTTGTGTAACTATGTTGTACGGCTTGTATAGCTATGTTGTACAGCTTGTGTAGCTATGTTGTACAGCTTGTGTAGCTATGTTGTACAGCTTGTGTAACTATGTTGTACAGCTTGTGTAACTATGTTGTACAGCTTGTGTAACTATGTTGTACAGCTTGTGTAACTATGTTGTACAGCTTGTGTAACTATGTTGTACAGCTTGTGTAACCACTTCAATCTTGTGCAGCAGTTTTGTTGTATTTGTTTAGGGCCGTGGTAGCGTAGCAGATAGACATTCTTCTGTGTCTGTGCGTACATGTTACAAACTGTTCATTTGTGTACAGTCGTTATGTTGTATATATCGTGTATAATAAGTTCATTTGTATGAAGTTGTCATGTTGTATATATTTTGTGTAATCATTTCATTTGTGTGCAGTCGTTATCTTATATATAAAAAAGACTTGTGCGTATGTATCTCTGTATGTATTTATGTATCTCTGTCCGTATGTCCTTTATGCGCTCGCGAACGGCCCATCCGATTGAGATGAAATTTTCTACACGCCTTCCTTTCATTCCAGAGATGCCAACTGTCGTAGTTTTTTTTTCTTCTTCCTCCTCCTCCCTCCTCCCTCCTCCCCCTCCCAAAATACGTACGTCCAGGAAATGGTCTTCTACATAGACACTTCTCTCTGAGGTCCGCGATAACATATTAACCTGGTGGGATGGCAATCAATCATCCTACTACCTCCTCCCTCCTCCTCCCTTCTCCCTCTTCCTCCTCCCTCTTCCTCCCTCCGCCTCCTCCCTCCTCCCACTCTCTACTCCTCCTTCCTCCCTCCTTCTCCCTCTTCCTCCTCCCTCTTCCTCCCTCTTCCTGCTCCCTCCGCCTCCTCCCTCCGCCTACTCTCTCCTCCTCCTCCCTCCTCCTCCCTCTCCCTCCTCCTACTCCCTTCTCCTCCTCCTCCTCCTCCTCCTCTCTCCTCCTCCCTCCTTCTCCCTCTTCCTCCTCCCTCTTCCTCCCTCTTCCTGCTCCCTCCGCCTCCTCCCTCCGCCTACTCTCTCCTCCTCCTCCCTCCTCCTCCCTCTCCCTCCTCCTACTCCCTTCTTCTCCTCCTCCTCCTCCTCCTCTCTCCTCCTCCCTCCTTCTCCCTCTTCCTCCTCCCTCCTCCTCCCCCTCCTCCTCCACCCTACTCCTCCCTCCTATTCCTCCTGTCTCCTCCTCCCTCCTTCTCCCTCCTCCTTCTACCTCTTCCTCCCTCCTCCTTCTCCCTCCACCTCCTCCCTCCTCCTCTCTCCTCCTCCTCCCTCCTCCTCCCTCTCCCTCCTCCCTTCTCATCCTCCCCCACCTACGTTCTCCTCCTCCCTCCTCCCTCCTCCTCCTTCTCCCTCCTCCTCCCCCTCCCTCCTCCCCCTCCTCCTCCTCCTTCACCCTCCTCCCTCCTCCTCCTCCTCCTTCACCATCCTCCCTCCTCCTCCTCCCTCCTCCTCATCCTCCCTCCTCCCTCCTCATCCCTCTTCCTCCTCCCTCCTCCCTCCTCCTTCTCCCCTTTCCCCCCTCTTTCTCTTAATCCCTCCTCCTCCCTTCTCCTCCCTCCTATTCATCCCTACTCCTCCTCCTCCCTCCTCCTCCTCTCTCCGCCTATCTCTTCCTCCCTCCTCCTCCCTCCTCTCTCTTCCTCCTCCCTCCTCTCTCTTCCTCCTCCCTCCTCCTCCCTCTTCCTCCTCCTCCTCCCTCCTCCTTCCTCCTGCTCCCTCCTCCTCCTCCCTTCTCCTCCCTTCTCCTCCTCCCCCTCCTACCCCTCCCTCCTCCCCCTCATCCGTCTTCCTCCCTCCTCCTTCTTCCTCCCTCCTCCTCCCCCTCCTCCCCCTCCTCCTCCCTCTCCTCCTTATCCCTCCTCCTCCATTCTCCTCCTCCCTCCTCCTCCTCTCTCTACCTCCTCCCTCCTCCTTCTCCTCCCTCCTCCTCCTCCCTCTTCCTCCCTCTTCCTGCTCCCTCCGCCTCCTCCCTCCGCCTACTCTCTCCTCCTCCTCCCTCCTCCTCCCTCTCCCTCCTCCTCCTCCCTCTCCTCCTCCCCCTGCGATCTCCTCCTCCCTCCTTCTCCCTCTTCCTCCTCCCTCCTCCTCCCCCTCCTCCTCCACCCTACTCCTCCCTCCTCTTCCTAATCCCTCCTCCTCCCTCCTATTCCTCCTGTCTCCTCCTCCCTCCTCCTCCCTCCTCTTCCCTCCTCCACCTCCCTCTTCCTCCTCCCTCCTCCATTTACCCAAGACAGACAGACATACAGATAGTCGGGAACGGGATCTTATATGACTACTTATATGATTTAAATGAGATGCTCTCCACCATGGGCTGGGCCGGGTCAGACAGACAGACAGACAGACAGATAGATAGACAGACAGACAGACAGACAGTCGGGAACGGGAGCTTATATGACTACTTATATGAATTAAATGAGATGCTCCCCACCAGAGTCTGGGCGAAGCCGGGCCGTGTCAGCTAGTGTTGTATAAAGCTTGTGTAACCGGTTCATGTGTGTGCTTTCATTATGTTGTATATATCTGCAGTCCTACCAGTATCAACCCCGGCAAGGAACGGGTGCCTGTGCCTCCAGCTTTTAAGTGCACCTTCTCCTGCATTATCACACTTGACAGACGGTGCAGAGAACAGAACCCTGCCGCTGTCAATGCAGAGGTCAACGCGCTCATCAATGAATACTCAGACAACCCCGAAGTGCTCATCTATACAGATAAATCTGTTGTAAAGCAGCAGAGAAGTGCGTGGGCATTTACAGCCCGTTCAGCGGGCCGAACCGTTCAAGAATCCAGTGGTTCCCACTCCATGACCACGAGCAGCATGACGATGGAAGTAATGGCAGTAACACAGGCTTTCCTGTGGCTAGAATCACAGCATTATACCAACATGTGTGTACTAAGTGATTTAATGAGCATGATTTGGACGGTAGATGCAGGATCTGTACGTAGACAGTGGACTGATTCGCTGCAGAAGTCCGTTGTCCGTAAGGTCGCCTTCATCTTCGTCCAAGGACATGCTGATAAACTGGCTGGCTCTGCATCCCCTGCAGATGGCCAGCCCATGGATCGCGCCGATGTTATTAACATCCTTAAAGATATGTCGAGAACAGAGAACTTTGACGTCAGTGAATCCACATCGTTGTCCAGGATGAAAGACTTGGGAGTAAGAATCGGCACGGCCAGACGCGAGAGGTACATCGGGAAAACAAGGCGCCTCGTCAACCAACACAGAACTGGCACTATTAGCCACCGGACGCTGATGCATATGCTGGGGGGGAGGCTCTGAGCACCTATGGACATGTCCGGAGTGGAATGGCGATACCCCAACTGATAACAGATATCTTATGTAACCAGTTCATGTGTGTACATTCGTTATTTTGTATACAGCTTGTAAAATCAATTCATTTATATGCAGGCGTTATGTTGTATATATCTTATGTAATTAGTTCATTTGTGTGCACTCGTAATGTTGTATTTAGCTAGCGTAATCACGTTATTTCTGTTCAAATGATCAGGCTTGGGGAAACCATTAGAAGCACGGGAATAGCTGAAGGATTTCCCTTAACGATCACTTCACTTATTCTTGGGAATTCTGAGGAAGAATAGAGTGCCAGATGCTGAGACGCTGTTATATTCCAAAGTAATATGTATGAAAAGCTGCTTTGGCAGCATGTAATGCTCTTTCAGTGTTAAACATACGGCATATAGTTGGCCGTATCATATACGACATACTCAATGGGTAGCTGGCATACGATGAAAGAATAATCTTGCAACCGCAGCGACAATTCAAATATATCGATTAGGACATCTTTGAAAATAAAAAAGAGGCCCGAAGTGTGTAATGTACTAACGCTATCACAGATAGTGGTTAGTCTTTACCTCTCGTAGCGGACGATGAACGCAGCGTATCTTCTTATAGGAACAAAACCTGATAAACTGCCGTTAACAGCATCATCATCATCATCATGTGCCTTGCCAGCTGTCGAAAGCGTTCATGTCTCTCCACAGATCTCGGTCCTTGGTGTTCCGGATTAATTTTGTTAATTACATTCCCCAATACTGCTGTCACAGTTCATCCTGCACTATTTCCTTGGCCTGTCTCTTTTCCTACTGATCTTTCCAGTTGTCACCATATTCTCCAATGCCTCTCTCCTCGTCAGATATTCAAAGAATGCTGTCTGTTGCTTTCTGATAGTTGTATATAGTGTTAACAGCCTACAACAAAAATTTATCTGGGTATAGAGACAGAGGAAGTGCAGTAAAACGACGTGTAGATTACATCAAGGTTACAGTAAACAAACACAGCAGGCCAGCATGGCCAAATGCATAACAACATGTGTTCTTAAACACCGTGTGTTGCCGGGGCCCATAAGGGAAGCAAAGAATAACAACACTGTAGCCTAACACGCATGTCGTAAGAGGCGACTAAGGAGGCTTGATGGTTCCGTCACCCTGCTACTGAGTGAGTGCGTGGCGCGACACTGTGAGCTGTGAGTTTCGTGTGAAATGCTTTTGAATCTGCCTGAGGTATTTTTGGAACGTGACTGCATGTTCGGAGCGATTGCAGGTGGCTATGTCCCAGAGTTGACCGGTTTTTGCCTTATGCAGAAATGCGTGGCTGCTGGGCTTCTGGTTGACTGCCACTGCCATCGATGATGAACTGTATTTTCGTGGACTGTGTGGGTGAACATCTAGGAAACATTCAGATAGGAAAATGACTGCCGATTCCATCATAGATGAACATGGTGTTTCGTGGGGGACTGGTGTGTTGACACTCTGGTGGCGGCATTATGCACAGTGTATCTGTGCGGGCTATTGTTTGTCGAGACTCCTGTCTTTTCCACTTTTCACATTGGGCAGTGGGGAGCGTTTTGTGTGATATTAACTGGCACAGGAACGGAGCATAATGGGGACGACCCGTTGCTGTGAAGTTGGAACTGCGACTAACTAACTAACTAATCCTTTAACTGATGCCGAGGTAAGGGGTTCAACCCCTACACCAGACAGTTGGACTAAAATGTTGACCTCTCGTCCTTGGCGTTGGGACGTAAATTACAAATATCTCTGAAGTTGGAGTGGGTTGGCCTGATGGCTAGGGACGCTGTTAATAGGGAAAGCTAATCCACATGCAAAATTCAGTCCAGCACTACTAGAAGGTATGGACTATGCTTTCAAAGCGAGTGAGCGCAAAATAAAAATAAAAAACTTAAACAAACACGAATGCTATGCAATGAAGACATCAATCCATCTGGCCTTGGAACACACACTCAGCCTTCCCACTTCCCTCCCCCACATACCGGGAAGTGTGTGTAAGGAAAGAGCCGTCTGTAACCTGGGGTTATACATTTAAATTGTTTCAAGAATGTCTGCTAGCGGTATGTACAGTGCTGCCCATAGATACAATAACCCTCGATGACATTAGCACTCAGTGGGGATGTGCCGTCACTATTATAAAATATTATATATTATTATATATTATTTTTATAGGAATTCATCTTGAAATTTCCAGAAGCTCGGAGTCTGCAGTCTGTTTATTATTTTCTCTTTCTAATTTCTGTCATTTGGTTTTTTTCTCGTACGCTCGCTTTGAACTCGAGCGTAGTCTGTCTGTTGCTTGTGGATTAGATTTTTCTATTACCAGTGTCCCTCACCTTCAGGCGAAACCACCCCAACTTCAGAGGCGCTTATAATTTAAGTCCCCAAGTCAAGGATGAGAAGTCAACATTTTAGTCCAACTGACCGATGTATGAGTTGAACCGCTTACCTCGGCATCACACATCGGATGTTTAATAACAAGCGTTCTTATCCATTCGCCTTGCTCTTTTGTTCTCTTGATGTCTAAGATATCTAATGTTGGGTGCACCAACACCCAGGAACTATCAGTAATAGTTTGCGAACTTCCATAATGGGAGCCAACAATGTCTGGAAAGTTCATGAACCCGTTTCCCTGGCATTCATTCCTGTGTCAATATGGAACTGTCCGCTTTGACCCGAGTTACGGCCCGACAACACTTCTAATCGAGATTAATTGGTTACAAAGACAGCACTATACCGGCTCACAAACTCTAACTATGGAACTCACTGTAGCACGTTTTGAATACCTCGGTTTTCTGTTTACGGCTCATGGATATGTGATGACATAAATTAACTGATTAATTACCAGCATGGCCGAATGGATAAAAGCGTTCGCTCTTAAACATCGGGTGTGCTGATGCCGAGGTAACGGGTTCAACTCTTATACCAGTCAGTTGGACTAAAATGTTGACTTCTTGTCCTTGACTTGGGGATGTAAATTACAAGTACCTCAGCAGTCGGAGTGTTTCGCCTGATGGACGGCGAGGGACACAGGTAATAAGGAAAGCTAATACACACACACAAATCTGTCCAGTGCACAAGAAGTAGTAGCAGGTGAATGGACTACAGTTGAGCTCAAAGCGAGCGAATGCAAAAGATAAATAAATTAATTAATTAATAAATTAATAAAATAAACAATAAGGCGATGAGATGAGGTACTTCCCATATTTTCCATATATCTCAAATGTTGTCATTGCGAAATGATGTCTCAATTAAAATATCAATACAATAATTTTCCATAAGCAACCGCCTTTACTTTGATATAAAGTACAACATGTCTGCTACCATATTAACAACTGTTAGGTTATAACTGTGACACAATCCTACTTCACATTTTCCGCCATTCATTTTTGCTCGTTCCAAAACTACTTTTTGTTTAGCATTAAATGTGCATATCCTTTACAGGACGTCGCAGTCAACCCCAGCATTTTATTTTACTGTTTGTGGTTTCTTGGCAGGTTCATGTTCAGTAGTTTGCCATTGGTTTCTAAATGACCAGCACTCATATCATTGCATGAAACCAGCGCAAGGCGATCTGCTTCCAAATCGCCCGCAGATGTGTTTCGAACCCGGTATGCGGGAATACGAACTGCGTCTGTAACACCTTCGCCGCGGTCCTGGAACAAAACATGGATATTTAACCAATCAGGTGGGGGACGTCGTGACCGAGAGGTGAGGGAGTCCACCTCAAGCTCAGAAGGCAGCAAGTTCGATTCCTGCATAGGGCTGGGGCATTTTCCGAAAACCATTGGTATCTGATATCACAAGTACCCTAAATGCCTGCATAACTGCATAACACTCCACCACTTTCATGAAATGCCGACCACAACTTTAATGTTTGAAGTTACGAGCTAGAATATTTTAATATGATATTTCGCCAGATAGAGGGAACAATGATCACAGCGTGATACTAGTCGCTCTGGAATTAGAACATTTTCTAATGACATTGCACCATATTATGGGAACAATGAGCGCAAATGTAATGCTAGTGGCTCAGTTGCTCACATCATTTCACCACATATTGGGAACAATGAGGGCAAGTGTGGTACAAGTGGCCTGGGAAATAGAACATTTGTTCACGACATCTCACCATATAGTGGGAACAGTGAGGACAAGTGTGATACAAGTGGCTCAGGAAATAGAACATTTGTTCACGACATCTCACCATATAGTGGGAACAGTGAGGACAAGTGTAATACTAGTGGCTCAGGAAGTAGAACATTTTCTCACGACATTTCACCACATATTAGGAACAATGAGGACAACTGTAATACTAGTAGTCCAGGAAGTAGAACATTTGCTCACGACATTTCACCACATAGTGGGAACAATGAGTATAACTGTAATACTAGTGGCTCAGGAAGTAGAACAATTGTTCACGACATTTCACCACATAGTGGCAACAATGAGTACAACTGTATTGGTAATGGCTCACGAAGTAGAACATTCGCTCATGACATTCTACCAGATTGTGGGAACATTGGGCACAACTGTAATACAAGTGGCTCAGATATTTAAAAAAATATTTTCACATGACATTACACCAGATAGGGGGAACAATGCTGTAATACTGGTGGCTCAGAAGGTAGACCATTTGCTCACGACATTCCGTCACAAAGAAGGAACATTAACCACAACTACAGCGAGGATGGTTTCTCTCCGACGCTCTACATTTGGGAGAATGGCATCTTCAAATGATCTCTTCCATAGAGCAGATGATACATTCCGCTCGAGATGGTGAGATGTGGGGAAGCATGATCACACAAACCAGTCGACAAGGGCAGTTGATGATGATGATGATGATGAATGGAGGAAGAGGGAGGAGAACACAAAGAGAAGTTATAACGAGAATAACCAAAGAAAGAATTTATAAACAGAATGTTTTACTTACTGCCTCATGACATCATCTAGTTGCTCCTCGAGCTGTCCAACCCGAAGCTGAAGTCTGGATTTCTCCTTGTTGGTGTCATCAATCAGCTTGCGGGCTTCCGTGAGTTCTGTCTCATACATCAGCTTAATCTTATTCGTTTCCTTGCCCCAGTGAGACCTCAGCTGCTCCAGTTCGGAGGCCAGTTTCTTGTTCTGAGCCTCCAGAAAACGAACCTTCTCGATGTAGTTGGCGAATCTTTCATTGAGGTCCTGCATGTCCTTCTTCTCCTTCTCGCGGTTGCTCTTGAAGCTGATGACCCCAGTGGCTGCCACAGTGGCGCTGCCGAGAGGCATGTGCATGGAGGGAAACGCTGAAGAAAGATCCACTGTACGCGTGCTGCGCAATGGGGAGGTCGGCAGTGAGGTCCGCGTGATGGACGTCTGCCTTGGTGTAATGCTGGATCTGTAGTACATTGTGGAGTCATCATCGTCGGCACCTGCACCTCCAAAACCGCCGCTGAGGCCGCTGGATGTTGTGATGACGGTTCTCTTCTCGGTGACAGAAGTGTTGGCGGGAATACTGGTGCTAGAGCGAACGAAAGATTGCGACATAGTGGCTGGAGTTTCCGGATCCTTTACCCGAACTATATTACGACAGTTCTTGCGGTATGAAATTATGTTTGGTTGCCTGGCATTCAACAGCTAGGCCAAGTGTCAGCAAAATAAAGTACGTTAAATTACAATCAGTTCCCTCAACCAATTTTTTAAATTTTGCTGAAACACGGGTTATTTGGGAATAATTGTTCTCCTTTTATAGACGAAATGTAACGAAACAATGAATCACAACGAAAGTAAAGAAATTATGTTTTCATAAAGTTTGCTATTGATATAAAGTAATATTACTACTGCACTATATTCCCTACACATGTAAAGTATATTATGATATTATAAACGCTGTTTAAATGTTAAGTATTATGATAAAAAGCGGTCGTTCAAACAGTGAGGATAATTTTGTGTGATATTCACTGACACAGGAACGGAGCATAATGGGGCGACCCTTCGCCGTGAAGTTGAAACCGCGACTAACTGACTAACTAACTAACTTTCATAGACAAACTTAACAGACAGGTTAATAATCAGTCCAGTTATGTTCCTATAAAGTTTGCTGTTGGTTTAAAACGGGTTAACAGATTTTACTGCACCGGGTTTGTCCTATCTAGTTCAGTCTGTCTCCGCACAGCAGCTAAACGCTTGCCGAAAGCGTTACACAGCTCACGAACTCCGTGGCTCCGATGACCACCTTAGATGTCTCCGAAAATACTACGCCCGCGAACCGAGGGACGGTGTCCGAAACCGAACCCTGACCTTCTGAGTACGAGGCAGCCGGTTTAACCATTTCGTTTTCAGTGCTGGGGGTATCAAGTAATATGAATAATACACTCCATTTGCCATGCATGTTAAATAGAGCACTGCAACACACATTGCATTCATTACGGGCTCAGGGAGTATGCTTAGTAAGGTGGAGAAAGGAATGTTTCGTGTGGGGTAGCTATCCTCGCTTCAGAGGTAACAGATTGTGAGAATTGTATGCATTATGTGCCATGGCCATGTGGAAGTGCAGGGGAATGAACAGCTTGATAGGCTGGCAGGGAATACACCTCTTGGTGGTAGATTATCTATGGACAAGGGAGAAGTGATCGTCCGCCTGTGGGACCAGGTGGAGAAGGTGGGGGAAACAGATATTGAGAACCCGTATGTGGTAAGAATGAGATTGCGGGAGATCGGCAGACGGAGGTTGGGGGGGGGGGGGGGGGGGGGGGTCTGGAAGAATCTCAAAACTGAGAGGGAAGACCAGGAGAACTTTCAATCAGATAGCGGTGGGAACGATACGATTAGTTGTATGACTCTTCGCTGGCTGTTGAACGAGGGGACGGAGCGCGTATGGGAATGTCCTGAATGGGCGTTATCAAAGTCTAGAATCTGCCAACTGAAAAAATGTGGCCTCTGAAGGTGCAGACTGAGGTGCACGGGAAGATCAATATACGGAAGTGAGGTTAAGCAGCCATGTGCAGGACGTGACGATTCATTGGGTGAGCCCAGTATCAGGACGTCACGTGTCGGCTCTGTACCTCGTTGGATAGCGGGGACTGGCCATGGTCTGCCGCTGCCTTCCCTTGAGGGCTGACCTGCATGTATCTGTCCCCAACAGATCATTGGTTGTGTCTAAGGTAGATCGAAGGACAAAGATGACGTTAACACCTCTTCACTGCGGAACGACCTGCGAAAAACAGGTATGACTAACCCGGTCAATAAATGTCCGCAGAAGTCGGATGTGTCGACCGAAAAGTGCAAATATTGCACTGCCGTAAACTGACACAACGTAATTACGAACGACGTAGAAGAATTAAATCTTAATCTTTAACAATAAAATGACACTTACGAGTGGGAAACTCCAGAACGAAACCGACACGTTATTTAAGAGTTAATTAAATATGAACGACTGACGATGCCGTCTGCCTCGTTCGGTTCAAAGTTCGCGCTAGTTTAAGTGAGATCCAAAGAACTAACAAATATCAGATTCCTGTTCAACCTTCAAATAACAGGGAATTATTGCATACACTTTTCTCAATGTGACAGACAGTACACGTTCTCAGGTGAATTGTCGCTGCCGTGTCGCCTACACAAGTTACCGGTGTAGTATCAGCGGAGTCAGAAACTGGGTCAGCACAGGTGACAGCTTGACGCAACGGTTCCTAAACTCTGCAATAATATACACCCACTTGCCTTCTTGACAGACAATTGTTTGTAAATTGGAGTTATACCTCTCCATAACTCAACGCCTGGACTGAATTTAAAGACCACGTGTTGCCCATGCAGCAGAATCCCTCTCTCGGCCTGCCTAGTTTACTCCAGAGGAAAGATAACACCAATACATCTAGTACAAGCTGTAGAAGCTGCCGGACCATCAATTCAATGTGTAGTTCTCCGCAGTCGCAGCTTCCACCTTTTTTTTTTTTTGGCATATCCTTTACAGGACATCGCTGTTAACATCAGCATCTTTCAGCTGATTGTTGATTTCTTGGCAAGATTACGCTCAGTAGTTTGCCATTACTTTCTGAGCGGCCAGCTCACATACCCCGTAAGTTACCGACGCGATTCGAACCATTGCTGATTCTCACCGTCGTCACCTTACCTACGAGAGTATACGAGATTACGGAGAAAAGTTGCTAACCTCTAGGCCAGGAAGCCGGCAGCTTCCACCCTAGAGCCCTGGTAATGACATGAGGAAAAGATTGGCCCCCCATTGCTCCCTCCTCACGGCCTACAAGGTATGACAGCGTTATAACATCACCGACCCATGGCAGGCAACTGCTTGGGGGTTGAAAAACAAATGTACAGATCTGCGTGGCGGCGGGGCATAATGCGCGTGCGCTTAAACAACCGGTGCTCTGTGGGCGGGGTAGCGGGTTCATTCTGTTGGACTTTAATGTCAAGGTCTTGCACAGAAAGCCATGGCAAACTGCTGAACATTGCCTGATATATAACCCGCGTGGTTGGGGTTGATGGCAACCTCCTGCTAACGACATGCGCAGTCAGAACACATTTTTTGGCAATCCCCCCGCTTAGTCCATACACACTCATTCTAGTAGTACTGGACTTAATTTTGCGTGTGGGGTAGCTTTTCCTATTACCAGTGTCCCTCGCCATCAGGCGAACCCATTCCGACTTCAGAGGTACTTGTTAATTTACCTCCCCAAGTCAAGGAGAAGTCAACATTTTAGTCCAGCTGTCCGGTGTGGGGGTTGAACCCCTTACCTCGGCATCAGCACACCGGATGTTTAAGAACGCGCGTTCTTATCCATTCGGCCATACTGACCTCAGTCAGTCAGAACAAATGAATGTCACATGTAGGTCCGCTTCCTATCTCACGTGCCTGTATGTCAATGGTCGACGTCTGGGGTGTAGGGGTAAGGCACAATTTCACAACTCCGACATGCCTGGTTCCAAGTTCGTGGCAGGCGATACGCTTTGCGTTGATTTTCACTAAGATATGAGCATCGGCCGTTCAGAAAGCAATGGCAAACGAACATTTAAAAATGTTCCATGTTCTTTGCAGAACGTTGCCATCAACCGCAATTTGATTTTCTAGGCAATGTTACGTTTAGTAGCTTGCCATTGCTTTCTGAATGATAAGTCAGCGTTTCAGTCCAACCGACGTGAAGGTAAAAATTGCCTAAATAGCACATAAGCTAAAACATGCTGGAGTTGATTGCGACAGGCAACTAACTTTATTTGTAAATAAGTGTCTCTTTTGTGGAGCTACATTGTTTTAAAGTGCCGCTGTCACGCAGTTGCTTGGACGTTTGTCTGCCAGCCTGATGATCACTATTCGATTCCCCAACGAGTCGGGGATTTTGTTTTATACGAGGGTAAGTTAATAAGTAAGTCACAAATGTCTGTAGAAAAATAACTAAAGACGATAACAACGTGAAACCAGTTTATTTTTATACATACATCGTCCCTTTATTTCTCAACATAATTTCTACCGACATTGATGCACTTATCCTATCCCATCGTTTTATCAGTCCTCCCAAACCGGCTGCATATAACTGCGTGCCATGTTTTCATTTACCTGCCATCCCACAGAACTGTGTGACTTACTTATTGACTCGCCCTCGTAACTTTTTCTACCCAGCTATGCACCGCTTTACGGGACAAACATTTGTCAGCATAAACAGGAAACCCGCCTTGGTGGGAGACATTTCGCAAATGACGCCGAAGTTAAATGTGAAGTGAAAACGTGGTTTAGAAAACAGAGTAATTTATCTGGGCTCCCAGAGCCACCGCAAATCGGTACCAGGACATGTTTAGGGAAGTAAATGCAGCCGATGTTATTATTTTGGTCTATACAAATATGGGGTCTGCATGCCCAGTATGAAACAAGACATGAAAAACGGTGCTCCACTTATTACTCGCACGTAGAACTGCCTAATCTTTCGCCATTATCCAGGTGAAATGTTAACTAGTTGCATATGCTTTACACGACGTCGCAGTCATCCCCAGCATTTGTTGGCTTTTTGTGATTTCTTGGCAAGTTTACGTTCAATAGTTTGCCATTATTGCTTTCTGAACGACAGGCACTTATAAAATTTTATAAAATCCAACACAAGGCGGTCTGCTGCCGAATCACCCGCAGTTGGGTTTCGAACGCGGGTATGTGGGATTACAAACTGCGTCCGTTACCCTTTCGCCACAGAGCCGGGTAGGTGAAATGTACTAGAAAGAAAGGCAGAGGCAGTCTCGTGGAAGATACTGTGGTAAGGGTGTGAGTTGTGAGACCTTCACACGTTCTAGGTGTCCAGGATGAAAGACTTGGGAGTAAGAATCGGCACGGCCAGACGCGAGAGGTACATCGGGAAAACAACGTGCCTCGTCAACCAACACAGAACTGGCACTATTAGCCACCGGACGCTGATGCTTATGCTGGGGGGAGGATCTGAGCACCTATGGACCTGTACGGAGTGCAATGAAGATACCCCAACTGATAACTGATAACATTCTAGGTAAAGATAAATGAATTAGTGGCGAATTCCCTTTCAAGCGGCCTTTTCTTCTGAGTCAATTCCCAAACAATTCCGAAAAAAAAAAAAAAAAAACTTTCCAGGCAACTCCGCTTAAATTTCCAAATAATTCTCTATACATATTTCCAGTTTTCTTCATATTTATTCGCCTCGGAATGTCAAAATGAGTAAATCCAAAGAAAACAGCAGTTAACTGCAGTATCATTGTTGACACCACCATGGGTTTTGTTCTCAAATGGACCGGTTGTCGGCCAAAATAGTTCTCTCTGTTCTGCATATATTGGATACTTCTGCAGCAAATAATTAGCTGTCGTTTTACCAATTCCACGGTCACATAATTTATGGTTTGAAAAATGAAGACATCATATGTGAAAAGTATGAACAAGACTAGATCCAACACTGGCCAAGACATTGGTAGTTTATCTGCAGACTGTTTGTCCAGTTTGACTAATGTCCAATAATAGCAATGTTTCTCCGCAGGGTGAAGTTCCAGGACAGGTCTTGGTCACTGCTCTGATTTCTGAGTTTGGAGAGGTAAATGGGCGCTCTTTAACACAGTCGCAGGGAAGTTGGTGCTTCGGTACCAGGTTGGGGAGAAAGTCTCACGCCAATTTTGTTCTGATAGATAGAAGTGGTTTGCATGACTTGGGTGATATCTTCTTCTTCTTGTTTTTCTTCGTTAACTTCTTTTCGTCTTCTTCCTCTTCTTCTTATTCATCTTCTTCTTCTTCGTCAACATCTCCTCCTCCTCCTTCTTCTTCTTCTTCTTCTTCGTCCACGTCGTCGTCGTCTTCTGCTTCTTACTGTACTTCTTCTTCTGCTGCTGCTGCCTCTGACTTCCATCATCTCATCATGTTCCTCTTGTACCTTGCAGTGTCGAGGTGAAGTATAAACTTCGTGAGAGTGCCCAATTATGGGCTTCGTATATCGACATTCCCATGGACTCTGCTATTCCCTCCGTCCAATGTTTACGTGGTCGGCCTCTTCCTCTGTTTCCATCTGGTCTGTAAAATCATTGCTTGTTGTGGTATGCTGTTGACTGGTAACCTACTTGCATGGCCAAACCATTTGACTTGCTGCTTTCTAATAAAATCTAGTGCTGCTTTAACCCCCACTTTAGTCCTGATTTATTCATTTCTGATCTTATCTCTTCTTGATACGTTGAGTATTCTTCTCAGGAATCTCATTTCTGTTGTTGTGATTTTTCTTTTCTCTTTTTCTGTCATTGTCCAGTTTGGCATTGTTAGCATAAAGTTGGTAGGAAGATTGTGCTGTAAAGTGCTTTCTTAGTAGTTATTGATACATGATTGTTCTTTAGTATCTGACTTCCATCTCCCAGTACATTTCACTCAACTCACACCAAGTCCTTGGTAAACATGTCCATGACTGAGTATATTTTTCAGCTGAAGTGTTTTATGGATGAAGCAACCAGTTTTACGTTAACCCTCCTCAGTTTCTCTTACGACACGCATGGTCGGTTACCGTGGACTTAGTCACAGTCTTCTACAGGAGTCACGGGTGAATAACCAAACAATTCGTTAAAGTGGGATTTAACAGATTCACTGCCAAACAAAAAGTAGGATTGGACCAAACATGGTACACAATCAAATGAACAAGTAATATAATGTACATTTCCATTCATTGAGCTTTGAAATTGTGGAAGATACCACGAAGCAAAACAAATAATATGATGACACTAGTATGGCGATATATCGTCCTTCTGTCCAAATGGGAGGACACAACTGACGATATATTATCCCTCGGCACTGAATCAGTTAAAGCCACAACATAGTTTCGTAACCGCTGACTGACTCAGTTGCCCTTGTCATTGGTAGTCACTGGCGTGTGTCCTCGTCTTGGTTTATTTACATGGTTGGCTTTATAACGTGGTGTATTGTTTGGTGTATTTCACACCCTCACATTTATGTTTTGAGGCTCGGATAGCCATGGTAGCGAGAAGATACTGAATCACGACCAGATAAGGAAACATTTACGATCCTGAAATATCCTAGATATCCCCACACTAGCTCGTGTATTGTGTTCTTTTTATTTGGTGCCGTTCAGTTTTGGCCGAGAATCATTTTCTATGCACACAGCCAAACCCATAAGTGCTCCAGCTTCCTCCTAGATTTCAAACCAGGATAATCTTACCACAGTGCAAGAATTCCATACCACAAAATAAATGAAATGTGCGCGTTCCAGAATCAGATACTTGTATGTGATAAAATATTCTGTTGTGGCTAGTTTAATATTATTTTTTTTGAAATTTTGCCAGGGCGTGGTATATAGCCAGCAAATAATATACACATGAACAATATGTCAACAAATAATAAACAAGGGGAACAATATTATGGGCAAATAATATATACGGGGAATAATGTAATCGGCAAATAATATATACGGGGAACAATGTTATCAGTTAATAATTTACACAGGGAACAATGTACTCAACAAATTAAACACACGGTAACAATGACGACAAACGTTACATTGAAACTAGTTAAGAAGAAAATGCACAGGAAAAATGCAGACAGTTGTAAGACAGACAATTGAGGTAATGGAGATGTGGTTGTTTAGAAGAATGTTGAGAATTGGATCAACTGAGAAGAAAGCAATCGCCGAAGTACTGAGAGCTGCAGGTTTTGTGTTGCCGGGGCCCATACGAGGGAGCAAAGAATAGTAACACTGTTGCCTACCATGCATGTCGTAAGAGGCGACTAAGGAGGCTATGGTTCCGTCGCCCTGCTACTGAGTGAGTGCGTGGCGCGACACTGTGAGCTGTGAATTTTGCATGGAATGCTTTTGCATCTGTCTGCGGTTGTTTTTCGCGTGAACTGCATGTTTGGAACGATGATGACCGGCTGTTGCTGGATTGACTGGTTTGCCTTTTCGGTTCATGAGTGCATTTTTCAGGAGACTCCTGGGAGTCGTCGCTGTAGCTACGGAGTTCGTGCTTTGTGTGGCGCTTTCGGTGGGTCGCCCTGCAGAAAGAGACCGAGCCATATGGGATAAAACCCCGGTCAATGAAGTCTTTCTGGTGACTGCCGTTTTCATCGACGATGAGCTGTATTTTTCGCGGAAGACTTCTGTGTTGGCATTCTGGCGGCGGCATTATGCACAGTGTACCTGTGCGGGCTGTTGGATTGCTGAGACTCCTGTCTATTCCATTGTTCACATGGGGCAGTGAGGAGCATTTTGTGATATTCACAGGCACAGGAACGCAGCAATATGGGAACGAACCGTTGCCGTGAAGTTGGAACCGCGACTAACTAACTAACTCAGCATAACCATACGTTAAAATAAAGTTAGTTGCATATCCTTTACAGGACGTCGCAGTCAATCTCAGAATGTGTTGGCTGTTTGTAATTTCTTGACAAGTTTATGTTCAGTAGAGTGCCATTGCTTTTTTTGTAAAATCCGGCACTCATGCCGTTATATGAAAGCCAACACAAGGCGGTGCTCTTCTAATTCGCCCACAGCTGTGTTTCGAACGCCGTATGCTGGATTTTGAATTGCGTTCGTAACCCCTTAGCCACAGCATATTATCAGAAGAAGTGCAACGTGAAAATTAACATTGTATTGGGAAAATCCTAAGACATGAGTTAGAGGAAGACAGAGAAAATGTAGGTGGAAAACTTAAACAACTGTGAAATAAATAATAATAATAATACAAGCAGCACCAAATTCATCAACATATCAAATAACTGAAAAGTTCTACGTGGAGAATTTAAATAATTGGGCAACAAATAGTAATAATATAACGACCGCCAAATTCATCAAAATATCAAATAACAGAAAGAAATGGACAGCTACAACACCAATGCCTGCACCAGACTAGGCACCTGAAGAAGATGAGTAGACACCCACGTGCTGTAGAAATAACTTCACATGAAATATAACAACAAAGGATTCCATATATTTATTGTAAAGCTTTATTATAAGTCACAAAGAAAGAGATGTAGGGGTCATTCGACTCGACGCTCTATCGAGAAGCCGATCGCAATCTGATAGTGAAGAGAATACCTCGCATTACAAGTGCCGCGAAAAGACACGAAATACATGCAGCCGGGAAGAAAAAAGCAGAGGCGAGGAAGGACGCTGGGACTGCCGATCCTGTTTCTACATACAGTAGTCCTACTCCTACACCAGCTGAAGCTTTTCCCGTCGCTGACGAGACTACAACTGAAACCAGCAACAGTCGGGACGTCCACAACCATACCATTGAGGCGCAGCCAAGCAGCTCACCAAAGACCTCCACATAAGAGGAAACCACAACAGAGGACGTCAACGGCAGAATCCTGCTGAAACAAACCAGCGTTCGGGAGGCTAAACTGTCGGCGCTACCAACAGACAAGATACTGAGTCTGTTGGACAACGAGCTGGGAAGATACAGCGTCACCCAGCTGAGCAAGACACTTGATGGAGTAGCGGTCTTCATCAACAAGAACCCAAAACCACCGCATTAATGCTGAAGATATAAGAACAAGAGAAAGCCGACACCAAGCTTCCTCCGGCATCACAGTAGAAGACACCGGACACGGCATGATGAAAAGATGGGTTATCAAACCAGTCAAGACCTATCTCACTAACGATCAGATCAGAGAGATGCTGTCGAGAGTAAACTCGACTCTCAAGATTACCAGTGCAGGGAGGATCTTGGGAAGAAGAACACCCCCTCCACAGATGTCATCATCACATCGGAGGACCGAGTGATCCCTCAAATCATCAGATGGGACAAGAAAGAGCAAGCACCAGAGCAGTACATACCTAGAATGCTGAAGTGCTCTAGGTGTCAGATGTTTTGGCACACCCGTACCACCTGTAAAGGTGAGGTGGGGGTCAACAGATACTGCTCCGCACCCACCCATACAGTCAGTGCCCTCAAGCAAAGATTGTTACGGACTTAAGGAGGCCTAACCTAAACAGAAAGTGAGCCAACTGCCTCGGCTGCCCCTGCCACCAAGACAGCAAGGAAGCTATGAAGATCGCCATCAGATCCAATCTACCGTATAAAGAGGCTAGGAGGCAGTACGAGGCGACCACACGACTTACTAAAATCGACAAGGCGCAACTGGAAGGCCAACTGAAGAACCTGAGATCCAAGTTCACCAGCATCGAGGAACAGCGAGACAAGACACTGTCATTTACTGCCATTATAGTACCTTGCGGTGTATGGCAGGGCGGTCATGAGCCCGAGGAATTAAGACCGCCTGGCTAGTGCAGTCGCCGCGAACTGTGCAGATTAAGGTTTTCTTTTTGCCCCCGACAGAAAAGAACTCCACACCTTACCAAGGATTCGAACCCGGGTCTCCCGAAGGAGAATCCTGCATTCTAGCCACTCGGCCAGCCGCTTATCAAGACACATGATAAGACACAAGAGACGCAAATAACAGTGCATCCTGGACGAACTAAAACAAGTTCAGCAGAAGGTAGAGCAAGATGTCGCTCGAATGGCTGCAATAAAAGCGGAGACAGAAGAAACTCCATAAATAATCCAAGAAGAATATTAAATGTCCAAGAAGAAAGAGAAAAGATAGAACTCAAGTCAAAGATAGAAACATCGGAAGCAGAAGATACAAAGTCCCAGATTGATTGATTGATTGATTGATTGATTGATTGATTGATTGACTTAGGAATCGACATCACAGCATTCGGGGCATTCCCATAAGCGCTCCCTCCCCATCCTAAACAGCCAGCGAAGAGTTCCAACACTTATAGTACCAGTAGCAATCTGATTATATGTCCGTCCCAGACAGAAGAGGAAGTAACAGAAGAAGTAGAAGAGGAGGAAGAACACCAGAACGACAGCGAACACGACCAAGATTGGACGGAGACCAGGAGAAGAAACTACTCTCCATCAAGATCGAGCTATAAACCCGTCCATGACACAAGGTATCAGAGATGATCAAAAAGATTCGAAGACCCAGCAAGACGGGGTAATAGATGGACCCCCAGGGACCGACTAGAGAGACGACTGGTAAAACTCCCTGACGAAAACAACACCATAAGACGGGGCGGGTGCACAATCACACCAGACGTTAACAAGTGTGCGACTCATACAGACTTGTAAAACCACAAGGATGAAACGAACACAATGACAACAAATCAGCAACGAGGAAATAGATATAAGCATCTCTACGAAAGATGAAGAACGAGATACACCATAAGGGCCCCGACTATAACAAAATCGATAAGTCGACTTTTGAACGGGGCCATTTAAGTCAAGAATTGGAAATGGAAATATACGGTTGTATACTACTTTCAAAACAATGGTTGATTGATTGATTGATTGATTAATTGATTGATTGATTAATTTAGGAACCGACATCACAGCATTCGGGGCATTCCCATAAGCGCTCCGTCCCCATCCTCAGAAGCCAGCGAAGAGTTCCAACCCCAATAGTACCAGTAGCAATCTGATTATATGTGCGTATAATATAATATCTGATTATATTTCAAAACAATGCATTCCCGCAGTGAATTTAAACACATAAATCATAAATCAATAAATTGCGCAATGTATTAATATGTCAGGCAATAAATAGTGCTACGTATTATGTGTGGCTTCTGTGTTTAAATATCCAAATTTGTCATCACCAACCATCTGCCCACATCACCAACCATCTCCCCACATCATCAACCATCTCCCCACATCACCAACCATCTCCCCACATCACCAACCATCTCCCCACATCACCAACCATCTCCCCACATCACCAACCATCTCTCCACATCACCAACTATCTCCCCACATCACCAACCATCTCCCCACATCACCAATCATCTCCCCACATCACCAACCGTCTCCCCACATCACCAACCATCTCCCCACATCACCAACCGTCTCCCCACATCCATCTCCCCACATCACCAACCATCTGCCCACATCACCAACCATCTGCCCACATCACCAACCATCTCCCCACAACACCAACCATCTCCCCACATCACTCTCTGGCGTGTCCATATAGGCAAAAGATATCGCCATGGCAACAATACAGCAACATCTCTGTCCCGCAGTCACTTTTGTGGTCACACACACACACACACTCACACACGCACGCACACACACACTCACTCAAACAACCTCCACACACACTCAGACACACACATACACAGTGCATTTAATCTCAAATTAAAATGCCCGAGCCTCTAAGACAAAATCGACCGGCATTCCGCACGCACTATTGTCGTTAGAAAAATAACGACAGAAACACAAGGAATGAAATTCTAATTCTAAGACAGGTCTGTATCTCTTTTCAAGAAATGCAACCGCGATTTAATATTGCGCAATTCCAGAGTGATTGATACCTGAGAGAGGAAAAAGACTGGTCTCGGAATGCCATAGAATACATAAGTGATAAGAACTGGTTTTGCGCACACGTAAGCGCATTAAGCTCATGTTGGCTTGCTCCAGTCTGGCTGAAATACCCAGTTAAAACTCAAAGTGCGGGCTATTCAATCTCGAACTATGAGCTGCATGTTGGGTGTTGTTGACTGAATTAGACCCAACCAGACGTGAAATTGGTCAGTTTTACAAGAGAACAATCAGGGGGAGTGGGTGGAGGGGGGGGGGGGGGGGAAGGGGGCTGAGGGTTCTCGAAGTATGGTGTCCGCCTCCAGTGCTGGAGGTCCCGGGTTCAAGTCCCGGTGAGGGTCGGGATTTTTTCACGTGGACTTCTAGTAACAAAATGTCCCCTGGTCTCTGGGTAGTGAGATCGGACGCCAGTGTGTATTGTTGCGCACGTAAATAATCCCTTGGCAGTTGGAAATCGAAAAAGAGTAGCCTAACGGCGCTGCCCGGGCAAAATTTCGAGTTACAAATCTACCCAAATTATTTCAGGATCTTCACCGGTGCTACGGAGTTCGTGCACTGAGCTGAGATTCTCCGGACTCAGGCTTGAGTAAAACGGAGCACTTAGGGGTTACACCCGTGTGCCGTGATGTTGATCCGTCGACTAAAATAAACTAAACTAAAGCACAGTCAGAAGTGACAGATTGGACGTTGCGGCTACAGCCTTCTTCAGCACATAGTAATAAACAGGCATAATACAATTACATACAAAATATAGACAATAGCGATTTGGGGAGGGGGGAGGGGGAATAGACCTAATGAAAGCGAACAGTAGAGACTGCGAAAACATGAAGTCGACACGAAATATGAAAAGCAGTAGTTTAACTGATTCAGTGCTGAAGAATAATATATCGCTGAGTGTGACCTACCATTTGTACATAAGGGCGATATATCGGCATACTAGGGTTATCGTATTATTTGTTTGTTTCGTGGTGTCTTCCACAATTTTAATGCACAATGAATGGAAATTTACATGATAATAGGTGTTGATTTGATTGTGTCCCATGTTTGTTCAAACCGACTTTACGTTGTTAAAGAAAGGGTGACCATTATGCAATGAGCAGACAAGCTAAAAAAAAAAAAAAAAAGAAGAAGGGAAAAAAAAATCTAATGGCAGTTGAAATGTGGTTTATGACGAAAAGACTAAGAATATCTTGGACAGACAGAAAAATCAATGAACAAGTCCTACAAGAAACAAATAACACACGTAAACTGATTAGAGAAATTAGATGCTGACAGTGAAGATATTTTGGGCGTTATGGGAAGAAACAAACTGGATAATTTGGTGACAACTGGCAAGGCTGAGGTGGGGTGGGGGGGGGGGGGGAGAGGAAGAGAGAGAGAGAGAGAGAGAGAGAGAGAGAGAGAGAGAGAGAGAGAGAGAGAACACGGGAAGGCATAGAAGTAAATATATGGATGGCCTGACCACATGGCATGGTCAAAGACAAGAACACAGAGCTGATCCACGACTCTGGTGATCATGTGAGATGGCCAATCATGACTCATAAATTTCATTGATGCTAATAAGAATAGAAGAAGAAAGTCTAGAGGTCGGACTAGAAGCAAAAAATGTGAAAGTTATAGTTACCTACTGGGATTCGAACCTGTCACCTCCAAATGACGACGGTGCCTCGCTGTAGGAACAAGTGTACTTCAACGGATAACCAACTAGGCACCCCTAAAAGCGTTTCTTAATTAGCCTCGTTTACCATCCACACGAATCCAATCTGTCGTCATTTGGAGGTGACAGGTTCGAATACCGGTCGGTAACTATAGCCTTCAAATGGTATGTTGTCTACTGCACTGTTACGAGAACCAAGTGATGACTGTGAATCTACAACCATGGTCAGACTGCGAGAACTGCAAATTAAAAGAGGTGTGGCCAAACAAGAACACTACGCAGGAAGCCAAAGAAGATTGATTAACCACCACAGAACTGGTATCGTGAGCCGCTACACGCTGCGGGATTTGCTGAGGAGGGGATTCGAGCACTGATGGACTGAATGGTTCGATGTGCAATGAGGATGATCTGTCGACTAACCTAACTAACTAATAAACTACTGCACCCTCTAATCTCTACTTCTTTGTTTCTACTTCAATGAGCGCCAAACAATGCATGTTTGTTTATTTACGAACTGTCTTAGTGACCAAGAAGGGTTCCCAAATTTATATCAGATAATGTGTATAGCTAGCCACTTTAGTAACATTTTCTTAATTACTTTTTAATTATATAACCTGCATAGTTGGATACCCCTTGGAAAAAAAGGTACATTATTCAAGTCTGTAGGTCATTTCTTAGCAGAGATATTAATGCTTGTGTGTCAGTTTATCATTTAATATGAACATACAGAAAGTTAAAAAAAAATAACGATTTTGACCCTTTCACAAAGTGTGACCCTTACCTACACACTCACAACTGTTGGTTACACTGACGCCAAGGGATACTACCACTGCGGTCAAGGACAGATAACTTCTGCCAGTTTACACACACACACACACAGACACAGACACACAGACACACACACACACACACACACACATCTCCACGTCTTGCTGTGATGACGTCAGACCGCGCGCTTAACTGCACGCGCTGTTTTCAACTCGAAGCCACGAGGCAGAGATCAATTTTAACCACAGAATTCGCCTTACAAAATTATCAAAAAGTAAACGACCCCGGCCTTGTAGAGTGAGGACAATTTGCACATAAATACTACAATGGGTGTTGAATGCAAATATGCATTCATTATCATTTCGTCGCTCTGAATATTCCATAAGAATATTAAATGCTCATCGCTTGATTATGACACGGAAAACCGTTATTTTCCCGCCATTGATGCTGGTCGACCACTGACATTCTTCCAGGAACCATGCCTCCCATCATTGTTCTCTCCAAGCAACTGTGCCGTTTCATATGATCGAAGTATTTAAGTTTTCTAGAAAAGACACTTTCTATGAGCAAGTTTCCGGTGATATCCAGATCTTGTAGAATATAACTATTTATCTTCATCTTTGCATCGATAATTATATGAATCATTTGGTAAAACATACGCCATAGAGCTCCTATATTCTTCTTTTAAAATTTTTAGTTAGGTGCATATTGTTTACTGGATATTGCAGTTAACCTAAGCATGTTTTGGCTATTTGTCTTTTCTTGGTAAGTTTACGTTCAGTAATTTGCCAATGCTTTCTGAATGACCGGCACTCATAAATAACATTGTATGAAAATCAACGTAAGTTGGTCTGCTTCCAAATCTCCTCCAGTCATGATTCAAGCGCGGTAAGCGAGATTACGAACTGCTTTCGTAACTCCTTCGCCACAAACCACTAAATGGTTGCTGACTAATATCCATATGTTTCCATGGCAACGTGGTAACGATGTAGTGACGATAAAGACAATAATAACAAAGAAGGGTTGAAGGGCAGCGTTTGTGACGTAGGGAAAGTGAACACAGTTTCTAGGTTCCGATATATCTGCTTCGAAATCAGCCGCATACGATTTGGAAGCAGATCGCCTGGCATTGATTTTCAAAATGGTATGAGCGTTGGTCGATCAGAAAGCAATGGCAAACTACTGAACATAAGATTGCTTAGACAAATCACAAACCGCCACACACAAGAAACCTGGGGTTGATAGCGACGTCCGGTAAAGGGCGTGCAGCTAATTTAACTCTGGGCAGAAGGGGTCAAACTAACAATTAGGAAAATGTGGATTAAAACAACAACCGGATGCGACAGAAGGAGTTGAGTATTTAATGTACTCAGTAACCGTTAGATATATACCGAGTTACTTGCTGCAGAATGATGCCACATTGATAATAACGTCTGAAAGAATGACAATAATCTAGGACTCTACCGTAGGCAATGCTACGCTTTATATATACCTAGCTGCCCGGCCCGGCTTCGCCCAGGCTCTGGCGGGGATCTTTCTATCTATCTATGTATCTGTCTGTCTGCTTGTCTGTCTGTCTGTCTGTCTGACCCGGCCCGGTTTCGCCCAGCCCCTGACGGGGAGCGTCTCATTAAATTCATATAAGTAGTCATTATACATTCAAATACATTCTCTAAGCGTACAGAATATGCGTTCGGCCCCTGGGCCCTCGCAGCTAATTTATTGGTTGCAGCTAGAAAATTTCATTTAATGTTAGGATTATTTAGTTTTTTAAATGTTGACGTATAATTTTTCAGTTATGGTCGAACACCAAATTTGATGTCTAATGTAGTGCTTTTTGATAAACAATATGTTTTGTTTTTCTGTCTGGTGCGTACACAAATAAATCCGAAGGTTTTCCAACGCGTGAGCAGGCCACATATAGCTGTCCATATGTGAAGCACGGATTTTCCAAATTTAGTCCACACACTTGTAGCGATTGTCCCTGTGCTTTGTTGATCGTCATGGCAAATGCAAGTCGCACCGGAAACTGCAGGCGTTTGAATTCGAATGGCATGTCTGTTGGAATCATTGGGATGCGAGGCAACAGTACATAAAAGGATAGACTTCTTCTTTTTTTAGACAAAAAAAAACAAAAAACAACAACCTGCATTTTAACAGGCGTGCTGCGTGTAAGGTATGCATAAGGTATGCACACCCACAACATTGAATGAAAAATGTGATGTTGACACACACGCGGCCAACTTTTTTTAAAAAACAAAAACAAAATCAAGAATATACCCATTTAATTGTGTACTGACCTTCTCTCTGCCAAGCGAACGGAAAAAAACAAATGCTTCGATTACTTCAAAAGTTCCACTCCGAAAAAAGTACAGAAATAAAATTCTAACTATCTAATCTAAAATAAATCCATTATTTTTAATGAACACTGGTTTTAAAAACATAAAAAGATGTGTTAGAAAATTTTCACTATTTAAATAGATGCATTACTTTTATAAAAATTATGAAAATGCCTTAAAGATTATATCATTATTTATTATAACTCATATGCCTGTAAATAACTATAGACAGAATGTTTATAAATCTTTGAAAACAATGCAACAATCTATACATAAAATAATAGTGATGTTATTAAAAGTTATGACCCTTGAAATAACTTTTCTTATGTTAAGTCCCCTTGAGGGAAACGATAAATATTAGCTGCCCGGCCCGGCTTCGCCCAGGCTCTGGCGGGGATCTATCTATCTATGTATCTATCTATGTATCTATCTATGTATCTATCTATCTATCTATCTATCTATCTATCTATCTATCTATGTATCTATCTATGTATCTATCTATCTATCTATCTATCTATCTATCTATCTATCTATGTATCTATCTATCTATCTATCTATCTATCTATCTATCTATCTATGTATCTATCTATCTATCTATCTATCTATGTATCTATCTATCTATCTATCTATCTATGTATCTATCTATCTATCTATCTATCTATCTATCTATCTATCTATGTATCTATCTATCTATGTATCTATCTATGTATCTATCTATCTATCTATCTATGTATCTATCTATCTATCTATCTATCTATGTATCTATCTATCTATCTATCTATCTATGTATCTATCTATCTATCTATCTATCTATCTATCTATCTATCTATCTATGTATCTATCTATGTATCTATCTATGTATCTATGTATCTATGTATTTATCTATCTATCTATCTATCTATCTATCTATGTTCGGCCCGTTCCCGTTAAAAATATAGATAGAATAGAAGAATAGATAGAAAATATGATTGGAAGAGATCTATCTAAAGTAAACTTGGCTCCCGTTCCCGACTATCTGTCTGTCTGTCAGTCTGTCTATCTGTCTGTCTATCTGTCTGTCTGACCTGGCCCGGCTGCACCTCATTTAATTCATATAGATTTCTATAGCCAGGGGACTTAACTTAAGATATAACAATGCTACTAAAAGTTATATCCCTTTTTGTCATATATTTTTATATTTTCTTATGTTCAGTCATGTAATTACAAAATTAAATTTTAGGAAGGTAATAGCTAATAGCTGATAGATAAAACTATCACAGTTGGTTGCACAGGAATGAAAGGAAAACGTGTAGAAAATTTCATCTCAATCGGTTGGACCGTTCGCGAACGCATAAAGGACGGACATACATACATACACACAACGATTTATATATATATAGATTACGAGGGTAAGTTAATAAGTAAGTCACAAATGGCTGTAGAAAAATAACTAAATATGATAACACCTTGAAACCAGTTTATATTTATACATACATTGTCCCTTTATTTCTTAACATTATTTCCACCAACATTGATACACTTACCATCCCACAGAGCTGTGTGACTTACTTATTGACTCACCCTCATAACTTTTTCTACCCAGCTATGTACCACATTACGGAAATCGCTAGGTCCACTGAAAACCCACCTTGGCGAAAGACATTTCGCGAATGATGCCGAAGCTGAATGTGAAGTGAAAACGTGGTTTAGAAAACAGAGCACGCAGTTCTATGCAGCTGGTTTGGGAGAACTGATAAAACAATGGGATAAGTACATCAATGTTGGTGGAAATTATGTTGAGAAATAAAGGGATTCGTATGTATAAAAATAAACTGGTTTCAAGCTGTTATCACATTTAGTTATTTTTCTACAGCCATTTGTGACTTACTTATTAACTTACCCTCGTAAAATAACACAAGTAACGGACCCTTTTCCAAGTCATGAGAATGCATGGTACATGGTGCTATCCCCCATATGTTCACAGATAAACCAACACTTTAGCGGTGAAGTGTTTAATATCTTACCGACTGCTAAGTGCAATTTCTGGTGACCATTTTAGGCTGCGTCTTCCCGGGAATACAGGGAAATATAAAGACCAAGTCCTCGTCTTGATTAGGATTCGAACGAACGGCCGCCGGGCCGGCAGGTATACTTGCTAGCCACTGAACTAATTAAATTTCGTTTATACGTTTTTTTTTTTTTAGTCAACGGATCAACATCACGGCACACGGGTGTAACCCATAAGTGCTCCGTTCTACCTCTAACTCAAGCCTGAATCCGGAGAATCTCAGCTCAATGCACGAACTCCGTAGCACCAGTGAGGGTCCTGAAATACTTTGGGTAGATTTTTAATTCGAAATTTTCCCGGGCAGCACCGTTAGACTACTCTTTTTCGATTTCCAACTGCCAAGGGATTTTTACCGTGCGCAACAAGACACGCGGGCGTCCGATCTCACTACCCAGAGACCAGGGGAAATTTTGTTACTAGAAGTCCACGTGAAAAAATCCCGACCCTCACCGGGACCTCCAGCACTCGAGGCGGAAACCATACCTCGAGACCACTCTATACAGTAAACGCATGAAGATTAAATTGGTCAAACATGTTGGGCAGTCGTGGTATTTCTTCATTGTGTGTATTGACATGTGTCCATATTGAGTTGAGTTGAGTTAAGTCCAGGGCCGACATCACAGCACTCGAGAGGGACATTCCCTTAAGCACTCCGTTCTCATTTCCACAGCCAGCGAAGAGTCCCAATACTAATAATATCAGCTGCAGTCTCATGTGTCCGTCCGGTACTTCCTCTGAGTACTGAGAGTCGGCCGGATACTCTAGTCACTTCCTGTCGAGCTATCATCTCCGGGTCATGATGATTTATTGTTGCCTGCACACAATACACGTGATCCCAAATAGATATGATCCTACATACACATGATCCCAAATAGATATGATCCTACATACACATGATCCCAAATAGACATGATCCTACATACACATGATCCCAAATAGATATGATCCTACATACACATGATCCTAAATAGATATGATCCTACATACACATGATCCCAAATAGATATGATCCTACATACACATGATCCCAAAGGGCTCTGACAACGTATGTCGTATTCTGCACCAATATCGCACCCACCGGTGTAGATCCAGCCAATCATTTCACCTGCTCGTTTCTCACCGTTCTCATTTTCTCCTTCCGGTTCCGGTCACAAACGGACGTACAATATTTTACCAGCTCTCCCGATATGTAAATGTTTTCCCAAAGTTTTACTAAGTCTAACAAGATGCTGTTTATATCATTGTGTTCGTTTCAAAACTGCATCTACAGTCTAATTAACAATATTTAAATTTACATGACTTTTTTTTTTTCTTACTGAAGGATTTCGTTGTGAATTGTGACGATAACAGCTTTCATTGTTGAATTTCACCAACTGTCAACTCACGAGAGCGTGAGATTTAGCCATTAGTGACTCATCATCATCATCATCATCATCATCATCATCATCATCATCATCATCATCATCATGTGCGGTGCTGATAAGTGTGGGTGGTCATGTTTTTTTCATCTCATTCGATCACCAGAGTCGAGGATCAGCTCAATGTTCTTGTCTCGACCAAACCACCTGGCCAAACCATCCAGGTATTTACTTCTCTGCCTTTCCCTTGTTATTTCCCCCTTAAATTTGCCAGTTGTCACCAAGTTCCACCAAATGTAATTCTTCTCATAACGTGTCCAAACATTGTTGACGGCCTAAGTCTAATTTCTCCAATCAGTTTACGGTTTTCATTTGTTTCTTGTAGAATCTGGTCACAGGTTTTTCTGTTTGTCCATGGTATTCTTTGTATTTTCCTCAGAAACCACATTTCCACAGCCATTGGATGTTTTTCAGCTTGTCTGCTCATTGTCCACGCTTCACATCCATACAAAACTACAGGTTCTATGTAAGCACTTCAATCCTATTTTTCTCGTTGCATTTGATATCTGTTTATTGGTCAGTATGTTTTTGATCTTGCAAAAGACTACATTCGTCATGGCGATTCTTGTTCTAATCTCTTCAAGGCATCTCCCATCAGATGTTACGACTCTACAGGTTCACTTGTTTAAGAATATTCCCATGCATGACTAGCGAGAAATAAATCGCCACACACGCTGAACAACAATTCCTGCATATTTGTTTATTTTTGTCTAGTGTAGCGGAATATTCTATTCATTGACGCACAGCCGTCCAGCTTGAGATCATCAACCTTGTCCTAGCGCTACCAAAAGTAATCAAAGCTAAAACAGGACAAAAGCTAATGGACACGTCGCCCAGGGGCCACAAGTAACAACTCAATAGTTCAATCTGATCATCGTGTGATTAACACAACACTTTCAAACACTCCTTGTTCGACCCACCACAGAGCTAAACTGCTTGTCGTGGACTTATTCTGGCTTTGAAGGGTAGGTTAAAAGAGTTTGCTCCCATCAATACCTTCAATATTGCCTCTGTATTTAAAGAGGAAAACTTTCTTTTTAACTGATTAAGTGTCATGGGATGATTAATCGAAATAAGCGACTTCCCAAATCTGAAATGGGATTATACATCGCCGAAATGTTGTAATTCCAAATAGTGTCTCAATTAAAATATCAGTACAATAGTGTTTCCTATCAGACCGTGTCGTGTTGTGTTATAACGTGCTGGTATGGGAGCCGATCGTTCAGAAAGCAATGGCAAACTACTGAACATAACTCTTGCCTAGTAAATCAACAGCAGCTGAAAATGCTGGTGTTGACTGCAACGTCCCGTAAGGGATACGCAACTAAAAAAAAAAAAAAAGTTTTTCCTAAGCAGTATCTTTTAATTCGATATATAATACGGTATGTCAGCTACTATATTAACAACTTTTAAGTCATAACTGACACGCCCCTACTTCCCATTTTCCGCCATCCATGTTTGTTTGCTCCAAACCTATTTTTTGTTTGGAACTCAATCTGTTAAAAACGAAATCCGGCTCAGAAAAGAGAATGAAACCTTTACATCGTAAATGCCTTAATGCTAAAGCGTGCACAGTCGCTTTATAAAAGTGCACAGGTAGACAATATTCATGGTGCTGTAGGGATGTGTGTGACTAATGAATGTTTGTCACATAAAGACACAGATATATTCTACATACAGTAACACTACTATTAAACCTGTAAACAATATAAAAATAACACAAAGTAATGCAGCTTTCGAGAACAGAATTATGAAAAATACAGGACGTTGCGGCGACTAGCCTTCATCAGCAAACAAATATATACACAAAGCACAACATATAATCACGGATAAGGCCCTCTAGTGACTAAAATAAGGCATAGGAACGGGATGAAAAGATGAAACAAATAAGAACAATGAAGAGAAAATGAAAATTTTAAAACAATTGTTGTTACTTATCACAGACTCCCTGGCTGTGATGATACTAACATGAATTTCACCTTGGTACTCTTACATAGACAGCCGTGCTAGTCTGTGGGTTATGGGGACCGAGGTGGGGAATGGTAACGGTTCAGTGAAGATCCCAGGTAAAGGAGTGGAAGTGGTACGTGAAAGAAAGGAAGAGGAAGGAAAGGCGGGATACTGGAAGTAATGGAGATGTGATGGTGGGCCGAGAGTGAAAACTAAGAAGGAGTACCCCGGTGTATGTCCGTACAATGCATGAGTGGGTATCAGTGAAAGGTTGGCCAATGTGGACGACGTAGAACGCACAAATATACGAATATATTAATATACGCAACAGATTCCAGACCCTAACTGTAGAACCCTCAGTAACAGGTCCAGAATCACAGTGCTTATCTTTGTAGACTTTAAAAAAGCTTTTTACAAGGTAGATCATATTTTAATTAGTAAACTGAAACAAATGAAGACTAACGGTAATGTAGTGAACTTAATAACATTACTTTTATCTCACAGACAGCAAGTAGTGTCCTTCAATAACTGTCTTTTAAAATCAACACAAATTAGCATTGGTGTGCCTCAGGTGTCAATATTAGATCCACTGCTTTTTGCAATTTATATTTACTCTCTTGTTCGTGATCCAGAATCACTGATGTAAACAAATGCCTGGGCATGTGCCCTAACAAGACAACGCGTGCTTTACAAGTTCTGCTACGGTTGTTCCTATACCTGTCAATGTTTTTGTTGTCTAGTTATGACTCATTTACTGTGTTGAGTGTTCAACTCCGTTCCTCTGTAAAACTATCTATGATAGTTGATGATCTACTCCAGTTGTTTCCCTGTCTGTCAATGTTTTCGTTATCTAGTTTTCACCGATTTACTACACTCAGTGTTCAACTCCGTTACTCTGTAAACTATTTATTAATATCTCGATCTCCTCCTTCAGATCATACCATGAGGTTCACAGCTCAGTGCAGCAACTCTGTAGCACCCGCGAGGATTCCAATGCGTTTTTACCAAAATTCTACACATATTAAACATATTCATGTGTGGGTGGGTGTTATTCTTTAGACATTTTGCCAAGATACGGTTGTACGCCCTAGTGCGATTTCCAGTTGCCGAGAGATTCTTAACAAGCACAGCGTGACGACTGTCTCCCGAAAAGGTTGTAATCTGACACGCCTGGTCTTTTTGAAGCGCAATGTTCTAGAAATTAAATCCTCAATTGTTTTCTTCTTCTCGTTCTCCTTCTCTTGCTTCTGCTTCTTATCCTTGTCTTCTTCTTCATCTCGTTCTCCTTTTCTTGTTTCTGCTTCTTCTCCTTGTCTTCTTTTTCTAGTTTTCCTTCTCTTGCTTCTGCTTCTTCTCCTTGTCTTCTTTTTCTAGTTTTCCTTCTCTTGCTTCTGCTTCTTTTCCCCCTCTCCCTTCTTCTTCTTCTTCTTCTTCTTCTTTTTCTTCTTCTTCTTCTTCTTCTTCTTCTTCTTCTTCTTCTTCTTCTTCTTCTTCTTCTTCTTCTTCTTCTTCTTCTTCTTCTTCAACTCCGCGTGTCCCATCCAATTATTTTAACCCACACTTTTCTAATTGTTCGTGTTATTCCGTCTGCTATGAGCTAAACTGCATGTCCTCCTATACCGGGCATAGCTGTCAACTCAAGCATATTTTGGCTGTTTATGACCCAGTAAGTCCGACTTGAACATTCATTAGTGTAAAGTTTACTTCCTTCAGACCGTCTCCATCCATGGCATCCCTCTCTATTTACCCGTTGGTATGTTTTCATATCGATATTTTCAAGGTAGCAGCAGCCTTGTAGACTACTACTTTGAATTCCTTACCGCCGTAGAATTGTTATTGTTGGCGACATACGTTCGGTACCTATTGTTTGCTCGCTCTGATAGGAGAAAACAAGTCAATGAGATCAGAGAGATATGTGATATGATTACAAACAAATGACTCTTTTATAAAGTGGGTTTCAAACGACATAACTTCAAATTCGGAAGCGGTTACAGTAACCTCTCATTCACATACCTCTCTTAGCAAAATTCGAAGTCGGATTTTTTGTCAAGATGGGATCGGGGCTTTGGATCTGAGCTACTCCGACCCCCTTTGGGTGTGCTGTCGGTTATTTGATGATTTCCTTGGAAATGTTTTGATGTTCTCAGATAACTAATGATGTTCTCGAATATATGATGATGATCTCAGATTCTTCTATGTGAATGATGTTCTCGAATATATGATGATGTTCTCAGATATCTGATGATGTTCTCAGCTTCTTCTGACATCTGAATATGCTCTCGAATTCTTCTGATATGTGATGATGTTCTTGAATATCTGATAATGCCTTCAGATATCTAATGATGTTTTCAAATATCTAATAATGCTTTCGAATAAATAATGATGTTTTGAATATCTAATAATGCTCTGGAATATATCATGATGTTTTTGAATATCTTATGATGTTCTCTGATGCTTCTCGAATAACACACGATCTACATGCATATCCAATAATGTAATATGATATGTGATAATGTTCTGGAATATGAATTAAAATTCTCAGATATTCTGATGATGTTCCCTTTTCTTTTACAAGGAGCTAGCAAGAACATATATTTTTTTGTATTGTAGTTCAGAGACTTGAGTCTTAGAACTTGTCCTACCACCCACACATCACGGCTGAGTTATGTATACACCTTACGCATAACCCCGCAACTGATAAGGTAGGAGCGTTGGCCGGGCTGCAGACCTTACACAAAGTCACAGTTTTACGAGGTGGATCAACCAGTTGCCGTCCTTACCAACAAAGGCAGTCTGTCACCAATTGTTTACGGGTCTGCTAGATAAGACTGACATGACGAATGGCGTGTCTGGACACGAAGTTTTGGACTATAAGGTGCTTAGAATAACGAGGTCTCAAGGTGTTTAAATACGAAGTAAGGGCACTGGGTTCGAAACACGGCGGTGCTGGTTTTTTCGAAAAAGGTATATGGGCCGGTCGTTCAGAAAGCAATGGCAAACTACTGAACGTAACACTCGCCTAATGCATCAACAGTAGCTGAAAATGCTGGTTGCAACGTCCAGTAAGGGATACGCAACAAAATTTATTTAAGGGCACTGGCACAATCGGGTGTCATAGAATGTAAAAGTTCAACCACAGATATTCCTTAAGTTCGATTAAATTTAATTTCTTCAGCAATGAAAATGTTATCCTGAATTATGAGCCTTAGTTTGCATCTACCCTTGCCCTGAAAAGGTCACACGACCAGGCTACCGTGATCCCACAACAGCAAGTGTTGAGATTCTAATTTTTATAGATTTAGAATAAAGCCTTCCAACCAATCAATCTACCAGCCAACAAACCAACCAAACAAACAACCATCCAACCAATCAACCAACCAACTATCCAACCAACCATCCACCCAACCATCCACCCATCCAACAAAGCAACTAGCCAATCAACCAAATAGCCAACCAATGAACAAAAGAGCCAACCAACCAGCCACCCAGCCGTTGTATCAATCAAATAATCCAATCAACCAGCCATGATGTAACATCAACCAGCCATGATGTAACATCAACCAGCCATGATGTAACATCAGTCAATCATACACCCATCCGACAAAGCAGCAACCACCCAATCAAACCACCAACCAACGAAAACCGGAATTATCAAGGTAGCAGCAGGCCAATGAATAGCCACATATGGGGACTTCCCCAGCTTCTACGGGCCTATACACTAACGGAAATGTTCAAGACGTGAGTACTGCTACTGGAAGGATTCCACATACAAAAGGCATTACTGGGAACGAAGTACAACTTAAAGATGCAGAGGACAATTTGGTCATGATGATCATGATGCTGTTACATGGTGATGTTACTTGATGTTTGTTCATGATGCTGTTACATGGTGATGTTACTTGGTGTTTTATCATGATGCTGTTACATGGCGATGTTACTTGATGTTTGTTCATGATACTGTTACATGGTGATGTTACTTGATGTTTTATCATGATGTTGTTACATGGTGATGATACTTGATGTTTTATCATTATGCTGTTACATGATGACATTACTTCATGATTGATCATGATGCTGTTACATGATGTTTTGTCATGATGCTGTTACAAAGTGATGTTACTTGATGTTTGATCATGATGCTGTTACATGATGATGTTACTTGATGTTTTATCATGATGCTGTTACATGGTGATGTTACTTGATGTTTGTTCGTGATGCTGTTACAGGTGATGTTACATGATGTTTTATCATGATGCTGTTACATGATGATGTTACTTGGTGATGTTACTTGATGTTTGTTCACGATGCTGTTGCATGGTGATGTTACTTGATGTTTTATCATGATGCTGATACATGGTGATGTTACTTGATGTTTTATCATGATGCTGTTACATGATGTTACTTGATGTTTTATCATGATGTTGTTATATGATGATGTTACTTGATTATTGATCATGATGTTGTTGCATGGTGATGTTACTTGATGTTTTATCATGATGCTGTTACATGATGATGTTACTTGATGTTTTATCATGATGCTGTTACTTGATGACGTTATTTGATGTTTTATCATGATGCTGTCACATGATGTTACTTGATGTTTTATCATGATGCTGTTACATGATGATGTCACTTGATGTTTTATCATGATGCTGTTACATGATGTTACTTGATGTTTTATCATGATGCTGTTACATGATGATGTTGCTTGATGTTTTACCTTGATCTATAACATAATGATGTTACTTGATGTTTTACCTTGATCTATTACATAATGATGTTACTTGATGTTTTACCTTGATCTATTACATAATGATGTTACTTGATGTTTTATCATGATGATGATGTTACACCGTAACTGATTTACATAATGATGATGTAAATGATATCCTTTACTCCCGCTGGGCTATCAACTGTTACTAAGTACGTAAAGTTACGGACATTTATAAACTACTTAAGGCTCATGGTGCCAGACCCATATTCTTTAAGACCAATCGGCCCTCACAGAGTGATGCAGCCATACCACCTCGGCCGCTTTCACTTCCCAAGACATCTCCTGGTACTTATTTGATCCCGCCTGGACTAGGGGCTCCAGGTTAAATTTTAACATTCGCGGTGATGTGGATTCGAATTCACGACACCGGCCCGGTAGGTTTAGCTACTACGCTACTATGCGTTCCTGTCAATTGTTTAGGCTTTAACGCGTTATATACGATTGTATAAGCAGCCAGTTCCCGTCTTCTCCGCCCGCTCCATATCTGAAAGTTCCCAGAAAATGACCCACAGCCACTGGCGGGGGATACACTGGGAATTGTGTCTCGGATAAAAGCCTGGAGGATTTGACCACACGGCATAAATAGGACAAGGACACACAAACACAAACACACACCTGATCTAAAACACTGTGAGTAGTGTCAGCTGGCGAACAATACTGCTTATGTTTATCGACATGGTGCATGATGATGATGATGATGATGATGTTGATGATGATGATGAGTGGATTGGTGATCAGGCACACTAACCAATACTTCACCGCGATAAGCCTGTAGGTTCCTAATTTAGTCATGAGTAATGTCACCCGACACGATGTACCAAAAAGTTCTTTTCAGATCTTTAAAATACCCCCGCAACAACAACAGGTAATACTAATACTAATACACATGTAGCTAAACTAAATACCGAACTAAGTTACGCTGAAAGAATATCAAACAGTAACACAGTTAATTAAACTCCAACTGTACACGAAATAGTAAACGAACTATAAAATGCGCAACCTTATAATCCACGAGCTGAGACACCTAGAAGGACACACACCGACCCCCGGACATGGAAACACGACACTAACTACACACTGCTATTGTAAGCAGATAGTTGGGCTAGCCCTAAGTCTTACACGCCTACGGATTTCCCTTCCCAGCCGAGTCAATGTGGAAGACTGGAGGCCAAAGGGTATAGCTGCAACGGTATGCAATATTGTTATAGATCACACGAGGTGAATGACGTTTTCGTGTCAACTTGGGTTGTACGGAACACCTGTGTGACTGAGTCGGTTGTGTTCTTCTGTTTCATTATAGAGAAACGTGTTCAACATTGATTGATCTAAGAAACGACATTACTGCACCCAGGATATTCCCACACGCGATCCGTTCCCTTATTCAACAGTAAGCGAAGAATCATTCTATACAGCGTTACGTCATCTAAACAAAATAAAATGACACCAAGTAATGCAGCTTTACAGAACACAATTACGGAAAACACAGGACGTTACGGCGACTAGCCTTCCTCAGCAAACAAATACATACACAAAACACAACATATAATCACGGAGCACAGTGACTGCTTTGATGCCGCAACGTCCTGTCTTGTCCGTAATTCTGTTCTGCAAAGCTGCATTACTTTGTGTTATTTTATATTGTTTGCATTTCCACAGCATTACAGCAGTTCCACTAATTCAAACGGTTAAGTCAGTATCAATACTACTGCCAGATCAGAAACACGAAGAACAAAGACACAATTGCAAAAAACCAATTTACATTCACTAACTGGTTTCCTCGCAACATAGGGATAAACTGCTGCGACAAAATTACCAATGTGGAGCTGATGGAGAGAACTAGACAAATACCAGTGTACCAAGAGGTGATGAAAAGACACAAGCGCTGGATAAGGCATGCATTGAGAAAACCTGACAATATTTTAAATAGAAATGCATTATGCTGGAACCCACAGGGCAAAAGAAATAGAGGAAGTCATAACAACTCACGGAGAAGAGAAGCAGGAACATAAATTGACAATAGGGGAAGGCAATGAACAGAGCTGCATGGGACAGTTAAAGATAGAGGAGTTTGGAGTGAGTTGTTTGAAGATCTAGCTTCAATGGAGAGTTGAGAATGAGAGAACATTAATACAAGCAGTCATTCATCCATCATGTGCCATGGCGATAAGCGTGGGCGGTCATGTTTCGCCATCTCACGCGGTCACCAGAGTCGTGGATCATCTCAATGTTCTTGTCTCCATACCACGTGACTTTCGATGTAAATTACAAGTATCCGAGAAGTCGGAGTGGGTTTGCCTGATGGCGAGGGGCACTTGTAATAGGGAAAACTAATTTTTTTTCCCGCGTTTCCATCCTGTTTCAGGATATTGCGGTCAACACCAGCATCTTTCAGCTGTATGTTGATTTCTAGGCTAGATTATGCTCTTTAGCACGCCACGACTTTCTGAGCGACCGGCTCCATACTCTCATAAGTCACTGGCGCGACTCGAACCACTTCTAATTCTCGTGCGTTCACGCCAACCACGAGAGTATTCGGGGTTAACGGAGAAAGCTGCTAACCTCTCGGCCAGGAAGGCGGCAGGAAAAGCTAATCCATACGCAAAAATCAGCACAGTGGACTAGAAGTGGTGGCACGTGACTGGATTACACTTGAGTTCAAAGAGAGTAAACGAAATAAAACATGCTTGGGGCATTTCAACAGAAAGGATTAAATATAGAAATCAGCCATGCGTAGGGAAATACTAGACTAGAGAAGTAGAGGAATACAGATACAGAATTATTTGGATAGCTTAAACGAACTGGGCAAAAAATAATAATGTATGCAACGGAAACGTCAAAGAGCATGCTACGAGTTTTAAGATGGCTGGTAATGCCTATTTTGGCTCGAAATATTCTGAATGACTTGCGCGATGAACTGGATTAAAGTGAGAAAGGGTGTAACCCCACATACTGCCTTCGTAACAGCTGCGGGATATTTGGAAGCATACCGCCTTGCGTTTGTTCCCTTACAATGGTATGAGTGCCCGTAGTTCAGAAAGCAATGGCAAACTACTGAACGTAAACTTGCAATAAATCATAAACAGCTAAATAATGCTGGAGTTGACTGCTACGTCCCGTAAAGGATAATCAACTAACTTTCAAGACAGAAGGAGTCCAACAAAATCGATTGATTCGGTTGTGAGGAAAGTTTTACACATTCTGTGTCTCTTGTAAACCCACAAACGTGTATGTTTTAAGGTGGCATTTTCAAAGTCAAGATACCAACAAAGGCTCGGAACTGACCTAGTTATTTTCTGCCCCAGCCTGTCCGACTGGTTTTTGGAACCCGCTATGGGTCGTCACTCGTCAACGGATCTTGTTTGTGACCCTGCTGACATCGCAAATACTCCGTGCGGAACAAACTTTAGGTGACATGGGATGATCATTCGTCTTAAGTCACTTCTCGTATCTGCCATGGGTCTATATATCGCCGAAATGTTGTCATTGCGTTATAATACAACACGTCTCCTATCATATTAACAACTTTTAAGTCATAACTGTTACAGACAGTTATATATCTCTTCATCGGACCGAAGAGTTTTGAAACTTCCTTCTCCACTCAAACACTTTCTGGGCTGACAGGCATGCATCACCATACTGGACCTTCATTGGCCGATGAATTTCTATAGCTTTCACCCTTTCCTGAACAAAAAAAAACTGATAACAGAACGCTGATCCTCTTTGGTGCATGTCAAAAGTGGGGTGGCCATCATTAAACTATCCTCATGACGTGACCGTGTTTGTCTGCATCCGTAACATCTTAACATCCTTAACATCTTAACATCATTAACATCGTAACATCCTTAATAACAATATTGACAGGTTACAAGACAATGACATGGTGATTGTAATTTCTATCACACTTAAGATTTTAATTTGTAGCCCCTTCCTAATTTAGATGTTGACGTTTGATGGCAAAGGGGTTACGGGTGCAATTCACAATCCCGCATACCGCGTTCGAAACACAGCTGCGGGTGATTTGGCAGCAGGCCGTCTTACGTTGGTTTCCATACAATGATATGAGTGTTGGTCGTTCAGAAAACAGTTGCAAACTACTGAGCGTAAACTTGCCCAGGAATCACAAATAGTTTAAAAAAAAAAAAAATGCTGCAGTTTACCGCCACGCTCGTAAATAATATGCAGCTAAATTAAAAGACAGTTTTTGAACTCAAATTAGCATAGGGTGCTGTTATATGTTGACCTAAGTGCTAGTAACAACGGGCTTCGGTTCCAACTGCAGCGCAATTGATTTTACGGCTGGGAAGAGTACAACAGAGCTGGGCGTACATAAAAGATGAACATTCAGTTATGCGCCTTGAGTTGTTTAACAATGTAAGGATTATTCCATGTTGTATATCGCCAGAGGGGTGTAAGTCTACGAATTATATATATACTTGGTTACGATATTGTTAAATAGGTTAAGTTGGCATGAGATCCATTTTCTTCTTTGGAGCTTTCAAAACGCAGATCAGACCTGATGCCATCTCCTCACTATGGGTCGGATGCAGTGGGTCTCCAGCATGTCTGTAGCTAGCCACGAGAGAGCATGCTATAGTATGTCCACAAACGAATGCCGTCATTCACGATGAATTATTTAGAAAACTGTCTGTAGCATAACTTTCTAGATCATCTGGTGATGGTAGCTTCTAGAAGATTGAATCTGGATATCTCCGAGATGAATTACTGACGTTTTCATCACGTCTGCAAGAACTAAAGTGGCTCTATTTTCCACGCCACGTCGGTCTTAGTTGCATATCCTTTACATGGTATTGCTTTCAACCCCAGCGTTTTTTAAATGTTTGTGATCTCTTGGCAAATTTACATTCAGTAGTTTGCCATTTACAGCACTTTACAACACAATCTTCCTACCAACTCTACGCTACCAATGCCAAACCTGGACAATGACAGAAAAAGAGAAAAGAAACATCACTAAAACAGAAATAAGATTATTGCGAAGAAGAATAAATGTATCAAGAAGAGATAAGATCAGCTGCTTTTAATACGGACATTACCGAAGAGATCCAGGCGCTAAAGGGGAAGAGGACAGAGAAGAACGCGTCAGCAGAGACGTGAATTTATAGCAGCTTATCTATAAATTAGCTCAAGGCAATCACAGTGCATCTCCTGCCGGGTGATGAGGAGGAAACAGAATAATTTGGATATGTTTATTTATTTATTTATTTATTTTTTTTTTTTTTGGGGGGGGGGGGGGTGGGAGGTAGAGTTATTGTTCGTTCGCCTTGAACTCGAGTGTAGTCGACACGTGTTACTACTATTGGTAGTTGCTACTGCTAGTAGGGGATTCACTGGACTGATTATTCGTGTGGGTTAGTTTTTCTCTATTTCTAGTGTCCCTCGCCATCAGGCCAACCCTTCTCCGACTTCACAGGTTCTTGTAGTTTACGTCCCCAAGTCAAGGACGAGAAGACAACGTTTTAATCCAACTGTCCGGTATGTGAAAAAAAAACCCACTTCCTCGTGGTCAGAAGAGAATGTTTTAGCGTGTTAAACCTCTCAGTTACGCCGGCTTCTGGCTAGCATTGTGATGGATACAGTTGTTTTCCACCTTCTAGGAATGCAGTGGGTTGAACTGCAGACAATAGTGGGAAGTAAAAGTGGCCGATGTGAGACTGACTACCTCAATCTCGACTGCCGAAGGGTTTGTACAAACATGGGTCTTGCAAATTGTACTCTCCGCACTTAAAGTGCTTATAGAAGGACCCTTTCCTCTACTTTATTGTTCATTGCGCATATATATTTGTCTACTTCATTGTACATACGTCTTTTTTTATTGGATAAATATCTACTTTATTGTATATATGAGGACTTTATTGTATGTGCCGCCTCTGCGGCGTAGGGGTTACGGATGCAGTTCGTAATCTCGCATACCTGCGTTCGAAACACAGCTGCGGGCGATTTGGCAGTAGGCCGCCTTTTGTTGGTCGTTTTACGAATTGGAATGGGTGCCGGTCGTTCAGAAAGCGATGGCAAACTGCTGAACGTAAACATGCCAAGAGATTGCAACAGCAATATATATATATATACTTCTTCTTCTTCTTCGTTCATACGGAGTTTTTTTTTTCGGATGTGATTGCGTTGTGCCTGTTTACAGCAGAGCTGCGTTCTTGCGCCGTTAGGCCGACACATCCGACTTCTGCGGGCATTTGTTGACCGGGTTAACCTTCCCGGGGATATATATACTTTATTGTAAACTAGCTGACCCTGCCCGGCTTCGCCCAGTCCCTGGTGGGAAGCATCTCATTTAATTCATATAAGTAGTCATATAAGCTCCCGTTCCCGTTACCGACTATCTGTCTGTCTGTCTGTCTGTCTGTCTGTCTGACCCGGCCCGACATCGCCCAGCTCCTGGTGTGAAGCATCTCATTTAATTCATATAAGTAGTCATATAAGTTCCCGTTCCCGTTACCGACTATCTGTCTGTCTGTCTGTTTATCTGTCTGTCTGTCTGACCCGGCCCGACATCGCCCAGCTCCTGGTGTGAAGCATCTCATTTAATTTATATAAGTAGTCATATAAGTTCCTGTTCCCGACTGTCTATCTGTCTGTCTATCTGTCTATCTGTCTGCCTGACCCTGTCCGGCTTCATTAAATTCATACAACAACAAAAAATGTAACTTAAAAGAACGTTCTACCACACACCATCCATTATTTTTAATGAAAACTCTTTCTAATCACCTGCATGACTACAGTAACTTCTTAAGTAAAAAAAGATGAGTTACAATGTTATGCATTGTGCATCATTTTTATGAAAACTTTGAAAATGCCTTACAGATTGTATCATTATTTATTATAACTCATATGCCGGTACATAACTATGGACAAAGAGTTTATAAATCTTTGAAAACGATGCCACAATATGACTATAAGTTATACAGAAAAGTTATGCCCCTTGAAATAACTTTTACAGAGTTAGGTCCCCTGAGATATATGAAATTATGATGAAAAATGAAAAATGAAATAATACTGAGTAAGCAGGCGATTTCACACTAACAAAATATCACAGTTGACAGCTCTGGAATGAAAGGAAGGCGTGTAGAAAATGTCATCTCAATCGGATGGGCCGTTCGCGAACAAATAAAGGCCATACATACATACATACAGAGATACATAAATACGCACATCCTAATTTATATATAAGATATGTGTACTTTATTATATATGTGTCTACTTTATTATAAATTGTAAATATGTCTACATTATTGTATTGTATATGTGTCTACTTTATTGTTTATTTCTCTTATTTATTGTTTATACGTCTACTTTATTACATATATTATGAAAAGGTTAAGAAAAAGAGCCTCTGGGAGAAAAAGAAGGTTACTATAAAAAAAAACATTCTTGTCTATCACGCCTATGCCCTTAGTATTCTTTATAGCTGTGAAGCCTGGTCAACTTACTCACACCAAGAGAAGCGTTTAAACATAGTTTATTTGCAGTGTCTGCGAAGAATACTTGGTATTAAGTGGCAAGACAAATCACAAATACTGAAGTATTGGAAAGATCTGGTTGTGTGACGGTTTATTCCATGCTCAGTATTCGTAGACTTAGATGGATAGGACATGTTAGGAGGATGGATGATGGTAGAATACCAAAGAACATCTTTTTGGTGAATTACAGATGGGTAAGAGATCTCAGGGTCGGCCTCTACTACGATACAAAGATGTGTGTAAGCGGGACATGATTGGTGCAGGCATTGATATTGCACACTGGGAGCAAGTCGCCACTGAACGTGTTGCATGGACGGCAAATATCAGAAATGGAATAAAGACAAAAGGAGAAAATAATTGCAGATAGGTCACTCACTGA